>OX439003.1:7175633-8375633 GCA_949316495.1 Amphiduros pacificus
GTGCATTGGGGTGAGATACACCTTAAAAAAAATTTCAGAGCAACCCAATCGATTTGTGACGTGCCGATGATCAACGGCAGCGTCACACAGGGGCCAAATATTAGTTTTGAAATTTTCAAGAATACATGCTGATCACTACAGCCTCCAAAAAATTCAAAGATGTGCATTGGGGTGAGATACACCTTAAAAAAAATTTCAGAGCCACCCAATCGATTTGTGACGTGCCGATGATCAACGGCAGCGTCACAAAGGGGCCAAATATTAGTTTTGAATTTTTCAAGAATACATGCTGATCACTACAGCCTCCAAAAAAATCAAAGATGTGCATTGGGGTGAGATACACCTTCAAACAATTTTTCAGAGCGAGCTGAGCGATTTCTGACGTGCCGATGATCAACGGTAACGTCAGAAAGGGGCCAAATATTGGTTTTGAATTTTTCAAGAATACATGCTGATCACTACAGCCTCCAAAAAAATCAAAGATGTGCATTGGGGTGAGATACACCTTCAAACAATTTTTCAGAGATAGCTGAGCGATTTCTGACGTGCCGGTGATCAACGGTAACGTCACACAGGGGCCAAATATTGGTTTTGAATTTTTCAAGAATACATGCTGATCACTACAGCCTCCAAAAAATTCAAAGATGTGCATTGGGGTGAGATACACCTTCAAACAATTTTTCTGAGCGAGCTGAGCGATTTGTGACGTGCCGATGATCAACGGCAGCGTCACACAGGGGCCAAATATTAGTTTTGAATTTTTCAAGAATACATACTGATCACTACAGCCTCCAAAAAATTCAAAGATGTGCATTGGGGTGAGATACACCTTAAAAAAAATTTCAGAGCAACCCAATCGATTTGTGACGTGCCGATGATCAACGGCAGCGTCACAAAGGGGCCAAATATTAGTTTTGAATTTTTCAAGAATACATGCTGATCACTACAGCCTCCAAAAAATTCAAAGATGTGCATTGGGGTGAGATACACCTTAAAAAAATTTCAGAGCCACCCAATCGATTTGTGACGTGTCCGATGATCAACGGCAGCGTCACAAAGGGGCCAAATATTAGTTTTGAATTTTTCAAGAATACATGCTGATCACTACAGCCTCCAAAAAAATCAAAGATGTGCATTGGGGTGAGATACACCTTCAAACAATTTTTCAGAGCGAGCTGAGCGATTTCTGACGTGCCGATGATCAACGGCAGCGTCACACAGGGGCCAAATATTAGTTTTGAATTTTTCAAGAATACATGCTGATCACTACAGCCTCCAAAAAAATCAAAGATGTGCATTGGGGTGAGATACACCTTCAAACAATTTTTCTGAGCGAGCTGAGCGATTTCTGACGTGCCGGTGATCAACGGTAACGTCAGAAAGGGGCCAAATATTGGTTTTGAATTTTTCAAGAATACATGCTGATCACTACAGCCTCCAAAAAATTTAAAGATGTGCATTGGGGTGAGATACACCTTAAAAAAAATTTCAGAGCCACCCAATCGATTTGTGACGTGTCCGATGATCAACGGCAGCGTCACACAGGGGCCAAATATTAGTTTTGAATTTTTCCAGAATACATGCTGATCACTACAGCCTCCAAAAAATTCAAAGATGTGCATTGGGGTGAGATACACCTTTAAAAAAAATTCAGAGCCACCCAATCGATTTGTGACGTGCCGATGATCAACGGCAGCGTCACAAAGGGGCCAAATATTAGTTTTGAATTTTTCAAGAATACATGCTGATCACTACAGCCTCCAAAAAAATCAAAGATGTGCATTGGGGTGAGATACACCTTCAAACAATTTTTCAGAGCGAGCTGAGCGATTTCTGACGTGCCGGTGATCAACGGTAACGTCAGAAAGGGGCCAAATATTGGTTTTGAATTTTTCCAGAATACATGCTGATCACTACAGCCTCCAAAAAATTCAAAGATGTGCATTGGGGGTGAGATACACCTTCAAACAATTTTTCAGAGCGAGCTGAGCGATTTCTGACTTGCCGGTGATCAACGGTAACGTCAGAAAGGGGCCAAATATTGGTTTTGAATTTTTCCAGAATACATGCTGATCACTACAGCCTCCAAAAAAATCAAAGATGTGCATTGGGGTGAGATACACCTTCAAACAATTTTTCTGAGCGAGGTGAGCGATTTCTGACGTGCAGGTGATCAACGGTAACGTCAGAAAGGGGCCAAATATTGGTTTTGAATTTTTCAAGAATACATGCTGATCACTATAGCCTCCAAAAAATTCAAAGTTGTGCATTGGGGTGAGATACACCTTAAAAAAATTTTCAGAGCCACCCAATCGATTTGTGACGTGTCCGATGATCAACGGCAGCGTCACACAGGGGCCAAAAATCAAAAATGTGCATTGGGGTGAGATACACCTTAAAAAAAAATTCAGAGCCACCCAATCGATTTGTGACGTGCCGATGATCAACGGCAGCGTCACACAGGGGCCAAATATTAGTTTTGAAATTTTCAAGAATACATGCTGATCACTACAGCCTCCAAAAAATTCAAAGATGTGCATTGGGGTGAGATACACCTTCAAACAATTTTTCTGAGCGAGCTGAGCGATTTGTGACGTGCCGATGATCAACGGCAGCGTCACACAGGGGCCAAATATTAGTTTTGAATTTTTCAAGAATACATACTGATCACTACAGCCTCCAAAAAATTCAAAGATGTGCATTGGGGTGAGATACACCTTAAAAAAAATTTCAGAGCAACCCAATCGATTTGTGACGTGCCGATGATCAACGGCAGCGTCACAAAGGGGCCAAATATTAGTTTTGAATTTTTCAAGAATACATGCTGATCACTACAGCCTCCAAAAAATTCAAAGATGTGCATTGGGGTGAGATACACCTTAAAAAAATTTCAGAGCCACCCAATCGATTTGTGACGTGTCCGATGATCAACGGCAGCGTCACAAAGGGGCCAAATATTAGTTTTGAATTTTTCAAGAATACATGCTGATCACTACAGCCTCCAAAAAAATCAAAGATGTGCATTGGGGTGAGATACACCTTCAAACAATTTTTCAGAGCGAGCTGAGCGATTTCTGACGTGCCGATGATCAACGGCAGCTTCACACAGGGGCCAAATATTAGTTTTGAATTTTTCAAGAATACATGCTGATCACTACAGCCTCCAAAAAAATCAAAGATGTGCATTGGGGTGAGATACACCTTCAAACAATTTTTCTGAGCGAGCTGAGCGATTTCTGACGTGCCGGTGATCAACGGTAACGTCAGAAAGGGGCCAAATATTGGTTTTGAATTTTTCAAGAATACATGCTGATCACTACAGCCTCCAAAAAATTTAAAGATGTGCATTGGGGTGAGATACACCTTAAAAAAAATTTCAGAGCCACCCAATCGATTTGTGACGTGTCCGATGATCAACGGCAGCGTCACACAGGGGCCAAATATTAGTTTTGAATTTTTCCAGAATACATGCTGATCACTACAGCCTCCAAAAAATTCAAAGATGTGCATTGGGGTGAGATACACCTTTAAAAAAAATTCAGAGCCACCCAATCGATTTGTGACGTGCCGATGATCAACGGCAGCGTCACAAAGGGGCCAAATATTAGTTTTGAATTTTTCAAGAATACATGCTGATCACTACAGCCTCCAAAAAAATCAAAGATGTGCATTGGGGTGAGATACACCTTCAAACAATTTTTCAGAGCGAGCTGAGCGATTTCTGACGTGCCGGTGATCAACGGTAACGTCAGAAAGGGGCCAAATATTGGTTTTGAATTTTTCCAGAATACATGCTGATCACTACAGCCTCCAAAAAATTCAAAGATGTGCATTGGGGGTGAGATACACCTTCAAACAATTTTTCAGAGCGAGCTGAGCGATTTCTGACTTGCCGGTGATCAACGGTAACGTCAGAAAGGGGCCAAATATTGGTTTTGAATTTTTCCAGAATACATGCTGATCACTACAGCCTCCAAAAAAATCAAAGATGTGCATTGGGGTGAGATACACCTTCAAACAATTTTTCTGAGCGAGGTGAGCGATTTCTGACGTGCAGGTGATCAACGGTAACGTCAGAAAGGGGCCAAATATTGGTTTTGAATTTTTCAAGAATACATGCTGATCACTATAGCCTCCAAAAAATTCAAAGTTGTGCATTGGGGTGAGATACACCTTAAAAAAATTTTCAGAGCCACCCAATCGATTTGTGACGTGTCCGATGATCAACGGCAGCGTCACACAGGGGCCAAAAATCAAAAATGTGCATTGGGGTGAGATACACCTTAAAAAAAAATTCAGAGCCACCCAATCGATTTGTGACGTGCCGATGATCAACGGCAGCGTCACACAGGGGCCAAATATTAGTTTTGAAATTTTCAAGAATACATGCTGATCACTACAGCCTCCAAAAAATTCAAAGATGTGCATTGGGGTGAGATACACCTTAAAAAAAATTTCAGAGCCACCCAATCGATTTGTGACGTGCCGATGATCAACGGCAGCGTCACAAAGGGGCCAAATATTAGTTTTGAATTTTTCAAGAATACATGCTGATCACTACAGCCTCCAAAAAAATCAAAGATGTGCATTGGGGTGAGATACACCTTCAAACAATTTTTCAGAGCGAGCTGAGCGATTTCTGACGTGCCGATGATCAACGGTAACGTCAGAAAGGGGCCAAATATTGGTTTTGAATTTTTCAAGAATACATGCTGATCACTACAGCCTCCAAAAAAATCAAAGATGTGCATTGGGGTGAGATACACCTTCAAACAATTTTTCTGAGCGAGCTGAGCGATTTGTGACGTGCCGATGATCAACGGCAGCGTCACACAGGGGCCAAATATTAGTTTTGAATTTTTCAAGAATACATACTGATCACTACAGCCTCCAAAAAATTCAAAGATGTGCATTGGGGTGAGATACACCTTAACAAAAATTTCAGAGCAACCCAATCGATTTGTGACGTGCCGATGATCAACGGCAGCGTCACAAAGGGGCCAAATATTAGTTTTGAATTTTTCAAGAATACATGCTGATCACTACAGCCTCCAAAAAATTCAAAGATGTGCATTGGGGTGAGATACACCTTAAAAAAATTTCAGAGCCACCCAATCGATTTGTGACGTGTCCGATGATCAACGGCAGCGTCACAAAGGGGCCAAATATTAGTTTTGAATTTTTCAAGAATACATGCTGATCACTACAGCCTCCAAAAAAATCAAAGATGTGCATTGGGGTGAGATACACCTTCAAACAATTTTTCAGAGCGAGCTGAGCGATTTCTGACGTGCCGATGATCAACGGCAGCGTCACACAGGGGCCAAATATTAGTTTTGAATTTTTCAAGAATACATGCTGATCACTACAGCCTCCAAAAAAATCAAAGATGTGCATTGGGGTGAGATACACCTTCAAACAATTTTTCTGAGCGAGCTGAGCGATTTCTGACGTGCCGGTGATCAACGGTAACGTCAGAAAGGGGCCAAATATTGGTTTTGAATTTTTCAAGAATACATGCTGATCACTACAGCCTCCAAAAAATTCAAAGATGTGCATTGGGGTGAGATACACCTTAAAAAAAAATTCATAGCCACCCAATCGATTTGTGACGTGTCCGATGATCAACGGCAGCGTCACACAGGGGCCAAATATTAGTTTTGAATTTTTCAAGAATACATGCTGATCACTACAGCCTCCAAAAAATTCAAAGATGTGCATTGGGGTGAGATACACCTTTAAAAAAAATTCAGAGCCACCCAATCGATTTGTGACGTGCCGATGATCAACGGCAGCGTCACAAAGGGGCCAAATATTAGTTTTGAATTTTTCAAGAATACATGCTGATCACTACAGCCTCCAAAAAAATCAAAGATGTGCATTGGGGTGAGATACACCTTCAAACAATTTTTCAGAGCGAGCTGAGCGATTTCTGACGTGCCGGTGATCAACGGTAACGTCAGAAAGGGGCCAAATATTGGTTTTGAATTTTTCCAGAATACATGCTGATCACTACAGCCTCCAAAAAAATCAAAGATGTGCATTGGGGTGAGATACACCTTCAAACAATTTTTCTGAGCGAGCTGAGCGATTTCTGACGTGCCGGTGATCAACGGTAACGTCAGAAAGGGGCCAAATATTGGTTTTGAATTTTTCAAGAATACATGCTGATCACTACAGCCTCCAAAAAATTCAAAGATGTGCATTGGGGGTGAGATACACCTTCAAACAATTTTTCAGAGCGAGCTGAGCGATTTCTGACTTGCCGGTGATCAACGGTAACGTCAGAAAGGGGCCAAATATTGGTTTTGAATTTTTCCAGAATACATGCTGATCACTACAGCCTCCAAAAAAATCAAAGATGTGCATTGGGGTGAGATACACCTTTAAAAAAAATTCAGAGCCACCCAATCGATTTGTGACGTGCCGATGATCAACGGCAGCGTCACAAAGGGGCCAAATATTAGTTTTGAATTTTTCAAGAATACATGCTGATCACTACAGCCTCCAAAAAAATCAAAGATGTGCATTGGGGTGAGATACACCTTCAAACAATTTTTCAGAGCGAGCTGAGCGATTTCTGACGTGCCGGTGATCAACGGTAATGTCAGAAAGGGGCCAAATATTGGTTTTGAATTTTTCCAGAATACATGCTGATCACTACAGCCTCCAAAAAATTCAAAGATGTGCATTGGGGGTGAGATACACCTTCAAACAATTTTTCAGAGCGAGCTGAGCGATTTCTGACTTGCCGGTGATCAACGGTAACGTCAGAAAGGGGCCAAATATTGGTTTTGAATTTTTCCAGAATACATGCTGATCACTACAGCCTCCAAAAAAATCAAAGATGTGCATTGGGGTGAGATACACCTTCAAACAATTTTTCTGAGCGAGGTGAGCGATTTCTGACGTGCCGGTGATCAACGGTAACGTCAGAAAGGGGCCAAATATTGGTTTTGAATTTTTCAAGAATACATGCTGATCACTATAGCCTCCAAAAAATTCAAAGTTGTGCATTGGGGTGAGATACACCTTAAAAAAAATTTCAGAGCCACCCAATCGATTTGTGACGTGTCCGATGATCAACGGCAGCGTCACACAGGGGCCAAATATTAGTTTTGAATTTTTCAAGAATACATGCTGATCACTACAGCCTCCAAAAAATTCAAAGATGTGCATTGGGGTGAGATACACCTTAAAAAAAATTTCAGAGCCACCCAATCGATTTGTGACGTGCCGATGATCAACGGCAGCGTCACACAGGGGCCAAATATCAGTTTTGAAATTTTCAAGAATACATGCTGATCACTACAGCCTCCAAAAAATTCAAAGATGTGCATTGGGGTGAGATACACCTTAAAAAAAATTTCAGAGCCACCCAATCGATTTGTGACGTGCCGATGATCAACGGCAGCGTCACAAAGGGGCCAAATATTAGTTTTGAATTTTTCAAGAATACATGCTGATCACTACAGCCTCCAAAAAAATCAAAGATGTGCATTGGGGTGAGATACACCTTCAAACAATTTTTCAGAGCGAGCTGAGCGATTTCTGACGTGCCGATGATCAACGGTAACGTCAGAAAGGGGCCAAATATTGGTTTTGAATTTTTCAAGAATACATGCTGATCACTACAGCCTCCAAAAAAATCAAAGATGTGCATTGGGGTGAGATACACCTTCAAACAATTTTTCAGAGATAGCTGAGCGATTTCTGACGTGCCGGTGATCAACGGTAACGTCACACAGGGGCCAAATATTGGTTTTGAATTTTTCAAGAATACATGCTGATCACTACAGCCTCCAAAAAATTCAAAGATGTGCATTGGGGTGAGATACACCTTCAAACAATTTTTCTGAGCGAGCTGAGCGATTTGTGACGTGCCGATGATCAACGGCAGCGTCACACAGGGGCCAAATATTAGTTTTGAATTTTTCAAGAATACATACTGATCACTACAGCCTCCAAAAAATTCAAAGATGTGCATTGGGGTGAGATACACCTTAAAAAAAATTTCAGAGCAACCCAATCGATTTGTGACGTGCCGATGATCAACGGCAGCGTCACAAAGGGGCCAAATATTAGTTTTGAATTTTTCAAGAATACATGCTGATCACTACAGCCTCCAAAAAATTCAAAGATGTGCATTGGGGTGAGATACACCTTAAAAAAATTTCAGAGCCACCCAATCGATTTGTGACGTGTCCGATGATCAACGGCAGCGTCACAAAGGGGCCAAATATTAGTTTTGAATTTTTCAAGAATACATGCTGATCACTACAGCCTCCAAAAAAATCAAAGATGTGCATTGGGGTGAGATACACCTTCAAACAATTTTTCAGAGCGAGCTGAGCGATTTCTGACGTGCCGATGATCAACGGCAGCGTCACACAGGGGCCAAATATTAGTTTTGAATTTTTCAAGAATACATGCTGATCACTACAGCCTCCAAAAAAATCAAAGATGTGCATTGGGGTGAGATACACCTTCAAACAATTTTTCAGAGATAGCTGAGCGATTTCTGACGTGCCGGTGATCAACGGTAACGTCACACAGGGGCCAAATATTGGTTTTGAATTTTTCAAGAATACATGCTGATCACTACAGCCTCCAAAAAATTCAAAGATGTGCATTGGGGTGAGATACACCTTCAAACAATTTTTCTGAGCGAGCTGAGCGATTTGTGACGTGCCGATGATCAACGGCAGCGTCACACAGGGGCCAAATATTAGTTTTGAATTTTTCAAGAATACATACTGATCACTACAGCCTCCAAAAAATTCAAAGATGTGCATTGGGGTGAGATACACCTTAAAAAAAATTTCAGAGCAACCCAATCGATTTGTGACGTGCCGATGATCAACGGCAGCGTCACAAAGGGGCCAAATATTAGTTTTGAATTTTTCAAGAATACATGCTGATCACTACAGCCTCCAAAAAATTCAAAGATGTGCATTGGGGTGAGATACACCTTAAAAAAATTTCAGAGCCACCCAATCGATTTGTGACGTGCCGATGATCAACGGCAGCGTCACACAGGGGCCAAATATTAGTTTTGAATTTTTCAAGAATACATGCTGATCACTACAGCCTCCAAAAAATTCAAAGATGTGCATTGGGGTGAGATACACCTTAAAATAAATTTCAGAGCCACCCAATCGATTTGTGACGTGCCGATGATCAACGGCAGCGTCACAAAGGGGCCAAATATTAGTTTTGAATTTTTCAAGAATACATGCTGATCACTACAGCCTCCAAAAAAATCAAAGATGTGCATTGGGGTGAGATACACCTTCAAACAATTTTTCTGAGCGAGCTGAGCGATTTCTGACGTGCCGGTGATCAACGGTAACGTCAAAAAGGGGCCAAATATTGGTTTTGAATTTTTCCAGAATACATGCTGATCACTACAGCCTCCAAAAAAATCAAAGATGTGCATTGGGGTGAGATACACCTTCAAACAATTTTTCTGAGCGAGCTGAGCGATTTGTGACGTGCCGATGATCAACGGCAGCGTCACAAAGGGGCCAAATATTAGTTTTGAATTTTTCAAGAATACATACTGATCACTACAGCCTCCAAAAAATTCAAAGATGTGCATTGGGGTGAGATACACCTTAAAAAAAATTTCAGAGCAACCCAATCGATTTGTGACGTGCCGATGATCAACGGCAGCGTCACACAGGGGCCAAATATTAGTTTTGAAATTTTCAAGAATACATGCTGATCACTACAGCCTCCAAAAAATTCAAAGATGTGCATTGGGGTGAGATACACCTTCAAACAATTTTTCTGAGCGAGCTGAGCGATTTGTGACGTGCCGATGATCAACGGCAGCGTCACAAAGGGGCCAAATATTAGTTTTGAATTTTTCAAGAATACATACTGATCACTACAGCCTCCAAAAAATTCAAAGATGTGCATTGGGGTGAGATACACCTTAAAAAAAATTTCAGAGCAACCCAATCGATTTGTGACGTGCCGATGATCAACGGCAGCGTCACACAGGGGCCAAATATTAGTTTTGAAATTTTCAAGAATACATGCTGATCACTACAGCCTCCAAAAAATTCAAAGATGTGCATTGGGGTGAGATACACCTTAAAAAAAATTTCAGAGCCACCCAATCGATTTGTGACGTGCCGATGATCAACGGCAGCGTCACAAAGGGGCCAAATATTAGTTTTGAATTTTTCAAGAATACATGCTGATCACTACAGCCTCCAAAAAAATCAAAGATGTGCATTGGGGTGAGATACACCTTCAAACAATTTTTCAGAGCGAGCTGAGCGATTTCTGACGTGCCGATGATCAACGGTAACGTCAGAAAGGGGCCAAATATTGGTTTTGAATTTTTCAAGAATACATGCTGATCACTACAGCCTCCAAAAAAATCAAAGATGTGCATTGGGGTGAGATACACCTTCAAACAATTTTTCAGAGATAGCTGAGCGATTTCTGACGTGCCGGTGATCAACGGTAACGTCACACAGGGGCCAAATATTGGTTTTGAATTTTTCAAGAATACATGCTGATCACTACAGCCTCCAAAAAATTCAAAGATGTGCATTGGGGTGAGATACACCTTCAAACAATTTTTCTGAGCGAGCTGAGCGATTTGTGACGTGCCGATGATCAACGGCAGCGTCACACAGGGGCCAAATATTAGTTTTGAATTTTTCAAGAATACATACTGATCACTACAGCCTCCAAAAAATTCAAAGATGTGCATTGGGGTGAGATACACCTTAAAAAAATTTCAGAGCCACCCAATCGATTTGTGACGTGTCCGATGATCAACGGCAGCGTCACAAAGGGGCCAAATATTAGTTTTGAATTTTTCAAGAATACATGCTGATCACTACAGCCTCCAAAAAAATCAAAGATGTGCATTGGGGTGAGATACACCTTCAAACAATTTTTCAGAGCGAGCTGAGCGATTTCTGACGTGCCGATGATCAACGGCAGCGTCACACAGGGGCCAAATATTAGTTTTGAATTTTTCAAGAATACATGCTGATCACTACAGCCTCCAAAAAAATCAAAGATGTGCATTGGGGTGAGATACACCTTCAAACAATTTTTCTGAGCGAGCTGAGCGATTTCTGACGTGCCGGTGATCAACGGTAACGTCAGAAAGGGGCCAAATATTGGTTTTGAATTTTTCAAGAATACATGCTGATCACTACAGCCTCCAAAAAATTCAAAGATGTGCATTGGGGTGAGATACACCTTTAAAAAAAATTCAGAGCCACCCAATCGATTTGTGACGTGCCGATGATCAACGGCAGCGTCACAAAGGGGCCAAATATTAGTTTTGAATTTTTCAAGAATACATGCTGATCACTACAGCCTCCAAAAAAATCAAAGATGTGCATTGGGGTGAGATACACCTTCAAACAATTTTTCAGAGCGAGCTGAGCGATTTCTGACGTGCCGGTGATCAACGGTAACGTCAGAAAGGGGCCAAATATTGGTTTTGAATTTTTCCAGAATACATGCTGATCACTACAGCCTCCAAAAAAATCAAAGATGTGCATTGGGGTGAGATACACCTTAAAAAAAATTTCAGAGCCACCCAATCGATTTGTGACGTGTCCGATGATCAACGGCAGCGTCACACAGGGGCCAAATATTAGTTTTGAATTTTTCCAGAATACATGCTGATCACTACAGCCTCCAAAAAATTCAAAGATGTGCATTGGGGTGAGATACACCTTTAAAAAAAATTCAGAGCCACCCAATCGATTTGTGACGTGCCGATGATCAACGGCAGCGTCACAAAGGGGCCAAATATTAGTTTTGAATTTTTCAAGAATACATGCTGATCACTACAGCCTCCAAAAAAATCAAAGATGTGCATTGGGGTGAGATACACCTTCAAACAATTTTTCAGAGCGAGCTGAGCGATTTCTGACGTGCCGGTGATCAACGGTAACGTCAGAAAGGGGCCAAATATTGGTTTTGAATTTTTCCAGAATACATGCTGATCACTACAGCCTCCAAAAAAATCAAAGATGTGCATTGGGGTGAGATACACCTTCAAACAATTTTTCAGAGCGAGCTGAGCGATTTCTGACGTGCCGGTGATCAACGGTAACGTCAGAAAGGGGCCAAATATTGGTTTTGAATTTTTCAAGAATACATGCTGATCACTACAGCCTCCAAAAAATTTAAAGATGTGCATTGGGGTGAGATACACCTTAAAAAAAATTTCAGAGCCACCCAATCGATTTGTGACGTGTCCGATGATCAACGGCAGCGTCACACAGGGGCCAAATATTAGTTTTGAATTTTTCCAGAATACATGCTGATCACTACAGCCTCCAAAAAATTCAAAGATGTGCATTGGGGTGAGATACACCTTTAAAAAAAATTCAGAGCCACCCAATCGATTTGTGACGTGCCGATGATCAACGGCAGCGTCACAAAGGGGCCAAATATTAGTTTTGAATTTTTCAAGAATACATGCTGATCACTACAGCCTCCAAAAAAATCAAAGATGTGCATTGGGGTGAGATACACCTTCAAACAATTTTTCAGAGCGAGCTGAGCGATTTCTGACGTGCCGGTGATCAACGGTAACGTCAGAAAGGGGCCAAATATTGGTTTTGAATTTTTCCAGAATACATGCTGATCACTACAGCCTCCAAAAAAATCAAAGATGTGCATTGGGGTGAGATACACCTTCAAACAATTTTTCTGAGCGAGGTGAGCGATTTCTGACGTGCCGGTGATCAACGGTAACGTCAGAAAGGGGCCAAATATTGGTTTTGAATTTTTCAAGAATACATGCTGATCACTACAGCCTCCAAAAAATTCAAAGTTGTGCATTGGGGTGAGATACACCTTAAAAAAATTTTCAGAGCCACCCAATCGATTTGTGACGTGTCCGATGATCAACGGCAGCGTCACACAGGGGCCAAATATTAGTTTTGAATTTTTCAAGAATACATGCTGATCACTACAGCCTCCAAAAAATTCAAAGATGTGCATTGGGGTGAGATACACCTTAAAAAAAATTTCAGAGCCACCCAATCGATTTGTGACGTGCCGATGATCAACGGCAGCGTCACACAGGGGCCAAATATCAGTTTTGAAATTTTCAAGAATACATGCTGATCACTACAGCCTCCAAAAAATTCAAAGATGTGCATTGGGGTGAGATACACCTTCAAACAATTTTTCAGAGCGAGCTGAGCGATTTCTGACGTGCCGGTGATCAACGGTAACGTCAGAAAGGGGCCAAATATTAGTTTTGAATTTTTCCAGAATACATGCTGATCACTACAGCCTCCAAAAAAATCAAAGATGTGCATTGGGGTGAGATACACCTTCAAACAATTTTTCAGAGCGAGCTGAGCGATTTCTGACGTGCCGATGATCAACGGTAACGTCAGAAAGGGGCCAAATATTGGTTTTGAATTTTTCAAGAATACATGCTGATCACTACAGCCTCCAAAAAAATCAAAGATGTGCATTGGGGTGAGATACACCTTCAAACAATTTTTCAGAGATAGCTGAGCGATTTCTGACGTGCCGGTGATCAACGGTAACGTCACACAGGGGCCAAATATTGGTTTTGAATTTTTCAAGAATACATGCTGATCACTACAGCCTCCAAAAAATTCAAAGATGTGCATTGGGGTGAGATACACCTTCAAACAATTTTTCTGAGCGAGCTGAGCGATTTGTGACGTGCCGATGATCAACGGCAGCGTCACACAGGGGCCAAATATTAGTTTTGAATTTTTCAAGAATACATACTGATCACTACAGCCTCCAAAAAATTCAAAGATGTGCATTGGGGTGAGATACACCTTAAAAAAAATTTCAGAGCAACCCAATCGATTTGTGACGTGCCGATGATCAACGGCAGCGTCACAAAGGGGCCAAATATTAGTTTTGAATTTTTCAAGAATACATGCTGATCACTACAGCCTCCAAAAAATTCAAAGATGTGCATTGGGGTGAGATACACCTTAAAAAAATTTCAGAGCCACCCAATCGATTTGTGACGTGTCCGATGATCAACGGCAGCGTCACAAAGGGGCCAAATATTAGTTTTGAATTTTTCAAGAATACATGCTGATCACTACAGCCTCCAAAAAAATCAAAGATGTGCATTGGGGTGAGATACACCTTCAAACAATTTTTCAGAGCGAGCTGAGCGATTTCTGACGTGCCGATGATCAACGGCAGCGTCACACAGGGGCCAAATATTAGTTTTGAATTTTTCAAGAATACATGCTGATCACTACAGCCTCCAAAAAAATCAAAGATGTGCATTGGGGTGAGATAGACCTTCAAACAATTTTTCAGAGATAGCTGAGCGATTTCTGACGTGCCGGTGATCAACGGTAACGTCACACAGGGGCCAAATATTGGTTTTGAATTTTTCAAGAATACATGCTGATCACTACAGCCTCCAAAAAATTCAAAGATGTGCATTGGGGTGAGATACACCTTCAAACAATTTTTCTGAGCGAGCTGAGCGATTTGTGACGTGCCGATGATCAACGGCAGCGTCACACAGGGGCCAAATATTAGTTTTGAATTTTTCCAGAATACATGCTGATCACTACAGCCTCCAAAAAATTCAAAGATGTGCATTGGGGGTGAGATACACCTTCAAACAATTTTTCAGAGCGAGCTGAGCGATTTCTGACTTGCCGGTGATCAACGGTAACGTCAGAAAGGGGCCAAATATTGGTTTTGAATTTTTCCAGAATACATGCTGATCACTACAGCCTCCAAAAAAATCAAAGATGTGCATTGGGGTGAGATACACCTTCAAACAATTTTTCTGAGCGAGGTGAGCGATTTCTGACGTGCCGGTGATCAACGGTAACGTCAGAAAGGGGCCAAATATTGGTTTTGAATTTTTCAAGAATACATGCTGATCACTATAGCCTCCAAAAAATTCAAAGTTGTGCATTGGGGTGAGATACACCTTAAAAAAATTTTCAGAGCCACCCAATCGATTTGTGACGTGTCCGATGATCAACGGCAGCGTCACACAGGGGCCAAAAATCAAAAATGTGCATTGGGGTGAGATACACCTTAAAAAAAAATTCAGAGCCACCCAATCGATTTGTGACGTGCCGATGATCAACGGCAGCGTCACACAGGGGCCAAATATTAGTTTTGAAATTTTCAAGAATACATGCTGATCACTACAGCCTCCAAAAAATTCAAAGATGTGCATTGGGGTGAGATACACCTTAAAAAAAATTTCAGAGCCACCCAATCGATTTGTGACGTGCCGATGATCAACGGCAGCGTCACAAAGGGGCCAAATATTAGTTTTGAATTTTTCAAGAATACATGCTGATCACTACAGCCTCCAAAAAAATCAAAGATGTGCATTGGGGTGAGATACACCTTCAAACAATTTTTCAGAGCGAGCTGAGCGATTTCTGACGTGCCGATGATCAACGGTAACGTCAGAAAGGGGCCAAATATTGGTTTTGAATTTTTCAAGAATACATGCTGATCACTACAGCCTCCAAAAAAATCAAAGATGTGCATTGGGGTGAGATACACCTTCAAACAATTTTTCTGAGCGAGCTGAGCGATTTGTGACGTGCCGATGATCAACGGCAGCGTCACACAGGGGCCAAATATTAGTTTTGAATTTTTCAAGAATACATACTGATCACTACAGCCTCCAAAAAATTCAAAGATGTGCATTGGGGTGAGATACACCTTAAAAAAAATTTCAGAGCCACCCAATCGATTTGTGACGTGCCGATTATCAACGGCAGCGTCACAAAGGGGCCAAATATTAGTTTTGAATTTTTCCAGAATACATGCTGATCACTACAGCCTCCAAAAAAATCAAAGATGTGCATTGGGGTGAGATACACCTTCAAACAATTTTTCAGAGCGAGCTGAGCGATTTCTGACGTGCCGATGATCAACGGTAACGTCAGAAAGGGGCCAAATATTGGTTTTGAATTTTTCAAGAATACATGCTGATCACTACAGCCTCCAAAAAAATCAAAGATGTGCATTGGGGTGAGATACACCTTCAAACAATTTTTCAGAGATAGCTGAGCGATTTCTGACGTGCCGGTGATCAACGGTAACGTCAAACAGGGGCCAAATATTGGTTTTGAATTTTTCAAGAATACATTCTGATCACTACAGCCTCCAAAAAATTCAAAGATGTGCATTGGGGTGAGATACACCTTCAAACAATTTTTCTGAGCGAGCTGAGCGATTTGTGACGTGCCGATGATCAACGGCAGCGTCACACAGGGGCCAAATATTAGTTTTGAATTTTTCAAGAATACATACTGATCACTACAGCCTCCAAAAAATTCAAAGATGTGCATTGGGGTGAGATACACCTTAAAAAAAATTTCAGAGCAACCCAATCGATTTGTGACGTGCCGATGATCAACGGCAGCGTCACAAAGGGGCCAAATATTAGTTTTGAATTTTTCAAGAATACATGCTGATCACTACAGCCTCCAAAAAATTCAAAGATGTGCATTGGGGTGAGATACACCTTAAAAAAATTTCAGAGCCACCCAATCGATTTGTGACGTGTCCGATGATCAACGGCAGCGTCACAAAGGGGCCAAATATTAGTTTTGAATTTTTCAAGAATACATGCTGATCACTACAGCCTCCAAAAAAATCAAAGATGTGCATTGGGGTGAGATACACCTTCAAACAATTTTTCAGAGCGAGCTGAGCGATTTCTGACGTGCCGATGATCAACGGCAGCGTCACACAGGGGCCAAATATTAGTTTTGAACTTTTCAAGAATACATGCTGATCACTACAGCCTCCAAAAAAATCAAAGATGTGCATTGGGGTGAGATACACCTTCAAACAATTTTTCAGAGATAGCTGAGCGATTTCTGACGTGCCGGTGATCAACGGTAACGTCACACAGGGGCCAAATATTGGTTTTGAATTTTTCAAGAATACATGCTGATCACTACAGCCTCCAAAAAATTCAAAGATGTGCATTGGGGTGAGATACACCTTCAAACAATTTTTCTGAGCGAGCTGAGCGATTTGTGACGTGCCGATGATCAACGGCAGCGTCACACAGGGGCCAAATATTAGTTTTGAATTTTTCAAGAATACATACTGATCACTACAGCCTCCAAAAAATTCAAAGATGTGCATTGGGGTGAGATACACCTTAAAAAAAATTTCAGAGCAACCCAATCGATTTGTGACGTGCCGATGATCAACGGCAGCGTCACAAAGGGGCCAAATATTAGTTTTGAATTTTTCAAGAATACATGCTGATCACTACAGCCTCCAAAAAATTCAAAGATGTGCATTGGGGTGAGATACACCTTAAAAAAATTTCAGAGCCACCCAATCGATTTGTGACGTGCCGATGATCAACGGCAGCGTCACACAGGGGCCAAATATTAGTTTTGAATTTTTCAAGAATACATGCTGATCACTACAGCCTCCAAAAAATTCAAAGATGTGCATTGGGGTGAGATACACCTTAAAATAAATTTCAGAGCCACCCAATCGATTTGTGACGTGCCGATGATCAACGGCAGCGTCACAAAGGGGCCAAATATTAGTTTTGAATTTTTCAAGAATACATGCTGATCACTACAGCCTCCAAAAAAATCAAAGATGTGCATTGGGGTGAGATACACCTTCAAACAATTTTTCTGAGCGAGCTGAGCGATTTCTGACGTGCCGGTGATCAACGGTAACGTCAAAAAGGGGCCAAATATTGGTTTTGAATTTTTCAAGAATACATGCTGATCACTACAGCCTCCAAAAAAATCAAAGATGTGCATTGGGGTGAGATACACCTTCAAACAATTTTTCAGAGATAGCTGAGCGATTTCTGACGTGCCGGTGATCAACGGTAACGTCACACAGGGGCCAAATATTGGTTTTGAATTTTTCAAGAATACATGCTGATCACTACAGCCTCCAAAAAATTCAAAGATGTGCATTGGGGTGAGATACACCTTCAAACAATTTTTCTGAGCGAGCTGAGCGATTTGTGACGTGCCGATGATCAACGGCAGCGTCACACAGGGGCCAAATATTAGTTTTGAATTTTTCAAGAATACATACTGATCACTACAGCCTCCAAAAAATTCAAAGATGTGCATTGGGGTGAGATACACCTTAAAAAAAATTTCAGAGCAACCCAATCGATTTGTGACGTGCCGATGATCAACGGCAGCGTCACAAAGGGGCCAAATATTAGTTTTGAATTTTTCAAGAATACATGCTGATCACTACAGCCTCCAAAAAATTCAAAGATGTGCATTGGGGTGAGATACACCTTAAAAAAATTTCAGAGCCACCCAATCGATTTGTGACGTGCCGATGATCAACGGCAGCGTCACACAGGGGCCAAATATTAGTTTTGAATTTTTCAAGAATACATGCTGATCACTACAGCCTCCAAAAAATTCAAAGATGTGCATTGGGGTGAGATACACCTTAAAATAAATTTCAGAGCCACCCAATCGATTTGTGACGTGCCGATGATCAACGGCAGCGTCACAAAGGGGCCAAATATTAGTTTTGAATTTTTCAAGAATACATGCTGATCACTACAGCCTCCAAAAAAATCAAAGATGTGCATTGGGGTGAGATACACCTTCAAACAATTTTTCTGAGCGAGCTGAGCGATTTGTGACGTGCCGATGATCAACGGCAGCGTCACAAAGGGGCCAAATATTAGTTTTGAATTTTTCAAGAATACATACTGATCACTACAGCCTCCAAAAAATTCAAAGATGTGCATTGGGGTGAGATACACCTTAAAAAAAATTTCAGAGCAACCCAATCGATTTGTGACGTGCCGATGATCAACGGCAGCGTCACACAGGGGCCAAATATTAGTTTTGAAATTTTCAAGAATACATGCTGATCACTACAGCCTCCAAAAAATTCAAAGATGTGCATTGGGGTGAGATACACCTTAAAAAAAATTTCAGAGCCACCCAATCGATTTGTGACGTGCCGATGATCAACGGCAGCGTCACAAAGGGGCCAAATATTAGTTTTGAATTTTTCAAGAATACATGCTGATCACTACAGCCTCCAAAAAAATCAAAGATGTGCATTGGGGTGAGATACACCTTCAAACAATTTTTCAGAGCGAGCTGAGCGATTTCTGACGTGCCGATGATCAACGGTAACGTCAGAAAGGGGCCAAATATTGGTTTTGAATTTTTCAAGAATACATGCTGATCACTACAGCCTCCAAAAAAATCAAAGATGTGCATTGGGGTGAGATACACCTTCAAACAATTTTTCAGAGATAGCTGAGCGATTTCTGACGTGCCGGTGATCAACGGTAACGTCACACAGGGGCCAAATATTGGTTTTGAATTTTTCAAGAATACATGCTGATCACTACAGCCTCCAAAAAATTCAAAGATGTGCATTGGGGTGAGATACACCTTCAAACAATTTTTCTGAGCGAGCTGAGCGATTTGTGACGTGCCGATGATCAACGGCAGCGTCACACAGGGGCCAAATATTAGTTTTGAATTTTTCAAGAATACATACTGATCACTACAGCCTCCAAAAAATTCAAAGATGTGCATTGGGGTGAGATACACCTTAAAAAAAATTTCAGAGCAACCCAATCGATTTGTGACGTGCCGATGATCAACGGCAGCGTCACAAAGGGGCCAAATATTAGTTTTGAATTTTTCAAGAATACATGCTGATCACTACAGCCTCCAAAAAATTCAAAGATGTGCATTGGGGTGAGATACACCTTAAAAAAATTTCAGAGCCACCCAATCGATTTGTGACGTGTCCGATGATCAACGGCAGCGTCACAAAGGGGCCAAATATTAGTTTTGAATTTTTCAAGAATACATGCTGATCACTACAGCCTCCAAAAAAATCAAAGATGTGCATTGGGGTGAGATACACCTTCAAACAATTTTTCAGAGCGAGCTGAGCGATTTCTGACGTGCCGATGATCAACGGCAGCGTCACACAGGGGCCAAATATTAGTTTTGAATTTTTCAAGAATACATGCTGATCACTACAGCCTCCAAAAAAATCAAAGATGTGCATTGGGGTGAGATACACCTTCAAACAATTTTTCTGAGCGAGCTGAGCGATTTCTGACGTGCCGGTGATCAACGGTAACGTCAGAAAGGGGCCAAATATTGGTTTTGAATTTTTCAAGAATACATGCTGATCACTACAGCCTCCAAAAAATTTAAAGATGTGCATTGGGGTGAGATACACCTTAAAAAAAATTTCAGAGCCACCCAATCGATTTGTGACGTGTCCGATGATCAACGGCAGCGTCACACAGGGGCCAAATATTAGTTTTGAATTTTTCCAGAATACATGCTGATCACTACAGCCTCCAAAAAATTCAAAGATGTGCATTGGGGTGAGATACACCTTTAAAAAAAATTCAGAGCCACCCAATCGATTTGTGACGTGCCGATGATCAACGGCAGCGTCACAAAGGGGCCAAATATTAGTTTTGAATTTTTCAAGAATACATGCTGATCACTACAGCCTCCAAAAAAATCAAAGATGTGCATTGGGGTGAGATACACCTTCAAACAATTTTTCAGAGCGAGCTGAGCGATTTCTGACGTGCCGGTGATCAACGGTAACGTCAGAAAGGGGCCAAATATTGGTTTTGAATTTTTCCAGAATACATGCTGATCACTACAGCCTCCAAAAAATTCAAAGATGTGCATTGGGGGTGAGATACACCTTCAAACAATTTTTCAGAGCGAGCTGAGCGATTTCTGACTTGCCGGTGATCAACGGTAACGTCAGAAAGGGGCCAAATATTGGTTTTGAATTTTTCCAGAATACATGCTGATCACTACAGCCTCCAAAAAAATCAAAGATGTGCATTGGGGTGAGATACACCTTCAAACAATTTTTCTGAGCGAGGTGAGCGATTTCTGACGTGCCGGTGATCAACGGTAACGTCAGAAAGGGGCCAAATATTGGTTTTGAATTTTTCAAGAATACATGCTGATCACTATAGCCTCCAAAAAATTCAAAGTTGTGCATTGGGGTGAGATACACCTTAAAAAAATTTTCAGAGCCACCCAATCGATTTGTGACGTGTCCGATGATCAACGGCAGCGTCACACAGGGGCCAAAAATCAAAAATGTGCATTGGGGTGAGATACACCTTAAAAAAAAATTCAGAGCCACCCAATCGATTTGTGACGTGCCGATGATCAACGGCAGCGTCACACAGGGGCCAAATATTAGTTTTGAAATTTTCAAGAATACATGCTGATCACTACAGCCTCCAAAAAATTCAAAGATGTGCATTGGGGTGAGATACACCTTAAAAAAAATTTCAGAGCCACCCAATCGATTTGTGACGTGCCGATGATCAACGGCAGCGTCACAAAGGGGCCAAATATTAGTTTTGAATTTTTCAAGAATACATGCTGATCACTACAGCCTCCAAAAAAATCAAAGATGTGCATTGGGGTGAGATACACCTTCAAACAATTTTTCAGAGCGAGCTGAGCGATTTCTGACGTGCCGATGATCAACGGTAACGTCAGAAAGGGGCCAAATATTGGTTTTGAATTTTTCAAGAATACATGCTGATCACTACAGCCTCCAAAAAAATCAAAGATGTGCATTGGGGTGAGATACACCTTCAAACAATTTTTCTGAGCGAGCTGAGCGATTTGTGACGTGCCGATGATCAACGGCAGCGTCACACAGGGGCCAAATATTAGTTTTGAATTTTTCAAGAATACATACTGATCACTACAGCCTCCAAAAAATTCAAAGATGTGCATTGGGGTGAGATACACCTTAAAAAAAATTTCAGAGCAACCCAATCGATTTGTGACGTGCCGATGATCAACGGCAGCGTCACAAAGGGGCCAAATATTAGTTTTGAATTTTTCAAGAATACATGCTGATCACTACAGCCTCCAAAAAATTCAAAGATGTGCATTGGGGTGAGATACACCTTAAAAAAATTTCAGAGCCACCCAATCGATTTGTGACGTGTCCGATGATCAACGGCAGCGTCACAAAGGGGCCAAATATTAGTTTTGAATTTTTCAAGAATACATGCTGATCACTACAGCCTCCAAAAAAATCAAAGATGTGCATTGGGGTGAGATACACCTTCAAACAATTTTTCTGAGCGAGCTGAGCGATTTCTGACGTGCCGGTGATCAACGGTAACGTCAGAAAGGGGCCAAATATTGGTTTTGAATTTTTCAAGAATACATGCTGATCACTACAGCCTCCAAAAAATTCAAAGATGTGCATTGGGGTGAGATACACCTTAAAAAAAAATTCATAGCCACCCAATCGATTTGTGACGTGTCCGATGATCAACGGCAGCGTCACACAGGGGCCAAATATTAGTTTTGAATTTTTCAAGAATACATGCTGATCACTACAGCCTCCAAAAAATTCAAAGATGTGCATTGGGGTGAGATACACCTTTAAAAAAAATTCAGAGCCACCCAATCGATTTGTGACGTGCCGATGATCAACGGCAGCGTCACAAAGGGGCCAAATATTAGTTTTGAATTTTTCAAGAATACATGCTGATCACTACAGCCTCCAAAAAAATCAAAGATGTGCATTGGGGTGAGATACACCTTCAAACAATTTTTCAGAGCGAGCTGAGCGATTTCTGACGTGCCGGTGATCAACGGTAACGTCAGAAAGGGGCCAAATATTGGTTTTGAATTTTTCCAGAATACATGCTGATCACTACAGCCTCCAAAAAAATCAAAGATGTGCATTGGGGTGAGATACACCTTCAAACAATTTTTCTGAGCGAGCTGAGCGATTTCTGACGTGCCGGTGATCAACGGTAACGTCAGAAAGGGGCCAAATATTGGTTTTGAATTTTTCAAGAATACATGCTGATCACTACAGCCTCCAAAAAATTCAAAGATGTGCATTGGGGGTGAGATACACCTTCAAACAATTTTTCAGAGCGAGCTGAGCGATTTCTGACTTGCCGGTGATCAACGGTAACGTCAGAAAGGGGCCAAATATTGGTTTTGAATTTTTCCAGAATACATGCTGATCACTACAGCCTCCAAAAAATCAAAGATGTGCATTGGGGTGAGATACACCTTTAAAAAAAATTCAGAGCCACCCAATCGATTTGTGACGTGCCGATGATCAACGGCAGCGTCACAAAGGGGCCAAATATTAGTTTTGAATTTTTCAAGAATACATGCTGATCACTACAGCCTCCAAAAAAATCAAAGATGTGCATTGGGGTGAGATACACCTTCAAACAATTTTTCAGAGCGAGCTGAGCGATTTCTGACGTGCCGGTGATCAACGGTAACGTCAGAAAGGGGCCAAATATTGGTTTTGAATTTTTCCAGAATACATGCTGATCACTACAGCCTCCAAAAAATTCAAAGATGTGCATTGGGGGTGAGATACACCTTCAAACAATTTTTCAGAGCGAGCTGAGCGATTTCTGACTTGCCGGTGATCAACGGTAACGTCAGAAAGGGGCCAAATATTGGTTTTGAATTTTTCCAGAATACATGCTGATCACTACAGCCTCCAAAAAAATCAAAGATGTGCATTGGGGTGAGATACACCTTCAAACAATTTTTCTGAGCGAGGTGAGCGATTTCTGACGTGCCGGTGATCAACGGTAACGTCAGAAAGGGGCCAAATATTGGTTTTGAATTTTTCAAGAATACATGCTGATCACTATAGCCTCCAAAAAATTCAAAGTTGTGCATTGGGGTGAGATACACCTTAAAAAAAATTTCAGAGCCACCCAATCGATTTGTGACGTGTCCGATGATCAACGGCAGCGTCACACAGGGGCCAAATATTAGTTTTGAATTTTTCAAGAATACATGCTGATCACTACAGCCTCCAAAAAATTCAAAGATGTGCATTGGGGTGAGATACACCTTAAAATAAATTTCAGAGCCACCCAATCGATTTGTGACGTGCCGATGATCAACGGCAGCGTCACAAAGGGGCCAAATATTAGTTTTGAATTTTTCAAGAATACATGCTGATCACTACAGCCTCCAAAAAAATCAAAGATGTGCATTGGGGTGAGATACACCTTCAAACAATTTTTCTGAGCGAGCTGAGCGATTTGTGACGTGCCGATGATCAACGGCAGCGTCACAAAGGGGCCAAATATTAGTTTTGAATTTTTCAAGAATACATACTGATCACTACAGCCTCCAAAAAATTCAAAGTTGTGCATTGGGGTGAGATACACCTTAAAAAAAATTTCAGAGCAACCCAATCGATTTGTGACGTGCCGATGATCAACGGCAGCGTCACACAGGGGCCAAATATTAGTTTTGAAATTTTCAAGAATACATGCTGATCACTACAGCCTCCAAAAAATTCAAAGATGTGCATTGGGGTGAGATACACCTTAAAAAAAATTTCAGAGCCACCCAATCGATTTGTGACGTGCCGATGATCAACGGCAGCGTCACAAAGGGGCCAAATATTAGTTTTGAATTTTTCAAGAATACATGCTGATCACTACAGCCTCCAAAAAAATCAAAGATGTGCATTGGGGTGAGATACACCTTCAAACAATTTTTCAGAGCGAGCTGAGCGATTTCTGACGTGCCGATGATCAACGGTAACGTCAGAAAGGGGCCAAATATTGGTTTTGAATTTTTCAAGAATACATGCTGATCACTACAGCCTCCAAAAAAATCAAAGATGTGCATTGGGGTGAGATACACCTTCAAACAATTTTTCAGAGATAGCTGAGCGATTTCTGACGTGCCGGTGATCAACGGTAACGTCACACAGGGGCCAAATATTGGTTTTGAATTTTTCAAGAATACATGCTGATCACTACAGCCTCCAAAAAATTCAAAGATGTGCATTGGGGTGAGATACACCTTCAAACAATTTTTCTGAGCGAGCTGAGCGATTTGTGACGTGCCGATGATCAACGGCAGCGTCACACAGGGGCCAAATATTAGTTTTGAATTTTTCAAGAATACATACTGATCACTACAGCCTCCAAAAAATTCAAAGATGTGCATTGGGGTGAGATACACCTTAAAAAAAATTTCAGAGCCACCCAATCGATTTGTGACGTGTCCGATGATCAACGGCAGCGTCACAAAGGGGCCAAATATTAGTTTTGAATTTTTCAAGAATACATGCTGATCACTACAGCCTCCAAAAAAATCAAAGATGTGCATTGGGGTGAGATACACCTTCAAACAATTTTTCAGAGCGAGCTGAGCGATTTCTGACGTGCCGATGATCAACGGCAGCGTCACACAGGGGCCAAATATTGGTTTTGAATTTTTCAAGAATACATGCTGATCACTACAGCCTCCAAAAAATTCAAAGATGTGCATTGGGGGTGAGATACACCTTCAAACAATTTTTCAGAGCGAGCTGAGCGATTTCTGACTTGCCGGTGATCAACGGTAACGTCAGAAAGGGGCCAAATATTGGTTTTGAATTTTTCCAGAATACATGCTGATCACTACAGCCTCCAAAAAATCAAAGATGTGCATTGGGGTGAGATACACCTTTAAAAAAAATTCAGAGCCACCCAATCGATTTGTGACGTGCCGATGATCAACGGCAGCGTCACAAAGGGGCCAAATATTAGTTTTGAATTTTTCAAGAATACATGCTGATCACTACAGCCTCCAAAAAAATCAAAGATGTGCATTGGGGTGAGATACACCTTCAAACAATTTTTCAGAGCGAGCTGAGCGATTTCTGACGTGCCGGTGATCAACGGTAACGTCAGAAAGGGGCCAAATATTGGTTTTGAATTTTTCCAGAATACATGCTGATCACTACAGCCTCCAAAAAATTCAAAGATGTGCATTGGGGGTGAGATACACCTTCAAACAATTTTTCAGAGCGAGCTGAGCGATTTCTGACTTGCCGGTGATCAACGGTAACGTCAGAAAGGGGCCAAATATTGGTTTTGAATTTTTCCAGAATACATGCTGATCACTACAGCCTCCAAAAAAATCAAAGATGTGCATTGGGGTGAGATACACCTTCAAACAATTTTTCTGAGCGAGGTGAGCGATTTCTGACGTGCCGGTGATCAACGGTAACGTCAGAAAGGGGCCAAATATTGGTTTTGAATTTTTCAAGAATACATGCTGATCACTATAGCCTCCAAAAAATTCAAAGTTGTGCATTGGGGTGAGATACACCTTAAAAAAATTTTCAGAGCCACCCAATCGATTTGTGACGTGTCCGATGATCAACGGCAGCGTCACACAGGGGCCAAAAATCAAAAATGTGCATTGGGGTGAGATACACCTTAAAAAAAAATTCAGAGCCACCCAATCGATTTGTGACGTGCCGATGATCAACGGCAGCGTCACACAGGGGCCAAATATTAGTTTTGAAATTTTCAAGAATACATGCTGATCACTACAGCCTCCAAAAAATTCAAAGATGTGCATTGGGGTGAGATACACCTTAAAAAAAATTTCAGAGCCACCCAATCGATTTGTGACGTGCCGATGATCAACGGCAGCGTCACAAAGGGGCCAAATATTAGTTTTGAATTTTTCAAGAATACATGCTGATCACTACAGCCTCCAAAAAATTCAAAGATGTGCATTGGGGTGAGATACACCTTCAAACAATTTTTCAGAGCGAGCTGAGCGATTTCTGACGTGCCGATGATCAACGGTAACGTCAGAAAGGGGCCAAATATTGGTTTTGAATTTTTCAAGAATACATGCTGATCACTACAGCCTCCAAAAAAATCAAAGATGTGCATTGGGGTGAGATACACCTTCAAACAATTTTTCTGAGCGAGCTGAGCGATTTGTGACGTGCCGATGATCAACGGCAGCGTCACACAGGGGCCAAATATTAGTTTTGAATTTTTCAAGAATACATACTGATCACTACAGCCTCCAAAAAATTCAAAGATGTGCATTGGGGTGAGATACACCTTAAAAAAAATTTCAGAGCAACCCAATCGATTTGTGACGTGCCGATGATCAACGGCAGCGTCACAAAGGGGCCAAATATTAGTTTTGAATTTTTCAAGAATACATGCTGATCACTACAGCCTCCAAAAAATTCAAAGATGTGCATTGGGGTGAGATACACCTTAAAAAAATTTCAGAGCCACCCAATCGATTTGTGACGTGTCCGATGATCAACGGCAGCGTCACAAAGGGGCCAAATATTAGTTTTGAATTTTTCAAGAATACATGCTGATCACTACAGCCTCCAAAAAAATCAAAGATGTGCATTGGGGTGAGATACACCTTCAAACAATTTTTCTGAGCGAGCTGAGCGATTTCTGACGTGCCGGTGATCAACGGTAACGTCAGAAAGGGGCCAAATATTGGTTTTGAATTTTTCAAGAATACATGCTGATCACTACAGCCTCCAAAAAATTCAAAGATGTGCATTGGGGTGAGATACACCTTAAAAAAAAATTCATAGCCACCCAATCGATTTGTGACGTGTCCGATGATCAACGGCAGCGTCACACAGGGGCCAAATATTAGTTTTGAATTTTTCAAGAATACATGCTGATCACTACAGCCTCCAAAAAATTCAAAGATGTGCATTGGGGTGAGATACACCTTTAAAAAAAATTCAGAGCCACCCAATCGATTTGTGACGTGCCGATGATCAACGGCAGCGTCACAAAGGGGCCAAATATTAGTTTTGAATTTTTCAAGAATACATGCTGATCACTACAGCCTCCAAAAAAATCAAAGATGTGCATTGGGGTGAGATACACCTTCAAACAATTTTTCAGAGCGAGCTGAGCGATTTCTGACGTGCCGGTGATCAACGGTAACGTCAGAAAGGGGCCAAATATTGGTTTTGAATTTTTCCAGAATACATGCTGATCACTACAGCCTCCAAAAAATTCAAAGATGTGCATTGGGGGTGAGATACACCTTCAAACAATTTTTCAGAGCGAGCTGAGCGATTTCTGACTTGCCGGTGATCAACGGTAACGTCAGAAAGGGGCCAAATATTGGTTTTGAATTTTTCCAGAATACATGCTGATCACTACAGCCTCCAAAAAAATCAAAGATGTGCATTGGGGTGAGATACACCTTCAAACAATTTTTCTGAGCGAGGTGAGCGATTTCTGACGTGCCGGTGATCAACGGTAACGTCAGAAAGGGGCCAAATATTGGTTTTGAATTTTTCAAGAATACATGCTAATCACTATAGCCTCCAAAAAATTCAAAGTTGTGCATTGGGGTGAGATACACCTTAAAAAAAATTTCAGAGCCACCCAATCGATTTGTGACGTGTCCGATGATCAACGGCAGCGTCACACAGGGGCCAAATATTAGTTTTGAATTTTTCAAGAATACATGCTGATCACTACAGCCTCCAAAAAATTCAAAGATGTGCATTGGGGTGAGATACACCTTAAAAAAAATTTCAGAGCCACCCAATCGATTTGTGACGTGCCGATGATCAACGGCAGCGTCACACAGGGGCCAAATATCAGTTTTGAAATTTTCAAGAATACATGCTGATCACTACAGCCTCCAAAAAATTCAAAGATGTGCATTGGGGTGAGATACACCTTAAAAAAAATTTCAGAGCCACCCAATCGATTTGTGACGTGCCGATGATCAACGGCAGCGTCACAAAGGGGCCAAATATTAGTTTTGAATTTTTCAAGAATACATGCTGATCACTACAGCCTCCAAAAAAATCAAAGATGTGCATTGGGGTGAGATACACCTTCAAACAATTTTTCAGAGCGAGCTGAGCGATTTCTGACGTGCCGATGATCAACGGTAACGTCAGAAAGGGGCCAAATATTGGTTTTGAATTTTTCAAGAATACATGCTGATCACTACAGCCTCCAAAAAAATCAAAGATGTGCATTGGGGTGAGATACACCTTCAAACAATTTTTCAGAGATAGCTGAGCGATTTCTGACGTGCCGGTGATCAACGGTAACGTCACACAGGGGCCAAATATTGGTTTTGAATTTTTCAAGAATACATGCTGATCACTACAGCCTCCAAAAAATTCAAAGATGTGCATTGGGGTGAGATACACCTTCAAACAATTTTTCTGAGCGAGCTGAGCGATTTGTGACGTGCCGATGATCAACGGCAGCGTCACACAGGGGCCAAATATTAGTTTTGAATTTTTCAAGAATACATACTGATCACTACAGCCTCCAAAAAATTCAAAGATGTGCATTGGGGTGAGATACACCTTAAAAAAAATTTCAGAGCAACCCAATCGATTTGTGACGTGCCGATGATCAACGGCAGCGTCACAAAGGGGCCAAATATTAGTTTTGAATTTTTCAAGAATACATGCTGATCACTACAGCCTCCAAAAAATTCAAAGATGTGCATTGGGGTGAGATACACCTTCAAACAATTTTTCTGAGCGAGGTGAGCGATTTCTGACGTGCCGGTGATCAACGGTAACGTCAGAAAGGGGCCAAATATTGGTTTTGAATTTTTCAAGAATACATGCTGATCACTATAGCCTCCAAAAAATTCAAAGTTGTGCATTGGGGTGAGATACACCTTAAAAAAAATTTCAGAGCCACCCAATCGATTTGTGACGTGTCCGATGATCAACGGCAGCGTCACACAGGGGCCAAATATTAGTTTTGAATTTTTCAAGAATACATGCTGATCACTACAGCCTCCAAAAAATTCAAAGATGTGCATTGGGGTGAGATACACCTTAAAAAAAATTTCAGAGCCACCCAATCGATTTGTGACGTGCCGATGATCAACGGCAGCGTCACACAGGGGCCAAATATCAGTTTTGAAATTTTCAAGAATACATGCTGATCACTACAGCCTCCAAAAAATTCAAAGATGTGCATTGGGGTGAGATACACCTTAAAAAAAATTTCAGAGCCACCCAATCGATTTGTGACGTGCCGATGATCAACGGCAGCGTCACAAAGGGGCCAAATATTAGTTTTGAATTTTTCAAGAATACATGCTGATCACTACAGCCTCCAAAAAAATCAAAGATGTGCATTGGGGTGAGATACACCTTCAAACAATTTTTCAGAGCGAGCTGAGCGATTTCTGACGTGCCGATGATCAACGGTAACGTCAGAAAGGGGCCAAATATTGGTTTTGAATTTTTCAAGAATACATGCTGATCACTACAGCCTCCAAAAAAATCAAAGATGTGCATTGGGGTGAGATACACCTTCAAACAATTTTTCAGAGATAGCTGAGCGATTTCTGACGTGCCGGTGATCAACGGTAACGTCACACAGGGGCCAAATATTGGTTTTGAATTTTTCAAGAATACATGCTGATCACTACAGCCTCCAAAAAATTCAAAGATGTGCATTGGGGTGAGATACACCTTCAAACAATTTTTCTGAGCGAGCTGAGCGATTTGTGACGTGCCGATGATCAACGGCAGCGTCACACAGGGGCCAAATATTAGTTTTGAATTTTTCAAGAATACATACTGATCACTACAGCCTCCAAAAAATTCAAAGATGTGCATTGGGGTGAGATACACCTTAAAAAAAATTTCAGAGCAACCCAATCGATTTGTGACGTGCCGATGATCAACGGCAGCGTCACAAAGGGGCCAAATATTAGTTTTGAATTTTTCAAGAATACATGCTGATCACTACAGCCTCCAAAAAATTCAAAGATGTGCATTGGGGTGAGATACACCTTAAAAAAATTTCAGAGCCACCCAATCGATTTGTGACGTGTCCGATGATCAACGGCAGCGTCACAAAGGGGCCAAATATTAGTTTTGAATTTTTCAAGAATACATGCTGATCACTACAGCCTCCAAAAAAATCAAAGATGTGCATTGGGGTGAGATACACCTTCAAACAATTTTTCAGAGCGAGCTGAGCGATTTCTGACGTGCCGATGATCAACGGCAGCGTCACACAGGGGCCAAATATTAGTTTTGAATTTTTCAAGAATACATGCTGATCACTACAGCCTCCAAAAAAATCAAAGATGTGCATTGGGGTGAGATACACCTTCAAACAATTTTTCAGAGATAGCTGAGCGATTTCTGACGTGCCGGTGATCAACGGTAACGTCACACAGGGGCCAAATATTGGTTTTGAATTTTTCAAGAATACATGCTGATCACTACAGCCTCCAAAAAATTCAAAGATGTGCATTGGGGTGAGATACACCTTCAAACAATTTTTCTGAGCGAGCTGAGCGATTTGTGACGTGCCGATGATCAACGGCAGCGTCACACAGGGGCCAAATATTAGTTTTGAATTTTTCAAGAATACATACTGATCACTACAGCCTCCAAAAAATTCAAAGATGTGCATTGGGGTGAGATACACCTTAAAAAAAATTTCAGAGCAACCCAATCGATTTGTGACGTGCCGATGATCAACGGCAGCGTCACAAAGGGGCCAAATATTAGTTTTGAATTTTTCAAGAATACATGCTGATCACTACAGCCTCCAAAAAATTCAAAGATGTGCATTGGGGTGAGATACACCTTAAAAAAATTTCAGAGCCACCCAATCGATTTGTGACGTGCCGATGATCAACGGCAGCGTCACACAGGGGCCAAATATTAGTTTTGAATTTTTCAAGAATACATGCTGATCACTACAGCCTCCAAAAAATTCAAAGATGTGCATTGGGGTGAGATACACCTTAAAATAAATTTCAGAGCCACCCAATCGATTTGTGACGTGCCGATGATCAACGGCAGCGTCACAAAGGGGCCAAATATTAGTTTTGAATTTTTCAAGAATACATGCTGATCACTACAGCCTCCAAAAAAATCAAAGATGTGCATTGGGGTGAGATACACCTTCAAACAATTTTTCTGAGCGAGCTGAGCGATTTCTGACGTGCCGGTGATCAACGGTAACGTCAAAAAGGGGCCAAATATTGGTTTTGAATTTTTCCAGAATACATGCTGATCACTACAGCCTCCAAAAAAATCAAAGATGTGCATTGGGGTGAGATACACCTTCAAACAATTTTTCTGAGCGAGCTGAGCGATTTGTGACGTGCCGATGATCAACGGCAGCGTCACAAAGGGGCCAAATATTAGTTTTGAATTTTTCAAGAATACATACTGATCACTACAGCCTCCAAAAAATTCAAAGATGTGCATTGGGGTGAGATACACCTTAAAAAAAATTTCAGAGCAACCCAATCGATTTGTGACGTGCCGATGATCAACGGCAGCGTCACACAGGGGCCAAATATTAGTTTTGAAATTTTCAAGAATACATGCTGATCACTACAGCCTCCAAAAAATTCAAAGATGTGCATTGGGGTGAGATACACCTTAAAAAAAATTTCAGAGCCACCCAATCGATTTGTGACGTGCCGATGATCAACGGCAGCGTCACAAAGGGGCCAAATATTAGTTTTGAATTTTTCAAGAATACATGCTGATCACTACAGCCTCCAAAAAAATCAAAGATGTGCATTGGGGTGAGATACACCTTCAAACAATTTTTCAGAGCGAGCTGAGCGATTTCTGACGTGCCGATGATCAACGGTAACGTCAGAAAGGGGCCAAATATTGGTTTTGAATTTTTCAAGAATACATGCTGATCACTACAGCCTCCAAAAAAATCAAAGATGTGCATTGGGGTGAGATACACCTTCAAACAATTTTTCAGAGATAGCTGAGCGATTTCTGACGTGCCGGTGATCAACGGTAACGTCACACAGGGGCCAAATATTGGTTTTGAATTTTTCAAGAATACATGCTGATCACTACAGCCTCCAAAAAATTCAAAGATGTGCATTGGGGTGAGATACACCTTCAAACAATTTTTCTGAGCGAGCTGAGCAATTTGTGACGTGCCGATGATCAACGGCAGCGTCACACAGGGGCCAAATATTAGTTTTGAATTTTTCAAGAATACATACTGATCACTACAGCCTCCAAAAAAATCAAAGATGTGCATTGGGGTGAGATACACCTTCAAACAATTTTTCAGAGCGAGCTGAGCGATTTCTGACGTGCCGGTGATCAACGGTAACGTCAGAAAGGGGCCAAATATTGGTTTTGAATTTTTCAAGAATACATGCTGATCACTACAGCCTCCAAAAAATTCAAAGATGTGCATTGGGGTGAGATACACCTTTAAAAAAAATTCAGAGCCACCCAATCGATTTGTGACGTGCCGATGATCAACGGCAGCGTCACAAAGGGGCCAAATATTAGTTTTGAATTTTTCAAGAATACATGCTGATCACTACAGCCTCCAAAAAAATCAAAGATGTGCATTGGGATGAGATACACCTTCAAACAATTTTTCAGAGCGAGCTGAGCGATTTCTGACGTGCCGATGATCAACGGTAACGTCAGAAAGGGGCCAAATATTGGTTTTGAATTTTTCCAGAATACATGCTGATCACTACAGCCTCCAAAAAAATCAAAGATGTGCATTGGGGTGAGATACACCTTCAAACAATTTTTCTGAGCGAGGTGAGCGATTTCTGACGTGCCGGTGATCAACGGTAACGTCAGAAAGGGGCCAAATATTGGTTTTGAATTTTTCAAGAATACATGCTGATCACTATAGCCTCCAAAAAATTCAAAGTTGTGCATTGGGGTGAGATACACCTTAAAAAAAATTTCAGAGCCACCCAATCGATTTGTGACGTGTCCGATGATCAACGGCAGCGTCACACAGGGGCCAAATATTAGTTTTGAATTTTTCAAGAATACATGCTGATCACTACAGCCTCCAAAAAATTCAAAGATGTGCATTGGGGTGAGATACACCTTAAAAAAAATTTCAGAGCCACCCAATCGATTTGTGACGTGCCGATGATCAACGGCAGCGTCACACAGGGGCCAAATATCAGTTTTGAAATTTTCAAGAATACATACTGATCACTACAGCCTCCAAAAAATTCAAAGATGTGCATTGGGGTGAGATACACCTTAAAAAAAATTTCAGAGCAACCCAATCGATTTGTGACGTGCCGATGATCAACGGCAGCGTCACAAAGGGGCCAAATATTAGTTTTGAATTTTTCAAGAATACATGCTGATCACTACAGCCTCCAAAAAATTCAAAGATGTGCATTGGGGTGAGATACACCTTAAACAATTTTTCAGAGCGAGCTGAGCGATTTCTGACGTGCCGATGATCAACGGTAACGTCAGAAAGGGGCCAAATATTGGTTTTGAATTTTTCAAGAATACATGCTGATCACTACAGCCTCCAAAAAAATCAAAGATGTGCATTGGGGTGAGATACACCTTCAAACAATTTTTCAGAGATAGCTGAGCGATTTCTGACGTGCCGGTGATCAACGGTAACGTCACACAGGGGCCAAATATTGGTTTTGAATTTTTCAAGAATACATGCTGATCACTACAGCCTCCAAAAAATTCAAAGATGTGCATTGGGGTGAGATACACCTTCAAACAATTTTTCTGAGCGAGCTGAGCAATTTGTGACGTGCCGATGATCAACGGCAGCGTCACACAGGGGCCAAATATTAGTTTTGAATTTTTCAAGAATACATACTGATCACTACAGCCTCCAAAAAAATCAAAGATGTGCATTGGGGTGAGATACACCTTCAAACAATTTTTCAGAGCGAGCTGAGCGATTTCTGACGTGCCGGTGATCAACGGTAACGTCAGAAAGGGGCCAAATATTGGTTTTGAATTTTTCAAGAATACATGCTGATCACTACAGCCTCCAAAAAATTCAAAGATGTGCATTGGGGTGAGATACACCTTTAAAAAAAATTCAGAGCCACCCAATCGATTTGTGACGTGCCGATGATCAACGGCAGCGTCACAAAGGGGCCAAATATTAGTTTTGAATTTTTCAAGAATACATGCTGATCACTACAGCCTCCAAAAAAATCAAAGATGTGCATTGGGATGAGATACACCTTCAAACAATTTTTCAGAGCGAGCTGAGCGATTTCTGACGTGCCGATGATCAACGGTAACGTCAGAAAGGGGCCAAATATTGGTTTTGAATTTTTCCAGAATACATGCTGATCACTACAGCCTCCAAAAAAATCAAAGATGTGCATTGGGGTGAGATACACCTTCAAACAATTTTTCTGAGCGAGGTGAGCGATTTCTGACGTGCCGGTGATCAACGGTAACGTCAGAAAGGGGCCAAATATTGGTTTTGAATTTTTCAAGAATACATGCTGATCACTATAGCCTCCAAAAAATTCAAAGTTGTGCATTGGGGTGAGATACACCTTAAAAAAAATTTCAGAGCCACCCAATCGATTTGTGACGTGTCCGATGATCAACGGCAGCGTCACACAGGGGCCAAATATTAGTTTTGAATTTTTCAAGAATACATGCTGATCACTACAGCCTCCAAAAAATTCAAAGATGTGCATTGGGGTGAGATACACCTTAAAAAAAATTTCAGAGCCACCCAATCGATTTGTGACGTGCCGATGATCAACGGCAGCGTCACACAGGGGCCAAATATCAGTTTTGAAATTTTCAAGAATACATACTGATCACTACAGCCTCCAAAAAATTCAAAGATGTGCATTGGGGTGAGATACACCTTAAAAAAAATTTCAGAGCAACCCAATCGATTTGTGACGTGCCGATGATCAACGGCAGCGTCACAAAGGGGCCAAATATTAGTTTTGAATTTTTCAAGAATACATGCTGATCACTACAGCCTCCAAAAAATTCAAAGATGTGCATTGGGGTGAGATACACCTTAAACAATTTTTCAGAGCGAGCTGAGCGATTTCTGACGTGCCGATGATCAACGGTAACGTCAGAAAGGGGCCAAATATTGGTTTTGAATTTTTCAAGAATACATGCTGATCACTACAGCCTCCAAAAAAATCAAAGATGTGCATTGGGGTGAGATACACCTTCAAACAATTTTTCAGAGATAGCTGAGCGATTTCTGACGTGCCGGTGATCAACGGTAACGTCACACAGGGGCCAAATATTGGTTTTGAATTTTTCAAGAATACATGCTGATCACTACAGCCTCCAAAAAATTCAAAGATGTGCATTGGGGTGAGATACACCTTCAAACAATTTTTCTGAGCGAGCTGAGCGATTTGTGACGTGCCGATGATCAACGGCAGCGTCACACAGGGGCCAAATATTAGTTTTGAATTTTTCAAGAATACATACTGATCACTACAGCCTCCAAAAAATTCAAAGATGTGCATTGGGGTGAGATACACCTTAAAAAAAATTTCAGAGCAACCCAATCGATTTGTGACGTGCCGATGATCAACGGCAGCGTCACAAAGGGGCCAAATATTAGTTTTGAATTTTTCAAGAATACATGCTGATCACTACAGCCTCCAAAAAATTCAAAGATGTGCATTGGGGTGAGATACACCTTCAAACAATTTTTCTGAGCGAGGTGAGCGATTTCTGACGTGCCGGTGATCAACGGTAACGTCAGAAAGGGGCCAAATATTGGTTTTGAATTTTTCAAGAATACATGCTGATCACTATAGCCTCCAAAAAATTCAAAGTTGTGCATTGGGGTGAGATACACCTTAAAAAAAATTTCAGAGCCACCCAATCGATTTGTGACGTGTCCGATGATCAACGGCAGCGTCACACAGGGGCCAAATATTAGTTTTGAATTTTTCAAGAATACATGCTGATCACTACAGCCTCCAAAAAATTCAAAGATGTGCATTGGGGTGAGATACACCTTAAAAAAAATTTCAGAGCCACCCAATCGATTTGTGACGTGCCGATGATCAACGGCAGCGTCACACAGGGGCCAAATATCAGTTTTGAAATTTTCAAGAATACATGCTGATCACTACAGCCTCCAAAAAATTCAAAGATGTGCATTGGGGTGAGATACACCTTAAAAAAAATTTCAGAGCCACCCAATCGATTTGTGACGTGCCGATGATCAACGGCAGCGTCACAAAGGGGCCAAATATTAGTTTTGAATTTTTCAAGAATACATGCTGATCACTACAGCCTCCAAAAAAATCAAAGATGTGCATTGGGGTGAGATACACCTTCAAACAATTTTTCAGAGCGAGCTGAGCGATTTCTGACGTGCCGATGATCAACGGTAACGTCAGAAAGGGGCCAAATATTGGTTTTGAATTTTTCAAGAATACATGCTGATCACTACAGCCTCCAAAAAAATCAAAGATGTGCATTGGGGTGAGATACACCTTCAAACAATTTTTCAGAGATAGCTGAGCGATTTCTGACGTGCCGGTGATCAACGGTAACGTCACACAGGGGCCAAATATTGGTTTTGAATTTTTCAAGAATACATGCTGATCACTACAGCCTCCAAAAAATTCAAAGATGTGCATTGGGGTGAGATACACCTTCAAACAATTTTTCTGAGCGAGCTGAGCGATTTGTGACGTGCCGATGATCAACGGCAGCGTCACACAGGGGCCAAATATTAGTTTTGAATTTTTCAAGAATACATACTGATCACTACAGCCTCCAAAAAATTCAAAGATGTGCATTGGGGTGAGATACACCTTAAAAAAAATTTCAGAGCAACCCAATCGATTTGTGACGTGCCGATGATCAACGGCAGCGTCACAAAGGGGCCAAATATTATTTTTGAATTTTTCAAGAATACATGCTGATCACTACAGCCTCCAAAAAATTCAAAGATGTGCATTGGGGTGAGATACACCTTAAAAAAATTTCAGAGCCACCCAATCGATTTGTGACGTGTCCGATGATCAACGGCAGCGTCACAAAGGGGCCAAATATTAGTTTTGAATTTTTCAAGAATACATGCTGATCACTACAGCCTCCAAAAAAATCAAAGATGTGCATTGGGGTGAGATACACCTTCAAACAATTTTTCAGAGCGAGCTGAGCGATTTCTGACGTGCCGATGATCAACGGCAGCGTCACACAGGGGCCAAATATTAGTTTTGAATTTTTCAAGAATACATGCTGATCACTACAGCCTCCAAAAAAATCAAAGATGTGCATTGGGGTGAGATACACCTTCAAACAATTTTTCAGAGATAGCTGAGCGATTTCTGACGTGCCGGTGATCAACGGTAACGTCACACAGGGGCCAAATATTGGTTTTGAATTTTTCAAGAATACATGCTGATCACTACAGCCTCCAAAAAATTCAAAGATGTGCATTGGGGTGAGATACACCTTCAAACAATTTTTCTGAGCGAGCTGAGCGATTTGTGACGTGCCGATGATCAACGGCAGCGTCACACAGGGGCCAAATATTAGTTTTGAATTTTTCAAGAATACATACTGATCACTACAGCCTCCAAAAAATTCAAAGATGTGCATTGGGGTGAGATACACCTTAAAAAAAATTTCAGAGCAACCCAATCGATTTGTGACGTGCCGATGATCAACGGCAGCGTCACAAAGGGGCCAAATATTAGTTTTGAATTTTTCAAGAATACATGCTGATCACTACAGCCTCCAAAAAATTCAAAGATGTGCATTGGGGTGAGATACACCTTAAAAAAATTTCAGAGCCACCCAATCGATTTGTGACGTGCCGATGATCAACGGCAGCGTCACAAAGGGGCCAAATATTAGTTTTGAATTTTTCAAGAATACATGCTGATCACTACAGCCTCCAAAAAATTCAAAGATGTGCATTGGGGTGAGATACACCTTAAAATAAATTTCAGAGCCACCCAATCGATTTGTGACGTGCCGATGATCAACGGCAGCGTCACACAGGGGCCAAATATTAGTTTTGAATTTTTCAAGAATACATACTGATCACTACAGCCTCCAAAAAATTCAAAGATGTGCATTGGGGTGAGATACACCTTAAAAAAATTTCAGAGCCACCCAATCGATTTGTGACGTGTCCGATGATCAACGGCAGCGTCACAAAGGGGCCAAATATTAGTTTTGAATTTTTCAAGAATACATGCTGATCACTACAGCCTCCAAAAAAATCAAAGATGTGCATTGGGGTGAGATACACCTTCAAACAATTTTTCAGAGCGAGCTGAGCGATTTCTGACGTGCCGGTGATCAACGGTAACGTCAGAAAGGGGCCAAATATTGGTTTTGAATTTTTCAAGAATACATGCTGATCACTACAGCCTCCAAAAAATTCAAAGATGTGCATTGGGGTGAGATACACCTTTAAAAAAAATTCAGAGCCACCCAATCGATTTGTGACGTGCCGATGATCAACGGCAGCGTCACAAAGGGGCCAAATATTAGTTTTGAATTTTTCAAGAATACATGCTGATCACTACAGCCTCCAAAAAAATCAAAGATGTGCATTGGGGTGAGATACACCTTCAAACAATTTTTCAGAGCGAGCTGAGCGATTTCTGACGTGCCGGTGATCAACGGTAACGTCAGAAAGGGGCCAAATATTGGTTTTGAATTTTTCCAGAATACATGCTGATCACTACAGCCTCCAAAAAAATCAAAGATGTGCATTGGGGTGAGATACACCTTAAAAAAAATTTCAGAGCCACCCAATCGATTTGTGACGTGTCCGATGATCAACGGCAGCGTCACACAGGGGCCAAATATTAGTTTTGAATTTTTCCAGAATACATGCTGATCACTACAGCCTCCAAAAAATTCAAAGATGTGCATTGGGGTGAGATACACCTTTAAAAAAAATTCAGAGCCACCCAATCGATTTGTGACGTGCCGATGATCAACGGCAGCGTCACAAAGGGGCCAAATATTAGTTTTGAATTTTTCAAGAATACATGCTGATCACTACAGCCTCCAAAAAAATCAAAGATGTGCATTGGGGTGAGATACACCTTCAAACAATTTTTCAGAGCGAGCTGAGCGATTTCTGACGTGCCGGTGATCAACGGTAACGTCAGAAAGGGGCCAAATATTGGTTTTGAATTTTTCCAGAATACATGCTGATCACTACAGCCTCCAAAAAAATCAAAGATGTGCATTGGGGTGAGATACACCTTCAAACAATTTTTCAGAGCGAGCTGAGCGATTTCTGACGTGCCGGTGATCAACGGTAACGTCAGAAAGGGGCCAAATATTGGTTTTGAATTTTTCAAGAATACATGCTGATCACTACAGCCTCCAAAAAATTTAAAGATGTGCATTGGGGTGAGATACACCTTAAAAAAAATTTCAGAGCCACCCAATCGATTTGTGACGTGTCCGATGATCAACGGCAGCGTCACACAGGGGCCAAATATTAGTTTTGAATTTTTCCAGAATACATGCTGATCACTACAGCCTCCAAAAAATTCAAAGATGTGCATTGGGGTGAGATACACCTTTAAAAAAAATTCAGAGCCACCCAATCGATTTGTGACGTGCCGATGATCAACGGCAGCGTCACAAAGGGGCCAAATATTAGTTTTGAATTTTTCAAGAATACATGCTGATCACTACAGCCTCCAAAAAATTCAAAGATGTGCATTGGGGTGAGATACACCTTAAAAAAAATTTCAGAGCCACCCAATCGATTTGTGACGTGCCGATGATCAACGGCAGCGTCACAAAGGGGCCAAATATTAGTTTTGAATTTTTCAAGAATACATGCTGATCACTACAGCCTCCAAAAAAATCAAAGATGTGCATTGGGGTGAGATACACCTTCAAACAATTTTTCAGAGCGAGCTGAGCGATTTCTGACGTGCCGATGATCAACGGTAACGTCAGAAAGGGGCCAAATATTGGTTTTGAATTTTTCAAGAATACATGCTGATCACTACAGCCTCCAAAAAAATCAAAGATGTGCATTGGGGTGAGATACACCTTCAAACAATTTTTCAGAGATAGCTGAGCGATTTCTGACGTGCCGGTGATCAACGGTAACGTCACACAGGGGCCAAATATTGGTTTTGAATTTTTCAAGAATACATGCTGATCACTACAGCCTCCAAAAAATTCAAAGATGTGCATTGGGGTGAGATACACCTTCAAACAATTTTTCTGAGCGAGCTGAGCGATTTGTGACGTGCCGATGATCAACGGCAGCGTCACACAGGGGCCAAATATTAGTTTTGAATTTTTCAAGAATACATACTGATCACTACAGCCTCCAAAAAATTCAAAGATGTGCATTGGGGTGAGATACACCTTAAAAAAAATTTCAGAGCAACCCAATCGATTTGTGACGTGCCGATGATCAACGGCAGCGTCACAAAGGGGCCAAATATTATTTTTGAATTTTTCAAGAATACATGCTGATCACTACAGCCTCCAAAAAATTCAAAGATGTGCATTGGGGTGAGATACACCTTAAAAAAATTTCAGAGCCACCCAATCGATTTGTGACGTGTCCGATGATCAACGGCAGCGTCACAAAGGGGCCAAATATTAGTTTTGAATTTTTCAAGAATACATGCTGATCACTACAGCCTCCAAAAAAATCAAAGATGTGCATTGGGGTGAGATACACCTTCAAACAATTTTTCAGAGCGAGCTGAGCGATTTCTGACGTGCCGATGATCAACGGCAGCGTCACACAGGGGCCAAATATTAGTTTTGAATTTTTCAAGAATACATGCTGATCACTACAGCCTCCAAAAAAATCAAAGATGTGCATTGGGGTGAGATACACCTTCAAACAATTTTTCAGAGATAGCTGAGCGATTTCTGACGTGCCGGTGATCAACGGTAACGTCACACAGGGGCCAAATATTGGTTTTGAATTTTTCAAGAATACATGCTGATCACTACAGCCTCCAAAAAATTCAAAGATGTGCATTGGGGTGAGATACACCTTCAAACAATTTTTCTGAGCGAGCTGAGCGATTTGTGACGTGCCGATGATCAACGGCAGCGTCACACAGGGGCCAAATATTAGTTTTGAATTTTTCAAGAATACATACTGATCACTACAGCCTCCAAAAAATTCAAAGATGTGCATTGGGGTGAGATACACCTTAAAAAAAATTTCAGAGCAACCCAATCGATTTGTGACGTGCCGATGATCAACGGCAGCGTCACAAAGGGGCCAAATATTAGTTTTGAATTTTTCAAGAATACATGCTGATCACTACAGCCTCCAAAAAATTCAAAGATGTGCATTGGGGTGAGATACACCTTAAAAAAATTTCAGAGCCACCCAATCGATTTGTGACGTGCCGATGATCAACGGCAGCGTCACAAAGGGGCCAAATATTAGTTTTGAATTTTTCAAGAATACATGCTGATCACTACAGCCTCCAAAAAATTCAAAGATGTGCATTGGGGTGAGATACACCTTAAAATAAATTTCAGAGCCACCCAATCGATTTGTGACGTGCCGATGATCAACGGCAGCGTCACACAGGGGCCAAATATTAGTTTTGAATTTTTCAAGAATACATACTGATCACTACAGCCTCCAAAAAATTCAAAGATGTGCATTGGGGTGAGATACACCTTAAAAAAATTTCAGAGCCACCCAATCGATTTGTGACGTGTCCGATGATCAACGGCAGCGTCACAAAGGGGCCAAATATTAGTTTTGAATTTTTCAAGAATACATGCTGATCACTACAGCCTCCAAAAAAATCAAAGATGTGCATTGGGGTGAGATACACCTTTAAAAAAAATTCAGAGCCACCCAATCGATTTGTGACGTGCCGATGATCAACGGCAGCGTCACAAAGGGGCCAAATATTAGTTTTGAATTTTTCAAGAATACATGCTGATCACTACAGCCTCCAAAAAAATCAAAGATGTGCATTGGGGTGAGATACACCTTCAAACAATTTTTCAGAGCGAGCTGAGCGATTTCTGACGTGCCGGTGATCAACGGTAACGTCAGAAAGGGGCCAAATATTGGTTTTGAATTTTTCCAGAATACATGCTGATCACTACAGCCTCCAAAAAAATCAAAGATGTGCATTGGGGTGAGATACACCTTAAAAAAAATTTCAGAGCCACCCAATCGATTTGTGACGTGTCCGATGATCAACGGCAGCGTCACACAGGGGCCAAATATTAGTTTTGAATTTTTCCAGAATACATGCTGATCACTACAGCCTCCAAAAAATTCAAAGATGTGCATTGGGGTGAGATACACCTTTAAAAAAAATTCAGAGCCACCCAATCGATTTGTGACGTGCCGATGATCAACGGCAGCGTCACAAAGGGGCCAAATATTAGTTTTGAATTTTTCAAGAATACATGCTGATCACTACAGCCTCCAAAAAAATCAAAGATGTGCATTGGGGTGAGATACACCTTCAAACAATTTTTCAGAGCGAGCTGAGCGATTTCTGACGTGCCGGTGATCAACGGTAACGTCAGAAAGGGGCCAAATATTGGTTTTGAATTTTTCCAGAATACATGCTGATCACTACAGCCTCCAAAAAAATCAAAGATGTGCATTGGGGTGAGATACACCTTCAAACAATTTTTCAGAGCGAGCTGAGCGATTTCTGACGTGCCGGTGATCAACGGTAACGTCAGAAAGGGGCCAAATATTGGTTTTGAATTTTTCAAGAATACATGCTGATCACTACAGCCTCCAAAAAATTTAAAGATGTGCATTGGGGTGAGATACACCTTAAAAAAAATTTCAGAGCCACCCAATCGATTTGTGACGTGTCCGATGATCAACGGCAGCGTCACACAGGGGCCAAATATTAGTTTTGAATTTTTCCAGAATACATGCTGATCACTACAGCCTCCAAAAAATTCAAAGATGTGCATTGGGGTGAGATACACCTTTAAAAAAAATTCAGAGCCACCCAATCGATTTGTGACGTGCCGATGATCAACGGCAGCGTCACAAAGGGGCCAAATATTAGTTTTGAATTTTTCAAGAATACATGCTGATCACTACAGCCTCCAAAAAAATCAAAGATGTGCATTGGGGTGAGATACACCTTCAAACAATTTTTCAGAGCGAGCTGAGCGATTTCTGACGTGCCGGTGATCAACGGTAACGTCAGAAAGGGGCCAAATATTGGTTTTGAATTTTTCCAGAATACATGCTGATCACTACAGCCTCCAAAAAAATCAAAGATGTGCATTGGGGTGAGATACACCTTCAAACAATTTTTCTGAGCGAGGTGAGCGATTTCTGACGTGCCGGTGATCAACGGTAACGTCAGAAAGGGGCCAAATATTGGTTTTGAATTTTTCAAGAATACATGCTGATCACTACAGCCTCCAAAAAATTCAAAGTTGTGCATTGGGGTGAGATACACCTTAAAAAAATTTTCAGAGCCACCCAATCGATTTGTGACGTGTCCGATGATCAACGGCAGCGTCACACAGGGGCCAAATATTAGTTTTGAATTTTTCAAGAATACATGCTGATCACTACAGCCTCCAAAAAATTCAAAGATGTGCATTGGGGTGAGATACACCTTAAAAAAAATTTCAGAGCCACCCAATCGATTTGTGACGTGCCGATGATCAACGGCAGCGTCACACAGGGGCCAAATATCAGTTTTGAAATTTTCAAGAATACATGCTGATCACTACAGCCTCCAAAAAATTCAAAGATGTGCATTGGGGTGAGATACACCTTAAAAAAAATTTCAGAGCCACCCAATCGATTTGTGACGTGCCGATGATCAACGGCAGCGTCACAAAGGGGCCAAATATTAGTTTTGAATTTTTCCAGAATACATGCTGATCACTACAGCCTCCAAAAAAATCAAAGATGTGCATTGGGGTGAGATACACCTTCAAACAATTTTTCAGAGCGAGCTGAGCGATTTCTGACGTGCCGATGATCAACGGTAACGTCAGAAAGGGGCCAAATATTGGTTTTGAATTTTTCAAGAATACATGCTGATCACTACAGCCTCCAAAAAAATCAAAGATGTGCATTGGGGTGAGATACACCTTCAAACAATTTTTCAGAGATAGCTGAGCGATTTCTGACGTGCCGGTGATCAACGGTAACGTCACACAGGGGCCAAATATTGGTTTTGAATTTTTCAAGAATACATGCTGATCACTACAGCCTCCAAAAAATTCAAAGATGTGCATTGGGGTGAGATACACCTTCAAACAATTTTTCTGAGCGAGCTGAGCGATTTGTGACGTGCCGATGATCAACGGCAGCGTCACACAGGGTCCAAATATTAGTTTTGAATTTTTCAAGAATACATACTGATCACTACAGCCTCCAAAAAATTCAAAGATGTGCATTGGGGTGAGATACACCTTAAAAAAAATTTCAGAGCAACCCAATCGATTTGTGACGTGCCGATGATCAACGGCAGCGTCACAAAGGGGCCAAATATTAGTTTTGAATTTTTCAAGAATACATGCTGATCACTACAGCCTCCAAAAAATTCAAAGATGTGCATTGGGGTGAGATACACCTTAAAAAAATTTCAGAGCCACCCAATCGATTTGTGACGTGTCCGATGATCAACGGCAGCGTCACAAAGGGGCCAAATATTAGTTTTGAATTTTTCAAGAATACATGCTGATCACTACAGCCTCCAAAAAAATCAAAGATGTGCATTGGGGTGAGATACACCTTCAAACAATTTTTCAGAGCGAGCTGAGCGATTTCTGACGTGCCGATGATCAACGGCAGCGTCACACAGGGGCCAAATATTAGTTTTGAATTTTTCAAGAATACATGCTGATCACTACAGCCTCCAAAAAAATCAAAGATGTGCATTGGGGTGAGATACACCTTCAAACAATTTTTCAGAGATAGCTGAGCGATTTCTGACGTGCCGGTGATCAACGGTAACGTCACACAGGGGCCAAATATTGGTTTTGAATTTTTCAAGAATACATGCTGATCACTACAGCCTCCAAAAAAATCAAAGATGTGCATTGGGGTGAGATACACCTTCAAACAATTTTTCAGAGCGAGCTGAGCGATTTCTGACGTGCCGATGATCAACGGTAACGTCAGAAAGGGGCCAAATATTGGTTTTGAATTTTTCAAGAATACATGCTGATCACTACAGCCTCCAAAAAAATCAAAGATGTGCATTGGGGTGAGATACACCTTCAAACAATTTTTCAGAGATAGCTGAGCGATTTCTGACGTGCCGGTGATCAACGGTAACGTCACACAGGGGCCAAATATTGGTTTTGAATTTTTCAAGAATACATGCTGATCACTACAGCCTCCAAAAAATTCAAAGATGTGCATTGGGGTGAGATACACCTTCAAACAATTTTTCTGAGCGAGCTGAGCGATTTGTGACGTGCCGATGATCAACGGCAGCGTCACACAGGGTCCAAATATTGGTTTTGAATTTTTCCAGAATACATGCTGATCACTACAGCCTCCAAAAAAATCAAAGATGTGCATTGGGGTGAGATACACCTTCAAACAATTTTTCAGAGCGAGCTGAGCGATTTCTGACGTGCCGGTGATCAACGGTAACGTCAGAAAGGGGCCAAATATTGGTTTTGAATTTTTCAAGAATACATGCTGATCACTACAGCCTCCAAAAAATTCAAAGATGTGCATTGGGGTGAGATACACCTTTAAAAAAAATTCAGAGCCACCCAATCGATTTGTGACGTGCCGATGATCAACGGCAGCGTCACAAAGGGGCCAAATATTAGTTTTGAATTTTTCAAGAATACATGCTGATCACTACAGCCTCCAAAAAAATCAAAGATGTGCATTGGGGTGAGATACACCTTCAAACAATTTTTCAGAGCGAGCTGAGCGATTTCTGACGTGCCGGTGATCAACGGTAACGTCAGAAAGGGGCCAAATATTGGTTTTGAATTTTTCCAGAATACATGCTGATCACTACAGCCTCCAAAAAAATCAAAGATGTGCATTGGGGTGAGATACACCTTAAAAAAAATTTCAGAGCCACCCAATCGATTTGTGACGTGTCCGATGATCAACGGCAGCGTCACACAGGGGCCAAATATTAGTTTTGAATTTTTCCAGAATACATGCTGATCACTACAGCCTCCAAAAAATTCAAAGATGTGCATTGGGGTGAGATACACCTTTAAAAAAAATTCAGAGCCACCCAATCGATTTGTGACGTGCCGATGATCAACGGCAGCGTCACAAAGGGGCCAAATATTAGTTTTGAATTTTTCAAGAATACATGCTGATCACTACAGCCTCCAAAAAAATCAAAGATGTGCATTGGGGTGAGATACACCTTCAAACAATTTTTCAGAGCGAGCTGAGCGATTTCTGACGTGCCGGTGATCAACGGTAACGTCAGAAAGGGGCCAAATATTGGTTTTGAATTTTTCCAGAATACATGCTGATCACTACAGCCTCCAAAAAAATCAAAGATGTGCATTGGGGTGAGATACACCTTCAAACAATTTTTCAGAGCGAGCTGAGCGATTTCTGACGTGCCGGTGATCAACGGTAACGTCAGAAAGGGGCCAAATATTGGTTTTGAATTTTTCAAGAATACATGCTGATCACTACAGCCTCCAAAAAATTTAAAGATGTGCATTGGGGTGAGATACACCTTAAAAAAAATTTCAGAGCCACCCAATCGATTTGTGACGTGTCCGATGATCAACGGCAGCGTCACACAGGGGCCAAATATTAGTTTTGAATTTTTCCAGAATACATGCTGATCACTACAGCCTCCAAAAAATTCAAAGATGTGCATTGGGGTGAGATACACCTTTAAAAAAAATTCAGAGCCACCCAATCGATTTGTGACGTGCCGATGATCAACGGCAGCGTCACAAAGGGGCCAAATATTAGTTTTGAATTTTTCAAGAATACATGCTGATCACTACAGCCTCCAAAAAAATCAAAGATGTGCATTGGGGTGAGATACACCTTCAAACAATTTTTCAGAGCGAGCTGAGCGATTTCTGACGTGCCGGTGATCAACGGTAACGTCAGAAAGGGGCCAAATATTGGTTTTGAATTTTTCCAGAATACATGCTGATCACTACAGCCTCCAAAAAAATCAAAGATGTGCATTGGGGTGAGATACACCTTCAAACAATTTTTCTGAGCGAGGTGAGCGATTTCTGACGTGCCGGTGATCAACGGTAACGTCAGAAAGGGGCCAAATATTGGTTTTGAATTTTTCAAGAATACATGCTGATCACTACAGCCTCCAAAAAATTCAAAGTTGTGCATTGGGGTGAGATACACCTTAAAAAAATTTTCAGAGCCACCCAATCGATTTGTGACGTGTCCGATGATCAACGGCAGCGTCACACAGGGGCCAAATATTAGTTTTGAATTTTTCAAGAATACATGCTGATCACTACAGCCTCCAAAAAATTCAAAGATGTGCATTGGGGTGAGATACACCTTAAAAAAAATTTCAGAGCCACCCAATCGATTTGTGACGTGCCGATGATCAACGGCAGCGTCACACAGGGGCCAAATATCAGTTTTGAAATTTTCAAGAATACATGCTGATCACTACAGCCTCCAAAAAATTCAAAGATGTGCATTGGGGTGAGATACACCTTAAAAAAAATTTCAGAGCCACCCAATCGATTTGTGACGTGCCGATGATCAACGGCAGCGTCACAAAGGGGCCAAATATTAGTTTTGAATTTTTCCAGAATACATGCTGATCACTACAGCCTCCAAAAAAATCAAAGATGTGCATTGGGGTGAGATACACCTTCAAACAATTTTTCAGAGCGAGCTGAGCGATTTCTGACGTGCCGATGATCAACGGTAACGTCAGAAAGGGGCCAAATATTGGTTTTGAATTTTTCAAGAATACATGCTGATCACTACAGCCTCCAAAAAAATCAAAGATGTGCATTGGGGTGAGATACACCTTCAAACAATTTTTCAGAGATAGCTGAGCGATTTCTGACGTGCCGGTGATCAACGGTAACGTCACACAGGGGCCAAATATTGGTTTTGAATTTTTCAAGAATACATGCTGATCACTACAGCCTCCAAAAAATTCAAAGATGTGCATTGGGGTGAGATACACCTTCAAACAATTTTTCTGAGCGAGCTGAGCGATTTGTGACGTGCCGATGATCAACGGCAGCGTCACACAGGGTCCAAATATTAGTTTTGAATTTTTCAAGAATACATACTGATCACTACAGCCTCCAAAAAATTCAAAGATGTGCATTGGGGTGAGATACACCTTAAAAAAAATTTCAGAGCAACCCAATCGATTTGTGACGTGCCGATGATCAACGGCAGCGTCACAAAGGGGCCAAATATTAGTTTTGAATTTTTCAAGAATACATGCTGATCACTACAGCCTCCAAAAAATTCAAAGATGTGCATTGGGGTGAGATACACCTTAAAAAAATTTCAGAGCCACCCAATCGATTTGTGACGTGTCCGATGATCAACGGCAGCGTCACAAAGGGGCCAAATATTAGTTTTGAATTTTTCAAGAATACATGCTGATCACTACAGCCTCCAAAAAAATCAAAGATGTGCATTGGGGTGAGATACACCTTCAAACAATTTTTCAGAGCGAGCTGAGCGATTTCTGACGTGCCGATGATCAACGGCAGCGTCACACAGGGGCCAAATATTAGTTTTGAATTTTTCAAGAATACATGCTGATCACTACAGCCTCCAAAAAAATCAAAGATGTGCATTGGGGTGAGATACACCTTCAAACAATTTTTCAGAGATAGCTGAGCGATTTCTGACGTGCCGGTGATCAACGGTAACGTCACACAGGGGCCAAATATTGGTTTTGAATTTTTCAAGAATACATGCTGATCACTACAGCCTCCAAAAAATTCAAAGATGTGCATTGGGGTGAGATACACCTTCAAACAATTTTTCTGAGCGAGCTGAGCGATTTGTGACGTGCCGATGATCAACGGCAGCGTCACACAGGGGCCAAATATTAGTTTTGAATTTTTCAAGAATACATACTGATCACTACAGCCTCCAAAAAATTCAAAGATGTGCATTGGGGTGAGATACACCTTAAAAAAAATTTCAGAGCAACCCAATCGATTTGTGACGTGCCGATGATCAACGGCAGCGTCACACAGGGGCCAAATATTAGTTTTGAATTTTTCAAGAATACATGCTGATCACTACAGCCTCCAAAAAAATCAAAGATGTGCATTGGGGTGAGATACACCTTCAAACAATTTTTCTGAGCGAGCTGAGCGATTTCTGACGTGCCGGTGATCAACGGTAACGTCAGAAAGGGGCCAAATATTGGTTTTGAATTTTTCAAGAATACATGCTGATCACTACAGCCTCCAAAAAATTCAAAGATGTGCATTGGGGTGAGATACACCTTAAAAAAAAATTCATAGCCACCCAATCGATTTGTGACGTGTCCGATGATCAACGGCAGCGTCACACAGGGGCCAAATATTAGTTTTGAATTTTTCAAGAATACATGCTGATCACTACAGCCTCCAAAAAATTCAAAGATGTGCATTGGGGTGAGATACACCTTTAAAAAAAATTCAGAGCCACCCAATCGATTTGTGACGTGCCGATGATCAACGGCAGCGTCACAAAGGGGCCAAATATTAGTTTTGAATTTTTCAAGAATACATGCTGATCACTACAGCCTCCAAAAAAATCAAAGATGTGCATTGGGGTGAGATACACCTTCAAACAATTTTTCAGAGCGAGCTGAGCGATTTCTGACGTGCCGGTGATCAACGGTAACGTCAGAAAGGGGCCAAATATTGGTTTTGAATTTTTCCAGAATACATGCTGATCACTACAGCCTCCAAAAAAATCAAAGATGTGCATTGGGGTGAGATACACCTTCAAACAATTTTTCTGAGCGAGCTGAGCGATTTCTGACGTGCCGGTGATCAACGGTAACGTCAGAAAGGGGCCAAATATTGGTTTTGAATTTTTAAAGAATACATGCTGATCACTACAGCCTCCAAAAAATTTAAAGATGTGCATTGGGGTGAGATACACCTTAAAAAAAATTTCAGAGCCACCCAATCGATTTGTGACGTGTCCGATGATCAACGGCAGCGTCACACAGGGGCCAAATATTAGTTTTGAATTTTTCCAGAATACATGCTGATCACTACAGCCTCCAAAAAATTCAAAGATGTGCATTGGGGTGAGATACACCTTTAAAAAAAATTCAGAGCCACCCAATCGATTTGTGACGTGCCGATGATCAACGGCAGCGTCACAAAGGGGCCAAATATTAGTTTTGAATTTTTCAAGAATACATGCTGATCACTACAGCCTCCAAAAAAATCAAAGATGTGCATTGGGGTGAGATACACCTTCAAACAATTTTTCAGAGCGAGCTGAGCGATTTCTGACGTGCCGGTGATCAACGGTAACGTCAGAAAGGGGCCAAATATTGGTTTTGAATTTTTCCAGAATACATGCTGATCACTACAGCCTCCAAAAAATTCAAAGATGTGCATTGGGGGTGAGATACACCTTCAAACAATTTTTCAGAGCGAGCTGAGCGATTTCTGACTTGCCGGTGATCAACGGTAACGTCAGAAAGGGGCCAAATATTGGTTTTGAATTTTTCCAGAATACATGCTGATCACTACAGCCTCCAAAAAAATCAAAGATGTGCATTGGGGTGAGATACACCTTCAAACAATTTTTCTGAGCGAGGTGAGCGATTTCTGACGTGCCGGTGATCAACGGTAACGTCAGAAAGGGGCCAAATATTGGTTTTGAATTTTTCAAGAATACATGCTGATCACTATAGCCTCCAAAAAATTCAAAGTTGTGCATTGGGGTGAGATACACCTTAAAAGAATTTTCAGAGCCACCCAATCGATTTGTGACGTGTCCGATGATCAACGGCAGCGTCACACAGGGGCCAAAAATCAAAAATGTGCATTGGGGTGAGATACACCTTAAAAAAAAATTCAGAGCCACCCAATCGATTTGTGACGTGCCGATGATCAACGGCAGCGTCACACAGGGGCCAAATATTAGTTTTGAAATTTTCAAGAATACATGCTGATCACTACAGCCTCCAAAAAATTCAAAGATGTGCATTGGGGTGAGATACACCTTAAAAAAAATTTCAGAGCCACCCAATCGATTTGTGACGTGCCGATGATCAACGGCAGCGTCACAAAGGGGCCAAATATTAGTTTTGAATTTTTCAAGAATACATGCTGATCACTACAGCCTCCAAAAAAATCAAAGATGTGCATTGGGGTGAGATACACCTTCAAACAATTTTTCAGAGCGAGCTGAGCGATTTCTGACGTGCCGATGATCAACGGTAACGTCAGAAAGGGGCCAAATATTGGTTTTGAATTTTTCAAGAATACATGCTGATCACTACAGCCTCCAAAAAAATCAAAGATGTGCATTGGGGTGAGATACACCTTCAAACAATTTTTCTGAGCGAGCTGAGCGATTTGTGACGTGCCGATGATCAACGGCAGCGTCACACAGGGGCCAAATATTAGTTTTGAATTTTTCAAGAATACATACTGATCACTACAGCCTCCAAAAAATTCAAAGATGTGCATTGGGGTGAGATACACCTTAAAAAAAATTTCAGAGCCACCCAATCGATTTGTGACGTGCCGATTATCAACGGCAGCGTCACAAAGGGGCCAAATATTAGTTTTGAATTTTTCAAGAATACATGCTGATCACTACAGCCTCCAAAAAAATCAAAGATGTGCATTGGGGTGAGATACACCTTCAAACAATTTTTCAGAGCGAGCTGAGCGATTTCTGACGTGCCGATGATCAACGGTAACGTCAGAAAGGGGCCAAATATTGGTTTTGAATTTTTCAAGAATACATGCTGATCACTACAGCCTCCAAAAAAATCAAAGATGTGCATTCGGGTGAGATACACCTTCAAACAATTTTTCAGAGATAGCTGAGCGATTTCTGACGTGCCGGTGATCAACGGTAACGTCACACAGGGGCCAAATATTGGTTTTGAATTTTTCAAGAATACATTCTGATCACTACAGCCTCCAAAAAATTCAAAGATGTGCATTGGGGTGAGATACACCTTCAAACAATTTTTCTGAGCGAGCTGAGCGATTTGTGACGTGCCGATGATCAACGGCAGCGTCACACAGGGGCCAAATATTAGTTTTGAATTTTTCAAGAATACATACTGATCACTACAGCCTCCAAAAAATTCAAAGATGTGCATTGGGGTGAGATACACCTTAAAAAAAATTTCAGAGCAACCCAATCGATTTGTGACGTGCCGATGATCAACGGCAGCGTCACAAAGGGGCCAAATATTAGTTTTGAATTTTTCAAGAATACATGCTGATCACTACAGCCTCCAAAAAATTCAAAGATGTGCATTGGGGTGAGATACACCTTAAAAAAATTTCAGAGCCACCCAATCGATTTGTGACGTGTCCGATGATCAACGGCAGCGTCACAAAGGGGCCAAATATTAGTTTTGAATTTTTCAAGAATACATGCTGATCACTACAGCCTCCAAAAAAATCAAAGATGTGCATTGGGGTGAGATACACCTTCAAACAATTTTTCAGAGCGAGCTGAGCGATTTCTGACGTGCCGATGATCAACGGCAGCGTCACACAGGGGCCAAATATTAGTTTTGAACTTTTCAAGAATACATGCTGATCACTACAGCCTCCAAAAAAATCAAAGATGTGCATTGGGGTGAGATACACCTTCAAACAATTTTTCAGAGATAGCTGAGCGATTTCTGACGTGCCGGTGATCAACGGTAACGTCACACAGGGGCCAAATATTGGTTTTGAATTTTTCAAGAATACATGCTGATCACTACAGCCTCCAAAAAATTCAAAGATGTGCATTGGGGTGAGATACACCTTCAAACAATTTTTCTGAGCGAGCTGAGCGATTTGTGACGTGCCGATGATCAACGGCAGCGTCACACAGGGGCCAAATATTAGTTTTGAATTTTTCAAGAATACATACTGATCACTACAGCCTCCAAAAAATTCAAAGATGTGCATTGGGGTGAGATACACCTTAAAAAAAATTTCAGAGCAACCCAATCGATTTGTGACGTGCCGATGATCAACGGCAGCGTCACAAAGGGGCCAAATATTAGTTTTGAATTTTTCAAGAATACATGCTGATCACTACAGCCTCCAAAAAATTCAAAGATGTGCATTGGGGTGAGATACACCTTAAAAAAATTTCAGAGCCACCCAATCGATTTGTGACGTGCCGATGATCAACGGCAGCGTCACACAGGGGCCAAATATTAGTTTTGAATTTTTCAAGAATACATGCTGATCACTACAGCCTCCAAAAAATTCAAAGATGTGCATTGGGGTGAGATACACCTTAAAATAAATTTCAGAGCCACCCAATCGATTTGTGACGTGCCGATGATCAACGGCAGCGTCACAAAGGGGCCAAATATTAGTTTTGAATTTTTCAAGAATACATGCTGATCACTACAGCCTCCAAAAAAATCAAAGATGTGCATTGGGGTGAGATACACCTTCAAACAATTTTTCTGAGCGAGCTGAGCGATTTCTGACGTGCCGGTGATCAACGGTAACGTCAAAAAGGGGCCAAATATTGGTTTTGAATTTTTCAAGAATACATGCTGATCACTACAGCCTCCAAAAAAATCAAAGATGTGCATTGGGGTGAGATACACCTTCAAACAATTTTTCAGAGATAGCTGAGCGATTTCTGACGTGCCGGTGATCAACGGTAACGTCACACAGGGGCCAAATATTGGTTTTGAATTTTTCAAGAATACATGCTGATCACTACAGCCTCCAAAAAATTCAAAGATGTGCATTGGGGTGAGATACACCTTCAAACAATTTTTCTGAGCGAGCTGAGCGATTTGTGACGTGCCGATGATCAACGGCAGCGTCACACAGGGGCCAAATATTAGTTTTGAATTTTTCAAGAATACATACTGATCACTACAGCCTCCAAAAAATTCAAAGATGTGCATTGGGGTGAGATACACCTTAAAAAAAATTTCAGAGCAACCCAATCGATTTGTGACGTGCCGATGATCAACGGCAGCGTCACAAAGGGGCCAAATATTAGTTTTGAATTTTTCAAGAATACATGCTGATCACTACAGCCTCCAAAAAATTCAAAGATGTGCATTGGGGTGAGATACACCTTAAAAAAATTTCAGAGCCACCCAATCGATTTGTGACGTGCCGATGATCAACGGCAGCGTCACACAGGGGCCAAATATTAGTTTTGAATTTTTCAAGAATACATGCTGATCACTACAGCCTCCAAAAAATTCAAAGATGTGCATTGGGGTGAGATACACCTTAAAATAAATTTCAGAGCCACCCAATCGATTTGTGACGTGCCGATGATCAACGGCAGCGTCACAAAGGGGCCAAATATTAGTTTTGAATTTTTCAAGAATACATGCTGATCACTACAGCCTCCAAAAAATTCAAAGATGTGCATTGGGGTGAGATACACCTTCAAACAATTTTTCTGAGCGAGCTGAGCGATTTGTGACGTGCCGATGATCAACGGCAGCGTCACAAAGGGGCCAAATATTAGTTTTGAATTTTTCAAGAATACATACTGATCACTACAGCCTCCAAAAAATTCAAAGATGTGCATTGGGGTGAGATACACCTTAAAAAAAATTTCAGAGCAACCCAATCGATTTGTGACGTGCCGATGATCAACGGCAGCGTCACACAGGGGCCAAATATTAGTTTTGAAATTTTCAAGAATACATGCTGATCACTACAGCCTCCAAAAAATTCAAAGATGTGCATTGGGGTGAGATACACCTTAAAAAAAATTTCAGAGCCACCCAATCGATTTGTGACGTGCCGATGATCAACGGCAGCGTCACAAAGGGGCCAAATATTAGTTTTGAATTTTTCAAGAATACATGCTGATCACTACAGCCTCCAAAAAAATCAAAGATGTGCATTGGGGTGAGATACACCTTCAAACAATTTTTCAGAGCGAGCTGAGCGATTTCTGACGTGCCGATGATCAACGGTAACGTCAGAAAGGGGCCAAATATTGGTTTTGAATTTTTCAAGAATACATGCTGATCACTACAGCCTCCAAAAAAATCAAAGATGTGCATTGGGGTGAGATACACCTTCAAACAATTTTTCAGAGATAGCTGAGCGATTTCTGACGTGCCGGTGATCAACGGTAACGTCACACAGGGGCCAAATATTGGTTTTGAATTTTTCAAGAATACATGCTGATCACTACAGCCTCCAAAAAATTCAAAGATGTGCATTGGGGTGAGATACACCTTCAAACAATTTTTCTGAGCGAGCTGAGCGATTTGTGACGTGCCGATGATCAACGGCAGCGTCACACAGGGGCCAAATATTAGTTTTGAATTTTTCAAGAATACATACTGATCACTACAGCCTCCAAAAAATTCAAAGATGTGCATTGGGGTGAGATACACCTTAAAAAAAATTTCAGAGCAACCCAATCGATTTGTGACGTGCCGATGATCAACGGCAGCGTCACAAAGGGGCCAAATATTAGTTTTGAATTTTTCAAGAATACATGCTGATCACTACAGCCTCCAAAAAATTCAAAGATGTGCATTGGGGTGAGATACACCTTAAAAAAATTTCAGAGCCACCCAATCGATTTGTGACGTGTCCGATGATCAACGGCAGCGTCACAAAGGGGCCAAATATTAGTTTTGAATTTTTCAAGAATACATGCTGATCACTACAGCCTCCAAAAAAATCAAAGATGTGCATTGGGGTGAGATACACCTTCAAACAATTTTTCAGAGCGAGCTGAGCGATTTCTGACGTGCCGATGATCAACGGCAGCGTCACACAGGGGCCAAATATTGGTTTTGAATTTTTCAAGAATACATGCTGATCACTACAGCCTCCAAAAAAATCAAAGATGTGCATTGGGGTGAGATACACCTTCAAACAATTTTTCTGAGCGAGCTGAGCGATTTCTGACGTGCCGGTGATCAACGGTAACGTCAGAAAGGGGCCAAATATTGGTTTTGAATTTTTCAAGAATACATGCTGATCACTACAGCCTCCAAAAAATTTAAAGATGTGCATTGGGGTGAGATACACCTTAAAAAAAATTTCAGAGCCACCCAATCGATTTGTGACGTGTCCGATGATCAACGGCAGCGTCACACAGGGGCCAAATATTAGTTTTGAATTTTTCCAGAATACATGCTGATCACTACAGCCTCCAAAAAATTCAAAGATGTGCATTGGGGTGAGATACACCTTTAAAAAAAATTCAGAGCCACCCAATCGATTTGTGACGTGCCGATGATCAACGGCAGCGTCACAAAGGGGCCAAATATTAGTTTTGAATTTTTCAAGAATACATGCTGATCACTACAGCCTCCAAAAAAATCAAAGATGTGCATTGGGGTGAGATACACCTTCAAACAATTTTTCAGAGCGAGCTGAGCGATTTCTGACGTGCCGGTGATCAACGGTAACGTCAGAAAGGGGCCAAATATTGGTTTTGAATTTTTCCAGAATACATGCTGATCACTACAGCCTCCAAAAAATTCAAAGATGTGCATTGGGGGTGAGATACACCTTCAAACAATTTTTCAGAGCGAGCTGAGCGATTTCTGACTTGCCGGTGATCAACGGTAACGTCAGAAAGGGGCCAAATATTGGTTTTGAATTTTTCCAGAATACATGCTGATCACTACAGCCTCCAAAAAAATCAAAGATGTGCATTGGGGTGAGATACACCTTCAAACAATTTTTCTGAGCAAGGTGAGCGATTTCTGACGTGCCGGTGATCAACGGTAACGTCAGAAAGGGGCCAAATATTGGTTTTGAATTTTTCAAGAAAACATGCTGATCACTATAGCCTCCAAAAAATTCAAAGTTGTGCATTGGGGTGAGATACACCTTAAAAAAATTTTCAGAGCCACCCAATCGATTTGTGACGTGTCCGATGATCAACGGCAGCGTCACACAGGGGCCAAAAATCAAAAATGTGCATTGGGGTGAGATACACCTTAAAAAAAAATTCAGAGCCACCCAATCGATTTGTGACGTGCCGATGATCAACGGCAGCGTCACACAGGGGCCAAATATTAGTTTTGAAATTTTCAAGAATACATGCTGATCACTACAGCCTCCAAAAAATTCAAAGATGTGCATTGGGGTGAGATACACCTTAAAAAAAATTTCAGAGCCACCCAATCGATTTGTGACGTGCCGATGATCAACGGCAGCGTCACAAAGGGGCCAAATATTAGTTTTGAATTTTTCAAGAATACATGCTGATCACTACAGCCTCCAAAAAAATCAAAGATGTGCATTGGGGTGAGATACACCTTCAAACAATTTTTCAGAGCGAGCTGAGCGATTTCTGACGTGCCGATGATCAACGGTAACGTCAGAAAGGGGCCAAATATTGGTTTTGAATTTTTCAAGAATACATGCTGATCACTACAGCCTCCAAAAAAATCAAAGATGTGCATTGGGGTGAGATACACCTTCAAACAATTTTTCTGAGCGAGCTGAGCGATTTGTGACGTGCCGATGATCAACGGCAGCGTCACACAGGGGCCAAATATTAGTTTTGAATTTTTCAAGAATACATACTGATCACTACAGCCTCCAAAAAATTCAAAGATGTGCATTGGGGTGAGATACACCTTAAAAAAAATTTCAGAGCAACCCAATCGATTTGTGACGTGCCGATGATCAACGGCAGCGTCACAAAGGGGCCAAATATTAGTTTTGAATTTTTCAAGAATACATGCTGATCACTACAGCCTCCAAAAAATTCAAAGATGTGCATTGGGGTGAGATACACCTTAAAAAAATTTCAGAGCCACCCAATCGATTTGTGACGTGTCCGATGATCAACGGCAGCGTCACAAAGGGGCCAAATATTAGTTTTGAATTTTTCAAGAATACATGCTGATCACTACAGCCTCCAAAAAAATCAAAGATGTGCATTGGGGTGAGATACACCTTCAAACAATTTTTCTGAGCGAGCTGAGCGATTTCTGACGTGCCGGTGATCAACGGTAACGTCAGAAAGGGGCCAAATATTGGTTTTGAATTTTTCAAGAATACATGCTGATCACTACAGCCTCCAAAAAATTCAAAGATGTGCATTGGGGTGAGATACACCTTAAAAAAAAATTCATAGCCACCCAATCGATTTGTGACGTGTCCGATGATCAACGGCAGCGTCACACAGGGGCCAAATATTAGTTTTGAATTTTTCAAGAATACATGCTGATCACTACAGCCTCCAAAAAATTCAAAGATGTGCATTGGGGTGAGATACACCTTTAAAAAAAATTCAGAGCCACCCAATCGATTTGTGACGTGCCGATGATCAACGGCAGCGTCACAAAGGGGCCAAATATTAGTTTTGAATTTTTCAAGAATACATGCTGATCACTACAGCCTCCAAAAAAATCAAAGATGTGCATTGGGGTGAGATACACCTTCAAACAATTTTTCAGAGCGAGCTGAGCGATTTCTGACGTGCCGGTGATCAACGGTAACGTCAGAAAGGGGCCAAATATTGGTTTTGAATTTTTCCAGAATACATGCTGATCACTACAGCCTCCAAAAAAATCAAAGATGTGCATTGGGGTGAGATACACCTTCAAACAATTTTTCTGAGCGAGCTGAGCGATTTCTGACGTGCCGGTGATCAACGGTAACGTCAGAAAGGGGCCAAATATTGGTTTTGAATTTTTCCAGAATACATGCTGATCACTACAGCCTCCAAAAAATCAAAGATGTGCATTGGGGTGAGATACACCTTTAAAAAAAATTCAGAGCCACCCAATCGATTTGTGACGTGCCGATGATCAACGGCAGCGTCACAAAGGGGCCAAATATTAGTTTTGAATTTTTCAAGAATACATGCTGATCACTACAGCCTCCAAAAAAATCAAAGATGTGCATTGGGGTGAGATACACCTTCAAACAATTTTTCAGAGCGAGCTGAGCGATTTCTGACGTGCCGGTGATCAACGGTAACGTCAGAAAGGGGCCAAATATTGGTTTTGAATTTTTCAAGAATACATGCTGATCACTACAGCCTCCAAAAAATTCAAAGATGTGCATTGGGGGTGAGATACACCTTCAAACAATTTTTCAGAGCGAGCTGAGCGATTTCTGACTTGCCGGTGATCAACGGTAACGTCAGAAAGGGGCCAAATATTGGTTTTGAATTTTTCCAGAATACATGCTGATCACTACAGCCTCCAAAAAAATCAAAGATGTGCATTGGGGTGAGATACACCTTCAAACAATTTTTCTGAGCGAGGTGAGCGATTTCTGACGTGCCGGTGATCAACGGTAACGTCAGAAAGGGGCCAAATATTGGTTTTGAATTTTTCAAGAATACATGCTGATCACTATAGCCTCCAAAAAATTCAAAGTTGTGCATTGGGGTGAGATACACCTTAAAAAAAATTTCAGAGCCACCCAATCGATTTGTGACGTGTCCGATGATCAACGGCAGCGTCACACAGGGGCCAAATATTAGTTTTGAATTTTTCAAGAATACATGCTGATCACTACAGCCTCCAAAAAATTCAAAGATGTGCATTGGGGTGAGATACACCTTAAAATAAATTTCAGAGCCACCCAATCGATTTGTGACGTGCCGATGATCAACGGCAGCGTCACAAAGGGGCCAAATATTAGTTTTGAATTTTTCAAGAATACATGCTGATCACTACAGCCTCCAAAAAAATCAAAGATGTGCATTGGGGTGAGATACACCTTCAAACAATTTTTCTGAGCGAGCTGAGCGATTTGTGACGTGCCGATGATCAACGGCAGCGTCACAAAGGGGCCAAATATTAGTTTTGAATTTTTCAAGAATACATACTGATCACTACAGCCTCCAAAAAATTCAAAGTTGTGCATTGGGGTGAGATACACCTTAAAAAAAATTTCAGAGCAACCCAATAGATTTGTGACGTGCCGATGATCAACGGCAGCGTCACACAGGGGCCAAATATTAGTTTTGAAATTTTCAAGAATACATGCTGATCACTACAGCCTCCAAAAAATTCAAAGATGTGCATTGGGGTGAGATACACCTTAAAAAAAATTTCAGAGCCACCCAATCGATTTGTGACGTGCCGATGATCAACGGCAGCGTCACAAAGGGGCCAAATATTAGTTTTGAATTTTTCAAGAATACATGCTGATCACTACAGCCTCCAAAAAAATCAAAGATGTGCATTGGGGTGAGATACACCTTCAAACAATTTTTCAGAGCGAGCTGAGCGATTTCTGACGTGCCGATGATCAACGGTAACGTCAGAAAGGGGCCAAATATTGGTTTTGAATTTTTCAAGAATACATGCTGATCACTACAGCCTCCAAAAAAATCAAAGATGTGCATTGGGGTGAGATACACCTTCAAACAATTTTTCAGAGATAGCTGAGCGATTTCTGACGTGCCGGTGATCAACGGTAACGTCACACAGGGGCCAAATATTGGTTTTGAATTTTTCAAGAATACATGCTGATCACTACAGCCTCCAAAAAATTCAAAGATGTGCATTGGGGTGAGATACACCTTCAAACAATTTTTCTGAGCGAGCTGAGCGATTTGTGACGTGCCGATGATCAACGGCAGCGTCACACAGGGGCCAAATATTAGTTTTGAATTTTTCAAGAATACATACTGATCACTACAGCCTCCAAAAAATTCAAAGATGTGCATTGGGGTGAGATACACCTTAAAAAAAATTTCAGAGCAACCCAATCGATTTGTGACGTGCCGATGATCAACGGCAGCGTCACAAAGGGGCCAAATATTAGTTTTGAATTTTTCAAGAATACATGCTGATCACTACAGCCTCCAAAAAATTCAAAGATGTGCATTGGGGTGAGATACACCTTAAAAAAATTTCAGAGCCACCCAATCGATTTGTGACGTGTCCGATGATCAACGGCAGCGTCACAAAGGGGCCAAATATTAGTTTTGAATTTTTCAAGAATACATGCTGATCACTACAGCCTCCAAAAAAATCAAAGATGTGCATTGGGGTGAGATACACCTTCAAACAATTTTTCAGAGCGAGCTGAGCGATTTCTGACGTGCCGATGATCAACGGCAGCGTCACACAGGGGCCAAATATTAGTTTTGAATTTTTCAAGAATACATGCTGATCACTACAGCCTCCAAAAAAATCAAAGATGTGCATTGGGGTGAGATACACCTTCAAACAATTTTTCTGAGCGAGCTGAGCGATTTCTGACGTGCCGGTGATCAACGGTAACGTCAGAAAGGGGCCAAATATTGGTTTTGAATTTTTCAAGAATACATGCTGATCACTACAGCCTCCAAAAAATTTAAAGATGTGCATTGGGGTGAGATACACCTTAAAAAAAATTTCAGAGCCACCCAATCGATTTGTGACGTGTCCGATGATCAACGGCAGCGTCACACAGGGGCCAAATATTAGTTTTGAATTTTTCCAGAATACATGCTGATCACTACAGCCTCCAAAAAATTCAAAGATGTGCATTGGGGTGAGATACACCTTTAAAAAAAATTCAGAGCCACCCAATCGATTTGTGACGTGCCGATGATCAACGGCAGCGTCACAAAGGGGCCAAATATTAGTTTTGAATTTTTCAAGAATACATGCTGATCACTACAGCCTCCAAAAAAATCAAAGATGTGCATTGGGGTGAGATACACCTTCAAACAATTTTTCAGAGCGAGCTGAGCGATTTCTGACGTGCCGATGATCAACGGCAGCGTCACACAGGGGCCAAATATTAGTTTTGAATTTTTCAAGAATACATGCTGATCACTACAGCCTCCAAAAAAATCAAAGATGTGCATTGGGGTGAGATACACCTTCAAACAATTTTTCTGAGCGAGCTGAGCGATTTCTGACGTGCCGGTGATCAACGGTAACGTCAGAAAGGGGCCAAATATTGGTTTTGAATTTTTCAAGAATACATGCTGATCACTACAGCCTCCAAAAAATTCAAAGATGTGCATTGGGGTGAGATACACCTTAAAAAAAAATTCATAGCCACCCAATCGATTTGTGACGTGTCCGATGATCAACGGCAGCGTCACACAGGGGCCAAATATTAGTTTTGAATTTTTCAAGAATACATGCTGATCACTACAGCCTCCAAAAAATTCAAAGATGTGCATTGGGGGTGAGATACACCTTCAAACAATTTTTCAGAGCGAGCTGAGCGATTTCTGACTTGCCGGTGATCAACGGTAACGTCAGAAAGGGGCCAAATATTGGTTTTGAATTTTTCCAGAATACATGCTGATCACTACAGCCTCCAAAAAAATCAAAGATGTGCATTGGGGTGAGATACACCTTTAAAAAAAATTCAGAGCCACCCAATCGATTTGTGACGTGCCGATGATCAACGGCAGCGTCACAAAGGGGCCAAATATTAGTTTTGAATTTTTCAAGAATACATGCTGATCACTACAGCCTCCAAAAAAATCAAAGATGTGCATTGGGGTGAGATACACCTTCAAACAATTTTTCAGAGCGAGCTGAGCGATTTCTGACGTGCCGGTGATCAAAGGTAACGTCAGAAAGGGGCCAAATATTGGTTTTGAATTTTTCCAGAATACATGCTGATCACTACAGCCTCCAAAAAATTCAAAGATGTGCATTGGGGGTGAGATACACCTTCAAACAATTTTTCAGAGCGAGCTGAGCGATTTCTGACTTGCCGGTGATCAACGGTAACGTCAGAAAGGGGCCAAATATTGGTTTTGAATTTTTCCAGAATACATGCTGATCACTACAGCCTCCAAAAAAATCAAAGATGTGCATTGGGGTGAGATACACCTTCAAACAATTTTTCTGAGCGAGGTGAGCGATTTCTGACGTGCCGGTGATCAACGGTAACGTCAGAAAGGGGCCAAATATTGGTTTTGAATTTTTCAAGAATACATGCTGATCACTATAGCCTCCAAAAAATTCAAAGTTGTGCATTGGGGTGAGATACACCTTAAAAAAAATTTCAGAGCCACCCAATCGATTTGTGACGTGTCCGATGATCAACGGCAGCGTCACACAGGGGCCAAATATTAGTTTTGAATTTTTCAAGAATACATGCTGATCACTACAGCCTCCAAAAAATTCAAAGATGTGCATTGGGGTGAGATACACCTTAAAAAAAATTTCAGAGCCACCCAATCGATTTGTGACGTGCCGATGATCAACGGCAGCGTCACACAGGGGCCAAATATCAGTTTTGAAATTTTCAAGAATACATGCTGATCACTACAGCCTCCAAAAAATTCAAAGATGTGCATTGGGGTGAGATACACCTTAAAAAAAATTTAAGAGCCACCCAATCGATTTGTGACGTGCCGATGATCAACGGCAGCGTCACAAAGGGGCCAAATATTAGTTTTGAATTTTTCAAGAATACATGCTGATCACTACAGCCTCCAAAAAAATCAAAGATGTGCATTGGGGTGAGATACACCTTCAAACAATTTTTCAGAGCGAGCTGAGCGATTTCTGACGTGCCGATGATCAACGGTAACGTCAGAAAGGGGCCAAATATTGGTTTTGAATTTTTCAAGAATACATGCTGATCACTACAGCCTCCAAAAAAATCAAAGATGTGCATTGGGGTGAGATACACCTTCAAACAATTTTTCAGAGATAGCTGAGCGATTTCTGACGTGCCGGTGATCAACGGTAACGTCACACAGGGGCCAAATATTGGTTTTGAATTTTTCAAGAATACATGCTGATCACTACAGCCTCCAAAAAATTCAAAGATGTGCATTGGGGTGAGATACACCTTCAAACAATTTTTCTGAGCGAGCTGAGCGATTTGTGACGTGCCGATGATCAACGGCAGCGTCACACAGGGGCCAAATATTAGTTTTGAATTTTTCAAGAATACATACTGATCACTACAGCCTCCAAAAAATTCAAAGATGTGCATTGGGGTGAGATACACCTTAAAAAAAAATTCAGAGCAACCCAATCGATTTGTGACGTGCCGATGATCAACGGCAGCGTCACAAAGGGGCCAAATATTAGTTTTGAATTTTTCAAGAATACATGCTGATCACTACAGCCTCCAAAAAATTCAAAGATGTGCATTGGGGTGAGATACACCTTAAAAAAATTTCAGAGCCACCCAATCGATTTGTGACGTGTCCGATGATCAACGGTAGCGTCACAAAGGGGCCAAATATTAGTTTTGAATTTTTCAAGAATACATGCTGATCACTACAGCCTCCAAAAAAATCAAAGATGTGCATTGGGGTGAGATACACCTTCAAACAATTTTTCAGAGCGAGCTGAGCGATTTCTGACGTGCCGATGATCAACGGCAGCGTCACACAGGGGCCAAATATTAGTTTTGAATTTTTCAAGAATACATGCTGATCACTACAGCCTCCAAAAAAATCAAAGATGTGCATTGGGGTGAGATACACCTTCAAACAATTTTTCAGAGATAGCTGAGCGATTTCTGACGTGCCGGTGATCAACGGTAACGTCACACAGGGGCCAAATATTGGTTTTGAATTTTTCAAGAATACATGCTGATCACTACAGCCTCCAAAAAATTCAAAGATGTGCATTGGGGTGAGATACACCTTCAAACAATTTTTCTGAGCGAGCTGAGCGATTTGTGACGTGCCGATGATCAACGGCAGCGTCACACAGGGGCCAAATATTAGTTTTGAATTTTTCAAGAATACATACTGATCACTACAGCCTCCAAAAAATTCAAAGATGTGCATTGGGGTGAGATACACCTTAAAAAAAATTTCAGAGCAACCCAATCGATTTGTGACGTGCCGATGATCAACGGCAGCGTCACAAAGGGGCCAAATATTAGTTTTGAATTTTTCAAGAATACATGCTGATCACTACAGCCTCCAAAAAATTCAAAGATGTGCATTGGGGTGAGATACACCTTAAAAAAATTTCAGAGCCACCCAATCGATTTGTGACGTGCCGATGATCAACGGCAGCGTCACACAGGGGCCAAATATTAGTTTTGAATTTTTCAAGAATACATGCTGATCACTACAGCCTCCAAAAAATTCAAAGATGTGCATTGGGGTGAGATACACCTTAAAATAAATTTCAGAGCCACCCAATCGATTTGTGACGTGCCGATGATCAACGGCAGCGTCACAAAGGGGCCAAATATTAGTTTTGAATTTTTCAAGAATACATGCTGATCACTACAGCCTCCAAAAAAATCAAAGATGTGCATTGGGGTGAGATACACCTTCAAACAATTTTTCTGAGCGAGCTGAGCGATTTCTGACGTGCCGGTGATCAACGGTAACGTCAAAAAGGGGCCAAATATTGGTTTTGAATTTTTCCAGAATACATGCTGATCACTACAGCCTCCAAAAAAATCAAAGATGTGCATTGGGGTGAGATACACCTTCAAACAATTTTTCTGAGCGAGCTGAGCGATTTGTGACGTGCCGATGATCAACGGCAGCGTCACAAAGGGGCCAAATATTAGTTTTGAATTTTTCAAGAATACATACTGATCACTACAGCCTCCAAAAAATTCAAAGATGTGCATTGGGGTGAGATACACCTTAAAAAAAATTTCAGAGCAACCCAATCGATTTGTGACGTGCCGATGATCAACGGCAGCGTCACACAGGGGCCAAATATTAGTTTTGAAATTTTCAAGAATACATGCTGATCACTACAGCCTCCAAAAAATTCAAAGATGTGCATTGGGGTGAGATACACCTTAAAAAAAATTTCAGAGCCACCCAATCGATTTGTGACGTGCCGATGATCAACGGCAGCGTCACAAAGGGGCCAAATATTAGTTTTGAATTTTTCAAGAATACATGCTGATCACTACAGCCTCCAAAAAAATCAAAGATGTGCATTGGGGTGAGATACACCTTCAAACAATTTTTCAGAGCGAGCTGAGCGATTTCTGACGTGCCGATGATCAACGGTAACGTCAGAAAGGGGCCAAATATTGGTTTTGAATTTTTCAAGAATACATGCTGATCACTACAGCCTCCAAAAAAATCAAAGATGTGCATTGGGGTGAGATACACCTTCAAACAATTTTTCAGAGATAGCTGAGCGATTTCTGACGTGCCGGTGATCAACGGTAACGTCACACAGGGGCCAAATATTGGTTTTGAATTTTTCAAGAATACATGCTGATCACTACAGCCTCCAAAAAATTCAAAGATGTGCATTGGGGTGAGATACACCTTCAAACAATTTTTCTGAGCGAGCTGAGCGATTTGTGACGTGCCGATGATCAACGGCAGCGTCACACAGGGGCCAAATATTAGTTTTGAATTTTTCAAGAATACATACTGATCACTACAGCCTCCAAAAAATTCAAAGATGTGCATTGGGGTGAGATACACCTTAAAAAAATTTCAGAGCCACCCAATCGATTTGTGACGTGTCCGATGATCAACGGCAGCGTCACAAAGGGGCCAAATATTAGTTTTGAATTTTTCAAGAATACATGCTGATCACTACAGCCTCCAAAAAAATCAAAGATGTGCATTGGGGTGAGATACACCTTCAAACAATTTTTCAGAGCGAGCTGAGCGATTTCTGACGTGCCGATGATCAACGGCAGCGTCACACAGGGGCCAAATATTAGTTTTGAATTTTTCAAGAATACATGCTGATCACTACAGCCTCCAAAAAAATCAAAGATGTGCATTGGGGTGAGATACACCTTCAAACATTTTTTCTGAGCGAGCTGAGCGATTTCTGACGTGCCGGTGATCAACGGTAACGTCAGAAAGGGGCCAAATATTGGTTTTGAATTTTTCAAGAATACATGCTGATCACTACAGCCTCCAAAAAATTCAAAGATGTGCATTGGGGTGAGATACACCTTAAAAAAAAATTCATAGCCACCCAATCGATTTGTGACGTGTCCGATGATCAACGGCAGCGTCACACAGGGGCCAAATATTAGTTTTGAATTTTTCAAGAATACATGCTGATCACTACAGCCTCCAAAAAATTCAAAGATGTGCATTGGGGTGAGATACACCTTTTAAAAAAAATTCAGAGCCACCCAATCGATTTGTGACGTGCCGATGATCAACGGCAGCGTCACAAAGGGGCCAAATATTAGTTTTGAATTTTTCAAGAATACATGCTGATCACTACAGCCTCCAAAAAAATCAAAGATGTGCATTGGGGTGAGATACACCTTCAAACAATTTTTCAGAGCGAGCTGAGCGATTTCTGACGTGCCGGTGATCAACGGTAACGTCAGAAAGGGGCCAAATATTGGTTTTGAATTTTTCCAGAATACATGCTGATCACTACAGCCTCCAAAAAAATCAAAGATGTGCATTGGGGTGAGATACACCTTAAAAAAAATTTCAGAGCCACCCAATCGATTTGTGACGTGTCCGATGATCAACGGCAGCGTCACACAGGGGCCAAATATTAGTTTTGAATTTTTCCAGAATACATGCTGATCACTACAGCCTCCAAAAAATTCAAAGATGTGCATTGGGGTGAGATACACCTTTAAAAAAAATTCAGAGCCACCCAATCGATTTGTGACGTGCCGATGATCAACGGCAGCGTCACAAAGGGGCCAAATATTAGTTTTGAATTTTTCAAGAATACATGCTGATCACTACAGCCTCCAAAAAAATCAAAGATGTGCATTGGGGTGAGATACACCTTCAAACAATTTTTCAGAGCGAGCTGAGCGATTTCTGACGTGCCGGTGATCAACGGTAACGTCAGAAAGGGGCCAAATATTGGTTTTGAATTTTTCCAGAATACATGCTGATCACTACAGCCTCCAAAAAAATCAAAGATGTGCATTGGGGTGAGATACACCTTCAAACAATTTTTCTGAGCGAGGTGAGCGATTTCTGACGTGCCGGTGATCAACGGTAACGTCAGAAAGGGGCCAAATATTGGTTTTGAATTTTTCAAGAATACATGCTGATCACTACAGCCTCCAAAAAATTCAAAGTTGTGCATTGGGGTGAGATACACCTTAAAAAAATTTTCAGAGCCACCCAATCGATTTGAGACGTGTCCGATGATCAACGGCAGCGTCACACAGGGGCCAAATATTAGTTTTGAATTTTTCAAGAATACATGCTGATCACTACAGCCTCCAAAAAATTCAAAGATGTGCATTGGGGTGAGATACACCTTAAAAAAAATTTCAGAGCCACCCAATCGATTTGTGACGTGCCGATGATCAACGGCAGCGTCACACAGGGGCCAAATATCAGTTTTGAAATTTTCAAGAATACATGCTGATCACTACAGCCTCCAAAAAATTCAAAGATGTGCATTGGGGTGAGATACACCTTAAAAAAAATTTCAGAGCCACCCAATCGATTTGTGACGTGCCGATGATCAACGGCAGCGTCACAAAGGGGCCAAATATTAGTTTTGAATTTTTCCAGAATACATGCTGATCACTACAGCCTCCAAAAAAATCAAAGATGTGCATTGGGGTGAGATACACCTTCAAACAATTTTTCAGAGCGAGCTGAGCGATTTCTGACGTGCCGATGATCAACGGTAACGTCAGAAAGGGGCCAAATATTGGTTTTGAATTTTTCAAGAATACATGCTGATCACTACAGCCTCCAAAAAAATCAAAGATGTGCATTGGGTAGAGATACACCTTCAAACAATTTTTCAGAGCGAGCTGAGCGATTTCTGACGTGCCGGTGATCAACGGTAACGTCACACAGGGGCCAAATATTGGTTTTGAATTTTTCAAGAATACATGCTGATCACTACAGCCTCCAAAAAATTCAAAGATGTGAATTGGGGTGAGATACACCTTCAAACAATTTTTCTGAGCGAGCTGAGCGATTTGTGACGTGCCGATGATCAACGGCAGCGTCACACAGGGGCCAAATATTAGTTTTGAATTTTTCAAGAATACATACTGATCACTACAGCCTCCAAAAAATTCAAAGATGTGCATTGGGGTGAGATACACCTTAAAAAAAATTTCAGAGCAACCCAATCGATTTGTGACGTGCCGATGATCAACGGCAGCGTCACAAAGGGGCCAAATATTAGTTTTGAATTTTTCAAGAATACATGCTGATCACTACAGCCTCCAAAAAATTCAAAGATGTGCATTGGGGTGAGATACACCTTAAAAAAATTTCAGAGCCACCCAATCGATTTGTGACGTGTCCGATGATCAACGGCAGCGTCACAAAGGGGCCAAATATTAGTTTTGAATTTTTCAAGAATACATGCTGATCACTACAGCCTCCAAAAAAATCAAAGATGTGCATTGGGGTGAGATACACCTTCAAACAATTTTTCAGAGCGAGCTGAGCGATTTCTGACGTGCCGATGATCAACGGCAGCGTCACACAGGGGCCAAATATTAGTTTTGAATTTTTCAAGAATACATGCTGATCACTACAGCCTCCAAAAAAATCAAAGATGTGCATTGGGGTGAGATACACCTTCAAACAATTTTTCAGAGATAGCTGAGCGATTTCTGACGTGCCGGTGATCAACGGTAACGTCACACAGGGGCCAAATATTGGTTTTGAATTTTTCAAGAATACATGCTGATCACTACAGCCTCCAAAAAATTCAAAGATGTGCATTGGGGTGAGATACACCTTCAAACAATTTTTCTGAGCGAGCTGAGCGATTTGTGACGTGCCGATGATCAACGGCAGCGTCACACAGGGGCCAAATATTAGTTTTGAATTTTTCAAGAATACATACTGATCACTACAGCCTCCAAAAAATTCAAAGATGTGCATTGGGGTGAGATACACCTTAAAAAAAATTTCAGAGCAACCCAATCGATTTGTGACGTGCCGATGATCAACGGCAGCGTCACACAGGGGCCAAATATTAGTTTTGAATTTTTCAAGAATACATGCTGATCACTACAGCCTCCAAAAAAATCAAAGATGTGCATTGGGGTGAGATACACCTTCAAACAATTTTTCTGAGCGAGCTGAGCGATTTCTGACGTGCCGGTGATCAACGGTAACGTCAGAAAGGGGCCAAATATTGGTTTTGAATTTTTCAAGAATACATGCTGATCACTACAGCCTCCAAAAAATTCAAAGATGTGCATTGGGGTGAGATACACCTTAAAAAAAAATTCATAGCCACCCAATCGATTTGTGACGTGTCCGATGATCAACGGCAGCGTCACACAGGGGCCAAATATTAGTTTTGAATTTTTCAAGAATACATGCTGATCACTACAGCCTCCAAAAAATTCAAAGATGTGCATTGGGGTGAGATACACCTTTAAAAAAAATTCAGAGCCACCCAATCGATTTGTGACGTGCCGATGATCAACGGCAGCGTCACAAAGGGGCCAAATATTAGTTTTGAATTTTTCAAGAATACATGCTGATCACTACAGCCTCCAAAAAAATCAAAGATGTGCATTGGGGTGAGATACACCTTCAAACAATTTTTCAGAGCGAGCTGAGCGATTTCTGACGTGCCGGTGATCAACGGTAACGTCAGAAAGGGGCCAAATATTGGTTTTGAATTTTTCCAGAATACATGCTGATCACTACAGCCTCCAAAAAAATCAAAGATGTGCATTGGGGTGAGATACACCTTCAAACAATTTTTCTGAGCGAGCTGAGCGATTTCTGACGTGCCGGTGATCAACGGTAACGTCAGAAAGGGGCCAAATATTGGTTTTGAATTTTTCAAGAATACATGCTGATCACTACAGCCTCCAAAAAATTTAAAGATGTGCATTGGGGTGAGATACACCTTAAAAAAAATTTCAGAGCCACCCAATCGATTTGTGACGTGTCCGATGATCAACGGCAGCGTCACACAGGGGCCAAATATTAGTTTTGAATTTTTCCAGAATACATGCTGATCACTACAGCCTCCAAAAAATTCAAAGATGTGCATTGGGGTGAGATACACCTTTAAAAAAAATTCAGAGCCACCCAATCGATTTGTGACGTGCCGATGATCAACGGCAGCGTCACAAAGGGGCCAAATATTAGTTTTGAATTTTTCAAGAATACATGCTGATCACTACAGCCTCCAAAAAAATCAAAGATGTGCATTGGGGTGAGATACACCTTCAAACAATTTTTCAGAGCGAGCTGAGCGATTTCTGACGTGCCGGTGATCAACGGTAACGTCAGAAAGGGGCCAAATATTGGTTTTGAATTTTTCCAGAATACATGCTGATCACTACAGCCTCCAAAAAATTCAAAGATGTGCATTGGGGGTGAGATACACCTTCAAACAATTTTTCAGAGCGTGCTGAGCGATTTCTGACTTGCCGGTGATCAACGGTAACGTCAGAAAGGGGCCAAATATTGGTTTTGAATTTTTCCAGAATACATGCTGATCACTACAGCCTCCAAAAAAATCAAAGATGTGCATTGGGGTGAGATACACCTTCAAACAATTTTTCTGAGCGAGGTGAGCGATTTCTGACGTGCCGGTGATCAACGGTAACGTCAGAAAGGGGCCAAATATTGGTTTTGAATTTTTCAAGAATACATGCTGATCACTATAGCCTCCAAAAAATTCAAAGTTGTGCATTGGGGTGAGATACACCTTAAAAAAATTTTCAGAGCCACCCAATCGATTTGTGACGTGTCCGATGATCAACGGCAGCGTCACACAGGGGCCAAAAATCAAAAATGTGCATTGGGGTGAGATACACCTTAAAAAAAAATTCAGAGCCACCCAATCGATTTGTGACGTGCCGATGATCAACGGCAGCGTCACACAGGGGCCAAATATTAGTTTTGAAATTTTCAAGAATACATGCTGATCACTACAGCCTCCAAAAAATTCAAAGATGTGCATTGGGGTGAGATACACCTTAAAAAAAATTTCAGAGCCACCCAATCGATTTGTGACGTGCCGATGATCAACGGCAGCGTCACAAAGGGGCCAAATATTAGTTTTGAATTTTTCAAGAATACATGCTGATCACTACAGCCTCCAAAAAAATCAAAGATGTGCATTGGGGTGAGATACACCTTCAAACAATTTTTCAGAGCGAGCTGAGCGATTTCTGACGTGCCGATGATCAACGGTAACGTCAGAAAGGGGCCAAATATTGGTTTTGAATTTTTCCAGAATACATGCTGATCACTACAGCCTCCAAAAAAATCAAAGATGTGCATTGGGGTGAGATACACCTTCAAACAATTTTTCTGAGCGAGCTGAGCGATTTGTGACGTGCCGATGATCAACGGCAGCGTCACACAGGGGCCAAATATTAGTTTTGAATTTTTCAAGAATACATACTGATCACTACAGCCTCCAAAAAATTCAAAGATGTGCATTGGGGTGAGATACACCTTAAAAAAAATTTCAGAGCCACCCAATCGATTTGTGACGTGCCGATGATCAACGGCAGCGTCACAAAGGGGCCAAATATTAGTTTTGAATTTTTCAAGAATACATGCTGATCACTACAGCCTCCAAAAAAATCAAAGATGTGCATTGGGGTGAGATACACCTTCAAACAATTTTTCAGAGCGAGCTGAGCGATTTCTGACGTGCCGATGATCAACGGTAACGTCAGAAAGGGGCCAAATATTGGTTTTGAATTTTTCAAGAATACATGCTGATCACTACAGCCTCCAAAAAAATCAAAGATGTGCATTGGGGTGAGATACACCTTCAAACAATTTTTCAGAGATAGCTGAGCGATTTCTAACGTGCCGGTGATCAACGGTAACGTCACACAGGGGCCAAATATTGGTTTTGAATTTTTCAAGAATACATTCTGATCACTACAGCCTCCAAAAAATTCAAAGATGTGCATTGGGGTGAGATACACCTTCAAACAATTTTTCTGAGCAAGCTGAGCGATTTGTGACGTGCCGATGATCAACGGCAGCGTCACACAGGGGCCAAATATTAGTTTTGAATTTTTCAAGAATACATACTGATCACTACAGCCTCCAAAAAATTCAAAGATGTGCATTGGGGTGAGATACACCTTAAAAAAAATTTCAGAGCAACCCAATCGATTTGTGACGTGCCGATGATCAACGGCAGCGTCACAAAGGGGCCAAATATTAGTTTTGAATTTTTCAAGAATACATGCTGATCACTACAGCCTCCAAAAAATTCAAAGATGTGCATTGGGGTGAGATACACCTTAAAAAAATTTCAGAGCCACCCAATCGATTTGTGACGTGTCCGATGATCAACGGCAGCGTCACAAAGGGGCCAAATATTAGTTTTGAATTTTTCAAGAATACATGCTGATCACTACAGCCTCCAAAAAAATCAAAGATGTGCATTGGGGTGAGATACACCTTCAAACAATTTTTCAGAGCGAGCTGAGCGATTTCTGACGTGCCGATGATCAACGGCAGCGTCACACAGGGGCCAAATATTAGTTTTGAACTTTTCAAGAATACATGCTGATCACTACAGCCTCCAAAAAAATCAAAGATGTGCATTGGGGTGAGATACACCTTCAAACAATTTTTCAGAGATAGCTGAGCGATTTCTGACGTGCCGGTGATCAACGGTAACGTCACACAGGGGCCAAATATTGGTTTTGAATTTTTCAAGAATACATGCTGATCACTACAGCCTCCAAAAAATTCAAAGATGTGCATTGGGGTGAGATACACCTTCGAACAATTTTTCTGAGCGAGCTGAGCGATTTGTGACGTGCCGATGATCAACGGCAGCGTCACACAGGGGCCAAATATTAGTTTTGAATTTTTCAAGAATACATACTGATCACTACAGCCTCCAAAAAATTCAAAGATGTGCATTGGGGTGAGATACACCTTAAAAAAAATTTCAGAGCAACCCAATCGATTTGTGACGTGCCGATGATCAACGGCAGCGTCACAAAGGGGCCAAATATTAGTTTTGAATTTTTCAAGAATACATGCTGATCACTACAGCCTCCAAAAAATTCAAAGATGTGCATTGGGGTGAGATACACCTTAAAAAAATTTCAGAGCCACCCAATCGATTTCTGACGTGCCGATGATCAACGGCAGCGTCACACAGGGGCCAAATATTAGTTTTGAATTTTTCAAGAATACATGCTGATCACTACAGCCTCCAAAAAATTCAAAGATGTGCATTGGGGTGAGATACACCTTAAAATAAATTTCAGAGCCACCCAATCGATTTGTGACGTGCCGATGATCAACGGCAGCGTCACAAAGGGGCCAAATATTAGTTTTGAATTTTTCAAGAATACATGCTGATCACTACAGCCTCCAAAAAAATCAAAGATGTGCATTGGGGTGAGATACACCTTCAAACAATTTTTCTGAGCGAGCTGAGCGATTTCTGACGTGCCGGTGATCAACGGTAACGTCAAAAAGGGGCCAAATATTGGTTTTGAATTTTTCAAGAATACATGCTGATCACTACAGCCTCCAAAAAAATCAAAGATGTGCATTGGGGTGAGATACACCTTCAAACAATTTTTCAGAGATAGCTGAGCGATTTCTGACGTGCCGGTGATCAACGGTAACGTCACACAGGGGCCAAATATTGGTTTTGAATTTTTCAAGAATACATGCTGATCACTACAGCCTCCAAAAAATTCAAAGATGTGCATTGGGGTGAGATACACCTTCAAACAATTTTTCTGAGCGAGCTGAGCGATTTGTGACGTGCCGATGATCAACGGCAGCGTCACACAGGGGCCAAATATTAGTTTTGAATTTTTCAAGAATACATACTGATCACTACAGCCTCCAAAAAATTCAAAGATGTGCATTGGGGTGAGATACACCTTAAAAAAAATTTCAGAGCAACCCAATCGATTTGTGACGTGCCGATGATCAACGGCAGCGTCACAAAGGGGCCAAATATTAGTTTTGAATTTTTCAAGAATACATGCTGATCACTACAGCCTCCAAAAAATTCAAAGATGTGCATTGGGGTGAGATACACCTTAAAAAAATTTCAGAGCCACCCAATCGATTTGTGACGTGCCGATGATCAACGGCAGCGTCACACAGGGGCCAAATATTAGTTTTGAATTTTTCAAGAATACATGCTGATCACTACAGCCTCCTAAAAATTCAAAGATGTGCATTGGGGTGAGATACACCTTAAAATAAATTTCAGAGCCACCCAATCGATTTGTGACGTGCCGATGATCAACGGCAGCGTCACAAAGGGGCCAAATATTAGTTTTGAATTTTTCAAGAATACATGCTGATCACTACAGCCTCCAAAAAAATCAAAGATGTGCATTGGGGTGAGATACACCTTCAAACAATTTTTCTGAGCGAGCTGAGCGATTTGTGACGTGCCGATGATCAACGGCAGCGTCACAAAGGGGCCAAATATTAGTTTTGAATTTTTCAAGAATACATACTGATCACTACAGCCTCCAAAAAATTCAAAGATGTGCATTGGGGTGAGATACACCTTAAAAAAAATTTCAGAGCAACCCAATCGATTTGTGACGTGCCGATGATCAACGGCAGCGTCACACAGGGGCCAAATATTAGTTTTGAAATTTTCAAGAATACATGCTGATCACTACAGCCTCCAAAAAATTCAAAGATGTGCATTGGGGTGAGATACACCTTAAAAAAAATTTCAGAGCCACCCAATCGATTTGTGACGTGCCGATGATCAACGGCAGCGTCACAAAGGGGCCAAATATTAGTTTTGAATTTTTCAAGAATACATGCTGATCACTACAGCCTCCAAAAAAATCAAAGATGTGCATTGGGGTGAGATACACCTTCAAACAATTTTTCAGAGCGAGCTGAGCGATTTCTGACGTGCCGATGATCAACGGTAACGTCAGAAAGGGGCCAAATATTGGTTTTGAATTTTTCAAGAATACATGCTGATCACTACAGCCTCCAAAAAAATCAAAGATGTGCATTGGGGTGAGATACACCTTCAAACAATTTTTCAGAGATAGCTGAGCGATTTCTGACGTGCCGGTGATCAACGGTAACGTCACACAGGGGCCAAATATTGGTTTTGAATTTTTCAAGAATACATGCTGATCACTACAGCCTCCAAAAAATTCAAAGATGTGCATTGGGGTGAGATACACCTTCAAACAATTTTTCTGAGCGAGCTGAGCGATTTGTGACGTGCCGATGATCAACGGCAGCGTCACACAGGGGCCAAATATTAGTTTTGAATTTTTCAAGAATACATACTGATCACTACAGCCTCCAAAAAATTCAAAGATGTGCATTGGGGTGAGATACACCTTAAAAAAAATTTCAGAGCAACCCAATCGATTTGTGACGTGCCGATGATCAACGGCAGCGTCACAAAGGGGCCAAATATTAGTTTTGAATTTTTCAAGAATACATGCTGATCACTACAGCCTCCAAAAAATTCAAAGATGTGCATTGGGGTGAGATACACCTTAAAAAAATTTCAGAGCCACCCAATCGATTTGTGACGTGTCCGATGATCAACGGCAGCGTCACAAAGGGGCCAAATATTAGTTTTGAATTTTTCAAGAATACATGCTGATCACTACAGCCTCCAAAAAAATCAAAGATGTGCATTGGGGTGAGATACACCTTCAAACAATTTTTCAGAGCGAGCTGAGCGATTTCTGACGTGCCGATGATCAACGGCAGCGTCACACAGGGGCCAAATATTAGTTTTGAATTTTTCAAGAATACATGCTGATCACTACAGCCTCCAAAAAAATCAAAGATGTGCATTGGGGTGAGATACACCTTCAAACAATTTTTCTGAGCGAGCTGAGCGATTTCTGACGTGCCGGTGATCAACGGTAACGTCAGAAAGGGGCCAAATATTGGTTTTGAATTTTTCAAGAATACATGCTGATCACTACAGCCTCCAAAAAATTTAAAGATGTGCATTGGGGTGAGATACACCTTAAAAAAAATTTCAGAGCCACCCAATCGATTTGTGACGTGTCCGATGATCAACGGCAGCGTCACACAGGGGCCAAATATTAGTTTTGAATTTTTCCAGAATACATGCTGATCACTACAGCCTCCAAAAAATTCAAAGATGTGCATTGGGGTGAGATACACCTTTAAAAAAAATTCAGAGCCACCCAATCGATTTGTGACGTGCCGATGATCAACGGCAGCGTCACAAAGGGGCCAAATATTAGTTTTGAATTTTTCAAGAATACATGCTGATCACTACAGCCTCCAAAAAAATCAAAGATGTGCATTGGGGTGAGATACACCTTCAAACAATTTTTCAGAGCGAGCTGAGCGATTTCTGACGTGCCGGTGATCAACGGTAACGTCAGAAAGGGGCCAAATATTGGTTTTGAATTTTTCCAGAATACATGCTGATCACTACAGCCTCCAAAAAATTCAAAGATGTGCATTGGGGGTGAGATACACCTTCAAACAATTTTTCAGAGCGAGCTGAGCGATTTCTGACTTGCCGGTGATCAACTGTAACGTCAGAAAGGGGCCAAATATTGGTTTTGAATTTTTCCAGAATACATGCTGATCACTACAGCCTCCAAAAAAATCAAAGATGTGCATTGGGGTGAGATACACCTTCAAACAATTTTTCTGAGCGAGCTGAGCGATTTCTGACGTGCCGGTGATCAACGGTAACGTCAGAAAGGGGCCAAATATTGGTTTTGAATTTTTCAAGAATACATGCTGATCACTATAGCCTCCAAAAAATTCAAAGTTGTGCATTGGGGTGAGATACACCTTAAAAAAAATTTCAGAGCCACCCAATCGATTTGTGACGTGTCCGATGATCAACGGCAGCGTCACACAGGGGCCAAAAATCAAAAATGTGCATTGGGGTGAGATACACCTTAAAAAAAAATTCAGAGCCACCCAATCGATTTGTGACGTGCCGATGATCAACGGCAGCGTCACACAGGGGCCAAATATTAGTTTTGAAATTTTCAAGAATACATGCTGATCACTACAGCCTCCAAAAAATTCAAAGATGTGCATTGGGGGTGAGATACACCTTCAAACAATTTTTCAGAGCGAGCTGAGCGATTTCTGACTTGCCGGTGATCAACGGTAACGTCAGAAAGGGGCCAAATATTGGTTTTGAATTTTTCCAGAATACATGCTGATCACTACAGCCTCCAAAAAAATCAAAGATGTGCATTGGGGTGAGATACACCTTTAAAAAAAATTCAGAGCCACCCAATCGATTTGTGACGTGCCGATGATCAACGGCAGCGTCACAAAGGGGCCAAATATTAGTTTTGAATTTTTCAAGAATACATGCTGATCACTACAGCCTCCAAAAAAATCAAAGATGTGCATTGGGGTGAGATACACCTTCAAACAATTTTTCAGAGCGAGCTGAGCGATTTCTGACGTGCCGGTGATCAACGGTAACGTCAGAAAGGGGCCAAATATTGGTTTTGAATTTTTCCAGAATACATGCTGATCACTACAGCCTCCAAAAAATTCAAAGATGTGCATTGGGGGTGAGATACACCTTCAAACAATTTTTCAGAGCGAGCTGAGCGATTTCTGACTTGCCGGTGATCAACGGTAACGTCAGAAAGGGGCCAAATATTGGTTTTGAATTTTTCCAGAATACATGCTGATCACTACAGCCTCCAAAAAAATCAAAGATGTGCATTGGGGTGAGATACACCTTCAAACAATTTTTCTGAGCGAGGTGAGCGATTTCTGACGTGCCGGTGATCAACGGTAACGTCAGAAAGGGGCCAAATATTGGTTTTGAATTTTTCAAGAATACATGCTGATCACTATAGCCTCCAAAAAATTCAAAGTTGTGCATTGGGGTGAGATACACCTTAAAAAAAATTTCAGAGCCACCCAATCGATTTGTGACGTGTCCGATGATCAACGGCAGCGTCACACAGGGGCCAAATATTAGTTTTGAATTTTTCAAGAATACATGCTGATCACTACAGCCTCCAAAAAATTCAAAGATGTGCATTGGGGTGAGATACACCTTAAAATAAATTTCAGAGCCACCCAATCGATTTGTGACGTGCCGATGATCAACGGCAGCGTCACAAAGGGGCCAAATATTAGTTTTGAATTTTTCAAGAATACATGCTGATCACTACAGCCTCCAAAAAAATCAAAGATGTGCATTGGGGTGAGATACACCTTCAAACAATTTTTCTGAGCGAGCTGAGCGATTTCTGACGTGCCGGTGATCAACGGTAACGTCAGAAAGGGGCCAAATATTGGTTTTGAATTTTTCAAGAATACATGCTGATCACTATAGCCTCCAAAAAATTCAAAGTTGTGCATTGGGGTGAGATACACCTTAAAAAAATTTTCAGAGCCACCCAATCGATTTGTGACGTGTCCGATGATCAACGGCAGCGTCACACAGGGGCCAAAAATCAAAAATGTGCATTGGGGTGAGATACACCTTAAAAAAAAATTCAGAGCCACCCAATCGATTTGTGACGTGCCGATGATCAACGGCAGCGTCACACAGGGGCCAAATATTAGTTTTGAAATTTTCAAGAATACATGCTGATCACTACAGCCTCCAAAAAATTCAAAGATGTGCATTGGGGGTGAGATACACCTTCAAACAATTTTTCAGAGCGAGCTGAGCGATTTCTGACTTGCCGGTGATCAACGGTAACGTCAGAAAGGGGCCAAATATTGGTTTTGAATTTTTCCAGAATACATGCTGATCACTACAGCCTCCAAAAAAATCAAAGATGTGCATTGGGGTGAGATACACCTTTAAAAAAAATTCAGAGCCACCCAATCGATTTGTGACGTGCCGATGATCAACGGCAGCGTCACAAAGGGGCCAAATATTAGTTTTGAATTTTTCAAGAATACATGCTGATCACTACAGCCTCCAAAAAAATCAAAGATGTGCATTGGGGTGAGATACACCTTCAAACAATTTTTCAGAGCGAGCTGAGCGATTTCTGACGTGCCGGTGATCAACGGTAACGTCAGAAAGGGGCCAAATATTGGTTTTGAATTTTTCCAGAATACATGCTGATCACTACAGCCTCCAAAAAATTCAAAGATGTGCATTGGGGGTGAGATACACCTTCAAACAATTTTTCAGAGCGAGCTGAGCGATTTCTGACTTGCCGGTGATCAACGGTAACGTCAGAAAGGGGCCAAATATTGGTTTTGAATTTTTCCAGAATACATGCTGATCACTACAGCCTCCAAAAAAATCAAAGATGTGCATTGGGGTGAGATACACCTTCAAACAATTTTTCTGAGCGAGGTGAGCGATTTCTGACGTGCCGGTGATCAACGGTAACGTCAGAAAGGGGCCAAATATTGGTTTTGAATTTTTCAAGAATACATGCTGATCACTATAGCCTCCAAAAAATTCAAAGTTGTGCATTGGGGTGAGATACACCTTAAAAAAAATTTCAGAGCCACCCAATCGATTTGTGACGTGTCCGATGATCAACGGCAGCGTCACACAGGGGCCAAATATTAGTTTTGAATTTTTCAAGAATACATGCTGATCACTACAGCCTCCAAAAAATTCAAAGATGTGCATTGGGGTGAGATACACCTTAAAATAAATTTCAGAGCCACCCAATCGATTTGTGACGTGCCGATGATCAACGGCAGCGTCACAAAGGGGCCAAATATTAGTTTTGAATTTTTCAAGAATACATGCTGATCACTACAGCCTCCAAAAAAATCAAAGATGTGCATTGGGGTGAGATACACCTTCAAACAATTTTTCTGAGCGAGCTGAGCGATTTGTGACGTGCCGATGATCAACGGCAGCGTCACAAAGGGGCCAAATATTAGTTTTGAATTTTTCAAGAATACATACTGATCACTACAGCCTCCAAAAAATTCAAAGATGTGCATTGGGGTGAGATACACCTTAAAAAAAATTTCAGAGCAACCCAATCGATTTGTGACGTGCCGATGATCAACGGCAGCGTCACACAGGGGCCAAATATTAGTTTTGAAATTTTCAAGAATACATGCTGATCACTACAGCCTCCAAAAAATTCAAAGATGTGCATTGGGGTGAGATACACCTTAAAAAAAATTTCAGAGCCACCCAATCGATTTGTGACGTGTCCGATGATCAACGGCAGCGTCACACAGGGGCCAAATATTAGTTTTGAATTTTTCAAGAATACATGCTGATCACTACAGCCTCCAAAAAAATCAAAGATGTGCATTGGGGTGAGATACACCTTCAAACAATTTTTCAGAGCGAGCTGAGCGATTTCTGACGTGCCGATGATCAACGGTAACGTCAGAAAGGGGCCAAATATTGGTTTTGAATTTTTCAAGAATACATGCTGATCACTACAGCCTCCAAAAAAATCAAAGATGTGCATTGGGGTGAGATACACCTTCAAACAATTTTTCAGAGATAGCTGAGCGATTTCTGACGTGCCGGTGATCAACGGTAACGTCACACAGGGGCCAAATATTGGTTTTGAATTTTTCAAGAATACATGCTGATCACTACAGCCTCCAAAAAATTCAAAGATGTGCATTGGGGTGAGATACACCTTCAAACAATTTTTCTGAGCGAGCTGAGCGATTTGTGACGTGCCGATGATCAACGGCAGCGTCACACAGGGGCCAAATATTAGTTTTGAATTTTTCAAGAATACATACTGATCACTACAGCCTCCAAAAAATTCAAAGATGTGCATTGGGGTGAGATACACCTTAAAAAAAATTTCAGAGCAACCCAATCAATTTGTGACGTGCCGATGATCAACGGCAGCGTCACAAAGGGGCCAAATATTAGTTTTGAATTTTTCAAGAATACATGCTGATCACTACAGCCTCCAAAAAATTCAAAGATGTGCATTGGGGTGAGATACACCTTAAAAAAATTTCAGAGCCACCCAATCGATTTGTGACGTGTCCGATGATCAACGGCAGCGTCACAAAGGGGCCAAATATTAGTTTTGAATTTTTCAAGAATACATGCTGATCACTACAGCCTCCAAAAAAAATCAAAGATGTGCATTGGGGTGAGATACACCTTCAAACAATTTTTCAGAGCGAGCTGAGCGATTTCTGACGTGCCGATGATCAACGGCAGCGTCACACAGGGGCCAAATATTAGTTTTGAATTTTTCAAGAATACATGCTGATCACTACAGCCTCCAAAAAAATCAAAGATGTGCATTGGGGTGAGATACACCTTCAAACAATTTTTCTGAGCGAGCTGAGCGATTTCTGACGTGCCGGTGATCAACGGTAACGTCAGAAAGGGGCCAAATATTGGTTTTGAATTTTTCAAGAATACATGCTGATCACTACAGCCTCCAAAAAATTTAAAGATGTGCATTGGGGTGAGATACACCTTAAAAAAAATTTCAGAGCCACCCAATCGATTTGTGACGTGTCCGATGATCAACGGCAGCGTCACACAGGGGCCAAATATTAGTTTTGAATTTTTCCAGAATACATGCTGATCACTACAGCCTCCAAAAAATTCAAAGATGTGCATTGGGGTGAGATACACCTTTAAAAAAAATTCAGAGCCACCCAATCGATTTGTGACGTGCCGATGATCAACGGCAGCGTCACAAAGGGGCCAAATATTAGTTTTGAATTTTTCAAGAATACATGCTGATCACTACAGCCTCCAAAAAAATCAAAGATGTGCATTGGGGTGAGATACACCTTCAAACAATTTTTCAGAGCGAGCTGAGCGATTTCTGACGTGCCGGTGATCAACGGTAACGTCAGAAAGGGGCCAAATATTGGTTTTGAATTTTTCCAGAATACATGCTGATCACTACAGCCTCCAAAAAATTCAAAGATGTGCATTGGGGGTGAGATACACCTTCAAACAATTTTTCAGAGCGAGCTGAGCGATTTCTGACTTGCCGGTGATCAACGGTAACGTCAGAAAGGGGCCAAATATTGGTTTTGAATTTTTCCAGAATACATGCTGATCACTACAGCCTCCAAAAAAATCAAAGATGTGCATTGGGGTGAGATACACCTTCAAACAATTTTTCTGAGCGAGGTGAGCGATTTCTGACGTGCCGGTGATCAACGGTAACGTCAGAAAGGGGCCAAATATTGGTTTTGAATTTTTCAAGAATACATGCTGATCACTATAGCCTCCAAAAAATTCAAAGTTGTGCATTGGGGTGAGATACACCTTAAAAAAATTTTCAGAGCCACCCAATCGATTTGTGACGTGTCCGATGATCAACGGCAGCGTCACACAGGGGCCAAAAATCAAAAATGTGCATTGGGGTGAGATACACCTTAAAAAAAAATTCAGAGCCACCCAATCGATTTGTGACGTGCCGATGATCAACGGCAGCGTCACACAGGGGCCAAATATTAGTTTTGAAATTTTCAAGAATACATGCTGATCACTACAGCCTCCAAAAAATTCAAAGATGTGCATTGGGGTGAGATACACCTTAAAAAAAATTTCAGAGCCACCCAATCGATTTGTGACGTGCCGATGATCAACGGCAGCGTCACAAAGGGGCCAAATATTAGTTTTGAATTTTTCAAGAATACATGCTGATCACTACAGCCTCCAAAAAAATCAAAGATGTGCATTGGGGTGAGATACACCTTCAAACAATTTTTCAGAGCGAGCTGAGCGATTTCTGACGTGCCGATGATCAACGGTAACGTCAGAAAGGGGCCAAATATTGGTTTTGAATTTTTCAAGAATACATGCTGATCACTACAGCCTCCAAAAAAATCAAAGATGTGCATTGGGGTGAGATACACCTTCAAACAATTTTTCTGAGCGAGCTGAGCGATTTCTGACGTGCCGATGATCAACGGCAGCGTCACACAGGGGCCAAATATTAGTTTTGAATTTTTCAAGAATACATACTGATCACTACAGCCTCCAAAAAATTCAAAGATGTGCATTGGGGTGAGATACACCTTAAAAAAAATTTCAGAGCCACCCAATCGATTTGTGACGTGCCGATGATCAACGGCAGCGTCACAAAGGGGCCAAATATTAGTTTTGAATTTTTCAAGAATACATGCTGATCACTACAGCCTCCAAAAAATTCAAAGATGTGCATTGGGGTGAGATACACCTTAAAAAAATTTCAGAGCCACCCAATCGATTTGTGACGTGTCCGATGATCAACGGCAGCGTCACAAAGGGGCCAAATATTAGTTTTGAATTTTTCAAGAATACATGCTGATCACTACAGCCTCCAAAAAAATCAAAGATGTGCATTGGGGTGAGATACACCTTCAAACAATTTTTCTGAGCGAGCTGAGCGATTTCTGACGTGCCGGTGATCAACGGTAACGTCAGAAAGGGGCCAAATATTGGTTTTGAATTTTTCAAGAATACATGCTGATCACTACAGCCTCCAAAAAATTCAAAGATGTGCATTGGGGTGAGATACACCTTAAAAAAAAATTCATAGCCACCCAATCGATTTGTGACGTGTCCGATGATCAACGGCAGCGTCACACAGGGGCCAAATATTAGTTTTGAATTTTTCAAGAATACATGCTGATCACTACAGCCTCCAAAAAATTCAAAGATGTGCATTGGGGTGAGATACACCTTTAAAAAAAATTCAGAGCCACCCAATCGATTTGTGACGTGCCGATGATCAACGGCAGCGTCACAAAGGGGCCAAATATTAGTTTTGAATTTTTCAAGAATACATGCTGATCACTACAGCCTCCAAAAAAATCAAAGATGTGCATTGGGGTGAGATACACCTTCAAACAATTTTTCAGAGCGAGCTGAGCGATTTCTGACGTGCCGGTGATCAACGGTAACGTCAGAAAGGGGCCAAATATTGGTTTTGAATTTTTCCAGAATACATGCTGATCACTACAGCCTCCAAAAAAATCAAAGATGTGCATTGGGGTGAGATACACCTTCAAACAATTTTTCTGAGCGAGCTGAGCGATTTCTGACGTGCCGGTGATCAACGGTAACGTCAGAAAGGGGCCAAATATTGGTTTTGAATTTTTCAAGAATACATGCTGATCACTACAGCCTCCAAAAAATTCAAAGATGTGCATTGGGGGTGAGATACACCTTCAAACAATTTTTCAGAGCGAGCTGAGCGATTTCTGACTTGCCGGTGATCAACGGTAACGTCAGAAAGGGGCCAAATATTGGTTTTGAATTTTTCCAGAATACATGCTGATCACTACAGCCTCCAAAAAAATCAAAGATGTGCATTGGGGTGAGATACACCTTTAAAAAAAATTCAGAGCCGTCCAATCGATTTGTGACGTGCCGATGATCAACGGCAGCGTCACAAAGGGGCCAAATATTAGTTTTGAATTTTTCAAGAATACATGCTGATCACTACAGCCTCCAAAAAAATCAAAGATGTGCATTGGGGTGAGATACACCTTCAAACAATTTTTCAGAGCGAGCTGAGCGATTTCTGACGTGCCGGTGATCAACGGTAACGTCAGAAAGGGGCCAAATATTGGTTTTGAATTTTTCCAGAATACATGCTGATCACTACAGCCTCCAAAAAATTCAAAGATGTGCATTGGGGGTGAGATACACCTTCAAACAATTTTTCAGAGCGAGCTGAGCGATTTCTGACTTGCCGGTGATCAACGGTAACGTCAGAAAGGGGCCAAATATTGGTTTTGAATTTTTCCAGAATACATGCTGATCACTACAGCCTCCAAAAAAATCAAAGATGTGCATTGGGGTGAGATACACCTTCAAACAATTTTTCTGAGCGAGGTGAGCGATTTCTGACGCGCCGGTGATCAACGGTAACGTCAGAAAGGGGCCAAATATTGGTTTTGAATTTTTCAAGAATACATGCTGATCACTATAGCCTCCAAAAAATTCAAAGTTGTGCATTGGGGTGAGATACACCTTAAAAAAAATTTCAGAGCCACCCAATCGATTTGTGACGTGTCCGATGATCAACGGCAGCGTCACACAGGGGCCAAATATTAGTTTTGAATTTTTCAAGAATACATGCTGATCACTACAGCCTCCAAAAAATTCAAAGATGTGCATTGGGGTGAGATACACCTTAAAAAAAATTTCAGAGCCACCCAATCGATTTGTGACGTGCCGATGATCAACGGCAGCGTCACACAGGGGCCAAATATCAGTTTTGAAATTTTCAAGAATACATGCTGATCACTACAGCCTCCAAAAAATTCAAAGATGTGCATTGGGGTGAGATACACCTTAAAAAAAATTTCAGAGCCACCCAATCGATTTGTGACGTGCCGATGATCAACGGTAGCGTCACAAAGGGGCCAAATATTAGTTTTGAATTTTTCAAGAATACATGCTGATCACTACAGCCTCCAAAAAAATCAAAGATGTGCATTGGGGTGAGATACACCTTCAAACAATTTTTCAGAGCGAGCTGAGCGATTTCTGACGTGCCGATGATCAACGGTAACGTCAGAAAGGGGCCAAATATTGGTTTTGAATTTTTCAAGAATACATGCTGATCACTACAGCCTCCAAAAAAATCAAAGATGTGCATTGGGGTGAGATACACCTTCAAACAATTTTTCAGAGATAGCTGAGCGATTTCTGACGTGCCGGTGATCAACGGTAACGTCACACAGGGGCCAAATATTGGTTTTGAATTTTTCAAGAATACATGCTGATCACTACAGCCTCCAAAAAATTCAAAGATGTGCATTGGGGTGAGATACACCTTCAAACAATTTTTCTGAGCGAGCTGAGCGATTTGTGACGTGCCGATGATCAACGGCAGCGTCACACAGGGGCCAAATATTAGTTTTGAATTTTTCAAGAATACATACTGATCACTACAGCCTCCAAAAAATTCAAAGATGTGCATTGGGGTGAGATACACCTTAAAAAAAATTTCAGAGCAACCCAATCGATTTGTGACGTGCCGATGATCAACGGCAGCGTCACAAAGGGGCCAAATATTAGTTTTGAATTTTTCAAGAATACATGCTGATCACTACAGCCTCCAAAAAATTCAAAGATGTGCATTGGGGTGAGATACACCTTAAAAAAATTTCAGAGCCACCCAATCGATTTGTGACGTGCCGATGATCAACGGCAGCGTCACACAGGGGCCAAATATTAGTTTTGAATTTTTCAAGAATACATGCTGATCACTACAGCCTCCAAAAAATTCAAAGATGTGCATTGGGGTGAGATACACCTTAAAATAAATTTCAGAGCCACCCAATCGATTTGTGACGTGCCGATGATCAACGGCAGCGTCACAAAGGGGCCAAATATTAGTTTTGAATTTTTCAAGAATACATGCTGATCACTACAGCCTCCAAAAAAATCAAAGATGTGCATTGGGGTGAGATACACCTTCAAACAATTTTTCTGAGCGAGCTGAGCGATTTCTGACGTGCCGGTGATCAACGGTAACGTCAAAAAGGGGCCTAATATTGGTTTTGAATTTTTCAAGAATACATGCTGATCACTACAGCCTCCAAAAAAATCAAAGATGTGCATTGGGGTGAGATACACCTTCAAACAATTTTTCTGAGCGAGCTGAGCGATTTGTGACGTGCCGATGATCAACGGCAGCGTCACAAAGGGGCCAAATATTAGTTTTGAATTTTTCAAGAATACATACTGATCACTACAGCCTCCAAAAAATTCAAAGATGTGCATTGGGGTGAGATACACCTTAAAAAAAATTTCAGAGCAACCCAATCGATTTGTGACGTGCCGATGATCAACGGCAGCGTCACACAGGGGCCAAATATTAGTTTTGAAATTTTCAAGAATACATGCTGATCACTACAGCCTCCAAAAAATTCAAAGATGTGCATTGGGGTGAGATACACCTTAAAAAAAATTTCAGAGCCACCCAATCGATTTGTGACGTGCCGATGATCAACGGCAGCGTCACAAAGGGGCCAAATATTAGTTTTGAATTTTTCAAGAATACATGCTGATCACTACAGCCTCCAAAAAAATCAAAGATGTGCATTGGGGTGAGATACACCTTCAAACAATTTTTCAGAGCGAGCTGAGCGATTTCTGACGTGCCGATGATCAACGGTAACGTCAGAAAGGGGCCAAATATTGGTTTTGAATTTTTCAAGAATACATGCTGATCACTACAGCCTCCAAAAAAATCAAAGATGTGCATTGGGGTGAGATACACCTTCAAACAATTTTTCAGAGATAGCTGAGCGATTTCTGACGTGCCGGTGATCAACGGTAACGTCACACAGGGGCCAAATATTGGTTTTGAATTTTTCAAGAATACATGCTGATCACTACAGCCTCCAAAAAATTCAAAGATGTGCATTGGGGTGAGATACACCTTCAAACAATTTTTCTGAGCGAGCTGAGCGATTTATGACGTGCCGATGATCAACGGCAGCGTCACACAGGGGCCAAATATTAGTTTTGAATTTTTCAAGAATACATACTGATCACTACAGCCTCCAAAAAATTCAAAGATGTGCATTGGGGTGAGATACACCTTAAAAAAATTTCAGAGCCACCCAATCGATTTGTGACGTGTCCGATGATCAACGGCAGCGTCACAAAGGGGCCAAATATTAGTTTTGAATTTTTCAAGAATACATGCTGATCACTACAGCCTCCAAAAAAATCAAAGATGTGCATTGGGGTGAGATACACCTTCAAACAATTTTTCAGAGCGAGCTGAGCGATTTCTGACGTGCCGATGATCAACGGCAGCGTCACACAGGGGCCAAATATTAGTTTTGAATTTTTCAAGAATACATGCTGATCACTACAGCCTCCAAAAAAATCAAAGATGTGCATTGGGGTGAGATACACCTTCAAACAATTTTTCTGAGCGAGCTGAGCGATTTCTGACGTGCCGGTGATCAACGGTAACGTCAGAAAGGGGCCAAATATTGGTTTTGAATTTTTCAAGAATACATGCTGATCACTACAGCCTCCAAAAAATTCAAAGATGTGCATTGGGGTGAGATACACCTTAAAAAAAAATTCATAGCCACCCAATCGATTTGTGACGTGTCCGATGATCAACGGCAGCGTCACACAGGGGCCAAATATTAGTTTTGAATTTTTCAAGAATACATGCTGATCACTACAGCCTCCAAAAAATTCAAAGATGTGCATTGGGGTGAGATACACCTTTAAAAAAAATTCAGAGCCACCCAATCGATTTGTGACGTGCCGATGATCAACGGCAGCGTCACAAAGGGGCCAAATATTAGTTTTGAATTTTTCAAGAATACATGCTGATCACTACAGCCTCCAAAAAAATCAAAGATGTGCATTGGGGTGAGATACACCTTCAAACAATTTTTCAGAGCGAGCTGAGCGATTTCTGACGTGCCGGTGATCAACGGTAACGTCAGAAAGGGGCCAAATATTGGTTTTGAATTTTTCCAGAATACATGCTGATCACTACAGCCTCCAAAAAAATCAAAGATGTGCATTGGGGTGAGATACACCTTCAAACAATTTTTCTGAGCGAGCTGAGCGATTTCTGACGTGCCGGTGATCAACGGTAACGTCAGAAAGGGGCCAAATATTGGTTTTGAATTTTTCAAGAATACATGCTGATCACTACAGCCTCCAAAAAATTTAAAGATGTGCATTGGGGTGAGATACACCTTAAAAAAAATTTCAGAGCCACCCAATCGATTTGTGACGTGTCCGATGATCAACGGCAGCGTCACACAGGGGCCAAATATTAGTTTTGAATTTTTCCAGAATACATGCTGATCACTACAGCCTCCAAAAAATTCAAAGATGTGCATTGGGGTGAGATACACCTTTAAAAAAAATTCAGAGCCACCCAATCGATTTGTGACGTGCCGATGATCAACGGCAGCGTCACAAAGGGGCCAAATATTAGTTTTGAATTTTTCAAGAATACATGCTGATCACTACAGCCTCCAAAAAAATCAAAGATGTGCATTGGGGTGAGATACACCTTCAAACAATTTTTCAGAGCGAGCTGAGCGATTTCTGACGTGCCGGTGATCAACGGTAACGTCAGAAAGGGGCCAAATATTGGTTTTGAATTTTTCCAGAATACATGCTGATCACTACAGCCTCCAAAAAATTCAAAGATGTGCATTGGGGGTGAGATACACCTTCAAACAATTTTTCTGAGCGAGCTGAGCGATTTCTGACGTGCCGGTGATCAACGGTAACGTCAGAAAGGGGCCAAATATTGGTTTTGAATTTTTCAAGAATACATGCTGATCACTACAGCCTCCAAAAAATTTATAGATGTGCATTGGGGTGAGATACACCTTAAAAAAAATTTCAGAGCCACCCAATCGATTTGTGACGTGTCCGATGATCAACGGCAGCGTCACACAGGGGCCAAATATTAGTTTTGAATTTTTCCAGAATACATGCTGATCACTACAGCCTCCAAAAAATTCAAAGATGTGCATTGGGGTGAGATACACCTTTAAAAAAAATTCAGAGCCACCCAATCGATTTGTGACGTGCCGATGATCAACGGCAGCGTCACAAAGGGGCCAAATATTAGTTTTGAATTTTTCAAGAATACATGCTGATCACTACAGCCTCCAAAAAAATCAAAGATGTGCATTGGGGTGAGATACACCTTCAAACAATTTTTCAGAGCGAGCTGAGCGATTTCTGACGTGCCGGTGATCAACGGTAACGTCAGAAAGGGGCCAAATATTGGTTTTGAATTTTTCCAGAATACATGCTGATCACTACAGCCTCCAAAAAATTCAAAGATGTGCATTGGGGGTGAGATACACCTTCAAACAATTTTTCAGAGCGAGCTGAGCGATTTCTGACTTGCCGGTGATCAACGGTAACGTCAGAAAGGGGCCAAATATTGGTTTTGAATTTTTCCAGAATACATGCTGATCACTACAGCCTCCAAAAAAATCAAAGATGTGCATTGGGGTGAGATACACCTTCAAACAATTTTTCTGAGCGAGGTGAGCGATTTCTGACGTGCCGGTGATCAACGGTAACGTCAGAAAGGGGCCAAATATTGGTTTTGAATTTTTCAAGAATACATGCTGATCACTACAGCCTCCAAAAAATTCAAAGTTGTGCATTGGGGTGAGATACACCTTAAAAAAATTTTCAGAGCCACCCAATCGATTTGTGACGTGTCCGATGATCAACGGCAGCGTCACACAGGGGCCAAATATTAGTTTTGAATTTTTCAAGAATACATGCTGATCACTACAGCCTCCAAAAAATTCAAAGATGTGCATTGGGGTGAGATACACCTTAAAAAAAATTTCAGAGCCACCCAATCGATTTGTGACGTGCCGATGATCAACGGCAGCGTCACACAGGGGCCAAATATCAGTTTTGAAATTTTCAAGAATACATGCTGATCACTACAGCCTCCAAAAAATTCAAAGATGTGCATTGGGGTGAGATACACCTTAAAAAAAATTTCAGAGCCACCCAATCGATTTGTGACGTGCCGATGATCAACGGCAGCGTCACAAAGGGGCCAAATATTAGTTTTGAATTTTTCCAGAATACATGCTGATCACTACAGCCTCCAAAAAAATCAAAGATGTGCATTGGGGTGAGATACACCTTCAAACAATTTTTCAGAGCGAGCTGAGCGATTTCTGACGTGCCGATGATCAACGGTAACGTCAGAAAGGGGCCAAATATTGGTTTTGAATTTTTCAAGAATACATGCTGATCACTACAGCCTCCAAAAAAATCAAAGATGTGCATTGGGGTGAGATACACCTTCAAACAATTTTTCAGAGATAGCTGAGCGATTTCTGACGTGCCGGTGATCAACGGTAACGTCACACAGGGGCCAAATATTGGTTTTGAATTTTTCAAGAATACATGCTGATCACTACAGCCTCCAAAAAATTCAAAGATGTGCATTGGGGTGAGATACACCTTCAAACAATTTTTCTGAGCGAGCTGAGCGATTTGTGACGTGCCGATGATCAACGGCAGCGTCACACAGGGGCCAAATATTAGTTTTGAATTTTTCAAGAATACATACTGATCACTACAGCCTCCAAAAAATTCAAAGATGTGCATTGGGGTGAGATACACCTTAAAAAAAATTTCAGAGCAACCCAATCGATTTGTGACGTGCCGATGATCAACGGCAGCGTCACAAAGGGGCCAAATATTAGTTTTGAATTTTTCAAGAATACATGCTGATCACTACAGCCTCCAAAAAATTCAAAGATGTGCATTGGGGTGAGATACACCTTAAAAAAATTTCAGAGCCACCCAATCGATTTGTGACGTGTCCGATGATCAACGGCAGCGTCACAAAGGGGCCAAATATTAGTTTTGAATTTTTCAAGAATACATGCTGATCACTACAGCCTCCAAAAAAATCAAAGATGTGCATTGGGGTGAGATACACCTTCAAACAATTTTTCAGAGCGAGCTGAGCGATTTCTGACGTGCCGATGATCAACGGCAGCGTCACACAGGGGCCAAATATTAGTTTTGAATTTTTCAAGAATACATGCTGATCACTACAGCCTCCAAAAAAATCAAAGATGTGCATTGGGGTGAGATACACCTTCAAACAATTTTTCTGAGCGAGCTGAGCGATTTCTGACGTGCCGGTGATCAACGGTAACGTCAGAAAGGGGCCAAATATTGGTTTTGAATTTTTCAAGAATACATGCTGATCACTACAGCCTCCAAAAAATTCAAAGATGTGCATTGGGGTGAGATACACCTTAAAAAAAAATTCATAGCCACCCAATCGATTTGTGACGTGTCCGATGATCAACGGCAGCGTCACACAGGGGCCAAATATTAGTTTTGAATTTTTCAAGAATACATGCTGATCACTACAGCCTCCAAAAAATTCAAAGATGTGCATTGGGGTGAGATACACCTTTAAAAAAAATTCAGAGCCACCCAATCGATTTGTGACGTGCCGATGATCAACGGCAGCGTCACAAAGGGGCCAAATATTAGTTTTGAATTTTTCAAGAATACATGCTGATCACTACAGCCTCCAAAAAAATCAAAGATGTGCATTGGGGTGAGATACACCTTCAAACAATTTTTCAGAGCGAGCTGAGCGATTTCTGACGTGCCGGTGATCAACGGTAACGTCAGAAAGGGGCCAAATATTGGTTTTGAATTTTTCCAGAATACATGCTGATCACTACAGCCTCCAAAAAAATCAAAGATGTGCATTGGGGTGAGATACACCTTCAAACAATTTTTCTGAGCGAGCTGAGCGATTTCTGACGTGCCGGTGATCAACGGTAACGTCAGAAAGGGGCCAAATATTGGTTTTGAATTTTTCAAGAATACATGCTGATCACTACAGCCTCCAAAAAATTCAAAGATGTGCATTGGGGGTGAGATACACCTTCAAACAATTTTTCAGAGCGAGCTGAGCGATTTCTGACTTGCCGGTGATCAACGGTAACGTCAGAAAGGGGCCAAATATTGGTTTTGAATTTTTCCAGAATACATGCTGATCACTACAGCCTCCAAAAAAATCAAAGATGTGCATTGGGGTGAGATACACCTTTAAAAAAAATTCAGAGCCACCCAATCGATTTGTGACGTGCCGATGATCAACGGCAGCGTCACAAAGGGGCCAAATATTAGTTTTGAATTTTTCAAGAATACATGCTGATCACTACAGCCTCCAAAAAAATCAAAGATGTGCATTGGGGTGAGATACACCTTCAAACAATTTTTCAGAGCGAGCTGAGCGATTTCTGACGTGCCGGTGATCAACGGTAACGTCAGAAAGGGGCCAAATATTGGTTTTGAATTTTTCAAGAATACATGCTGATCACTACAGCCTCCAAAAAATTCAAAGATGTGCATTGGGGGTGAGATACACCTTCAAACAATTTTTCAGAGCGAGCTGAGCGATTTCTGACTTGCCGGTGATCAACGGTAACGTCAGAAAGGGGCCAAATATTGGTTTTGAATTTTTCCAGAATACATGCTGATCACTACAGCCTCCAAAAAAATCAAAGATGTGCATTGGGGTGAGATACACCTTCAAACAATTTTTCTGAGCGAGGTGAGCGATTTCTGACGTGCCGGTGATCAACGGTAACGTCAGAAAGGGGCCAAATATTGGTTTTGAATTTTTCAAGAATACATGCTGATCACTATAGCCTCCAAAAAATTCAAAGTTGTGCATTGGGTAGAGATACACCTTAAAAAAAATTTCAGAGCCACCCAATCGATTTGTGACGTGTCCGATGATCAACGGCAGCGTCACACAGGGGCCAAATATTAGTTTTGAATTTTTCAAGAATACATGCTGATCACTACAGCCTCCAAAAAATTCAAAGATGTGCATTGGGGTGAGATACACCTTAAAAAAAATTTCAGAGCCACCCAATCGATTTGTGACGTGCCGATGATCAACGGCAGCGTCACACAGGGGCCAAATATCAGTTTTGAAATTTTCAAGAATACATGCTGATCACTACAGCCTCCAAAAAATTCAAAGATGTGCATTGGGGTGAGATACACCTTAAAAAAAATTTCAGAGCCACCCAATCGATTTGTGACGTGCCGATGATCAACGGCAGCGTCACAAAGGGGCCAAATATTAGTTTTGAATTTTTCAAGAATACATGCTGATCACTACAGCCTCCAAAAAAATCAAAGATGTGCATTGGGGTGAGATACACCTTCAAACAATTTTTCAGAGCGAGCTGAGCGATTTCTGACGTGCCGATGATCAACGGTAACGTCAGAAAGGGGCCAAATATTGGTTTTGAATTTTTCAAGAATACATGCTGATCACTACAGCCTCCAAAAAAATCAAAGATGTGCATTGGGGTGAGATACACCTTCAAACAATTTTTCAGAGATAGCTGAGCGATTTCTGACGTGCCGGTGATCAACGGTAACGTCACACAGGGGCCAAATATTGGTTTTGAATTTTTCAAGAATACATGCTGATCACTACAGCCTCCAAAAAATTCAAAGATGTGCATTGGGGTGAGATACACCTTCAAACAATTTTTCTGAGCGAGCTGAGCGATTTGTGACGTGCCGATGATCAACGGCAGCGTCACACAGGGGCCAAATATTAGTTTTGAATTTTTCAAGAATACATACTGATCACTACAGCCTCCAAAAAATTCAAAGATGTGCATTGGGGTGAGATACACCTTAAAAAAAATTTCAGAGCAACCCAATCGATTTGTGACGTGCCGATGATCAACGGCAGCGTCACAAAGGGGCCAAATATTAGTTTTGAATTTTTCAAGAATACATGCTGATCACTACAGCCTCCAAAAAATTCAAAGATGTGCATTGGGGTGAGATACACCTTAAAAAAATTTCAGAGCCACCCAATCGATTTGTGACGTGTCCGATGATCAACGGCAGCGTCACAAAGGGGCCAAATATTAGTTTTGAATTTTTCAAGAATACATGCTGATCACTACAGCCTCCAAAAAAATCAAAGATGTGCATTGGGGTGAGATACACCTTCAAACAATTTTTCAGAGCGAGCTGAGCGATTTCTGACGTGCCGATGATCAACGGCAGCGTCACACAGGGGCCAAATATTAGTTTTGAATTTTTCAAGAATACATGCTGATCACTACAGCCTCCAAAAAAATCAAAGATGTGCATTGGGGTGAGATACACCTTCAAACAATTTTTCAGAGATAGCTGAGCGATTTCTGACGTGCCGGTGATCAACGGTAACGTCACACAGGGGCCAAATATTGGTTTTGAATTTTTCAAGAATACATGCTGATCACTACAGCCTCCAAAAAATTCAAAGATGTGCATTGGGGTGAGATACACCTTCAAACAATTTTTCTGAGCGAGCTGAGCGATTTGTGACGTGCCGATGATCAACGGCAGCGTCACACAGGGGCCAAATATTAGTTTTGAATTTTTCAAGAATACATACTGATCACTACAGCCTCCAAAAAATTCAAAGATGTGCATTGGGGTGAGATACACCTTAAAAAAAATTTCAGAGCAACCCAATCGATTTGTGACGTGCCGATGATCAACGGCAGCGTCACAAAGGGGCCAAATATTAGTTTTGAATTTTTCAAGAATACATGCTGATCACTACAGCCTCCAAAAAATTCAAAGATGTGCATTGGGGTGAGATACACCTTAAAAAAATTTCAGAGCCACCCAATCGATTTGTGACGTGCCGATGATCAACGGCAGCGTCACACAGGGGCCAAATATTAGTTTTGAATTTTTCAAGAATACATGCTGATCACTACAGCCTCCAAAAAATTCAAAGATGTGCATTGGGGTGAGATACACCTTAAAATAAATTTCAGAGCCACCCAATCGATTTGTGACGTGCCGATGATCAACGGCAGCGTCACAAAGGGGCCAAATATTAGTTTTGAATTTTTCAAGAATACATGCTGATCACTACAGCCTCCAAAAAAATCAAAGATGTGCATTGGGGTGAGATACACCTTCAAACAATTTTTCTGAGCGAGCTGAGCGATTTCTGACGTGCCGGTGATCAACGGTAACGTCAAAAAGGGGCCTAATATTGGTTTTGAATTTTTCAAGAATACATGCTGATCACTACAGCCTCCAAAAAAATCAAAGATGTGCATTGGGGTGAGATACACCTTCAAACAATTTTTCTGAGCGAGCTGAGCGATTTGTGACGTGCCGATGATCAACGGCAGCGTCACAAAGGGGCCAAATATTAGTTTTGAATTTTTCAAGAATACATACTGATCACTACAGCCTCCAAAAAATTCAAAGATGTGCATTGGGGTGAGATACACCTTAAAAAAAATTTCAGAGCAACCCAATCGATTTGTGACGTGCCGATGATCAACGGCAGCGTCACACAGGGGCCAAATATTAGTTTTGAAATTTTCAAGAATACATGCTGATCACTACAGCCTCCAAAAAATTCAAAGATGTGCATTGGGGTGAGATACACCTTAAAAAAAATTTCAGAGCCACCCAATCGATTTGTGACGTGCCGATGATCAACGGCAGCGTCACAAAGGGGCCAAATATTAGTTTTGAATTTTTCAAGAATACATGCTGATCACTACAGCCTCCAAAAAAATCAAAGATGTGCATTGGGGTGAGATACACCTTCAAACAATTTTTCAGAGCGAGCTGAGCGATTTCTGACGTGCCGATGATCAACGGTAACGTCAGAAAGGGGCCAAATATTGGTTTTGAATTTTTCAAGAATACATGCTGATCACTACAGCCTCCAAAAAAATCAAAGATGTGCATTGGGGTGAGATACACCTTCAAACAATTTTTCAGAGATAGCTGAGCGATTTCTGACGTGCCGGTGATCAACGGTAACGTCACACAGGGGCCAAATATTGGTTTTGAATTTTTCAAGAATACATGCTGATCACTACAGCCTCCAAAAAATTCAAAGATGTGCATTGGGGTGAGATACACCTTAAAAAAAAATTCATAGCCACCCAATTGATTTGTGACGTGTCCGATGATCAACGGCAGCGTCACACAGGGGCCAAATATTAGTTTTGAATTTTTCAAGAATACATGCTGATCACTACAGCCTCCAAAAAATTCAAAGATGTGCATTGGGGTGAGATACACCTTTAAAAAAAATTCAGAGCCACCCAATCGATTTGTGACGTGCCGATGATCAAAGGCAGCGTCACAAAGGGGCCAAATATTAGTTTTGAATTTTTCAAGAATACATGCTGATCACTACAGCCTCCAAAAAAATCAAAGATGTGCATTGGGGTGAGATACACCTTCAAACAATTTTTCAGAGCGAGCTGAGCGATTTCTGACGTGCCGGTGATCAACGGTAACGTCAGAAAGGGGCCAAATATTGGTTTTGAATTTTTCAAGAATACATGCTGATCACTACAGCCTCCAAAAAAATCAAAGATGTGCATTGGGGTGAGATACACCTTCAAACAATTTTTCTGAGCGAGCTGAGCGATTTCTGACGTGCCGGTGATCAACGGTAACGTCAGAAAGGGGCCAAATATTGGTTTTGAATTTTTCAAGAATACATGCTGATCACTACAGCCTCCAAAAAATTTAAAGATGTGCATTGGGGTGAGATACACCTTAAAAAAAATTTCAGAGCCACCCAATCGATTTGTGACGTGTCCGATGATCAACGGCAGCGTCACACAGGGGCCAAATATTAGTTTTGAATTTTTCCAGAATACATGCTGATCACTACAGCCTCCAAAAAATTCAAAGATGTGCATTGGGGTGAGATACACCTTTAAAAAAAATTCAGAGCCACCCAATCGATTTGTGACGTGCCGATGATCAACGGCAGCGTCACAAAGGGGCCAAATATTAGTTTTGAATTTTTCAAGAATACATGCTGATCACTACAGCCTCCAAAAAAATCAAAGATGTGCATTGGGGTGAGATACACCTTCAAACAATTTTTCAGAGCGAGCTGAGCGATTTCTGACGTGCCGGTGATCAACGGTAACGTCAGAAAGGGGCCAAATATTGGTTTTGAATTTTTCCAGAATACATGCTGATCACTACAGCCTCCAAAAAAATCAAAGATGTGCATTGGGGTGAGATACACCTTCAAACAATTTTTATGAGCGAGCTGAGCGATTTCTGACGTGCCGGTGATCAACGGTAACGTCAGAAAGGGGCCAAATATTGGTTTTGAATTTTTCAAGAATACATGCTGATCACTACAGCCTCCAAAAAATTTAAAGATGTGCATTGGGGTGAGATACACCTTAAAAAAAATTTCAGAGCCACCAATCGATTTGTGACGTGTCCGATGATCAACGGCAGCGTCACACAGGGGCCAAATATTAGTTTTGAATTTTTCCAGAATACATGCTGATCACTACAGCCTCCAAAAAATTCAAAGATGTGCATTGGGGTGAGATACACCTTTAAAAAAAATTCAGAGCCACCCAATCGATTTGTGACGTGCCGATGATCAACGGCAGCGTCACAAAGGGGCCAAATATTAGTTTTGAATTTTTCAAGAATACATGCTGATCACTACAGCCTCCAAAAAAATCAAAGATGTGCATTGGGGTGAGATACACCTTCAAACAATTTTTCAGAGCGAGCTGAGCGATTTCTGACGTGCCGGTGATCAACGGTAACGTCAGAAAGGGGCCAAATATTGGTTTTGAATTTTTCCAGAATACATGCTGATCACTACAGCCTCCAAAAAAATCAAAGATGTGCATTGGGGTGAGATACACCTTCAAACAATTTTTCTGAGCGAGGTGAGCGATTTCTGACGTGCCGGTGATCAACGGTAACGTCAGAAAGGGGCCAAATATTGGTTTTGAATTTTTCAAGAATACATGCTGATCACTACAGCCTCCAAAAAATTCAAAGTTGTGCATTGGGGTGAGATACACCTTAAAAAAATTTTCAGAGCCACCCAATCGATTTGTGACGTGTCCGATGATCAACGGCAGCGTCACACAGGGGCCAAATATTAGTTTTGAATTTTTCAAGAATACATGCTGATCACTACAGCCTCCAAAAAATTCAAAGATGTGCATTGGGGTGAGATACACCTTAAAAAAAATTTCAGAGCCACCCAATCGATTTGTGACGTGCCGATGATCAACGGCAGCGTCACACAGGGGCCAAATATCAGTTTTGAAATTTTCAAGAATACATGCTGATCACTACAGCCTCCAAAAAATTCAAAGATGTGCATTGGGGTGAGATACACCTTAAAAAAAATTTCAGAGCCACCCAATCGATTTGTGACGTGCCGATGATCAACGGCAGCGTCACAAAGGGGCCAAATATTAGTTTTGAATTTTTCCAGAATACATGCTGATCACTACAGCCTCCAAAAAAATCAAAGATGTGCATTGGGGTGAGATACACCTTCAAACAATTTTTCAGAGCGAGCTGAGCGATTTCTGACGTGCCGATGATCAACGGTAACGTCAGAAAGGGGCCAAATATTGGTTTTGAATTTTTCAAGAATACATGCTGATCACTACAGCCTCCAAAAAAATCAAAGATGTGCATTGGGGTGAGATACACCTTCAAACAATTTTTCAGAGATAGCTGAGCGATTTCTGACGTGCCGGTGATCAACGGTAACGTCACACAGGGGCCAAATATTGGTTTTGAATTTTTCAAGAATACATGCTGATCACTACAGCCTCCAAAAAATTCAAAGATGTGCATTGGGGTGAGATACACCTTCAAACAATTTTTCTGAGCGAGCTGAGCGATTTGTGACGTGCCGATGATCAACGGCAGCGTCACACAGGGGCCAAATATTAGTTTTGAATTTTTCAAGAATACATACTGATCACTACAGCCTCCAAAAAATTCAAAGATGTGCATTGGGGTGAGATACACCTTAAAAAAAATTTCAGAGCAACCCAATCGATTTGTGACGTGCCGATGATCAACGGCAGCGTCACAAAGGGGCCAAATATTAGTTTTGAATTTTTCAAGAATACATGCTGATCACTACAGCCTCCAAAAAATTCAAAGATGTGCATTGGGGTGAGATACACCTTAAAAAAATTTCAGAGCCACCCAATCGATTTGTGACGTGTCCGATGATCAACGGCAGCGTCACAAAGGGGCCAAATATTAGTTTTGAATTTTTCAAGAATACATGCTGATCACTACAGCCTCCAAAAAAATCAAAGATGTGCATTGGGGTGAGATACACCTTCAAACAATTTTTCAGAGCGAGCTGAGCGATTTCTGACGTGCCGATGATCAACGGCAGCGTCACACAGGGGCCAAATATTAGTTTTGAATTTTTCAAGAATACATGCTGATCACTACAGCCTCCAAAAAAATCAAAGATGTGCATTGGGGGTGAGATACACCTTCAAACAATTTTTCAGAGCGAGCTGAGCGATTTCTTACTTGCCGGTGATCAACAGTAACGTCAGAAAGGGGCCAAATATTGGTTTTGAATTTTTCCAGAATACATGCTGATCACTACAGCCTCCAAAAAAATCAAAGATGTGCATTGGGGTGAGATACACCTTTAAAAAAAATTCAGAGCCACCCAATCGATTTGTGACGTGCCGATGATCAACGGCAGCGTCACAAAGGGGCCAAATATTAGTTTTGAATTTTTCAAGAATACATGCTGATCACTACAGCCTCCAAAAAAATCAAAGATGTGCATTGGGGTGAGATACACCTTCAAACAATTTTTCAGAGCGAGCTGAGCGATTTCTGACGTGCCGGTGATCAACGGTAACGTCAGAAAGGGGCCAAATATTGGTTTTGAATTTTTCCAGAATACATGCTGATCACTACAGCCTCCAAAAAATTCAAAGATGTGCATTGGGGGTGAGATACACCTTCAAACAATTTTTCAGAGCGAGCTGAGCGATTTCTGACTTGCCGGTGATCAACGGTAACGTCAGAAAGGGGCCAAATATTGGTTTTGAATTTTTCCAGAATACATGCTGATCACTACAGCCTCCAAAAAAATCAAAGATGTGCATTGGGGTGAGATACACCTTCAAACAATTTTTCTGAGCGAGGTGAGCGATTTCTGACGTGCCGGTGATCAACGGTAACGTCAGAAAGGGGCCAAATATTGGTTTTGAATTTTTCAAGAATACATGCTGATCACTATAGCCTCCAAAAAATTCAAAGTTGTGCATTGGGGTGAGATACACCTTAAAAAAAATTTCAGAGCCACCCAATCGATTTGTGACGTGTCCGATGATCAACGGCAGCGTCACACAGGGGCCAAATATTAGTTTTGAATTTTTCAAGAATACATGCTGATCACTACAGCCTCCAAAAAATTCAAAGATGTGCATTGGGGTGAGATACACCTTAAAAAAAATTTCAGAGCCACCCAATCGATTTGTGACGTGCCGATGATCAACGGCAGCGTCACACAGGGGCCAAATATCAGTTTTGAAATTTTCAAGAATACATGCTGATCACTACAGCCTCCAAAAAATTCAAAGATGTGCATTGGGGTGAGATACACCTTAAAAAAAATTTCAGAGCCACCCAATCGATTTGTGACGTGCCGATGATCAACGGTAACGTCAGAAAGGGGCCAAATATTGGTTTTGAATTTTTCAAGAATACATGCTGATCACTACAGCCTCCAAAAAAATCAAAGATGTGCATTGGGGTGAGATACACCTTCAAACAATTTTTCAGAGCGAGCTGAGCGATTTCTGACGTGCCGATGATCAACGGCAGCGTCACACAGGGGCCAAATATTAGTTTTGAATTTTTCAAGAATACATGCTGATCACTACAGCCTCCAAAAAAATCAAAGATGTGCATTGGGGTGAGATACACCTTCAAACAATTTTTCAGAGATAGCTGAGCGATTTCTGACGTGCCGGTGATCAACGGTAACGTCACACAGGGGCCAAATATTGGTTTTGAATTTTTCAAGAATACATGCTGATCACTACAGCCTCCAAAAAATTCAAAGATGTGCATTAGGGTGAGATACACCTTCAAACAATTTTTCTGAGCGAGCTGAGCGATTTGTGACGTGCCGATGATCAACGGCAGCGTCACACAGGGGCCAAATATTAGTTTTGAATTTTTCAAGAATACATACTGATCACTACAGCCTCCAAAAAATTCAAAGATGTGCATTGGGGTGAGATACACCTTAAAAAAAATTTCAGAGCAACCCAATCGATTTGTGACGTGCCGATGATCAACGGCAGCGTCACAAAGGGGCCAAATATTAGTTTTGAATTTTTCAAGAATACATGCTGATCACTACAGCCTCCAAAAAATTCAAAGATGTGCATTGGGGTGAGATACACCTTAAAAAAATTTCAGAGCCACCCAATCGATTTGTGACGTGCCGATGATCAACGGCAGCGTCACACAGGGGCCAAATATTAGTTTTGAATTTTTCAAGAATACATGCTGATCACTACAGCCTCCAAAAAATTCAAAGATGTGCATTGGGGTGAGATACACCTTAAAATAAATTTCAGAGCCACCCAATCGATTTGTGACGTGCCGATGATCAACGGCAGCGTCACAAAGGGGCCAAATATTAGTTTTGAATTTTTCAAGAATACATGCTGATCACTACAGCCTCCAAAAAAATCAAAGATGTGCATTGGGGTGAGATACACCTTCAAACAATTTTTCTGAGCGAGCTGAGCGATTTCTGACGTGCCGGTGATCAACGGTAACGTCAAAAAGGGGCCAAATATTGGTTTTGAATTTTTCAAGAATACATGCTGATCACTACAGCCTCCAAAAAAATCAAAGATGTGCATTGGGGTGAGATACACCTTCAAACAATTTTTCAGAGCGAGCTGAGCGATTTCTGACGTGCCGATGATCAACGGTAACGTCAGAAAGGGGCCAAATATTGGTTTTGAATTTTTCAAGAATACATGCTGATCACTACAGCCTCCAAAAAAATCAAAGATGTGCATTGGGGTGAGATACACCTTAAAATAAATTTCAGAGCCACCCAATCGATTTGTGACGTGCCGATGATCAACGGCAGCGTCACAAAGGGGCCAAATATTAGTTTTGAATTTTTCAAGAATACATGCTGATCACTACAGCCTCCAAAAAATTCAAAGATGTGCATTGGGGTGAGATACACCTTCAAACAATTTTTCTGAGCGAGCTGAGCGATTTGTGACGTGCCGATGATCAACGGCAGCGTCACACAGGGGCCAAATATTAGTTTTGAATTTTTCAAGAATACATACTGATCACTACAGCCTCCAAAAAATTCAAAGATGTGCATTGGGGTGAGATACACCTTAAAAAAAATTTCAGAGCAACCCAATCGATTTGTGACGTGCCGATGATCAACGGCAGCGTCACAAAGGGGCCAAATATTAGTTTTGAATTTTTCAAGAATACATGCTGATCACTACAGCCTCCAAAAAATTCAAAGATGTGCATTGGGGTGAGATACACCTTAAAAAAATTTCAGAGCCACCCAATCGATTTGTGACGTGTCCGATGATCAACGGCAGCGTCACAAAGGGGCCAAATATTAGTTTTGAATTTTTCAAGAATACATGCTGATCACTACAGCCTCCAAAAAAATCAAAGATGTGCATTGGGGTGAGATACACCTTCAAACAATTTTTCAGAGCGAGCTGAGCGATTTCTGACGTGCCGATGATCAACGGCAGCGTCACACAGGGGCCAAATATTAGTTTTGAATTTTTCAAGAATACATGCTGATCACTACAGCCTCCAAAAAAATCAAAGATGTGCATTGGGGTGAGATACACCTTCAAACAATTTTTCTGAGCGAGCTGAGCGATTTCTGACGTGCCGGTGATCAACGGTAACGTCAGAAAGGGGCCAAATATTGGTTTTGAATTTTTCAAGAATACATGCTGATCACTACAGCCTCCAAAAAATTCAAAGATGTGCATTGGGGTGAGATACACCTTAAAAAAAAATTCAGAGCCACCCAATCGATTTGTGACGTGCCGATGATCAACGGCAGCGTCACACAGGGGCCAAATATTAGTTTTGAAATTTTCAAGAATACATGCTGATCACTACAGCCTCCAAAAAATTCAAAGATGTGCATTGGGGTGAGATACACCTTAAAAAAAATTTCAGAGCCACCCAATCGATTTGTGACGTGCCGATGATCAACGGCAGCGTCACAAAGGGGCCAAATATTAGTTTTGAATTTTTCAAGAATACATGCTGATCACTACAGCCTCCAAAAAAATCAAAGATGTGCATTGGGGTGAGATACACCTTCAAACAATTTTTCAGAGCGAGCTGAGCGATTTCTGACGTGCCGATGATCAACGGTAACGTCAGAAAGGGGCCAAATATTGGTTTTGAATTTTTCAAGAATACATGCTGATCACTACAGCCTCCAAAAAAATCAAAGATGTGCATTGGGGTGAGATACACCTTCAAACAATTTTTCTGAGCGAGCTGAGCGATTTGTGACGTGCCGATGATCAACGGCAGCGTCACACAGGGGCCAAATATTAGTTTTGAATTTTTCAAGAATACATACTGATCACTACAGCCTCCAAAAAATTCAAAGATGTGCATTGGGGTGAGATACACCTTAAAAAAAATTTCAGAGCAACCCAATCGATTTGTGACGTGCCGATGATCAACGGCAGCGTCACAAAGGGGCCAAATATTAGTTTTGAATTTTTCAAGAATACATGCTGATCACTACAGCCTCCAAAAAATTCAAAGATGTGCATTGGGGTGAGATACACCTTAAAAAAATTTCAGAGCCACCCAATCGATTTGTGACGTGTCCGATGATCAACGGCAGCGTCACAAAGGGGCCAAATATTAGTTTTGAATTTTTCAAGAATACATGCTGATCACTACAGCCTCCAAAAAAATCAAAGATGTGCATTGGGGTGAGATACACCTTCAAACAATTTTTCAGAGCGAGCTGAGCGATTTCTGACGTGCCGATGATCAACGGCAGCGTCACACAGGGGCCAAATATTAGTTTTGAATTTTTCCAGAATACATGCTGATCACTACAGCCTCCAAAAAATTCAAAGATGTGCATTGGGGTGAGATACACCTTAAAAAAAAATTCATAGCCACCCAATCGATTTGTGACGTGTCCGATGATCAACGGCAGCGTCACACAGGGGCCAAATATTAGTTTTGAATTTTTCAAGAATACATGCTGATCACTACAGCCTCCAAAAAATTCAAAGATGTGCATTGGGGTGAGATACACCTTTAAAAAAAATTCAGAGCCACCCAATCGATTTGTGACGTGCCGATGATCAACGGCAGCGTCACAAAGGGGCCAAATATTAGTTTTGAATTTTTCAAGAATACATGCTGATCACTACAGCCTCCAAAAAAATCAAAGATGTGCATTGGGGTGAGATACACCTTCAAACAATTTTTCAGAGCGAGCTGAGCGATTTCTGACGTGCCGGTGATCAACGGTAACGTCAGAAAGGGGCCAAATATTGGTTTTGAATTTTTCCAGAATACATGCTGATCACTACAGCCTCCAAAAAAATCAAAGATGTGCATTGGGGTGAGATACACCTTCAAACAATTTTTCTGAGCGAGCTGAGCGATTTCTGACGTGCCGGTGATCAACGGTAACGTCAGAAAGGGGCCAAATATTGGTTTTGAATTTTTCAAGAATACATGCTGATCACTACAGCCTCCAAAAAATTTAAAGATGTGCATTGGGGTGAGATACACCTTAAAAAAAATTTCAGAGCCACCCAATCGATTTGTGACGTGTCCGATGATCAACGGCAGCGTCACACAGGGGCCAAATATTAGTTTTGAATTTTTCCAGAATACATGCTGATCACTACAGCCTCCAAAAAATTCAAAGATGTGCATTGGGGTGAGATACACCTTTAAAAAAAATTCAGAGCCACCCAATCGATTTGTGACGTGCCGATGATCAACGGCAGCGTCACAAAGGGGCCAAATATTAGTTTTGAATTTTTCAAGAATACATGCTGATCACTACAGCCTCCAAAAAAATCAAAGATGTGCATTGGGGTGAGATACACCTTCAAACAATTTTTCAGAGCGAGCTGAGCGATTTCTGACGTGCCGGTGATCAACGGTAACGTCAGAAAGGGGCCAAATATTGGTTTTGAATTTTTCCAGAATACATGCTGATCACTACAGCCTCCAAAAAATTCAAAGATGTGCATTGGGGGTGAGATACACCTTCAAACAATTTTTCAGAGCGAGCTGAGCGATTTCTGACTTGCCGGTGATCAACGGTAACGTCAGAAAGGGGCCAAATATTGGTTTTGAATTTTTCCAGAATACATGCTGATCACTACAGCCTCCAAAAAAATCAAAGATGTGCATTGGGGTGAGATACACCTTCAAACAATTTTTCTGAGCGAGGTGAGCGATTTCTGACGTGCCGGTGATCAACGGTAACGTCAGAAAGGGGCCAAATATTGGTTTTGAATTTTTCAAGAATACATGCTGATCACTACAGCCTCCAAAAAAATCAAAGATGTGCATTGGGGTGAGATACACCTTCAAACAATTTTTCTGAGCGAGCTGAGCGATTTGTGACGTGCCGATGATCAACGGCAGCGTCACACAGGGGCCAAATATTAGTTTTGAATTTTTCAAGAATACATACTGATCACTACAGCCTCCAAAAAATTCAAAGATGTGCATTGGGGTGAGATACACCTTAAAAAAAATTTCAGAGCAACCCAATCGATTTGTGACGTGCCGATGATCAACGGCAGCGTCACAAAGGGGCCAAATATTAGTTTTGAATTTTTCAAGAATACATGCTGATCACTACAGCCTCCAAAAAATTCAAAGATGTGCATTGGGGTGAGATACACCTTAAAAAAATTTCAGAGCCACCCAATCGATTTGTGACGTGTCCGATGATCAACGGCAGCGTCACAAAGGGGCCAAATATTAGTTTTGAATTTTTCAAGAATACATGCTGATCACTACAGCCTCCAAAAAAATCAAAGATGTGCATTGGGGTGAGATACACCTTCAAACAATTTTTCAGAGCGAGCTGAGCGATTTCTGACGTGCCGATGATCAACGGCAGCGTCACACAGGGGCCAAATATTAGTTTTGAATTTTTCAAGAATACATGCTGATCACTACAGCCTCCAAAAAAATCAAAGATGTGCATTGGGGTGAGATACACCTTCAAACAATTTTTCTGAGCGAGCTGAGCGATTTCTGACGTGCCGGTGATCAACGGTAACGTCAGAAAGGGGCCAAATATTGGTTTTGAATTTTTCAAGAATACATGCTGATCACTACAGCCTCCAAAAAATTCAAAGATGTGCATTGGGGTGAGATACACCTTAAAAAAAAATTCATAGCCACCCAATCGATTTGTGACGTGTCCGATGATCAACGGCAGCGTCACACAGGGGCCAAATATTAGTTTTGAATTTTTCAAGAATACATGCTGATCACTACAGCCTCCAAAAAATTCAAAGATGTGCATTGGGGTGAGATACACCTTTAAAAAAAATTCAGAGCCACCCAATCGATTTGTGACGTGCCGATGATCAACGGCAGCGTCACAAAGGGGCCAAATATTAGTTTTGAATTTTTCAAGAATACATGCTGATCACTACAGCCTCCAAAAAAATCAAAGATGTGCATTGGGGTGAGATACACCTTCAAACAATTTTTCAGAGCGAGCTGAGCGATTTCTGACGTGCCGGTGATCAACGGTAACGTCAGAAAGGGGCCAAATATTGGTTTTGAATTTTTCCAGAATACATGCTGATCACTACAGCCTCCAAAAAAATCAAAGATGTGCATTGGGGTGAGATACACCTTCAAACAATTTTTCTGAGCGAGCTGAGCGATTTCTGACGTGCCGGTGATCAACGGTAACGTCAGAAAGGGGCCAAATATTGGTTTTGAATTTTTCAAGAATACATGCTGATCACTACAGCCTCCAAAAAATTTAAAGATGTGCATTGGGGTGAGATACACCTTAAAAAAAATTTCAGAGCCACCAATCGATTTGTGACGTGTCCGATGATCAACGGCAGCGTCACACAGGGGCCAAATATTAGTTTTGAATTTTTCCAGAATACATGCTGATCACTACAGCCTCCAAAAAATTCAAAGATGTGCATTGGGGTGAGATACACCTTTAAAAAAAATTCAGAGCCACCCAATCGATTTGTGACGTGCCGATGATCAACGGCAGCGTCACAAAGGGGCCAAATATTAGTTTTGAATTTTTCAAGAATACATGCTGATCACTACAGCCTCCAAAAAAATCAAAGATGTGCATTGGGGTGACATACACCTTCAAACAATTTTTCAGAGCGAGCTGAGCGATTTCTGACGTGCCGGTGATCAACGGTAACGTCAGAAAGGGGCCAAATATTGGTTTTGAATTTTTCCAGAATACATGCTGATCACTACAGCCTCCAAAAAAATCAAAGATGTGCATTGGGGTGAGATACACCTTCAAACAATTTTTCTGAGCGAGCTGAGCGATTTCTGACGTGCCGGTGATCAACGGTAACGTCAGAAAGGGGCCAAATATTGGTTTTGAATTTTTCAAGAATACATGCTGATCACTACAGCCTCCAAAAAATTTAAAGATGTGCATTGGGGTGAGATACACCTTAAAAAAAATTTCAGAGCCACCCAATCGATTTGTGACGTGTCCGATGATCAACGGCAGCGTCACACAGGGGCCAAATATTAGTTTTGAATTTTTCCAGAATACATGCTGATCACTACAGCCTCCAAAAAATTCAAAGATGTGCATTGGGGTGAGATACACCTTTAAAAAAAATTCAGAGCCACCCAATCGATTTGTGACGTGCCGATGATCAACGGCAGCGTCACAAAGGGGCCAAATATTAGTTTTGAATTTTTCAAGAATACATGCTGATCACTACAGCCTCCAAAAAAATCAAAGATGTGCATTGGGGTGAGATACACCTTCAAACAATTTTTCAGAGCGAGCTGAGCGATTTCTGACGTGCCGGTGATCAACGGTAACGTCAGAAAGGGGCCAAATATTGGTTTTGAATTTTTCCAGAATACATGCTGATCACTACAGCCTCCAAAAAATTCAAAGATGTGCATTGGGGGTGAGATACACCTTCAAACAATTTTTCAGAGCGAGCTGAGCGATTTCTGACGTGCCGGTGATCAACGGTAACGTCAGAAAGGGGCCAAATATTGGTTTTGAATTTTTCAAGAATACATGCTGATCACTACAGCCTCCAAAAAATTTAAAGATGTGCATTGGGGTGAGATACACCTTAAAAAAAATTTCAGAGCCACCCAATCGATTTGTGACGTGTCCGATGATCAACGGCAGCGTCACACAGGGGCCAAATATTAGTTTTGAATTTTTCCAGAATACATGCTGATCACTACAGCCTCCAAAAAATTCAAAGATGTGCATTGGGGTGAGATACACCTTTAAAAAAAATTCAGAGCCACCCAATCGATTTGTGACGTGCCGATGATCAACGGCAGCGTCACAAAGGGGCCAAATATTAGTTTTGAATTTTTCAAGAATACATGCTGATCACTACAGCCTCCAAAAAAATCAAAGATGTGCATTGGGGTGAGATACACCTTCAAACAATTTTTCAGAGCGAGCTGAGCGATTTCTGACGTGCCGGTGATCAACGGTAACGTCAGAAAGGGGCCAAATATTGGTTTTGAATTTTTCCAGAATACATGCTGATCACTACAGCCTCCAAAAAATTCAAAGATGTGCATTGGGGGTGAGATACACCTTCAAACAATTTTTCAGAGCGAGCTGAGCGATTTCTGACGTGCCGGTGATCAACGGTAACGTCAGAAAGGGGCCAAATATTGGTTTTGAATTTTTCCAGAATACATGCTGATCACTACAGCCTCCAAAAAATTCAAAGATGTGCATTGGGGTGAGATACACCTTAAAAAAAAATTCATAGCCACCCAATCGATTTGTGACGTGTCCGATGATCAACTGCAGCGTCACACAGGGGCCAAATATTAGTTTTGAATTTTTCAAGAATACATGCTGATCACTACAGCCTCCAAAAAATTCAAAGATGTGCATTGGGGTGAGATACACCTTTAAAAAAAATTCAGAGCCACCCAATCGATTTGTGACGTGCCGATGATCAACGGCAGCGTCACAAAGGGGCCAAATATTAGTTTTGAATTTTTCAAGAATACATGCTGATCACTACAGCCTCCAAAAAAATCAAAGATGTGCATTGGGGTGAGATACACCTTCAAACAATTTTTCAGAGCGAGCTGAGCGATTTCTGACGTGCCGGTGATCAACGGTAACGTCAGAAAGGGGCCAAATATTGGTTTTGAATTTTTCCAGAATACATGCTGATCACTACAGCCTCCAAAAAAATCAAAGATGTGCATTGGGGTGAGATACACCTTCAAACAATTTTTCTGAGCGAGCTGAGCGATTTCTGACGTGCCGGTGATCAACGGTAACGTCAGAAAGGGGCCAAATATTGGTTTTGAATTTTTCAAGAATACATGCTGATCACTACAGCCTCCAAAAAATTTAAAGATGTGCATTGGGGTGAGATACACCTTAAAAAAAATTTCAGAGCCACCCAATCGATTTGTGACGTGTCCGATGATCAACGGCAGCGTCACACAGGGGCCAAATATTAGTTTTGAATTTTTCCAGAATACATGCTGATCACTACAGCCTCCAAAAAATTCAAAGATGTGCATTGGGGTGAGATACACCTTCAAACAATTTTTCAGAGCGAGCTGAGCGATTTCTGACGTGCCGGTGATCAACGGTAACGTCAGAAAGGGGCCAAATATTGGTTTTGAATTTTTCCAGAATACATGCTGATCACTACAGCCTCCAAAAAATTCAAAGATGTGCATTGGGGGTGAGATACACCTTCAAACAATTTTTCAGAGCGAGCTGAGCGATTTCTGACTTGCCGGTGATCAACGGTAACGTCAGAAAGGGGCCAAATATTGGTTTTGAATTTTTCCAGAATACATGCTGATCACTACAGCCTCCAAAAAAATCAAAGATGTGCATTGGGGTGAGATACACCTTCAAACAATTTTTCTGAGCGAGGTGAGCGATTTCTGACGTGCCGGTGATCAACGGTAACGTCAGAAAGGGGCCAAATATTGGTTTTGAATTTTTCAAGAATACATGCTGATCACTATAGCCTCCAAAAAATTCAAAGTTGTGCATTGGGGTGAGATACACCTTAAAAAAATTTTCAGAGCCACCCAATCGATTTGTGACGTGTCCGATGATCAACGGCAGCGTCACACAGGGGCCAAATATTAGTTTTGAATTTTTCAAGAATACATGCTGATCACTACAGCCTCCAAAAAATTCAAAGATGTGCATTGGGGTGAGATACACCTTAAAAAAAATTTCAGAGCCACCCAATCGATTTGTGACGTGCCGATGATCAACGGCAGCGTCACACAGGGGCCAAATATCAGTTTTGAAATTTTCAAGAATACATGCTGATCACTACAGCCTCCAAAAAATTCAAAGATGTGCATTGGGGTGAGATACACCTTAAAAAAAATTTCAGAGCCACCCAATCGATTTGTGACGTGCCGATGATCAACGGCAGCGTCACAAAGGGGCCAAATATTAGTTTTGAATTTTTCCAGAATACATGCTGATCACTACAGCCTCCAAAAAAATCAAAGATGTGCATTGGGGTGAGATACACCTTCAAACAATTTTTCAGAGCGAGCTGAGCGATTTCTGACGTGCCGATGATCAACGGTAACGTCAGAAAGGGGCCAAATATTGGTTTTGAATTTTTCAAGAATACATGCTGATCACTACAGCCTCCAAAAAAATCAAAGATGTGCATTGGGGGTGAGATACACCTTTAAAAAAAATTCAGAGCCACCCAATCGATTTGTGACGTGCCGATGATCAACGGCAGCGTCACAAAGGGGCCAAATATTAGTTTTGAATTTTTCAAGAATACATGCTGATCACTACAGCCTCCAAAAAAATCAAAGATGTGCATTGGGGTGAGATACACCTTAAAAAAATTTTCAGAGCCACCCAATCGATTTGTGACGTGTCCGATGATCAACGGCAGCGTCACACAGGGGCCAAATATTAGTTTTGAATTTTTCAAGAATACATGCTGATCACTACAGCCTCCAAAAAATTCAAAGATGTGCATTGGGGTGAGATACACCTTAAAAAAAATTTCAGAGCCACCCAATCGATTTGTGACGTGCCGATGATCAACGGCAGCGTCACACAGGGGCCAAATATCAGTTTTGAAATTTTCAAGAATACATGCTGATCACTACAGCCTCCAAAAAATTCAAAGATGTGCATTGGGGTGAGATACACCTTAAAAAAAATTTCAGAGCCACCCAATCGATTTGTGACGTGCCGATGATCAACGGCAGCGTCACAAAGGGGCCAAATATTAGTTTTGAATTTTTCAAGAATACATGCTGATCACTACAGCCTCCAAAAAAATCAAAGATGTGCATTGGGGTGAGATACACCTTCAAACAATTTTTCAGAGCGAGCTGAGCGATTTCTGACGTGCCGATGATCAACGGTAACGTCAGAAAGGGGCCAAATATTGGTTTTGAATTTTTCAAGAATACATGCTGATCACTACAGCCTCCAAAAAAATCAAAGATGTGCATTGGGGTGAGATACACCTTCAAACAATTTTTCAGAGATAGCTGAGCGATTTCTGACGTGCCGGTGATCAACGGTAACGTCACACAGGGGCCAAATATTGGTTTTGAATTTTTCAAGAATACATGCTGATCACTACAGCCTCCAAAAAATTCAAAGATGTGCATTGGGGTGAGATACACCTTCAAACAATTTTTCTGAGCGAGCTGAGCGATTTGTGACGTGCCGATGATCAACGGCAGCGTCACAAAGGGGCCAAATATTAGTTTTGAATTTTTCAAGAATACATGCTGATCACTACAGCCTCCAAAAAATTCAAAGATGTGCATTGGGGTGAGATACACCTTAAAAAAATTTCAGAGCCACCCAATCGATTTGTGACGTGTCCGATGATCAACGGCAGCGTCACAAAGGGGCCAAATATTAGTTTTGAATTTTTCAAGAATACATGCTGATCACTACAGCCTCCAAAAAAATCAAAGATGTGCATTGGGGTGAGATACACCTTCAAACAATTTTTCAGAGCGAGCTGAGCGATTTCTGACGTGCCGATGATCAACGGCAGCGTCACACAGGGGCCAAATATTAGTTTTGAATTTTTCAAGAATACATGCTGATCACTACAGCCTCCAAAAAAATCAAAGATGTGCATTGGGGTGAGATACACCTTCAAACAATTTTTCAGAGATAGCTGAGCGATTTCTGACGTGCCGGTGATCAACGGTAACGTCACACAGGGGCCAAATATTGGTTTTGAATTTTTCAAGAATACATGCTGATCACTACAGCCTCCAAAAAATTCAAAGATGTGCATTAGGGTGAGATACACCTTCAAACAATTTTTCTGAGCGAGCTGAGCGATTTGTGACGTGCCGATGATCAACGGCAGCGTCACACAGGGGCCAAATATTAGTTTTGAATTTTTCAAGAATACATACTGATCACTACAGCCTCCAAAAAATTCAAAGATGTGCATTGGGGTGAGATACACCTTAAAAAAAATTTCAGAGCAACCCAATCGATTTGTGACGTGCCGATGATCAACGGCAGCGTCACAAAGGGGCCAAATATTAGTTTTGAATTTTTCAAGAATACATGCTGATCACTACAGCCTCCAAAAAATTCAAAGATGTGCATTGGGGTGAGATACACCTTAAAAAAATTTCAGAGCCACCCAATCGATTTGTGACGTGCCGATGATCAACGGCAGCGTCACACAGGGGCCAAATATTAGTTTTGAATTTTTCAAGAATACATGCTGATCACTACAGCCTCCAAAAAATTCAAAGATGTGCATTGGGGTGAGATACACCTTAAAATAAATTTCAGAGCCACCCAATCGATTTGTGACGTGCCGATGATCAACGGCAGCGTCACAAAGGGGCCAAATATTAGTTTTGAATTTTTCAAGAATACATGCTGATCACTACAGCCTCCAAAAAAATCAAAGATGTGCATTGGGGTGAGATACACCTTCAAACAATTTTTCTGAGCGAGCTGAGCGATTTCTGACGTGCCGGTGATCAACGGTAACGTCAAAAAGGGGCCAAATATTGGTTTTGAATTTTTCAAGAATACATGCTGATCACTACAGCCTCCAAAAAAATCAAAGATGTGCATTGGGGTGAGATACACCTTCAAACAATTTTTCAGAGCGAGCTGAGCGATTTCTGACGTGCCGATGATCAACGGTAACGTCAGAAAGGGGCCAAATATTGGTTTTGAATTTTTCAAGAATACATGCTGATCACTACAGCCTCCAAAAAAATCAAAGATGTGCATTGGGGTGAGATACACCTTCAAACAATTTTTCAGAGCGAGCTGAGCGATTTCTGACGTGCCGGTGATCAACGGTAACGTCAGAAAGGGGCCAAATATTGGTTTTGAATTTTTCCAGAATACATGCTGATCACTACAGCCTCCAAAAAAATCAAAGATGTGCATTGGGGTGAGATACACCTTCAAACAATTTTTCTGAGCGAGCTGAGCGATTTGTGACGTGCCGATGATCAACGGCAGCGTCACAAAGGGGCCAAATATTAGTTTTGAATTTTTCAAGAATACATACTGATCACTACAGCCTCCAAAAAATTCAAAGATGTGCATTGGGGTGAGATACACCTTAAAAAAAATTTCAGAGCAACCCAATCGATTTGTGACGTGCCGATGATCAACGGCAGCGTCACACAGGGGCCAAATATTAGTTTTGAAATTTTCAAGAATACATGCTGATCACTACAGCCTCCAAAAAATTCAAAGATGTGCATTGGGGTGAGATACACCTTAAAAAAAATTTCAGAGCCACCCAATCGATTTGTGACGTGCCGATGATCAACGGCAGCGTCACAAAGGGGCCAAATATTAGTTTTGAATTTTTCAAGAATACATGCTGATCACTACAGCCTCCAAAAAAATCAAAGATGTGCATTGGGGTGAGATACACCTTCAAACAATTTTTCAGAGCGAGCTGAGCGATTTCTGACGTGCCGATGATCAACGGTAACGTCAGAAAGGGGCCAAATATTGGTTTTGAATTTTTCAAGAATACATGCTGATCACTACAGCCTCCAAAAAAATCAAAGATGTGCATTGGGGTGAGATACACCTTCAAACAATTTTTCAGAGATAGCTGAGCGATTTCTGACGTGCCGGTGATCAACGGTAACGTCACACAGGGGCCAAATATTGGTTTTGAATTTTTCAAGAATACATGCTGATCACTACAGCCTCCAAAAAATTCAAAGATGTGCATTGGGGTGAGATACACCTTCAAACAATTTTTCTGAGCGAGCTGAGCGATTTGTGACGTGCCGATGATCAACGGCAGCGTCACACAGGGGCCAAATATTAGTTTTGAATTTTTCAAGAATACATACTGATCACTACAGCCTCCAAAAAATTCAAAGATGTGCATTGGGGTGAGATACACCTTAAAAAAAATTTCAGAGCAACCCAATCGATTTGTGACGTGCCGATGATCAACGGCAGCGTCACAAAGGGGCCAAATATTAGTTTTGAATTTTTCAAGAATACATGCTGATCACTACAGCCTCCAAAAAATTCAAAGATGTGCATTGGGGTGAGATACACCTTAAAAAAATTTCAGAGCCACCCAATCGATTTGTGACGTGTCCGATGATCAACGGCAGCGTCACAAAGGGGCCAAATATTAGTTTTGAATTTTTCAAGAATACATGCTGATCACTACAGCCTCCAAAAAAATCAAAGATGTGCATTGGGGTGAGATACACCTTCAAACAATTTTTCAGAGCGAGCTGAGCGATTTCTGACGTGCCGATGATCAACGGCAGCGTCACACAGGGGCCAAATATTAGTTTTGAATTTTTCAAGAATACATGCTGATCACTACAGCCTCCAAAAAAATCAAAGATGTGCATTGGGGTGAGATACACCTTCAAACAATTTTTCTGAGCGAGCTGAGCGATTTCTGACGTGCCGGTGATCAACGGTAACGTCAGAAAGGGGCCAAATATTGGTTTTGAATTTTTCAAGAATACATGCTGATCACTACAGCCTCCAAAAAATTCAAAGATGTGCATTGGGGTGAGATACACCTTAAAAAAAAATTCATAGCCACCCAATCGATTTGTGACGTGTCCGATGATCAACGGCAGCGTCACACAGGGGCCAAATATTAGTTTTGAATTTTTCAAGAATACATGCTGATCACTACAGCCTCCAAAAAATTCAAAGATGTGCATTGGGGTGAGATACACCTTTAAAAAAAATTCAGAGCCACCCAATTGATTTGTGACGTGCCGATGATCAACGGCAGCGTCACAAAGGGGCCAAATATTAGTTTTGAATTTTTCAAGAATACATGCTGATCACTACAGCCTCCAAAAAAATCAAAGATGTGCATTGGGGTGAGATACACCTTCAAACAATTTTTCAGAGCGAGCTGAGCGATTTCTGACGTGCCGGTGATCAACGGTAACGTCAGAAAGGGGCCAAATATTGGTTTTGAATTTTTCCAGAATACATGCTGATCACTACAGCCTCCAAAAAAATCAAAGATGTGCATTGGGGTGAGATACACCTTCAAACAATTTTTCTGAGCGAGCTGAGCGATTTCTGACGTGCCGGTGATCAACGGTAACGTCAGAAAGGGGCCAAATATTGGTTTTGAATTTTTCAAGAATACATGCTGATCACTACAGCCTCCAAAAAATTTAAAGATGTGCATTGGGGTGAGATACACCTTAAAAAAAAATTCAGAGCCACCCAATCGATTTGTGACGTGTCCGATGATCAACGGCAGCGTCACACAGGGGCCAAATATTAGTTTTGAATTTTTCCAGAATACATGCTGATCACTACAGCCTCCAAAAAATTCAAAGATGTGCATTGGGGTGAGATACACCTTTAAAAAAAATTCAGAGCCACCCAATCGATTTGTGACGTGCCGATGATCAACGGCAGCGTCACAAAGGGGCCAAATATTAGTTTTGAATTTTTCAAGAATACATGCTGATCACTACAGCCTCCAAAAAAATCAAAGATGTGCATTGGGGTGAGATACACCTTCAAACAATTTTTCAGAGCGAGCTGAGCGATTTCTGACGTGCCGGTGATCAACGGTAACGTCAGAAAGGGGCCAAATATTGGTTTTGAATTCTTCCAGAATACATGCTGATCACTACAGCCTCCAAAAAATTCAAAGATGTGCATTGGGGGTGAGATACACCTTCAAACAATTTTTCAGAGCGAGCTGAGCGATTTCTGACTTGCCGGTGATCAACGGTAACGTCAGAAAGGGGCCAAATATTGGTTTTGAATTTTTCCAGAATACATGCTGATCACTACAGCCTCCAAAAAAATCAAAGATGTGCATTGGGGTGAGATACACCTTCAAACAATTTTTCTGAGCGAGGTGAGCGATTTCTGACGTGCCGGTGATCAACGGTAACGTCAGAAAGGGGCCAAATATTGGTTTTGAATTTTTCAAGAATACATGCTGATCACTATAGCCTCCAAAAAATTCAAAGTTGTGCATTGGGGTGAGATACACCTTAAAAAAATTTTCAGAGCCACCCAATCGATTTGTGACGTGTCCGATGATCAACGGCAGCGTCACACAGGGGCCAAATATTAGTTTTGAATTTTTCAAGAATACATGCTGATCACTACAGCCTCCAAAAAATTCAAAGATGTGCATTGGGGTGAGATACACCTTAAACAAAATTTCAGAGCCACCCAATCGATTTGTGACGTGCCGATGATCAACGGCAGCGTCACACAGGGGCCAAATATCAGTTTTGAAATTTTCAAGAATACATGCTGATCACTACAGCCTCCAAAAAATTCAAAGATGTGCATTGGGGTGAGATACACCTTAAAAAAAATTTTCAGAGCCACCCAATCGATTTGTGACGTGCCGATGATCAACGGCAGCGTCACAAAGGGGCCAAATATTAGTTTTGAATTTTTCAAGAATACATACTGATCACTACAGCCTCCAAAAAATTCAAAGATGTGCATTGGGGTGAGATACACCTTAAAAAAAATTTCAGAGCCACCCAATCGATTTGTGACGTGCCGATGATCAACGGCAGCGTCACACAGGGGCCAAATATCAGTTTTGAAATTTTCAAGAATACATGCTGATCACTACAGCCTCCAAAAAATTCAAAGATGTGCATTGGGGTGAGATACACCTTAAAAAAATTTCAGAGCCACCCAATCGATTTGTGACGTGTCCGATGATCAACGGCAGCGTCACAAAGGGGCCAAATATTAGTTTTGAATTTTTCAAGAATACATGCTGATCACTACAGCCTCCAAAAAAATCAAAGATGTGCATTGGGGTGAGATACACCTTCAAACAATTTTTCAGAGCGAGCTGAGCGATTTCTGACGTGCCGATGATCAACGGCAGCGTCACACAGGGGCCAAATATTAGTTTTGAATTTTTCAAGAATACATGCTGATCACTACAGCCTCCAAAAAAATCAAAGATGTGCATTGGGGTGAGATACACCTTCAAACAATTTTTCAGAGATAGCTGAGCGATTTCTGACGTGCCGATGATCAACGGCAGCGTCACACAGGGGCCAAATATTAGTTTTGAATTTTTCAAGAATACATGCTGATCACTACAGCCTCCAAAAAAATCAAAGATGTGCATTGGGGTGAGATACACCTTCAAACAATTTTTCAGAGATAGCTGAGCGATTTCTGACGTGCCGATGATCAACGGCAGCGTCACACAGGGGCCAAATATTAGTTTTGAATTTTTCAAGAATACATGCTGATCACTACAGCCTCCAAAAAATTCAAAGATGTGCATTGGGGTGAGATACACCTTAAAAAAATTTCAGAGCCACCCAATCGATTTGTGACGTGTCCGATGATCAACGGCAGCGTCACAAAGGGGCCAAATATTAGTTTTGAATTTTTCAAGAATACATGCTGATCACTACAGCCTCCAAAAAAATCAAAGATGTGCATTGGGGTGAGATACACCTTCAAACAATTTTTCAGAGCGAGCTGAGCGATTTCTGACGTGCCGATGATCAACGGCAGCGTCACACAGGGGCCAAATATTAGTTTTGAATTTTTCAAGAATACATGCTGATCACTACAGCCTCCAAAAAAATCAAAGATGTGCATTGGGGTGAGATACACCTTCAAACAATTTTTCAGAGATAGCTGAGCGATTTCTGACGTGCCGATGATCAACGGCAGCGTCACACAGGGGCCAAATATTAGTTTTGAATTTTTCAAGAATACATGCTGATCACTACAGCCTCCAAAAAATTCAAAGATGTGCATTGGGGTGAGATACACCTTAAAATAAATTTCAGAGCCACCCAATCGATTTGTGACGTGCCGATGATCAACGGCAGCGTCACAAAGGGGCCAAATATTAGTTTTGAATTTTTCAAGAATACATGCTGATCACTACAGCCTCCAAAAAAATCAAAGATGTGCATTGGGGTGAGATACACCTTCAAACAATTTTTCAGAGCGAGCTGAGCGATTTCTGACGTGCCGATGATCAACGGCAGCGTCACACAGGGGCCAAATATTAGTTTTGAATTTTTCAAGAATACATGCTGATCACTACAGCCTCCAAAAAAATCAAAGATGTGCATTGGGGTGAGATACACCTTCAAACAATTTTTCTGAGCGAGCTGAGCGATTTCTGACGTGCCGGTGATCAACGGTAACGTCAGAAAGGGGCCAAATATTGGTTTTGAATTTTTCAAGAATACATGCTGATCACTACAGCCTCCAAAAAATTCAAAGATGTGCATTGGGGTGAGATACACCTTAAAAAAAAATTCATAGCCACCCAATCGATTTGTGACGTGTCCGATGATCAACGGCAGCGTCACACGGGCCAAATATTAGTTTTGAATTTTTCAAGAATACATGCTGATCACTACAGCCTCCAAAAAATTCAAAGATGTGCATTGGGGTGAGATACACCTTTAAAAAAAATTCAGAGCCACCCAATCGATTTGTGACGTGCCGATGATCAACGGCAGCGTCACAAAGGGGCCAAATATTAGTTTTGAATTTTTCAAGAATACATGCTGATCACTACAGCCTCCAAAAAAATCAAAGATGTGCATTGGGGTGAGATACACCTTCAAACAATTTTTCAGAGCGAGCTGAGCGATTTCTGACGTGCCGGTGATCAACGGTAACGTCAGAAAGGGGCCAAATATTGGTTTTGAATTTTTCCAGAATACATGCTGATCACTACAGCCTCCAAAAAAATCAAAGATGTGCATTGGGGTGAGATACACCTTCAAACAATTTTTCTGAGCGAGCTGAGCGATTTCTGACGTGCCGGTGATCAACGGTAACGTCAGAAAGGGGCCAAATATTGGTTTTGAATTTTTCAAGAATACATGCTGATCACTACAGCCTCCAAAAAATTTAAAGATGTGCATTGGGGTGAGATACACCTTAAAAAAAAATTCAGAGCCACCCAATCGATTTGTGACGTGTCCGATGATCAACGGCAGCGTCACACAGGGGCCAAATATTAGTTTTGAATTTTTCCAGAATACATGCTGATCACTACAGCCTCCAAAAAATTCAAAGATGTGCATTGGGGTGAGATACACCTTTAAAAAAAATTCAGAGCCACCCAATCGATTTGTGACGTGCCGATGATCAACGGCAGCGTCACAAAGGGGCCAAATATTAGTTTTGAATTTTTCAAGAATACATGCTGATCACTACAGCCTCCAAAAAAATCAAAGATGTGCATTGGGGTGAGATACACCTTCAAACAATTTTTCAGAGCGAGCTGAGCGATTTCTGACGTGCCGGTGATCAACGGTAACGTCAGAAAGGGGCCAAATATTGGTTTTGAATTCTTCCAGAATACATGCTGATCACTACAGCCTCCAAAAAATTCAAAGATGTGCATTGGGGGTGAGATACACCTTCAAACAATTTTTCAGAGCGAGCTGAGCGATTTCTGACGTGCCGGTGATCAACGGTAACGTCAGAAAGGGGCCAAATATTGGTTTTGAATTTTTCAAGAATACATGCTGATCACTATAGCCTCCAAAAAATTCAAAGTTGTGCATTGGGGTGAGATACACCTTAAAAAAATTTTCAGAGCCACCCAATCGATTTGTGACGTGTCCGATGATCAACGGCAGCGTCACACAGGGGCCAAATATTAGTTTTGAATTTTTCAAGAATACATGCTGATCACTACAGCCTCCAAAAAATTCAAAGATGTGCATTGGGGTGAGATACACCTTAAACAAAATTTCAGAGCCACCCAATCGATTTGTGACGTGCCGATGATCAACGGCAGCGTCACACAGGGGCCAAATATCAGTTTTGAAATTTTCAAGAATACATGCTGATCACTACAGCCTCCAAAAAATTCAAAGATGTGCATTGGGGTGAGATACACCTTAAAAAAAATTTTCAGAGCCACCCAATCGATTTGTGACGTGCCGATGATCAACGGCAGCGTCACAAAGGGGCCAAATATTAGTTTTGAATTTTTCAAGAATACATACTGATCACTACAGCCTCCAAAAAATTCAAAGATGTGCATTGGGGTGAGATACACCTTAAAAAAAATTTCAGAGCCACCCAATCGATTTGTGACGTGCCGATGATCAACGGCAGCGTCACACAGGGGCCAAATATCAGTTTTGAAATTTTCAAGAATACATACTGATCACTACAGCCTCCAAAAAATTCAAAGATGTGCATTGGGGTGAGATACACCTTAAAAAAAATTTCAGAGCAACCCAATCGATTTGTGACGTGCCGATGATCAACGGCAGCGTCACACAGGGGCCAAATATCAGTTTTGAAATTTTCAAGAATACATGCTGATCACTACAGCCTCCAAAAAAATCAAAGATGTGCATTGGGGTGAGATACACCTTCAAACAATTTTTCAGAGCGAGCTGAGCGATTTCTGACGTGCCGATGATCAACGGCAGCGTCACACAGGGGCCAAATATTAGTTTTGAATTTTTCAAGAATACATGCTGATCACTACAGCCTCCAAAAAAATCAAAGATGTGCATTGGGGTGAGATACACCTTCAAACAATTTTTCAGAGATAGCTGAGCGATTTCTGACGTGCCGATGATCAACGGCAGCGTCACACAGGGGCCAAATATTAGTTTTGAATTTTTCAAGAATACATGCTGATCACTACAGCCTCCAAAAAATTCAAAGATGTGCATTGGGGTGAGATACACCTTAAAATAAATTTCAGAGCCACCCAATCGATTTGTGACGTGCCGATGATCAACGGCAGCGTCACAAAGGGGCCAAATATTAGTTTTGAATTTTTCAAGAATACATGCTGATCACTACAGCCTCCAAAAAAATCAAAGATGTGCATTGGGGTGAGATACACCTTCAAACAATTTTTCTGAGCGAGCTGAGCGATTTCTGACGTGCCGGTGATCAACGGTAACGTCAAAAAGGGGCCAAATATTGGTTTTGAATTTTTCAAGAATACATGCTGATCACTACAGCCTCCAAAAAAATCAAAGATGTGCATTGGGGTGAGATACACCTTCAAACAATTTTTCTGAGCGAGCTGAGCGATTTGTGACGTGCCGATGATCAACGGCAGCGTCACAAAGGGGCCAAATATTAGTTTTGAATTTTTCAAGAATACATACTGATCACTACAGCCTCCAAAAAATTCAAAGATGTGCATTGGGGTGAGATACACCTTAAAAAAAATTTCAGAGCAACCCAATCGATTTGTGACGTGCCGATGATCAACGGCAGCGTCACAAAGGGGCCAAATATTAGTTTTGAATTTTTCAAGAATACATGCTGATCACTACAGCCTCCAAAAAATTCAAAGATGTGCATTGGGGTGAGATACACCTTCAAACAATTTTTCAGAGCGAGCTGAGCGATTTCTGACGTGCCGATGATCAACGGCAGCGTCACACAGGGGCCAAATATTAGTTTTGAATTTTTCAAGAATACATGCTGATCACTACAGCCTCCAAAAAAATCAAAGATGTGCATTGGGGTGAGATACACCTTCAAACAATTTTTCAGAGATAGCTGAGCGATTTCTGACGTGCCGGTGATCAACGGTAACGTCACACAGGGGCCAAATATTGGTTTTGAATTTTTCAAGAATACATGCTGATCACTACAGCCTCCAAAAAATTCAAAGATGTGCATTGGGGTGAGATACACCTTCAAACAATTTTTCTGAGCGAGCTGAGCGATTTGTGACGTGCCGATGATCAACGGCAGCGTCACACAGGGGCCAAATATTAGTTTTGAATTTTTCAAGAATACATACTGATCACTACAGCCTCCAAAAAATTCAAAGATGTGCATTGGGGTGAGATACACCTTAAAAAAAATTTCAGAGCAACCCAATCGATTTCTAACGTGCCGATGATCAACGGCAGCGTCACAAAGGGGCCAAATATTAGTTTTGAATTTTTCAAGAATACATGCTGATCACTACAGCCTCCAAAAAATTCAAAGATGTGCATTGGGGTGAGATACACCTTAAAAAAATTTCAGAGCCACCCAATCGATTTGTGACGTGCCGATGATCAACGGCAGCGTCACACAGGGGCCAAATATTAGTTTTGAATTTTTCAAGAATACATGCTGATCACTACAGCCTCCAAAAAATTCAAAGATGTGCATTGGGGTGAGATACACCTTAAAATAAATTTCAGAGCCACCCAATCGATTTGTGACGTGCCGATGATCAACGGCAGCGTCACAAAGGGGCCAAATATTAGTTTTGAATTTTTCAAGAATACATGCTGATCACTACAGCCTCCAAAAAAATCAAAGATGTGCATTGGGGTGAGATACACCTTCAAACAATTTTTCTGAGCGAGCTGAGCGATTTCTGACGTGCCGGTGATCAACGGTAACGTCAAAAAGGGGCCAAATATTGGTTTTGAATTTTTCAAGAATACATGCTGATCACTACAGCCTCCAAAAAAATCAAAGATGTGCATTGGGGTGAGATACACCTTCAAACAATTTTTCTGAGCGAGCTGAGCGATTTGTGACGTGCCGATGATCAACGGCAGCGTCACAAAGGGGCCAAATATTAGTTTTGAATTTTTCAAGAATACATACTGATCACTACAGCCTCCAAAAAATTCAAAGATGTGCATTGGGGTGAGATACACCTTAAAAAAAATTTCAGAGCCACCCAATCGATTTGTGACGTGCCGATGATCAACGGCAGCGTCACAAAGGGGCCAAATATTAGTTTTGAATTTTTCAAGAATACATGCTGATCACTACAGCCTCCAAAAAAATCAAAGATGTGCATTGGGGTGAGATACACCTTAAAAAAATTTCAGAGCCACCCAATCGGGTGCGTCACACAGGGGCCAAATATTAGTTTTGAATTTTTCAAGAATACATGCTGATCACTACAGCCTCCAAAAAAAATCAAAGATGTGCATTGGGGTGAGATACACCTTCAAACAATTTTTCAGAGATAGCTGAGCGATTTCTGACGTGCCGGTGATCAACGGTAACGTCACACAGGGGCCAAATATTGGTTTTGAATTTTTCCAGAATACATGCTGATCACTACAGCCTCCAAAAAAATCAAAGATGTGCATTGGGATGAGATACACCTTCAAACAATTTTTCTGAGCGAGCTGAGCGATTTGTGACGTGCCGATGATCAACGGCAGCGTCACACAGGGGCCAAATATTAGTTTTGAATTTTTCAAGAATACATACTGATCACTACAGCCTCCAAAAAATTCAAAGATGTGCATTGGGGTGAGATACACCTTAATAAAATTTTTCAGAGCCACCCAATCGATTTGTGACGTGCCGATGATCAACGGCAGCGTCACAAAGGGGCCAAATATTAGTTTTGAATTTTTCAAGAATACATGCTGATCACTACAGCCTCCAAAAAAATCAAAGATGTGCATTGGGGTGAGATACACCTTAAAAAAAATTTCAGAGCCACCCAATCGACTTGTGACGTGCCGATGATCAACGGCAGCGTCACAAAGGGGCCAAATATTAGTTTTGAATTTTTCCAGAATACATGCTGATCACTACAGCCTCCAAAAAATTCAAAGATGTGCATTGGGGTGAGATACACCTTCAAACAATTTTTCAGAGCGAGCTGAGCGATTTCTGACGTGCCGGTGATCAACGGTAGCGTCAGAAAGGGGCCAAATATTGGTTTTGAATTTTTCCAGAATACATGCTGATCACTACAGCCTCCAAAAAAATCAAAGATGTGCATTGGGGTGAGATACACCTTCAAACAATTTTTCTGAGCGAGCTGAGCGATTTCTGACGTGCTGGTGATCAACGGTAACGTCAGAAAGGGGCCAAATATTGGTTTTGAATTTTTCAAGAATACATGCTGATCACTATAGCCTCCAAAAAATTCAAAGTTGTGCATTGGGGTGAGATACACCTTAAACAAATTTTCAGAGCCACCCAATCGATTTGTGACGTGTCCAATGATCAACGGCAGCGTCACACAGGGGCCAAATATTAGTTTTGAATTTTTCAAGAATACATGCTGATCACTACAGCCTCCAAAAAATTCAAAGATGTGCATTGGGGTGAGATACACCTTAAAATAAATTTCAGAGCCACCCAATCGATTTGTGACGTGCCGATGATCAACGGCAGCGTCACAAAGGGGCCAAATATTAGTTTTGAATTTTTCAAGAATACATGCTGATCACTACAGCCTCCAAAAAAATCAAAGATGTGCATTGGGGTGAGATACACCTTCAAACAATTTTTCTGAGCGAGCTGAGCGATTTCTGACGTGCCGGTGATCAACGGTAACGTCAAAAAGGGGCCAAATATTGGTTTTGAATTTTTCAAGAATACATGCTGATCACTACAGCCTCCAAAAAAATCAAAGATGTGCATTGGGGTGAGATACACCTTCAAACAATTTTTCTGAGCGAGCTGAGCGATTTGTGACGTGCCGATGATCAACGGCAGCGTCACAAAGGGGCCAAATATTAGTTTTGAATTTTTCAAGAATACATACTGATCACTACAGCCTCCAAAAAATTCAAAGATGTGCATTGGGGTGAGATACACCTTAAAAAAAATTTCAGAGCCACCCAATCGATTTGTGACGTGCCGATGATCAACGGCAGCGTCACAAAGGGGCCAAATATTAGTTTTGAATTTTTCAAGAATACATGCTGATCACTACAGCCTCCAAAAAAATCAAAGATGTGCATTGGGGTGAGATACACCTTCAAACAATTTTCAGAGCGAGCTGAGCGATTTCTGACGTGCCGGTGATCAACAGTAACGTCAGAAAGGGGCCAAATATTGGTTTTGAATTTTTGATCACTACAGCCTCCAAAAAATTCAAAGATGTGCATTGGGGTGAGATACACCTTAAAAAAAATTTCAGAGCCACCCAATCGGGTGCGTCACACAGGGGCCAAATATTAGTTTTGAATTTTTCAAGAATACATGCTGATCACTACAGCCTCCAAAAAAAATCAAAGATGTGCATTGGGGTGAGATACACCTTCAAATAATTTTTCAGAGATAGCTGAGCGATTTCTGACGTGCCGGTGATCAACGGTAACGTCACACAGGGGCCAAATATTGGTTTTGAATTTTTCCAGAATACATGCTGATCACTACAGCCTCCAAAAAAATCAAAGATGTGCATTGGGGTGAGATACACCTTCAAACAATTTTTCTGAGCGAGCTGAGCGATTTGTGACGTGCCGATGATCAACGGCAGCGTCACACAGGGGCCAAATATTAGTTTTGAATTTTTCAAGAATACATACTGATCACTACAGCCTCTAAAAAATTCAAAGATGTGAATTGGGGTGAGATACACCTTAAAAAAAATTTTCAGAGCCACCCAATCGGTCAACGGCAGCGTCACAAAGGGGCCAAATATTAGTTTTGAATTTTTCAAGAATACATGCTGATCACTACAGCCTCCAAAAAAATCAAAGATGTGCATTGGGGTGAGATACACCTTAAACAAAATTTCAGAGCCACCCAATCGACTTGTGACGTGCCGATGATCAACGGCAGCGTCACAAAGGGGCCAAATATTAGTTTTGAATTTTTCAAGAATACATGCTGATCACTACAGCCTCCAAAAAATTCAAAGATGTGCATTGGGGTGAGATACACCTTCAAACAATTTTTCAGAGCGAGCTGAGCGATTTCTGACGTGCCGGTGATCAACGGTAACGTCAGAAAGGGGCCAAATATTGGTTTTGAATTTTTCAAGAATACATGCTGATCACTACAGCCTCCAAAAAAATCAAAGATGTGCATTCGGGTGAGATACACCTTCAAACAATTGTTCTGAGCGAGCTGAGCGATTTCTGACGTGCCGGTGATCAACGGTAACGTCAGAAAGGGGCCAAATATTAGTTTTGAATTTTTCAAGAATACATGCTGATCACTACAGCCTCCAAAAAATTCAAAGATGTGCATTGGGGTGAGATACACCTTAAAAAAAAAATCAGAGCCACCCAATCGATTTGTGACGTGCCGATGATCAACGGCAGCGTCACACAGGGGCCAAATATTAGTTTTGAAATTTTCAAGAATACATGCTGATCACTACAGCCTCCAAAAAATTCAAAGATGTGCATTGGGGTGAGATACACCTTAAAAAAAATTTCAGAGCCACCCAATCGGGTGCGTCACACAGGGGCCAAATATTAGTTTTGAATTTTTCAAGAATACATGCTGATCACTACAGCCTCCAAAAAAAATCAAAGATGTGCATTGGGGTGAGATACACCTTCAAACAATTTTTCTGAGCGAGCTGAGCGATTTGTGACGTGCCGATGATCAACGGCAGCGTCACACAGGGGCCAAATATTAGTTTTGAATTTTTCAAGAATACATACTGATCACTACAGCCTCCAAAAAATTCAAAGATGTGCATTGGGGTGAGATACACCTTCAAACAATTTTTCAGAGCGAGCTGAGCGATTTCTGACGTGCCGGTGATCAACGGTAACGTCAGAAAGGGGCCAAATATTGGTTTTGAATTTTTCCAGAATACATGCTGATCACTACAGCCTCCAAAAAAATCAAAGATGTGCATTGGGGTGAGATACACCTTCAAACAATTTTTCTGAGCGAGCTGAGCGATTTGTGACGTGCCGATGATCAACGGCAGCGTCACACAGGGGCCAAATATTAGTTTTGAATTTTTCAAGAATACATACTGATCACTACAGCCTCTAAAAAATTCAAAGATGTGCATTGGGGTGAGATACACCTTAAAAAAAATTTTCAGAGCCACCCAATCGGTCAACGGCAGCGTCACAAAGGGGCCAAATATTAGTTTTGAATTTTTCAAGAATACATGCTGATCACTACAGCCTCCAAAAAAATCAAAGATGTGCATTGGGGTGAGATACACCTTAAACAAAATTTCAGAGCCACCCAATCGACTTGTGACGTGCCGATGATCAACGGCAGCGTCACAAAGGGGCCAAATATTAGTTTTGAATTTTTCAAGAATACATGCTGATCACTACAGCCTCCAAAAAATTCAAAGATGTGCATTGGGGTGAGATACACCTTCAAACAATTTTTCAGAGCGAGCTGAGCGATTTCTGACGTGCCGGTGATCAACGGTAACGTCAGAAAGGGGCCAAATATTGGTTTTGAATTTTTCAAGAATACATGCTGATCACTACAGCCTCCAAAAAAATCAAAGATGTGCATTCGGGTGAGATACACCTTCAAACAATTGTTCTGAGCGAGCTGAGCGATTTCTGACGTGCCGGTGATCAACGGTAACGTCAGAAAGGGGCCAAATATTAGTTTTGAATTTTTCAAGAATACATGCTGATCACTACAGCCTCCAAAAAATTCAAAGATGTGCATTGGGGTGAGATACACCTTAAAAAAAAAATCAGAGCCACCCAATCGATTTGTGACGTGCCGATGATCAACGGCAGCGTCACACAGGGGCCAAATATTAGTTTTGAAATTTTCAAGAATACATGCTGATCACTACAGCCTCCAAAAAATTCAAAGATGTGCATTGGGGTGAGATACACCTTAAAAAAAATTTCAGAGCCACCCAATCGGGTGCGTCACACAGGGGCCAAATATTAGTTTTGAATTTTTCAAGAATACATGCTGATCACTACAGCCTCCAAAAAAAATCAAAGATGTGCATTGGGGCCAAATATTAGTTTTGAATTTTTCAAGAATACATACTGATCACTACAGCCTCCAAAAAATTCAAAGATGTGCATTGGGGTGAGATACACCTTAAAAAAAATTTCAGAGCCACCCAATCGATTTGTGACGTGCCGATGATCAACGGCAGCGTCACAAAGGGGCCAAATATTAGTTTTGAATTTTTCCAGAATACATGCTGATCACTACAGCCTCCAAAAAATTCAAAGATGTGCATTGGGGTGAGATACACCTTCAAACAATTTTTCAGAGCGAGCTGAGCGATTTCTGACGTGCCGGTGATCAACGGTAACGTCAGAAAGGGGCCAAATATTGGTTTTGAATTTTTCAAGAATACATGCTGATCACTACAGCCTCCAAAAAAATCAAAGATGTGCATTGGGGTGAGATACACCTTCAAACAATTTTTCTGAGCGAGGTGAGCGATTTCTGACGTGTCGGTGATCAACGGTAACGTCAGAAAGGGGCCAAATATTGGTTTTGAATTTTTCAAGAATACATGCTGATCACTACAGCCTCCAAAAAAATCAAAGATATGCATTGGGGTGAGATACACCTTAAAAAAAAATTCAGAGCCACCCAATCGATTTGTGACGTGCCGATGATCAACGGCAGCGTCACAAAGGGGCCAAATATTAGTTTTGAATTTTTCCAGAATACATGCTGATCACTACAGCCTCCAAAAAATTCAAAGATGTGCATTGGGGTGAGATACACCTTAAAAAAAATTTCAGAGCCACCCAATCGGGTGCGTCACACAGGGGCCAAATATTAGTTTTGAATTTTTCAAGAATACATTCTGATCACTACAGCCTCCAAAAAATTCAAAGATGTGCATTGGGGTGAGATACACCTTAAAAAAAATTTCAGAGCAACCCAATCGATTTGTGACGTGCCGATGATCAACGGCAGCGTCACAAAGGGGCCAAATATTAGTTTTGAATTTTTCCAGAATACATGCTGATCACTACAGCCTCCAAAAAAATCAAAGATTTGCATTGGGGTGAGATACACCTTCAAACAATTTTTCAGAGCGAGCTGAGCGATTTCTGACGTGCCGGTGATCAACGGTAACGTCAGAAAGGGGCCAAATATTGGTTTTGAATTTTTCCAGAATACATGCTGATCACTACAGCCTCCAAAAAAATCAAAGATGTGCATTGGGGTGAGATACACCTTAAAAAAAATTTCAGAGCCACCCAATCGGGTGCGTCACACAGGGGCCAAATATTGGTTTAGAATTTTTCAAGAATACATGCTGATCACTACAGCCTCCAAAAAATTCAAAGATGTGCATTGGGGTGAGATACACCTTTAAAAAAATTTCATAGCCACCCAATCGATTTGTGACGTGTCCGATGATCAACGGCAGCGTCACACAGGGGCCAAATATTAGTTTTGAATTTTTCAAGAATACATGCTGATCACTACAGCCTCAAAAAAATCAAAGATGTGCATTGGGGTGAGATACACCTTCAAACAATTTTTCTGAGCGAGCTGAGCGATTTCTGACGTGCCGGTGATCAACGGTAACGTCAGAAAGGGGCCAAATATTGGTTTTGAATTTTTTAAGAATACATGCTGATCACTACAGCCTCCAAAAAATTCAAAGATGTGCATTGGGGTGAGATACACCTTAAAAAATTTCAGAGCCACCCAATCGATTTGTGACGTGCCGATGATCAACGGCAGCGTCACAAAGGGGCCAAATATTAGTTTTGAATTTTTCAAGAATACATGCTGATCACTACAGCCTCCAAAAAAATCAAAGATGTGCATTGGGGTGAGATACACCTTCAAACAATTTTTCTGAGCGAGCTGAGCGATTTCTGACGTGCCGATGATCAACGGCAGCGTCACAAAGGGGCCAAATATTAGTTTTGAATTTTTCAAGAATACATGCTGATCACTACAGCCTCCAAAAAAATCAAAGATGTGCATTGGGGTGAGATACACCTTCAAACAATTTTTCAGAGCGAGCTGAGCGATTTCTGACGTGCCGGTGATCAACGGTAACGTCAGAAAGGGGCCAAATATTGGTTTTGAATTTTTCCAGAATACATGCTGATCACTACAGCCTCCAAAAAAATCAAAGATGTGCATTGGGGTGAGATACACCTTAAAAAAAATTTCAGAGCCACCCAATCGGGTGCGTCACACAGGGGCCAAATATTGGTTTAGAATTTTTCAAGAATACATGCTGATCACTACAGCCTCCAAAAAATTCAAAGATGTGCATTGGGGTGAGATACACCTTCAAACAATTTTTCTGAGCGAGCTGAGCGATTTGTGACGTGCCGATGATCAACGGCAGCGTCACACAGGGGCCAAATATTAGTTTTGAATTTTTCAAGAATACATACTGATCACTACAGCCTCCAAAAAATTCAAAGATGTGCATTGGGGTGAGATACACCTTAAAAAAAATTTCAGAGCAACCCAATCGATTTGTGACGTGCCGATGATCAACGGCAGCGTCACAAAGGGGCCAAATATTAGTTTTGAATTTTTCAAGAATACATGCTGATCACTACAGCCTCCAAAAAATTCAAAGATGTGCATTGGGGTGAGATACACCTTAAAAAAATTTCAGAGCCACCCAATCGATTTGTGACGTGCCGATGATCAACGGCAGCGTCACACAGGGGCCAAATATTAGTTTTGAATTTTTCAAGAATACATGCTGATCACTACAGCCTCCAAAAAATTCAAAAATGTGCATTGGGGTGAGATACACCTTAAAAAATTTCAGAGCCACCCAATCGATTTGTGACGTGCCGATGATCAACGGCAGCGTCACAAAGGGGCCAAATATTAGTTTTGAATTTTTCAAGAATACATGCTGATCACTACAGCCTCCAAAAAAATCAAAGATGTGCATTGGGGTGAGATACACCTTCAAACAATTTTTCTGAGCGAGCTGAGCGATTTCTGACGTGCCGATGATCAACGGCAGCGTCACAAAGGGGCCAAATATTAGTTTTGAATTTTTCAAGAATACATGCTGATCACTACAGCCTCCAAAAAAATCAAAGATGTGCATTGGGGTGAGATACACCTTCAAACAATTTTTCAGAGCGAGCTGAGCGATTTCTGACGTGCCGGTGATCAACGGTAACGTCAGAAAGGGGCCAAATATTGGTTTTGAATTTTTCAAGAATACATGCTGATCACTACAGCCTCCAAAAAATTCAAAGATGTGCATTGGGGTGAGATACACCTTTAAAAAAATTTCATAGCCACCCAATCGATTTGTGACGTGTCCGATGATCAACGGCAGCGTCACACAGGGGCCAAATATTAGTTTTGAATTTTTCAAGAATACATGCTGATCACTACAGCCTCCAAAAAAATCAAAGATGTGCATTGGGGTGAGATACACCTTCAAACAATTTTTCTGAGCGAGCTGAGCGATTTCTGACGTGCCGGTGATCAACGGTAACGTCAGAAAGGGGCCAAATATTGGTTTTGAATTTTTCAAGAATACATGCTGATCACTACAGCCTCCAAAAAAATCAAAGATGTGCATTGGGGTGAGATACACCTTCAAACAATTTTTCGGAGCGAGCTGAGCGATTTGTGACGTGCCGATGATCAACGGCAGCGTCACACAGGGGCCAAATATTAGTTTTGAATTTTTCAAGAATACATACTGATCACTACAGCCTCCAAAAAATTCAAAGATGTGCATTGGGGTGAGATACACCTTAAAAAAAATTTCAGAGCAACCCAATCGATTTGTGACGTGCCGATGATCAACGGCAGCGTCACAAAGGGGCCAAATATTAGTTTTGAATTTTTCAAGAATACATGCTGATCACTACAGCCTCCAAAAAATTCAAAGATGTGCATTGGGGTGAGATACACCTTAAAAAAATTTCAGAGCCACCCAATCGATTTGTGACGTGCCGATGATCAACGGCAGCGTCACACAGGGGCCAAATATTAGTTTTGAATTTTTCAAGAATACATGCTGATCACTACAGCCTCCATAAAATTCAAAAATGTGCATTGGGGTGAGATACACCTTAAAAAATTTCAGAGCCACCCAATCGATTTGTGACGTGCCGATGATCAACGGCAGCGTCACAAAGGGGCCAAATATTAGTTTTGAATTTTTCAAGAATACATGCTGATCACTACAGCCTCCAAAAAAATCAAAGATGTGCATTGGGGTGAGATACACCTTCAAACAATTTTTCAGAGCGAGCTGAGCGATTTCTGACGTGCCGGTGATCAACGGTAACGTCAGAAAGGGGCCAAATATTGGTTTTGAATTTTTCAAGAATACATGCTGATCACTACAGCCTCCAAAAAATTCAAAGATGTGCATTGGGGTGAGATACACCTTTAAAAAAATTTCATAGCCACCCAATCGATTTGTGACGTGTCCGATGATCAACGGCAGCGTCACACAGGGGCCAAATATTAGTTTTGAATTTTTCAAGAATACATGCTGATCACTACAGCCTCAAAAAAATCAAAGATGTGCATTGGGGTGAGATACACCTTCAAACAATTTTTCAGAGCGAGCTGAGCGATTTCTGACGTGCCGGTGATCAACGGTAACGTCAGAAAGGGGCCAAATATTGGTTTTGAATTTTTTAAGAATACATGCTGATCACTACAGCCTCCAAAAAATTCAAAGATGTGCATTGGGGTGAGATACACCTTAAAAAAAAATTCAGAGCCACCCAATCGATTTGTGACGTGCCGATGATCAACGGCAGCGTCACAAAGGGGCCAAATATTAGTTTTGAATTTTTCAAGAATACATGCTGATCACTACAGCCTCCAAAAAATTCAAAGATGTGCATTGGGGGTGAGATACACCTTCAAACAATTTTTCAGAGCGAGCTGAGCGATTTCTGACGTGCCGGTGATCAACGGTAACGTCAGAAAGGGGCCAAATATTGGTTTTGAATTTTTCAAGAATACATGCTGATCACTACAGCCTCCAAAAAAATCAAAGATGTGCATTGGGGTGAGATACACCTTCAAACAATTTTTCTAAGCGAGGTGAGCGATTTCTGACGTGCCGGTGATCAACGGTAACGTCAGAAAGGGGCCAAATATTGGTTTTGAATTTTTCAAGAATACATGCTGATCACTATAGCCTCCAAAAAATTCAAAGTTGTGCATTGGGGTGAGATACACCTTAAAAAAATTTTCAGAGCCACCCAATCGATTTGTGACGTGTCCGATGATCAACGGCAGCGTCACACAGGGGCCAAATATTAGTTTTGAATTTTTCAAGAATACATGCTGATCACTACAGCCTCCAAAAAATTCAAAGATGTGCATTGGGGTGAGATACACCTTAAAAAAAATTTCAGAGCCACCCAATCGATTTGTGACGTGCCGATGATCAACGGCAGCGTCACACAGGGGCCAAATATTAGTTTTGAAATTTTCAAGAATACATGCTGATCACTACAGCCTCCAAAAAATTCAAAGATGTGCATTGGGGTGAGATACACCTTAAAAAAAAATTCAGAGCCACCCAATCGATTTGTGACGTGCCGATGATCAACGGCAGCGTCACAAAGGGGCCAAATATTAGTTTTGAATTTTTCAAGAATACATGCTGATCACTACAGCCTCCAAAAAAATCAAAGATATGCATTGGGGTGAGATACACCTTTAAAAAAAATTCAGAGCCACCCAATCGATTTGTGACGTGCCGATGATCAACGGCAGCGTCACAAAGGGGCCAAATATTAGTTTTGAATTTTTCCAGAATACATGCTGATCACTACAGCCTCCAAAAAATTCAAAGATGTGCATTGGGGTGAGATACACCTTAAAAAAAATTCAGAGCCACCCAATCGGGTGCGTCACACAGGGGCCAAATATTAGTTTTGAATTTTTCAAGAATACATTCTGATCACTACAGCCTCCAAAAAATTCAAAGATGTGCATTGGGGTGAGATACACCTTAAAAAAAATTTCAGAGCAACCCAATCGATTTGTGACGTGCCGATGATCAACGGCAGCGTCACACAGGGGCCAAATATTAGTTTTGAATTTTTCAAGAATACATGCTGATCACTACAGCCTCCAAAAAATTCAAAAATGTGCATTGGGGTGAGATACACCTTAAAAAATTTCAGAGCCACCCAATCGATTTGTGACGTGCCGATGATCAACGGCAGCGTCACAAAGGGGCCAAATATTAGTTTTGAATTTTTCAAGAATACATGCTGATCACTACAGCCTCCAAAAAAATCAAAGATGTGCATTGGGGTGAGATACACCTTCAAACAATTTTTCTGAGCGAGCTGAGCGATTTCTGACGTGCCGATGATCAACGGCAGCGTCACAAAGGGGCCAAATATTAGTTTTGAATTTTTCAAGAATACATGCTGATCACTACAGCCTCCAAAAAAATCAAAGATGTGCATTGGGGTGAGATACACCTTCAAACAATTTTTCAGAGCGAGCTGAGCGATTTCTGACGTGCCGGTGATCAACGGTAACGTCAGAAAGGGGCCAAATATTGGTTTTGAATTTTTCAAGAATACATGCTGATCACTACAGCCTCCAAAAAATTCAAAGATGTGCATTGGGGTGAGATACACCTTTAAAAAAATTTCATAGCCACCCAATCGATTTGTGACGTGTCCGATGATCAACGGCAGCGTCACACAGGGGCCAAATATTAGTTTTGAATTTTTCAAGAATACATGCTGATCACTACAGCCTCCAAAAAAATCAAAGATGTGCATTGGGGTGAGATACACCTTCAAACAATTTTTCTGAGCGAGCTGAGCGATTTCTGACGTGCCGGTGATCAACGGTAACGTCAGAAAGGGGCCAAATATTGGTTTTGAATTTTTCAAGAATACATGCTGATCACTACAGCCTCCAAAAAAATCAAAGATGTGCATTGGGGTGAGATACACCTTCAAACAATTTTTCGGAGCGAGCTGAGCGATTTGTGACGTGCCGATGATCAACGGCAGCGTCACACAGGGGCCAAATATTAGTTTTGAATTTTTCAAGAATACATACTGATCACTACAGCCTCCAAAAAATTCAAAGATGTGCATTGGGGTGAGATACACCTTAAAAAAAATTTCAGAGCAACCCAATCGATTTGTGACGTGCCGATGATCAACGGCAGCGTCACAAAGGGGCCAAATATTAGTTTTGAATTTTTCAAGAATACATGCTGATCACTACAGCCTCCAAAAAATTCAAAGATGTGCATTGGGGTGAGATACACCTTAAAAAAATTTCAGAGCCACCCAATCGATTTGTGACGTGCCGATGATCAACGGCAGCGTCACACAGGGGCCAAATATTAGTTTTGAATTTTTCAAGAATACATGCTGATCACTACAGCCTCCATAAAATTCAAAAATGTGCATTGGGGTGAGATACACCTTAAAAAATTTCAGAGCCACCCAATCGATTTGTGACGTGCCGATGATCAACGGCAGCGTCACAAAGGGGCCAAATATTAGTTTTGAATTTTTCAAGAATACATGCTGATCACTACAGCCTCCAAAAAAATCAAAGATGTGCATTGGGGTGAGATACACCTTCAAACAATTTTTCAGAGCGAGCTGAGCGATTTCTGACGTGCCGGTGATCAACGGTAACGTCAGAAAGGGGCCAAATATTGGTTTTGAATTTTTCAAGAATACATGCTGATCACTACAGCCTCCAAAAAATTCAAAGATGTGCATTGGGGTGAGATACACCTTTAAAAAAATTTCATAGCCACCCAATCGATTTGTGACGTGTCCGATGATCAACGGCAGCGTCACACAGGGGCCAAATATTAGTTTTGAATTTTTCAAGAATACATGCTGATCACTACAGCCTCAAAAAAATCAAAGATGTGCATTGGGGTGAGATACACCTTCAAACAATTTTTCAGAGCGAGCTGAGCGATTTCTGACGTGCCGGTGATCAACGGTAACGTCAGAAAGGGGCCAAATATTGGTTTTGAATTTTTTAAGAATACATGCTGATCACTACAGCCTCCAAAAAATTCAAAGATGTGCATTGGGGTGAGATACACCTTAAAAAAAAATTCAGAGCCACCCAATCGATTTGTGACGTGCCGATGATCAACGGCAGCGTCACAAAGGGGCCAAATATTAGTTTTGAATTTTTCAAGAATACATGCTGATCACTACAGCCTCCAAAAAATTCAAAGATGTGCATTGGGGGTGAGATACACCTTCAAACAATTTTTCAGAGCGAGCTGAGCGATTTCTGACGTGCCGGTGATCAACGGTAACGTCAGAAAGGGGCCAAATATTGGTTTTGAATTTTTCAAGAATACATGCTGATCACTACAGCCTCCAAAAAAATCAAAGATGTGCATTGGGGTGAGATACACCTTCAAACAATTTTTCTAAGCGAGGTGAGCGATTTCTGACGTGCCGGTGATCAACGGTAACGTCAGAAAGGGGCCAAATATTGGTTTTGAATTTTTCAAGAATACATGCTGATCACTATAGCCTCCAAAAAATTCAAAGTTGTGCATTGGGGTGAGATACACCTTAAAAAAATTTTCAGAGCCACCCAATCGATTTGTGACGTGTCCGATGATCAACGGCAGCGTCACACAGGGGCCAAATATTAGTTTTGAATTTTTCAAGAATACATGCTGATCACTACAGCCTCCAAAAAATTCAAAGATGTGCATTGGGGTGAGATACACCTTAAAAAAAATTTCAGAGCCACCCAATCGATTTGTGACGTGCCGATGATCAACGGCAGCGTCACACAGGGGCCAAATATTAGTTTTGAAATTTTCAAGAATACATGCTGATCACTACAGCCTCCAAAAAATTCAAAGATGTGCATTGGGGTGAGATACACCTTAAAAAAAAATTCAGAGCCACCCAATCGATTTGTGACGTGCCGATGATCAACGGCAGCGTCACAAAGGGGCCAAATATTAGTTTTGAATTTTTCAAGAATACATGCTGATCACTACAGCCTCCAAAAAAATCAAAGATATGCATTGGGGTGAGATACACCTTTAAAAAAAATTCAGAGCCACCCAATCGATTTGTGACGTGCCGATGATCAACGGCAGCGTCACAAAGGGGCCAAATATTAGTTTTGAATTTTTCCAGAATACATGCTGATCACTACAGCCTCCAAAAAATTCAAAGATGTGCATTGGGGTGAGATACACCTTAAAAAAAATTCAGAGCCACCCAATCGGGTGCGTCACACAGGGGCCAAATATTAGTTTTGAATTTTTCAAGAATACATTCTGATCACTACAGCCTCCAAAAAATTCAAAGATGTGCATTGGGGTGAGATACACCTTAAAAAAAATTTCAGAGCAACCCAATCGATTTGTGACGTGCCGATGATCAACGGCAGCGTCACAAAGGGGCCAAATATTAGTTTTGAATTTTTCAAGAATACATGCTGATCACTACAGCCTCCAAAAAAATCAAAGATGTGCATTGGGGTGAGATACACCTTAAAAAAATTTCAGAGCCACCCAATCGGGTGCGTCACACAGGGGCCAAATATTAGTTTTGAATTTTTCAAGAATACATGCTGATCACTACAGCCTCCAAAAAAAATCAAAGATGTGCATTGGGGTGAGATACACCTTCAAACAATTTTTCAGAGATAGCTGAGCGATTTCTGACGTGCCGGTGATCAACGGTAACGTCACACAGGGGCCAAATATTGGTTTTGAATTTTTCAAGAATACATGCTGATCACTACAGCCTCCAAAAAAATCAAAGATGTGCATTGGGGTGAGATACACCTTCAAACAATTTTTCTGAGCGAGCTGAGCGATTTGTGACGTGCCGATGATCAACGGCAGCGTCACACAGGGGCCAAATATTAGTTTTGAATTTTTCAAGAATACATACTGATCACTACAGCCTCCAAAAAATTCAAAGATGTGCATTGGGGTGAGATACACCTTAAAAAAATTTTTCAGAGCCACCCAATCGATTTGTGACGTGCCGATGATCAACGGCAGCGTCACAAAGGGGCCAAATATTAGTTTTGAATTTTTCAAGAATACATGCTGATCACAACAGCCTCCAAAAAAATCAAAGATGTGCATTGGGGTGAGATACACCTTAAAAAAAATTTCAGAGCCACCCAATCGACTTGTGACGTGCCGATGATCAACGGCAGCGTCACAAAGGGGCCAAATATTAGTTTTGAATTTTTCAAGAATACATGCTGATCACTACAGCCTCCAAAAAATTCAAAGATGTGCATTGGGGTGAGATACACCTTCAAACAATTTTTCAGAGCGAGCTGAGCGATTTCTGACGTGCCGGTGATCAACGGTAGCGTCAGAAAGGGGCCAAATATTGGTTTTGAATTTTTCCAGAATACATGCTGATCACTACAGCCTCCAAAAAAATCAAAGATGTGCATTGGGGTGAGATACACCTTCAAACAATTTTTCTGAGCGAGCTGAGCGATTTCTGACGTGCTGGTGATCAACGGTAACGTCAGAAAGGGGCCAAATATTGGTTTTGAATTTTTCAAGAATACATGCTGATCACTATAGCCTCCAAAAAATTCAAAGTTGTGCATTGGGGTGAGATACACCTTAAACAAATTTTCAGAGCCACCCAATCGATTTGTGACGTGTCCAATGATCAACGGCAGCGTCACACAGGGGCCAAATATTAGTTTTGAATTTTTCAAGAATACATGCTGATCACTACAGCCTCCAAAAAATTCAAAGATGTGCATTGGGGTGAGATACACCTTAAAAAAAATTTCAGAGCCACCCAATCGGGTGCGTCACACAGGGGCCAAATATTAGTTTTGAATTTTTCAAGAATACATGCTGATCACTACAGCCTCCAAAAAAAATCAAAGATGTGCATTGGGGTGAGATACACCTTCAAACAATTTTTCTGAGCGAGCTGAGCGATTTGTGACGTGCCGATGATCAACGGCAGCGTCACACAGGGGCCAAATATTAGTTTTGAATTTTTCAAGAATACATGCTGATCACTACAGCCTCCAAAAAATTCAAAGATGTGCATTGGGGTGTGAGATACACCTTAAAAAAAATTTCAGAGCCACCCAATCGGGTGCGTCACACAGGGGCCAAATATTAGTTTTGAATTTTTCAAGAATACATGCTGATCACTACAGCCTCCAAAAAAAAATCAAAGATGTGCATTGGGGTGAGATACACCTTCAAACAATTTTTCTGAGCGAGCTGAGCGATTTGTGACGTGCCGATGATCAACGGCAGCGTCACACAGGGGCCAAATATTAGTTTTGAATTTTTCAAGAATACATGCTGATCACTACAGCCTCCAAAAAATTCAAAGATGTGCATTGGGGTGTGAGATACACCTTAAAAAAAATTTCAGAGCCACCCAATCGATTTGTGACGTGCCGATGATCAACGGCAGCGTCACAAAGGGGCCAAATATTAGTTTTTAATTTTTCAAGAATACATGCTGATCACTACAGCCTCCAAAAAAATCAAAGATGTGCATTGGGGTGAGATACACCTTCAAACAATTTTCAGAGCGAGCTGAGCGATTTCTGACGTGCCGGTGATCAACGGTAACGTCAGAAAGGGGCCAAATATTGGTTTTGAATTTTTGATCACTACAGCCTCCAAAAAATTCAAAGATGTGCATTGGGGTGAGATACACCTTAAAAAAAATTTCAGAGCCACCCAATCGGGTGCGTCACACAGGGGCCAAATATTAGTTTTGAATTTTTCAAGAATACATGCTGATCACTACAGCCTCCAAAAAAAATCAAAGATGTGCATTGGGGTGAGATACACCTTCAAACAATTTTTCAGAGATAGCTGAGCGATTTCTGACGTGCCGGTGATCAACGGTAACGTCACACAGGGGCCAAATATTGGTTTTGAATTTTTCCAGAATACATGCTGATCACTACAGCCTCCAAAAAAATCAAAGATGTGCATTGGGGTGAGATACACCTTCAAACAATTTTTCTGAGCGAGCTGAGCGATTTGTGACGTGCCGATGATCAACGGCAGCATCACACAGGGGCCAAATATTAGTTTTGAATTTTTCAAGAATACATACTGATCACTACAGCCTCTAAAAAATTCAAAGATGTGCATTGGGGTGAGATACACCTTAAAAAAAATTTCAGAGCCACCCAATCGACTTGTGACGTGCCGATGATCAACGGCAGCGTCACAAAGGGGCCAAATATTAGTTTTGAATTTTTCAAGAATACATGCTGATCACTACAGCCTCCAAAAAAATCAAAGATGTGCATTGGGGTGAGATACACCTTAAAAAAAATTTCAGAGCCACCCAATCGACTTGTGACGTGCCGATGATCAACGGCAGCGTCACAAAGGGGCCAAATATTAGTTTTGAATTTTTCAAGAATACATGCTGATCACTACAGCCTCCAAAAAATTCAAAGATGTGCATTGGGGTGAGATACACCTTCAAACAATTTTTCAGAGCGAGCTGAGCGATTTCTGACGTGCCGGTGATCAACGGTAACGTCAGAAAGGGGCCAAATATTGGTTTTGAATTTTTCAAGAATACATGCTGATCACTACAGCCTCCAAAAAAATCAAAGATGTGCATTGGGGTGAGATACACCTTCAAACAATTTTTCTGAGCGAGCTGAGCGATTTCTGACGTGCCGGTGATCAACGGTAACGTCAGAAAGGGGCCAAATATTGGTTTTGAATTTTTCAAGAATACATGCTGATCACTATAGCCTCCAAAAAATTCAAAGATGTGCATTGGGGTGAGATACACCTTAAAAAAATTTCAGAGCCACCCAATCGGGTGCGTCACACAGGGGCCAAATATTAGTTTTGAATTTTTCAAGAATACATGCTGATCACTACAGCCTCCAAAAAATTCAAAAATGTGCATTGGGGTGAGATACACCTTAAAAAATTTCAGAGCCACCCAATCGATTTGTGACGTGCCGATGATCAACGGCAGCGTCACAAAGGGGCCAAATATTAGTTTTGAATTTTTCAAGAATACATGCTGATCACTACAGCCTCCAAAAAAATCAAAGATGTGCATTGGGGTGAGATACACCTTCAAACAATTTTTCTGAGCGAGCTGAGCGATTTCTGACGTGCCGATGATCAACGGCAGCGTCACAAAGGGGCCAAATATTAGTTTTGAATTTTTCAAGAATACATGCTGATCACTACAGCCTCCAAAAAAATCAAAGATGTGCATTGGGGTGAGATACACCTTCAAACAATTTTTCAGAGCGAGCTGAGCGATTTCTGACGTGCCGGTGATCAACGGTAACGTCAGAAAGGGGCCAAATATTGGTTTTGAATTTTTCCAGAATACATGCTGATCACTACAGCCTCCAAAAAAATCAAAGATGTGCATTGGGGTGAGATACACCTTCAAACAATTTTTCTGAGCGAGCTGAGCGATTTCTGACGTGCCGGTGATCAACGGTAACGTCAGAAAGGGGCCAAATATTGGTTTTGAATTTTTCAAGAATACATGCTGATCACTACAGCCTCCAAAAAATTCAAAGATGTGCATTGGGGTGAGATACACCTTAAAAAAAAATTCATAGCCACCCAATCGATTTGTGACGTGTCCGATGATCAACGGCAGCGTCACACAGGGGCCAAATATTAGTTTTGAATTTTTCCAGAATACATGCTGATCACTACAGCCTCCAAAAAATTCAAAGATGTGCATTGGGGTGAGATACACCTTAAAAAAAAATTCAGAGCCACCCAATCGATTTGTGACGTGCCGATGATCAACGGCAGCGTCACAAAGGGGCCAAATATTAGTTTTGAATTTTTCCAGAATACATGCTGATCACTACAGCCTCCAAAAAAATCAAAGATGTGCATTGGGGTGAGATACACCTTCAAACAATTTTTCAGAGCGAGCTGAGCGATTTCTGACGTGCCGGTGATCAACGGTAACGTCAGAAAGGGGCCAAATATTGGTTTTGAATTTTTCCAGAATACATGCTGATCACTACAGCCTCCAAAAAAATCAAAGATGTGCATTGGGGTGAGATACACCTTCAAACAATTTTTCTGAGCGAGCTGAGCGATTTCTGACGTGCCGGTGATCAACGGTAACGTCAGAAAGGGGCCAAATATTGGTTTTGAATTTTTCAAGAATACATGCTGATCACTACAGCCTCCAAAAAATTTAAAGATGTGCATTGGGGTGAGATACACCTTAAAAAAAATTTCAGAGCCACCCAATCGATTTGTGACGTGTCCGATGATCAACGGCAGCGTCACACAGGGGCCAAATATTAGTTTTGAATTTTTCCAGAATACATGCTGATCACTACAGCCTCCAAAAAATTCAAAGATGTGCATTGGGGTGAGATACACCTTAAAAAAAAATTCAGAGCCACCCAATCGATTTGTGACGTGCCGATGATCAACGGCAGCGTCACAAAGGGGCCAAATATTAGTTTTGAATTTTTCAAGAATACATGCTGATCACTACAGCCTCCAAAAAAATCAAAGATGTGCATTGGGGTGAGATACACCTTCAAACAATTTTTCAGAGCGAGCTGAGCGATTTCTGACGTGCCGGTGATCAACGGTAACGTCAGAAAGGGGCCAAATATTGGTTTTGAATTTTTCCAGAATACATGCTGATCACTACAGCCTCCAAAAAATTCAAAGATGTGCATTGGGGGTGAGATACACCTTCAAACAATTTTTCAGAGCGAGCTGAGCGATTTCTGACTTGCCGGTGATCAACGGTAACGTCAGAAAGGGGCCAAATATTGGTTTTGAATTTTTCCAGAATACATGCTGATCACTACAGCCTCCAAAAAAATCAAAGATGTGCATTGGGGTGAGATACACCTTCAAACAATTTTTCTGAGCGAGGTGAGCGATTTCTGACGTGCCGGTGATCAACGGTAACGTCAGAAAGGGGCCAAATATTGGTTTTGAATTTTTCAAGAATACATGCTGATCACTATAGCCTCCAAAAAATTCAAAGTTGTGCATTGGGGTGAGATACACCTTAAAAAAATTTTCAGAGCCACCCAATCGATTTGTGACGTGTCCGATGATCAACGGCAGCGTCACACAGGGGCCAAAAATCAAAAATGTGCATTGGGGTGAGATACACCTTAAAAAAAATTTCAGAGCCACCCAATCGATTTGTGACGTGCCGATGATCAACGGCAGCGTCACACAGGGGCCAAATATTAGTTTTGAAATTTTCAAGAATACATGCTGATCACTACAGCCTCCAAAAAATTCAAAGATGTGCATTGGGGTGAGATACACCTTAAAAAAAATTTCAGAGCCACCCAATCGATTTGTGACGTGCCGATGATCAACGGCAGCGTCACAAAGGGGCCAAATATTAGTTTTGAATTTTTCAAGAATACATGCTGATCACTACAGCCTCCAAAAAAATCAAAGATGTGCATTGGGGTGAGATACACCATCAAACAATTTTTCAGAGCGAGCTGAGCGATTTCTGACGTGCCGATGATCAACGGTAACGTCAGAAAGGGGCCAAATATTGGTTTTGAATTTTTCAAGAATACATGCTGATCACTACAGCCTCCAAAAAAATCAAAGATGTGCATTGGGGTGAGATACACCTTCAAACAATTTTTCAGAGATAGCTGAGCGATTTCTGACGTGCAGGTGATCAACGGTAACGTCACACAGGGGCCAAATATTGGTTTTGAATTTTTCAAGAATACATGCTGATCACTACAGCCTCCAAAAAATTCAAAGATGTGCATTGGGGTGAGATACACCTTCAAACAATTTTTCTGAGCGAGCTGAGCGATTTGTGACGTGCCGATGATCAACGGCAGCGTCACACAGGGGCCAAATATTAGTTTTGAATTTTTCAAGAATACATACTGATCACTACAGCCTCCAAAAAATTCAAAGATGTGCATTGGGGTGAGATACACCTTAAAAAAAATTTCAGAGCAACCCAATCGATTTGTGACGTGCCGATGATCAACGGCAGCGTCACAAAGGGGCCAAATATTAGTTTTGAATTTTTCAAGAATACATGCTGATCACTACAGCCTCCAAAAAATTCAAAGATGTGCATTGGGGTGAGATACACCTTAAAAAAATTTCAGAGCCACCCAATCGATTTGTGACGTGTCCGATGATCAACGGCAGCGTCACAAAGGGGCCAAATATTAGTTTTGAATTTTTCAAGAATACATGCTGATCACTACAGCCTCCAAAAAAATCAAAGATGTGCATTGGGGTGAGATACACCTTCAAACAATTTTTCTGAGCGAGCTGAGCGATTTCTGACGTGCCGGTGATCAACGGTAACGTCAGAAAGGGGCCAAATATTGGTTTTGAATTTTTCAAGAATACATGCTGATCACTACAGCCTCCAAAAAATTCAAAGATGTGCATTGGGGTGAGATACACCTTAAAAAAAAATTCATAGCCACCCAATCGATTTGTGACGTGTCCGATGATCAACGGCAGCGTCACACAGGGGCCAAATATTAGTTTTGAATTTTTCAAGAATACATGCTGATCACTACAGCCTCCAAAAAATTCAAAGATGTGCATTGGGGTGAGATACACCTTAAAAAAAATTCAGAGCCACCCAATCGATTTGTGACGTGCCGATGATCAACGGCAGCGTCACAAAGGGGCCAAATATTAGTTTTGAATTTTTCAAGAATACATGCTGATCACTACAGCCTCCAAAAAAATCAAAGATGTGCATTGGGGTGAGATACACCTTCAAACAATTTTTCAGAGCGAGCTGAGCGATTTCTGACGTGCCGGTGATCAACGGTAACGTCAGAAAGGGGCCAAATATTGGTTTTGAATTTTTCCAGAATACATGCTGATCACTACAGCCTCCAAAAAAATCAAAGATGTGCATTGGGGTGAGATACACCTTCAAACAATTTTTCTGAGCGAGCTGAGCGATTTCTGACGTGCCGGTGATCAACGGTAACGTCAGAAAGGGGCCAAATATTGGTTTTGAATTTTTCAAGAATACATGCTGATCACTACAGCCTCCAAAAAATTTAAAGATGTGCATTGGGGTGAGATACACCTTAAAAAAAATTTCAGAGCCACCCAATCGATTTGTGACGTGTCCGATGATCAACGGCAGCGTCACACAGGGGCCAAATATTAGTTTTGAATTTTTCAAGAATACATACTGATCACTACAGCCTCCAAAAAATTCAAAGATGTGCATTGGGGTGAGATACACCTTAAAAAAAATTTCAGAGCAACCCAATCGATTTGTGACGTGCCGATGATCAACGGCAGCGTCACAAAGGGGCCAAATATTAGTTTTGAATTTTTCAAGAATACATGCTGATCACTACAGCCTCCAAAAAATTCAAAGATGTGCATTGGGGTGAGATACACCTTAAAAAAATTTCAGAGCCACCCAATCGATTTGTGACGTGTCCGATGATCAACGGCAGCGTCACAAAGGGGCCAAATATTAGTTTTGAATTTTTCAAGAATACATGCTGATCACTACAGCCTCCAAAAAAATCAAAGATGTGCATTGGGGTGAGATACACCTTCAAACAATTTTTCAGAGCGAGCTGAGCGATTTCTGACGTGCCGATGATCAACGGCAGCGTCACACAGGGGCCAAATATTAGTTTTGAATTTTTCAAGAATACATGCTGATCACTACAGCCTCCAAAAAAATCAAAGATGTGCATTGGGGTGAGATACACCTTCAAACAATTTTTCTGAGCGAGCTGAGCGATTTCTGACGTGCCGGTGATCAACGGTAACGTCAGAAAGGGGCCAAATATTGGTTTTGAATTTTTCAAGAATACATGCTGATCACTACAGCCTCCAAAAAATTCAAAGATGTGCATTGGGGTGAGATACACCTTAAAAAAAAATTCATAGCCACCCAATCGATTTGTGACGTGTCCGATGATCAACGGCAGCGTCACACAGGGGCCAAATATTAGTTTTGAATTTTTCAAGAATACATGCTGATCACTACAGCCTCCAAAAAATTCAAAGATGTGCATTGGGGTGAGATACACCTTAAAAAAAAATTCAGAGCCACCCAATCGATTTGTGACGTGCCGATGATCAACGGCAGCGTCACAAAGGGGCCAAATATTAGTTTTGAATTTTTCCAGAATACATGCTGATCACTACAGCCTCCAAAAAAATCAAAGATGTGCATTGGGGTGAGATACACCTTCAAACAATTTTTCAGAGCGAGCTGAGCGATTTCTGACGTGCCGGTGATCAACGGTAACGTCAGAAAGGGGCCAAATATTGGTTTTGAATTTTTCCAGAATACATGCTGATCACTACAGCCTCCAAAAAAATCAAAGATGTGCATTGGGGTGAGATACACCTTCAAACAATTTTTCTGAGCGAGCTGAGCGATTTCTGACGTGCCGGTGATCAACGGTAACGTCAGAAAGGGGCCAAATATTGGTTTTGAATTTTTCAAGAATACATGCTGATCACTACAGCCTCCAAAAAATTTAAAGATGTGCATTGGGGTGAGATACACCTTAAAAAAAATTTCAGAGCCACCCAATCGATTTGTGACGTGTCCGATGATCAACGGCAGCGTCACACAGGGGCCAAATATTAGTTTTGAATTTTTCAAGAATACATGCTGATCACTACAGCCTCCAAAAAATTCAAAGATGTGCATTGGGGTGAGATACACCTTAAAAAAAAATTCAGAGCCACCCAATCGATTTGTGACGTGCCGATGATCAACGGCAGCGTCACAAAGGGGCCAAATATTAGTTTTGAATTTTTCAAGAATACATGCTGATCACTACAGCCTCCAAAAAAATCAAAGATGTGCATTGGGGTGAGATACACCTTCAAACAATTTTTCAGAGCGAGCTGAGCGATTTCTGACGTGCCGGTGATCAACGGTAACGTCAGAAAGGGGCCAAATATTGGTTTTGAATTTTTCCAGAATACATGCTGATCACTACAGCCTCCAAAAAAATCAAAGATGTGCATTGGGGTGAGATACACCTTCAAACAATTTTTCTGAGCGAGGTGAGCGATTTCTGACGTGCCGGTGATCAACGGTAACGTCAGAAAGGGGCCAAATATTGGTTTTGAATTTTTCAAGAATACATGCTGATCACTACAGCCTCCAAAAAATTTAAAGATGTGCATTGGGGTGAGATACACCTTAAAAAAAATTTCAGAGCCACCCAATCGATTTGTGACGTGTCCGATGATCAACGGCAGCGTCACACAGGGGCCAAATATTAGTTTTGAATTTTTCCAGAATACATGCTGATCACTACAGCCTCCAAAAAATTCAAAGATGTGCATTGGGGTGAGATACACCTTAAAAAAAATTTCAGAGCCACCCAATCGATTTGTGACGTGTCCGATGATCAACGGCAGCGTCACACAGGGGCCAAATATTAGTTTTGAATTTTTCAAGAATACATGCTGATCACTACAGCCTCCAAAAAAATCAAAGATGTGCATTGGGGTGAGATACACCTTCAAACAATTTTTCAGAGCGAGCTGAGCGATTTCTGACGTGCCGGTGATCAACGGTAACGTCAGAAAGGGGCCAAATATTGGTTTTGAATTTTTCCAGAATACATGCTGATCACTACAGCCTCCAAAAAATTCAAAGATGTGCATTGGGGGTGAGATACACCTTCAAACAATTTTTCAGAGCGAGCTGAGCGATTTCTGACTTGCCGGTGATCAACGGTAACGTCAGAAAGGGGCCAAATATTGGTTTTGAATTTTTCCAGAATACATGCTGATCACTACAGCCTCCAAAAAAATCAAAGATGTGCATTGGGGTGAGATACACCTTCAAACAATTTTTCTGAGCGAGGTGAGCGATTTCTGACGTGCCGGTGATCAACGGTAACGTCAGAAAGGGGCCAAATATTGGTTTTGAATTTTTCAAGAATACATGCTGATCACTATAGCCTCCAAAAAATTCAAAGTTGTGCATTGGGGTGAGATACACCTTAAAAAAATTTTCAGAGCCACCCAATCGATTTGTGACGTGTCTGATGATCAACGGCAGCGTCACACAGGGGCCAAAAATCAAAAATGTGCATTGGGGTGAGATACACCTTAAAAAAAATTTCAGAGCCACCCAATCGATTTGTGACGTGCCGATGATCAACGGCAGCGTCACAAAGGGGCCAAATATTAGTTTTGAATTTTTCAAGAATACATGCTGATCACTACAGCCTCCAAAAAAATCAAAGATGTGCATTGGGGTGAGATACACCTTCAAACAATTTTTCAGAGCGAGCTGAGCGATTTCTGACGTGCCGATGATCAACGGTAACGTCAGAAAGGGGCCAAATATTGGTTTTGAATTTTTCAAGAATACATGCTGATCACTACAGCCTCCAAAAAAATCAAAGATGTGCATTGGGGTGAGATACACCTTCAAACAATTTTTCAGAGATAGCTGAGCGATTTCTGACGTGCCGGTGATCAACGGTAACGTCACACAGGGGCCAAATATTGGTTTTGAATTTTTCAAGAATACATGCTGATCACTACAGCCTCCAAAAAATTCAAAGATGTGCATTGGGGTGAGATACACCTTCAAACAATTTTTCTGAGCGAGCTGAGCGATTTGTGACGTGCCGATGATCAACGGCAGCGTCACACAGGGGCCAAATATTAGTTTTGAATTTTTCAAGAATACATACTGATCACTACAGCCTCCAAAAAATTCAAAGATGTGCATTGGGGTGAGATACACCTTAAAAAAAATTTCAGAGCCACCCAATCGATTTGTGACGTGCCGATGATCAACGACAGCGTCACAAAGGGGCCAAATATTAGTTTTGAATTTTTCAAGAATACATGCTGATCACTACAGCCTCCAAAAAAATCAAAGATGTGCATTGGGGTGAGATACACCTTAAAAAAATTTCAGAGCCACCCAATCGGGTGCGTCACACAGGGGCCAAATATTAGTTTTGAATTTTTCAAGAATACATGCTGATCACTACAGCCTCCAAAAAAAATCAAAGATGTGCATTGGGGTGAGATACACCTTCAAACAATTTTTCAGAGATAGCTGAGCGATTTCTGACGTGCCGGTGATCAACGGTAACGTCACACAGGGGCCAAATATTGGTTTTGAATTTTTCCAGAATACATGCTGATCACTACAGCCTCCAAAAAAATCAAAGATGTGCATTGGGGTGAGATACACCTTCAAACAATTTTTCTGAGCGAGCTGAGCGATTTCTGACGTGCCGATGATCAACGGCAGCGTCACACAGGGGCCAAATATTAGTTTTGAATTTTTCAAGAATACATACTGATCACTACAGCCTCCAAAAAATTCAAAGATGTGCATTGGGGTGAGATACACCTTAAAAAATTTTTTCAGAGCCACCCAATCGATTTGTGACGTGCCGATGATCAACGGCAGCGTCACAAAGGGGCCAAATATTAGTTTTGAATTTTTCAAGAATACATGCTGATCACTACAGCCTCCAAAAAAATCAAAGATGTGCATTGGGGTGAGATACACCTTAAAAAAAATTTCAGAGCCACCCAATCGACTTGTGACGTGCCGATGATCAACGGCAGCGTCACAAAGGGGCCAAATATTAGTTTTGAATTTTTCCAGAATACATGCTGATCACTACAGCCTCCAAAAAATTCAAAGATGTGCATTGGGGTGAGATACACCTTCAAACAATTTTTCAGAGCGAGCTGAGCGATTTCTGACGTGCCGGTGATCAACGGTAGCGTCAGAAAGGGGCCAAATATTGGTTTTGAATTTTTCCAGAATACATGCTGATCACTACAGCCTCCAAAAAAATCAAAGATGTGCATTGGGGTGAGATACACCTTCAAACAATTTTTCTGAGCGAGCTGAGCGATTTCTGACGTGCTGGTGATCAACGGTAACGTCAGAAAGGGGCCAAATATTGGTTTTGAATTTTTCAAGAATACATGCTGATCACTATAGCCTCCAAAAAATTCAAAGTTGTGCATTGGGGTGAGATACACCTTAAACAAATTTTCAGAGCCACCCAATCGATTTGTGACGTGTCCAATGATCAACGGCAGCGTCACACAGGGGCCAAATATTAGTTTTGAATTTTTCAAGAATACATGCTGATCACTACAGCCTCCAAAAAATTCAAAGATGTGCATTGGGGTGAGATACACCTTAAAAAAAATTTCAGAGCCACCCAATCGGGTGCGTCACACAGGGGCCAAATATTAGTTTTGAATTTTTCAAGAATACATGCTGATCACTACAGCCTCCAAAAAAAATCAAAGATGTGCATTGGGGTGAGATACACCTTCAAACAATTTTTCTGAGCGAGCTGAGCGATTTGTGACGTGCCGATGATCAACGGCAGCGTCACACAGGGGCCAAATATTAGTTTTGAATTTTTCAAGAATACATGCTGATCACTACAGCCTCCAAAAAATTCAAAGATGTGCATTGGGGTGTGAGATACACCTTAAAAAAAATTTCAGAGCCACCCAATCGGGTGCGTCACACAGGGGCCAAATATTAGTTTTGAATTTTTCAAGAATACATGCTGATCACTACAGCCTCCAAAAAAAATCAAAGATGTGCATTGGGGTGAGATACACCTTCAAACAATTTTTCTGAGCGAGCTGAGCGATTTGTGACGTGCCGATGATCAACGGCAGCGTCACACAGGGGCCAAATATTAGTTTTGAATTTTTCAAGAATACATGCTGATCACTACAGCCTCCAAAAAATTCAAAGATGTGCATTGGGGTGTGAGATACACCTTAAAAAAAATTTCAGAGCCACCCAATCGATTTGTGACGTGCCGATGATCAACGGCAGCGTCACAAAGGGGCCAAATATTAGTTTTGAATTTTTCAAGAATACATGCTGATCACTACAGCCTCCAAAAAAATCAAAGATGTGCATTGGGGTGAGATACACCTTCAAACAATTTTCAGAGCGAGCTGAGCGATTTCTGACGTGCCGGTGATCAACGGTAACGTCAGAAAGGGGCCAAATATTGGTTTTGAATTTTTGATCACTACAGCCTCCAAAAAATTCAAAGATGTGCATTGGGGTGAGATACACCTTAAAAAAAATTTCAGAGCCACCCAATCGGGTGCGTCACACAGGGGCCAAATATTAGTTTTGAATTTTTCAAGAATACATGCTGATCACTACAGCCTCCAAAAAAAATCAAAGATGTGCATTGGGGTGAGATACACCTTCAAACAATTTTTCAGAGATAGCTGAGCGATTTCTGACGTGCCGGTGATCAACGGTAACGTCACACAGGGGCCAAATATTGGTTTTGAATTTTTCCAGAATACATGCTGATCACTACAGCCTCCAAAAAAATCAAAGATGTGCATTGGGGTGAGATACACCTTCAAACAATTTTTCTGAGCGAGCTGAGCGATTTGTGACGTGCCGATGATCAACGGCAGCATCACACAGGGGCCAAATATTAGTTTTGAATTTTTCAAGAATACATACTGATCACTACAGCCTCTAAAAAATTCAAAGATGTGCATTGGGGTGAGATACACCTTAAAAAAAATTTTCAGAGCCACCCAATCGGTCAACGGCAGCGTCACAAAGGGGCCAAATATTAGTTTTGAATTTTTCAAGAATACATGCTGATCACTACAGCCTCCAATAAAATCAAAGATGTGCATTGGGGTGAGATACACCTTAAAAAAAATTTCAGAGCCACCCAATCGACTTGTGACGTGCCGATGATCAACGGCAGCGTCACAAAGGGGCCAAATATTAGTTTTGAATTTTTCAAGAATACATGCTGATCACTACAGCCTCCAAAAAATTCAAAGATGTGCATTGGGGTGAGATACACCTTCAAACAATTTTTCAGAGCGAGCTGAGCGATTTCTGACGTGCCGGTGATCAACGGTAACGTCAGAAAGGGGCCAAATATTGGTTTTGAATTTTTCAAGAATACATGCTGATCACTACAGCCTCCAAAAAATTCAAAGATGTGCATTGGGGTGAGATACACCTTAAAAAAATTTCAGAGCCACCCAATCGGGTGCGTCACACAGGGGCCAAATATTAGTTTTGAATTTTTCAAGAATACATGCTGATCACTACAGCCTCCAAAAAATTCAAAAATGTGCATTGGGGTGAGATACACCTTAAAAAATTTCAGAGCCACCCAATCGATTTGTGACGTGCCGATGATCAACGGCAGCGTCACAAAGGGGCCAAATATTAGTTTTGAATTTTTCAAGAATACATGCTGATCACTACAGCCTCCAAAAAAATCAAAGATGTGCATTGGGGTGAGATACACCTTCAAACAATTTTTCTGAGCGAGCTGAGCGATTTCTGACGTGCCGATGATCAACGGCAGCGTCACAAAGGGGCCAAATATTAGTTTTGAATTTTTCAAGAATACATGCTGATCACTACAGCCTCCAAAAAAATCAAAGATGTGCATTGGGGTGAGATACACCTTCAAACAATTTTTCAGAGCGAGCTGAGCGATTTCTGACGTGCCGGTGATCAACGGTAACGTCAGAAAGGGGCCAAATATTGGTTTTGAATTTTTCCAGAATACATGCTGATCACTACAGCCTCCAAAAAAATCAAAGATGTGCATTGGGGTGAGATACACCTTCAAACAATTTTTCTGAGCGAGCTGAGCGATTTCTGACGTGCCGGTGATCAACGGTAACGTCACACAGGGGCCAAATATTGGTTTTGAATTTTTCAAGAATACATGCTGATCACTACAGCCTCCAAAAAAATCAAAGATGTGCATTGGGGTGAGATACACCTTCAAACAATTTTTCTGAGCGAGCTGAGCGATTTGTGACGTGCCGATGATCAACGGCAGCATCACACAGGGGCCAAATATTAGTTTTGAATTTTTCAAGAATACATACTGATCACTACAGCCTCTAAAAAATTCAAAGATGTGCATTGGGGTGAGATACACCTTAAAAAAAATTTTCAGAGCCACCCAATCGGTCAACGGCAGCGTCACAAAGGGGCCAAATATTAGTTTTGAATTTTTCAAGAATACATGCTGATCACTACAGCCTCCAATAAAATCAAAGATGTGCATTGGGGTGAGATACACCTTAAAAAAAATTTCAGAGCCACCCAATCGACTTGTGACGTGCCGATGATCAACGGCAGCGTCACAAAGGGGCCAAATATTAGTTTTGAATTTTTCAAGAATACATGCTGATCACTACAGCCTCCAAAAAATTCAAAGATGTGCATTGGGGTGAGATACACCTTCAAACAATCTTTCAGAGCGAGCTGAGCGATTTCTGACGTGCCGGTGATCAACGGTAACGTCAGAAAGGGGCCAAATATTGGTTTTGAATTTTTCAAGAATACATGCTGATCACTACAGCCTCCAAAAAATTCAAAGATGTGCATTGGGGTGAGATACACCTTAAAAAAATTTCAGAGCCACCCAATCGGGTGCGTCACACAGGGGCCAAATATTAGTTTTGAATTTTTCAAGAATACATGCTGATCACTACAGCCTCCAAAAAATTCAAAAATGTGCATTGGGGTGAGATACACCTTAAAAAATTTCAGAGCCACCCAATCGATTTGTGACGTGCCGATGATCAACGGCAGCGTCACAAAGGGGCCAAATATTAGTTTTGAATTTTTCAAGAATACATGCTGATCACTACAGCCTCCAAAAAAATCAAAGATGTGCATTGGGGTGAGATACACCTTCAAACAATTTTTCTGAGCGAGCTGAGCGATTTCTGACGTGCCGATGATCAACGGCAGCGTCACAAAGGGGCCAAATATTAGTTTTGAATTTTTCAAGAATACATGCTGATCACTACAGCCTCCAAAAAAATCAAAGATGTGCATTGGGGTGAGATACACCTTCAAACAATTTTTCAGAGCGAGCTGAGCGATTTCTGACGTGCCGGTGATCAACGGTAACGTCAGAAAGGGGCCAAATATTGGTTTTGAATTTTTCCAGAATACATGCTGATCACTACAGCCTCCAAAAAAATCAAAGATGTGCATTGGGGTGAGATACACCTTCAAACAATTTTTCTGAGCGAGCTGAGCGATTTCTGACGTGCCGGTGATCAACGGTAACGTCAGAAAGGGGCCAAATATTGGTTTTGAATTTTTCAAGAATACATGCTGATCACTACAGCCTCCAAAAAATTCAAAGATGTGCATTGGGGTGAGATACACCTTAAAAAAAAATTCATAGCCACCCAATCGATTTGTGACGTGTCCGATGATCAACGGCAGCGTCACACAGGGGCCAAATATTAGTTTTGAATTTTTCCAGAATACATGCTGATCACTACAGCCTCCAAAAAATTCAAAGATGTGCATTGGGGTGAGATACACCTTAAAAAAAAATTCAGAGCCACCCAATCGATTTGTGACGTGCCGATGATCAACGGCAGCGTCACAAAGGGGCCAAATATTAGTTTTGAATTTTTCCAGAATACATGCTGATCACTATAGCCTCCAAAAAAATCAAAGATGTGCATTGGGGTGAGATACACCTTCAAACAATTTTTCAGAGCGAGCTGAGCGATTTCTGACGTGCCGGTGATCAACGGTAACGTCAGAAAGGGGCCAAATATTGGTTTTGAATTTTTCCAGAATACATGCTGATCACTACAGCCTCCAAAAAAATCAAAGATGTGCATTGGGGTGAGATACACCTTCAAACAATTTTTCTGAGCGAGCTGAGCGATTTCTGATGTGCCGGTGATCAACGGTAACGTCAGAAAGGGGCCAAATATTGGTTTTGAATTTTTCAAGAATACATGCTGATCACTACAGCCTCCAAAAAATTTAAAGATGTGCATTGGGGTGAGATACACCTTAAAAAAAATTTCAGAGCCACCCAATCGATTTGTGACGTGTCCGATGATCAACGGCAGCGTCACACAGGGGCCAAATATTAGTTTTGAATTTTTCCAGAATACATGCTGATCACTACAGCCTCCAAAAAATTCAAAGATGTGCATTGGGGTGAGATACACCTTAAAAAAAAATTCAGAGCCACCCAATCGATTTGTGACGTGCCGATGATCAACGGCAGCGTCACAAAGGGGCCAAATATTAGTTTTGAATTTTTCAAGAATACATGCTGATCACTACAGCCTCCAAAAAAATCAAAGATGTGCATTGGGGTGAGATACACCTTCAAACAATTTTTCAGAGCGAGCTGAGCGATTTCTGACGTGCCGGTGATCAACGGTAACGTCAGAAAGGGGCCAAATATTGGTTTTGAATTTTTCCAGAATACATGCTGATCACTACAGCCTCCAAAAAATTCAAAGATGTGCATTGGGGGTGAGATACACCTTCAAACAATTTTTCAGAGCGAGCTGAGCGATTTCTGACTTGCCGGTGATCAACGGTAACGTCAGAAAGGGGCCAAATATTGGTTTTGAATTTTTCCAGAATACATGCTGATCACTACAGCCTCCAAAAAAATCAAAGATGTGCATTGGGGTGAGATACACCTTCAAACAATTTTTCTGAGCGAGGTGAGCGATTTCTGACGTGCCGGTGATCAACGGTAACGTCAGAAAGGGGCCAAATATTGGTTTTGAATTTTTCAAGAATACATGCTGATCACTATAGCCTCCAAAAAATTCAAAGTTGTGCATTGGGGTGAGATACACCTTAAAAAAATTTTCAGAGCCACCCAATCGATTTGTGACGTGTCCGATGATCAACGGCAGCGTCACACAGGGGCCAAAAATCAAAAATGTGCATTGGGGTGAGATACACCTTAAAAAAAATTTCAGAGCCACCCAATCGATTTGTGACGTGCCGATGATCAACGGCAGCGTCACACAGGGGCCAAATATTAGTTTTGAAATTTTCAAGAATACATGCTGATCACTACAGCCTCCAAAAAATTCAAAGATGTGCATTGGGGTGAGATACACCTTAAAAAAAAATTCAGAGCCACCCAATCGATTTGTGACGTGCCGATGATCAACGGCAGCGTCACAAAGGGGCCAAATATTAGTTTTGAATTTTTCAAGAATACATGCTGATCACTACAGCCTCCAAAAAAATCAAAGATGTGCATTGGGGTGAGATACACCTTCAAACAATTTTTCAGAGCGAGCTGAGCGATTTCTGACGTGCCGGTGATCAACGGTAACGTCAGAAAGGGGCCAAATATTGGTTTTGAATTTTTCCAGAATACATGCTGATCACTACAGCCTCCAAAAAAATCAAAGATGTGCATTGGGGTGAGATACACCTTCAAACAATTTTTCAGAGATAGCTGAGCGATTTCTGACGTGCAGGTGATCAACAGTAACGTCACACAGGGGCCAAATATTGGTTTTGAATTTTTCAAGAATACATGCTGATCACTACAGCCTCCAAAAAATTCAAAGATGTGCATTGGGGTGAGATACACCTTCAAACAATTTTTCTGAGCGAGCTGAGCGATTTGTGACGTGCCGATGATCAACGGCAGCGTCACACAGGGGCCAAATATTAGTTTTGAATTTTTCAAGAATACATACTGATCACTACAGCCTCCAAAAAATTCAAAGATGTGCATTGGGGTGAGATACACCTTAAAAAAAATTTCAGAGCAACCCAATCGATTTGTGACGTGCCGATGATCAACGGCAGCGTCACAAAGGGGCCAAATATTAGTTTTGAATTTTTCAAGAATACATGCTGATCACTACAGCCTCCAAAAAATTCAAAGATGTGCATTGGGGTGAGATACACCTTAAAAAAATTTCAGAGCCACCCAATCGATTTGTGACGTGTCCGATGATCAACGGCAGCGTCACAAAGGGGCCAAATATTAGTTTTGAATTTTTCAAGAATACATGCTGATCACTACAGCCTCCAAAAAAATCAAAGATGTGCATTGGGGTGAGATACACCTTCAAACAATTTTTCAAAGCGAGCTGAGCGATTTCTGACGTGCCGATGATCAACGGCAGCGTCACACAGGGGCCAAATATTAGTTTTGAATTTTTCAAGAATACATGCTGATCACTACAGCCTCCAAAAAAATCAAAGATGTGCATTGGGGTGAGATACACCTTCAAACAATTTTTCTGAGCGAGCTGAGCGATTTCTGACGTGCCGGTGATCAACGGTAACGTCAGAAAGGGGCCAAATATTGGTTTTGAATTTTTCAAGAATACATGCTGATCACTACAGCCTCCAAAAAATTCAAAGATGTGCATTGGGGTGAGATACACCTTAAAAAAAAATTCATAGCCACCCAATCGATTTGTGACGTGTCCGATGATCAACGGCAGCGTCACACAGGGGCCAAATATTAGTTTTGAATTTTTCAAGAATACATGCTGATCACTACAGCCTCCAAAAAATTCAAAGATGTGCATTGGGGTGAGATACACCTTAAAAAAAAATTCAGAGCCACCCAATCGATTTGTGACGTGCCGATGATCAACGGCAGCGTCACAAAGGGGCCAAATATTAGTTTTGAATTTTTCAAGAATACATGCTGATCACTACAGCCTCCAAAAAAATCAAAGATGTGCATTGGGGTGAGATACACCTTCAAACAATTTTTCAGAGCGAGCTGAGCGATTTCTGACGTGCCGGTGATCAACGGTAACGTCAGAAAGGGGCCAAATATTGGTTTTGAATTTTTCCAGAATACATGCTGATCACTACAGCCTCCAAAAAAATCAAAGATGTGCATTGGGGTGAGATACACCTTCAAACAATTTTTCTGAGCGAGGTGAGCGATTTCTGACGTGCCGGTGATCAACGGTAACGTCAGAAAGGGGCCAAATATTGGTTTTGAATTTTTCAAGAATACATGCTGATCACTACAGCCTCCAAAAAATTTAAAGATGTGCATTGGGGTGAGATACACCTTAAAAAAAATTTCAGAGCCACCCAATCGATTTGTGACGTGTCCGATGATCAACGGCAGCGTCACACAGGGGCCAAATATTAGTTTTGAATTTTTCCAGAATACATGCTGATCACTACAGCCTCCAAAAAATTCAAAGATGTGCATTGGGGTGAGATACACCTTAAAAAAAAATTCAGAGCCACCCAATCGATTTGTGACGTGCCGATGATCAACGGCAGCGTCACAAAGGGGCCAAATATTAGTTTTGAATTTTTCAAGAATACATGCTGATCACTACAGCCTCCAAAAAAATCAAAGATGTGCATTGGGGTGAGATACACCTTCAAACAATTTTTCAGAGCGAGCTGAGCGATTTCTGACGTGCCGGTGATCAACGGTAACGTCAGAAAGGGGCCAAATATTGGTTTTGAATTTTTCCAGAATACATGCTGATCACTACAGCCTCCAAAAAATTCAAAGATGTGCATTGGGGGTGAGATACACCTTCAAACAATTTTTCAGAGCGAGCTGAGCGATTTCTGACTTGCCGGTGATCAACGGTAACGTCAGAAAGGGGCCAAATATTGGTTTTGAATTTTTCCAGAATACATGCTGATCACTACAGCCTCCAAAAAAATCAAAGATGTGCATTGGGGTGAGATACACCTTCAAACAATTTTTCTGAGCGAGGTGAGCGATTTCTGACGTGCCGGTGATCAACGGTAACGTCAGAAAGGGGCCAAATATTGGTTTTGAATTTTTCAAGAATACATGCTGATCACTATAGCCTCCAAAAAATTCAAAGTTGTGCATTGGGGTGAGATACACCTTAAAAAAATTTTCAGAGCCACCCAATCGATTTGTGACGTGTCCGATGATCAACGGCAGCGTCACACAGGGGCCAAAAATCAAAAATGTGCATTGGGGTGAGATACACCTTAAAAAAAATTTCAGAGCCACCCAATCGATTTGTGACGTGCCGATGATCAACGGCAGCGTCACACAGGGGCCAAATATTAGTTTTGAAATTTTCAAGAATACATGCTGATCACTACAGCCTCCAAAAAATTCAAAGATGTGCATTGGGGTGAGATACACCTTAAAAAAAATTTCAGAGCCACCCAATCGATTTGTGACGTGCCGATGATCAACGGCAGCGTCACAAAGGGGCCAAATATTAGTTTTGAATTTTTCAAGAATACATGCTGATCACTACAGCCTCCAAAAAAATCAAAGATGTGCATTGGGGTGAGATACACCTTCAAACAATTTTTCAGAGCGAGCTGAGCGATTTCTGACGTGCCGATGATCAACGGTAACGTCAGAAAGGGGCCAAATATTGGTTTTGAATTTTTCAAGAATACATGCTGATCACTACAGCCTCCAAAAAAATCAAAGATGTGCATTGGGGTGAGATACACCTTCAAACAATTTTTCAGAGATAGCTGAGCGATTTCTGACGTGCCGGTGATCAACGGTAACGTCACACAGGGGCCAAATATTGGTTTTGAATTTTTCAAGAATACATGCTGATCACTACAGCCTCCAAAAAATTCAAAGATGTGCATTGGGGTGAGATACACCTTCAAACAATTTTTCTGAGCGAGCTGAGCGATTTGTGACGTGCCGATGATCAACGGCAGCGTCACACAGGGGCCAAATATTAGTTTTGAATTTTTCAAGAATACATACTGATCACTACAGCCTCCAAAAAATTCAAAGATGTGCATTGGGGTGAGATACACCTTAAAAAAAATTTCAGAGCAACCCAATCGATTTGTGACGTGCCGATGATCAACGGCAGCGTCACAAAGGGGCCAAATATTAGTTTTGAATTTTTCAAGAATACATGCTGATCACTACAGCCTCCAAAAAATTCAAAGATGTGCATTGGGGTGAGATACACCTTAAAAAAATTTCAGAGCCACCCAATCGATTTGTGACGTGTCCGATGATCAACGGCAGCGTCACAAAGGGGCCAAATATTAGTTTTGAATTTTTCCAGAATACATGCTGATCACTACAGCCTCCAAAAAAATCAAAGATGTGCATTGGGGTGAGATACACCTTCAAACAATTTTTCAGAGCGAGCTGAGCGATTTCTGCTGTGCCGATGATCAACGGCAGCGTCACACAGGGGCCAAATATTAGTTTTGAATTTTTCAAGAATACATGCTGATCACTACAGCCTCCAAAAAAATCAAAGATGTGCATTGGGGTGAGATACACCTTCAAACAATTTTTCTGAGCGAGCTGAGCGATTTCTGACGTGCCGGTGATCAACGGTAACGTCAGAAAGGGGCCAAATATTGGTTTTGAATTTTTCAAGAATACATGCTGATCACTACAGCCTCCAAAAAATTCAAAGATGTGCATTGGGGTGAGATACACCTTAAAAAAAAATTCATAGCCACCCAATCGATTTGTGACGTGTCCGATGATCAACGGCAGCGTCACACAGGGGCCAAATATTAGTTTTGAATTTTTCAAGAATACATGCTGATCACTACAGCCTCCAAAAAATTCAAAGATGTGCATTGGGGTGAGATACACCTTTAAAAAAAATTCAGAGCCACCCAATCGATTTGTGACGTGCCGATGATCAACGGCAGCGTCACAAAGGGGCCAAATATTAGTTTTGAATTTTTCCAGAATACATGCTGATCACTACAGCCTCCAAAAAAATCAAAGATGTGCATTGGGGTGAGATACACCTTCAAACAATTTTTCAGAGCGAGCTGAGCGATTTCTGACGTGCCGGTGATCAACGGTAACGTCAGAAAGGGGCCAAATATTGGTTTTGAATTTTTCCAGAATACATGCTGATCACTACAGCCTCCAAAAAAATCAAAGATGTGCATTGGGGTGAGATACACCTTCAAACAATTTTTCTGAGCGAGCTGAGCGATTTCTGACGTGCCGGTGATCAACGGTAACGTCAGAAAGGGGCCAAATATTGGTTTTGAATTTTTCAAGAATACATGCTGATCACTACAGCCTCCAAAAAATTTAAAGATGTGCATTGGGGTGAGATACACCTTAAAAAAAATTTCAGAGCCACCCAATCGATTTGTGACGTGTCCGATGATCAACGGCAGCGTCACACAGGGGCCAAATATTAGTTTTGAATTTTTCAAGAATACATGCTGATCACTACAGCCTCCAAAAAATTCAAAGATGTGCATTGGGGTGAGATACACCTTTAAAAAAAATTCAGAGCCACCCAATCGATTTGTGACGTGCCGATGATCAACGGCAGCGTCACAAAGGGGCCAAATATTAGTTTTGAATTTTTCAAGAATACATGCTGATCACTACAGCCTCCAAAAAAATCAAAGATGTGCATTGGGGTGAGATACACCTTCAAACAATTTTTCAGAGCGAGCTGAGCGATTTCTGACGTGCCGGTGATCAACGGTAACGTCAGAAAGGGGCCAAATATTGGTTTTGAATTTTTCCAGAATACATGCTGATCACTACAGCCTCCAAAAAATTCAAAGATGTGCATTGGGGGTGAGATACACCTTCAAACAATTTTTCAGAGCGAGCTGAGCGATTTCTGACTTGCCGGTGATCAACGGTAACGTCAGAAAGGGGCCAAATATTGGTTTTGAATTTTTCCAGAATACATGCTGATCACTACAGCCTCCAAAAAAATCAAAGATGTGCATTGGGGTGAGATACACCTTCAAACAATTTTTCTGAGCGAGGTGAGCGATTTCTGACGTGCCGGTGATCAACGGTAACGTCAGAAAGGGGCCAAATATTGGTTTTGAATTTTTCAAGAATACATGCTGATCACTATAGCCTCCAAAAAATTCAAAGTTGTGCATTGGGGTGAGATACACCTTAAAAAAATTTTCAGAGCCACCCAATCGATTTGTGACGTGTCCGATGATCAACGGCAGCGTCACACAGGGGCCAAATATTAGTTTTGAATTTTTCAAGAATACATGCTGATCACTACAGCCTCCAAAAAATTCAAAGATGTGCATTGGGGTGAGATACACCTTAAAAAAATTTCAGAGCCACCCAATCGATTTGTGACGTGCCGATGATCAACGGCAGCGTCACACAGGGGCCAAATATCAGTTTTGAAATTTTCAAGAATACATGCTGATCACTACAGCCTCCAAAAAATTCAAAGATGTGCATTGGGGTGAGATACACCTTAAAAAAAATTTCAGAGCCACCCAATCGATTTGTGACGTGCCGATGATCAACGGCAGCGTCACAAAGGGGCCAAATATTAGTTTTGAATTTTTCAAGAATACATGCTGATCACTACAGCCTCCAAAAAAATCAAAGATGTGCATTGGGGTGAGATACACCTTCAAACAATTTTTCAGAGCGAGCTGAGCGATTTCTGACGTGCCGATGATCAACGGTAACGTCAGAAAGGGGCCAAATATTGGTTTTGAATTTTTCAAGAATACATGCTGATCACTACAGCCTCCAAAAAAATCAAAGATGTGCATTGGGGTGAGATACACCTTCAAACAATTTTTCAGAGATAGCTGAGCGATTTCTGACGTGCCGGTGATCAACGGTAACGTCACACAGGGGCCAAATATTGGTTTTGAATTTTTCAAGAATACATGCTGATCACTACAGCCTCCAAAAAATTCAAAGATGTGCATTGGGGTGAGATACACCTTCAAACAATTTTTCTGAGCGAGCTGAGCGATTTGTGACGTGCCGATGATCAACGGCAGCGTCACACAGGGGCCAAATATTAGTTTTGAATTTTTCAAGAATACATACTGATCACTACAGCCTCCAAAAAATTCAAAGATGTGCATTGGGGTGAGATACACCTTAAAAAAAATTTCAGAGCAACCCAATCGATTTGTGACGTGCCTATGATCAACGGCAGCGTCACAAAGGGGCCAAATATTAGTTTTGAATTTTTCAAGAATACATGCTGATCACTACAGCCTCCAAAAAATTCAAAGATGTGCATTGGGGTGAGATACACCTTCAAACAATTTTTCAGAGCGAGCTGAGCGATTTCTGACGTGCCGATGATCAACGGCAGCGTCACACAGGGGCCAAATATTAGTTTTGAATTTTTCAAGAATACATGCTGATCACTACAGCCTCCAAAAAAATCAAAGATGTGCATTGGGGTGAGATACACCTTCAAACAATTTTTCAGAGATAGCTGAGCGATTTCTGACGTGCCGGTGATCAACGGTAACGTCACACAGGGGCCAAATATTGGTTTTGAATTTTTCAAGAATACATGCTGATCACTACAGCCTCCAAAAAATTCAAAGATGTGCATTGGGGTGAGATACACCTTCAAACAATTTTTCTGAGCGAGCTGAGCGATTTGTGACGTGCCGATGATCAACGGCAGCGTCACACAGGGGCCAAATATTAGTTTTGAATTTTTCAAGAATACATACTGATCACTACAGCCTCCAAAAAATTCAAAGATGTGCATTGGGGTGAGATACACCTTAAAAAAAATTTCAGAGCAACCCAATCGATTTGTGACGTGCCGATGATCAACGGCAGCGTCACAAAGGGGCCAAATATTAGTTTTGAATTTTTCAAGAATACATGCTGATCACTACAGCCTCCAAAAAATTCAAAGATGTGCATTGGGGTGAGATACACCTTAAAAAAATTTCAGAGCCACCCAATCGATTTGTGACGTGCCGATGATCAACGGCAGCGTCACACAGGGGCCAAATATTAGTTTTGAATTTTTCAAGAATACATGCTGATCACTACAGCCTCCAAAAAAATCAAAGATGTGCATTGGGGTGAGATACACCTTCAAACAATTTTTCTGAGCGAGCTGAGCGATTTGTGACGTGCCGATGATCAACGGCAGCGTCACACAGGGGCCAAATATTAGTTTTGAATTTTTCAAGAATACATACTGATCACTACAGCCTCCAAAAAATTCAAAGATGTGCATTGGGGTGAGATACACCTTAAAAAAATTTCAGAGCCACCCAATCGATTTGTGACGTGTCCGATGATCAACGGCAGCGTCACAAAGGGGCCAAATATTAGTTTTGAATTTTTCAAGAATACATGCTGATCACTACAGCCTCCAAAAAAATCAAAGATGTGCATTGGGGTGAGATACACCTTCAAACAATTTTTCAGAGCGAGCTGAGCGATTTCTGACGTGCCGATGATCAACGGCAGCGTCACACAGGGGCCAAATATTAGTTTTGAATTTTTCAAGAATACATGCTGATCACTACAGCCTCCAAAAAAATCAAAGATGTGCATTGGGGTGAGATACACCTTCAAACAATTTTTCTGAGCGAGCTGAGCGATTTCTGACGTGCCGGTGATCAACGGTAACGTCAGAAAGGGGCCAAATATTGGTTTTGAATTTTTCAAGAATACATGCTGATCACTACAGCCTCCAAAAAATTCAAAGATGTGCATTGGGGTGAGATACACCTTAAAAAAAAATTCATAGCCACCCAATCGATTTGTGACGTGTCCGATGATCAACGGCAGCGTCACACAGGGGCCAAATATTAGTTTTGAATTTTTCAAGAATACATGCTGATCACTACAGCCTCCAAAAAATTCAAAGATGTGCATTGGGGTGAGATACACCTTAAAAAAAAATTCAGAGCCACCCAATCGATTTGTGACGTGCCGATGATCAACGGCAGCGTCACAAAGGGGCCAAATATTAGTTTTGAATTTTTCAAGAATACATGCTGATCACTACAGCCTCCAAAAAAATCAAAGATGTGCATTGGGGTGAGATACACCTTCAAACAATTTTTCAGAGCGAGCTGAGCGATTTCTGACGTGCCGGTGATCAACGGTAACGTCAGAAAGGGGCCAAATATTGGTTTTGAATTTTTCCAGAATACATGCTGATCACTACAGCCTCCAAAAAAATCAAAGATGTGCATTGGGGTGAGATACACCTTCAAACAATTTTTCTGAGCGAGCTGAGCGATTTCTGACGTGCCGGTGATCAACGGTAACGTCAGAAAGGGGCCAAATATTGGTTTTGAATTTTTCAAGAATACATGCTGATCACTACAGCCTCCAAAAAATTTAAAGATGTGCATTGGGGTGAGATACACCTTAAAAAAAATTTCAGAGCCACCCAATCGATTTGTGACGTGTCCGATGATCAACGGCAGCGTCACACAGGGGCCAAATATTAGTTTTGAATTTTTCCAGAATACATGCTGATCACTACAGCCTCCAAAAAATTCAAAGATGTGCATTGGGGTGAGATACACCTTAAAAAAAAATTCAGAGCCACCCAATCGATTTGTGACGTGCCGATGATCAACGGCAGCGTCACAAAGGGGCCAAATATTAGTTTTGAATTTTTCAAGAATACATGCTGATCACTACAGCCTCCAAAAAAATCAAAGATGTGCATTGGGGTGAGATACACCTTCAAACAATTTTTCAGAGCGAGCTGAGCGATTTCTGACGTGCCGGTGATCAACGGTAACGTCAGAAAGGGGCCAAATATTGGTTTTGAATTTTTCCAGAATACATGCTGATCACTACAGCCTCCAAAAAAATCAAAGATGTGCATTGGGGTGAGATACACCTTCAAACAATTTTTCTGAGCGAGCTGAGCGATTTGTGACGTGCCGATGATCAACGGCAGCGTCACACAGGGGCCAAATATTAGTTTTGAATTTTTCAAGAATACATACTGATCACTACAGCCTCCAAAAAATTCAAAGATGTGCATTGGGGTGAGATACACCTTAAAAAAATTTCAGAGCCACCCAATCGATTTGTGACGTGTCCGATGATCAACGGCAGCGTCACAAAGGGGCCAAATATTAGTTTTGAATTTTTCAAGAATACATGCTGATCACTACAGCCTCCAAAAAAATCAAAGATGTGCATTGGGGTGAGATACACCTTCAAACAATTTTTCAGAGCGAGCTGAGCGATTTCTGACATGCCGATGATCAACGGCAGCGTCACACAGGGGCCAAATATTAGTTTTGAATTTTTCAAGAATACATGCTGATCACTACAGCCTCCAAAAAAATCAAAGATGTGCATTGGGGTGAGATACACCTTCAAACAATTTTTCTGAGCGAGCTGAGCGATTTCTGACGTGCCGGTGATCAACGGTAACGTCAGAAAGGGGCCAAATATTGGTTTTGAATTTTTCAAGAATACATGCTGATCACTACAGCCTCCAAAAAATTCAAAGATGTGCATTGGGGTGAGATACACCTTAAAAAAAAATTCATAGCCACCCAATCGATTTGTGACGTGTCCGATGATCAACGGCAGCGTCACACAGGGGCCAAATATTAGTTTTGAATTTTTCCAGAATACATGCTGATCACTACAGCCTCCAAAAAATTCAAAGATGTGCATTGGGGTGAGATACACCTTAAAAAAAAATTCAGAGCCACCCAATCGATTTGTGACGTGCCGATGATCAACGGCAGCGTCACAAAGGGGCCAAATATTAGTTTTGAATTTTTCCAGAATACATGCTGATCACTACAGCCTCCAAAAAAATCAAAGATGTGCATTGGGGTGAGATACACCTTCAAACAATTTTTCAGAGCGAGCTGAGCGATTTCTGACGTGCCGGTGATCAACGGTAACGTCAGAAAGGGGCCAAATATTGGTTTTGAATTTTTCCAGAATACATGCTGATCACTACAGCCTCCAAAAAAATCAAAGATGTGCATTGGGGTGAGATACACCTTCAAACAATTTTTCTGAGCGAGCTGAGCGATTTCTGACGTGCCGGTGATCAACGGTAACGTCAGAAAGGGGCCAAATATTGGTTTTGAATTTTTCAAGAATACATGCTGATCACTACAGCCTCCAAAAAATTTAAAGATGTGCATTGGGGTGAGATACACCTTAAAAAAAATTTCAGAGCCACCCAATCGATTTGTGACGTGTCCGATGATCAACGGCAGCGTCACACAGGGGCCAAATATTAGTTTTGAATTTTTCCAGAATACATGCTGATCACTACAGCCTCCAAAAAATTCAAAGATGTGCATTGGGGTGAGATACACCTTAAAAAAAAATTCAGAGCCACCCAATCGATTTGTGACGTGCCGATGATCAACGGCAGCGTCACAAAGGGGCCAAATATTAGTTTTGAATTTTTCAAGAATACATGCTGATCACTACAGCCTCCAAAAAAATCAAAGATGTGCATTGGGGTGAGATACACCTTCAAACAATTTTTCAGAGCGAGCTGAGCGATTTCTGACGTGCCGGTGATCAACGGTAACGTCAGAAAGGGGCCAAATATTGGTTTTGAATTTTTCCAGAATACATGCTGATCACTACAGCCTCCAAAAAAATCAAAGATGTGCATTGGGGTGAGATACACCTTCAAACAATTTTTCTGAGCGAGCTGAGCGATTTGTGACGTGCCGATGATCAACGGCAGCGTCACACAGGGGCCAAATATTAGTTTTGAATTTTTCAAGAATACATACTGATCACTACAGCCTCCAAAAAATTCAAAGATGTGCATTGGGGTGAGATACACCTTAAAAAAATTTCAGAGCCACCCAATCGATTTGTGACGTGTCCGATGATCAACGGCAGCGTCACAAAGGGGCCAAATATTAGTTTTGAATTTTTCAAGAATACATGCTGATCACTACAGCCTCCAAAAAAATCAAAGATGTGCATTGGGGTGAGATACACCTTCAAACAATTTTTCAGAGCGAGCTGAGCGATTTCTGACGTGCCGATGATCAACGGCAGCGTCACACAGGGGCCAAATATTAGTTTTGAATTTTTCAAGAATACATGCTGATCACTACAGCCTCCAAAAAAATCAAAGATGTGCATTGGGGTGAGATACACCTTCAAACAATTTTTCTGAGCGAGCTGAGCGATTTCTGACGTGCCGGTGATCAACGGTAACGTCAGAAAGGGGCCAAATATTGGTTTTGAATTTTTCAAGAATACATGCTGATCACTACAGCCTCCAAAAAATTCAAAGATGTGCATTGGGGTGAGATACACCTTAAAAAAAAATTCATAGCCACCCAATCGATTTGTGACGTGTCCGATGATCAACGGCAGCGTCACACAGGGGCCAAATATTAGTTTTGAATTTTTCAAGAATACATGCTGATCACTACAGCCTCCAAAAAATTCAAAGATGTGCATTGGGGTGAGATACACCTTAAAAAAAAATTCAGAGCCACCCAATCGATTTGTGACGTGCCGATGATCAACGGCAGCGTCACAAAGGGGCCAAATATTAGTTTTGAATTTTTCAAGAATACATGCTGATCACTACAGCCTCCAAAAAAATCAAAGATGTGCATTGGGGTGAGATACACCTTCAAACAATTTTTCAGAGCGAGCTGAGCGATTTCTGACGTGCCGGTGATCAACGGTAACGTCAGAAAGGGGCCAAATATTGGTTTTGAATTTTTCCAGAATACATGCTGATCACTACAGCCTCCAAAAAAATCAAAGATGTGCATTGGGGTGAGATACACCTTCAAACAATTTTTCTGAGCGAGCTGAGCGATTTCTGACGTGCCGGTGATCAACGGTAACGTCAGAAAGGGGCCAAATATTGGTTTTGAATTTTTCAAGAATACATGCTGATCACTACAGCCTCCAAAAAATTTAAAGATGTGCATTGGGGTGAGATACACCTTAAAAAAAATTTCAGAGCCACCCAATCGATTTGTGACGTGTCCGATGATCAACGGCAGCGTCACACAGGGGCCAAATATTAGTTTTGAATTTTTCCAGAATACATGCTGATCACTACAGCCTCCAAAAAATTCAAAGATGTGCATTGGGGTGAGATACACCTTAAAAAAAAATTCAGAGCCACCCAATCGATTTGTGACGTGCCGATGATCAACGGCAGCGTCACAAAGGGGCCAAATATTAGTTTTGAATTTTTCAAGAATACATGCTGATCACTACAGCCTCCAAAAAAATCAAAGATGTGCATTGGGGTGAGATACACCTTCAAACAATTTTTCAGAGCGAGCTGAGCGATTTCTGACGTGCCGGTGATCAACGGTAACGTCAGAAAGGGGCCAAATATTGGTTTTGAATTTTTCCAGAATACATGCTGATCACTACAGCCTCCAAAAAAATCAAAGATGTGCATTGGGGTGAGATACACCTTCAAACAATTTTTCTGAGCGAGCTGAGCGATTTCTGACGTGCCGGTGATCAACGGTAACGTCAGAAAGGGGCCAAATATTGGTTTTGAATTTTTCAAGAATACATGCTGATCACTACAGCCTCCAAAAAATTTAAAGATGTGCATTGGGGTGAGATACACCTTAAAAAAAATTTCAGAGCCACCCAATCGATTTGTGACGTGTCCGATGATCAACGGCAGCGTCACACAGGGGCCAAATATTAGTTTTGAATTTTTCCAGAATACATGCTGATCACTACAGCCTCCAAAAAATTCAAAGATGTGCATTGGGGTGAGATACACCTTAAAAAAAATTTCAGAGCCACCCAATCGATTTGTGACGTGTCCGATGATCAACGGCAGCGTCACACAGGGGCCAAATATTAGTTTTGAATTTTTCAAGAATACATGCTGATCACTACAGCCTCCAAAAAAATCAAAGATGTGCATTGGGGTGAGATACACCTTCAAACAATTTTTCAGAGCGAGCTGAGCGATTTCTGACGTGCCGGTGATCAACGGTAACGTCAGAAAGGGGCCAAATATTGGTTTTGAATTTTTCCAGAATACATGCTGATCACTACAGCCTCCAAAAAATTCAAAGATGTGCATTGGGGGTGAGATACACCTTCAAACAATTTTTCAGAGCGAGCTGAGCGATTTCTGACTTGCCGGTGATCAACGGTAACGTCAGAAAGGGGCCAAATATTGGTTTTGAATTTTTCCAGAATACATGCTGATCACTACAGCCTCCAAAAAAATCAAAGATGTGCATTGGGGTGAGATACACCTTCAAACAATTTTTCTGAGCGAGGTGAGCGATTTCTGACGTGCCGGTGATCAACGGTAACGTCAGAAAGGGGCCAAATATTGGTTTTGAATTTTTCAAGAATACATGCTGATCACTATAGCCTCCAAAAAATTCAAAGTTGTGCATTGGGGTGAGATACACCTTAAAAAAATTTTCAGAGCCACCCAATCGATTTGTGACGTGTCCGATGATCAACGGCAGCGTCACACAGGGGCCAAAAATCAAAAATGTGCATTGGGGTGAGATACACCTTAAAAAAAATTTCAGAGCCACCCAATCGATTTGTGACGTGCCGATGATCAACGGCAGCGTCACACAGGGGCCAAATATTAGTTTTGAAATTTTCAAGAATACATGCTGATCACTACAGCCTCCAAAAAATTCAAAGATGTGCATTGGGGTGAGATACACCTTAAAAAAAATTTCAGAGCAACCCAATCGATTTGTGACGTGCCGATGATCAACGGCAGCGTCACAAAGGGGCCAAATATTAGTTTTGAATTTTTCAAGAATACATGCTGATCACTACAGCCTCCAAAAAATTCAAAGATGTGCATTGGGGTGAGATACACCTTCAAACAATTTTTCAGAGCGAGCTGAGCGATTTCTGACGTGCCGGTGATCAACGGTAACGTCAGAAAGGGGCCAAATATTGGTTTTGAATTTTTCCAGAATACATGCTGATCACTACAGCCTCCAAAAAAATCAAAGATGTGCATTGGGGTGAGATACACCTTCAAACAATTTTTCTGAGCGAGCTGAGCGATTTCTGACGTGCCGGTGATCAACGGTAACGTCAGAAAGGGGCCAAATATTGGTTTTGAATTTTTCAAGAATACATGCTGATCACTACAGCCTCCAAAAAATTTAAAGATGTGCATTGGGGTGAGATACACCTTAAAAAAAAATTCAGAGCCACCCAATCGATTTGTGACGTGTCCGATGATCAACGGCAGCGTCACACAGGGGCCAAATATTAGTTTTGAATTTTTCCAGAATACATGCTGATCACTACAGCCTCCAAAAAATTCAAAGATGTGCATTGGGGTGAGATACACCTTAAAAAAAATTTCAGAGCCACCCAATCGATTTGTGACGTGTCCGATGATCAACGGCAGCGTCACACAGGGGCCAAATATTAGTTTTGAATTTTTCAAGAATACATGCTGATCACTACAGCCTCCAAAAAAATCAAAGATGTGCATTGGGGTGAGATACACCTTCAAACAATTTTTCAGAGCGAGCTGAGCGATTTCTGACGTGCCAGTGATCAACGGTAACGTCAGAAAGGGGCCAAATATTGGTTTTGAATTTTTCCAGAATACATGCTGATCACTACAGCCTCCAAAAAATTCAAAGATGTGCATTGGGGGTGAGATACACCTTCAAACAATTTTTCAGAGCGAGCTGAGCGATTTCTGACTTGCCGGTGATCAACGGTAACGTCAGAAAGGGGCCAAATATTGGTTTTGAATTTTTCCAGAATACATGCTGATCACTACAGCCTCCAAAAAAATCAAAGATGTGCATTGGGGTGAGATACACCTTCAAACAATTTTTCTGAGCGAGGTGAGCGATTTCTGACGTGCCGGTGATCAACGGTAACGTCAGAAAGGGGCCAAATATTGGTTTTGAATTTTTCAAGAATACATGCTGATCACTATAGCCTCCAAAAAATTCAAAGTTGTGCATTGGGGTGAGATACACCTTAAAAAAATTTTCAGAGCCACCCAATCGATTTGTGACGTGTCCGATGATCAACGGCAGCGTCACACAGGGGCCAAAAATCAAAAATGTGCATTGGGGTGAGATACACCTTAAAAAAAATTTCAGAGCCACCCAATCGATTTGTGACGTGCCGATGATCAACGGCAGCGTCACACAGGGGCCAAATATTAGTTTTGAAATTTTCAAGAATACATGCTGATCACTACAGCCTCCAAAAAATTCAAAGATGTGCATTGGGGTGAGATACACCTTAAAAAAAATTTCAGAGCCACCCAATCGATTTGTGACGTGCCGATGATCAACGGCAGCGTCACAAAGGGGCCAAATATTAGTTTTGAATTTTTCAAGAATACATGCTGATCACTACAGCCTCCAAAAAAATCAAAGATGTGCATTGGGGTGAGATACACCTTCAAACAATTTTTCAGAGCGAGCTGAGCGATTTCTGACGTGCCGATGATCAACGGTAACGTCAGAAAGGGGCCAAATATTGGTTTTGAATTTTTCAAGAATACATGCTGATCACTACAGCCTCCAAAAAAATCAAAGATGTGCATTGGGGTGAGATACACCTTCAAACAATTTTTCAGAGATAGCTGAGCGATTTCTGACGTGCCGGTGATCAACGGTAACGTCACACAGGGGCCAAATATTGGTTTTGAATTTTTCAAGAATACATGCTGATCACTACAGCCTCCAAAAAATTCAAAGATGTGCATTGGGGTGAGATACACCTTCAAACAATTTTTCTGAGCGAGCTGAGCGATTTGTGACGTGCCGATGATCAACGGCAGCGTCACACAGGGGCCAAATATTAGTTTTGAATTTTTCAAGAATACATACTGATCACTACAGCCTCCAAAAAATTCAAAGATGTGCATTGGGGTGAGATACACCTTAAAAAAAATTTCAGAGCAACCCAATCGATTTGTGACGTGCCGATGATCAACGGCAGCGTCACAAAGGGGCCAAATATTAGTTTTGAATTTTTCAAGAATACATGCTGATCACTACAGCCTCCAAAAAATTCAAAGATGTGCATTGGGGTGAGATACACCTTAAAAAAATTTCAGAGCCACCCAATCGATTTGTGACGTGTCCGATGATCAACGGCAGCGTCACAAAGGGGCCAAATATTAGTTTTGAATTTTTCAAGAATACATGCTGATCACTACAGCCTCCAAAAAAATCAAAGATGTGCATTGGGGTGAGATACACCTTCAAACAATTTTTCAGAGCGAGCTGAGCGATTTCTGACGTGCCGATGATCAACGGCAGCGTCACACAGGGGCCAAATATTAGTTTTGAATTTTTCAAGAATACATGCTGATCACTACAGCCTCCAAAAAAATCAAAGATGTGCATTGGGGTGAGATACACCTTCAAACAATTTTTCTGAGCGAGCTGAGCGATTTCTGACGTGCCGGTGATCAACGGTAACGTCAGAAAGGGGCCAAATATTGGTTTTGAATTTTTCAAGAATACATGCTGATCACTACAGCCTCCAAAAAATTTAAAGATGTGCATTGGGGTGAGATACACCTTAAAAAAAATTTCAGAGCCACCCAATCGATTTGTGACGTGTCCGATGATCAACGGCAGCGTCACACAGGGGCCAAATATTAGTTTTGAATTTTTCCAGAATACATGCTGATCACTACAGCCTCCAAAAAATTCAAAGATGTGCATTGGGGTGAGATACACCTTAAAAAAAATTTCAGAGCCACCCAATCGATTTGTGACGTGTCCGATGATCAACGGCAGCGTCACACAGGGGCCAAATATTAGTTTTGAATTTTTCAAGAATACATGCTGATCACTACAGCCTCCAAAAAAATCAAAGATGTGCATTGGGGTGAGATACACCTTCAAACAATTTTTCAGAGCGAGCTGAGCGATTTCTGACGTGCCGGTGATCAACGGTAACGTCAGAAAGGGGCCAAATATTGGTTTTGAATTTTTCCAGAATACATGCTGATCACTACAGCCTCCAAAAAATTCAAAGATGTGCATTGGGGGTGAGATACACCTTCAAACAATTTTTCAGAGCGAGCTGAGCGATTTCTGACTTGCCGGTGATCAACGGTAACGTCAGAAAGGGGCCAAATATTGGTTTTGAATTTTTCCAGAATACATGCTGATCACTACAGCCTCCAAAAAAATCAAAGATGTGCATTGGGGTGAGATACACCTTCAAACAATTTTTCTGAGCGAGGTGAGCGATTTCTGACGTGCCGGTGATCAACGGTAACGTCAGAAAGGGGCCAAATATTGGTTTTGAATTTTTCAAGAATACATGCTGATCACTATAGCCTCCAAAAAATTCAAAGTTGTGCATTGGGGTGAGATACACCTTAAAAAAATTTTCAGAGCCACCCAATCGATTTGTGACGTGTCCGATGATCAACGGCAGCGTCACACAGGGGCCAAAAATCAAAAATGTGCATTGGGGTGAGATACACCTTAAAAAAAATTTCAGAGCCACCCAATCGATTTGTGACGTGCCGATGATCAACGGCAGCGTCACACAGGGGCCAAATATTAGTTTTGAAATTTTCAAGAATGCATGCTGATCACTACAGCCTCCAAAAAATTCAAAGATGTGCATTGGGGTGAGATACACCTTAAAAAAAATTTCAGAGCAACCCAATCGATTTGTGACGTGCCGATGATCAACGGCAGCGTCACAAAGGGGCCAAATATTAGTTTTGAATTTTTCAAGAATACATGCTGATCACTACAGCCTCCAAAAAATTCAAAGATGTGCATTGGGGTGAGATACACCTTCAAACAATTTTTCAGAGCGAGCTGAGCGATTTCTGACGTGCCGGTGATCAACGGTAACGTCAGAAAGGGGCCAAATATTGGTTTTGAATTTTTCCAGAATACATGCTGATCACTACAGCCTCCAAAAAAATCAAAGATGTGCATTGGGGTGAGATACACCTTCAAACAATTTTTCTGAGCGAGCTGAGCGATTTCTGACGTGCCGGTGATCAACGGTAACGTCAGAAAGGGGCCAAATATTGGTTTTGAATTTTTCAAGAATACATGCTGATCACTACAGCCTCCAAAAAATTTAAAGATGTGCATTGGGGTGAGATACACCTTAAAAAAAAATTCAGAGCCACCCAATCGATTTGTGACGTGTCCGATGATCAACGGCAGCGTCACACAGGGGCCAAATATTAGTTTTGAATTTTTCCAGAATACATGCTGATCACTACAGCCTCCAAAAAATTCAAAGATGTGCATTGGGGTGAGATACACCTTAAAAAAAATTTCAGAGCCACCCAATCGATTTGTGACGTGTCCGATGATCAACGGCAGCGTCACACAGGGGCCAAATATTAGTTTTGAATTTTTCAAGAATACATGCTGATCACTACAGCCTCCAAAAAAATCAAAGATGTGCATTGGGGTGAGATACACCTTCAAACAATTTTTCAGAGCGAGCTGAGCGATTTCTGACGTGCCGGTGATCAACGGTAACGTCAGAAAGGGGCCAAATATTGGTTTTGAATTTTTCCAGAATACATGCTGATCACTACAGCCTCCAAAAAATTCAAAGATGTGCATTGGGGGTGAGATACACCTTCAAACAATTTTTCAGAGCGAGCTGAGCGATTTCTGACTTGCCGGTGATCAACGGTAACGTCAGAAAGGGGCCAAATATTGGTTTTGAATTTTTCCAGAATACATGCTGATCACTACAGCCTCCAAAAAAATCAAAGATGTGCATTGGGGTGAGATACACCTTCAAACAATTTTTCTGAGCGAGGTGAGCGATTTCTGACGTGCCGGTGATCAACGGTAACGTCAGAAAGGGGCCAAATATTGGTTTTGAATTTTTCAAGAATACATGCTGATCACTATAGCCTCCAAAAAATTCAAAGTTGTGCATTGGGGTGAGATACACCTTAAAAAAATTTTCAGAGCCACCCAATCGATTTGTGACGTGTCCGATGATCAACGGCAGCGTCACACAGGGGCCAAAAATCAAAAATGTGCATTGGGGTGAGATACACCTTAAAAAAAATTTCAGAGCCACCCAATCGATTTGTGACGTGCCGATGATCAACGGCAGCGTCACACAGGGGCCAAATATTAGTTTTGAAATTTTCAAGAATACATGCTGATCACTACAGCCTCCAAAAAATTCAAAGATGTGCATTGGGGTGAGATACACCTTAAAAAAAATTTCAGAGCCACCCAATCGATTTGTGACGTGCCGATGATCAACGGCAGCGTCACAAAGGGGCCAAATATTAGTTTTGAATTTTTCCAGAATACATGCTGATCACTACAGCCTCCAAAAAAATCAAAGATGTGCATTGGGGTGAGATACACCTTCAAACAATTTTTCAGAGCGAGCTGAGCGATTTCTGACGTGCCGATGATCAACGGTAACGTCAGAAAGGGGCCAAATATTGGTTTTGAATTTTTCAAGAATACATGCTGATCACTACAGCCTCCAAAAAATTCAAAGATGTGCATTGGGGTGAGATACACCTTCAAACAATTTTTCTGAGCGAGCTGAGCGATTTGTGACGTGCCGATGATCAACGGCAGCGTCACACAGGGGCCAAATATTAGTTTTGAATTTTTCAAGAATACATACTGATCACTACAGCCTCCAAAAAATTCAAAGATGTGCATTGGGGTGAGATACACCTTAAAAAAAATTTCAGAGCAACCCAATCGATTTGTGACGTGCCGATGATCAACGGCAGCGTCACAAAGGGGCCAAATATTAGTTTTGAATTTTTCAAGAATACATGCTGATCACTACAGCCTCCAAAAAATTCAAAGATGTGCATTGGGGTGAGATACACCTTAAAAAAATTTCAGAGCCACCCAATCGATTTGTGACGTGTCCGATGATCAACGGCAGCGTCACAAAGGGGCCAAATATTAGTTTTGAATTTTTCAAGAATACATGCTGATCACTACAGCCTCCAAAAAAATCAAAGATGTGCATTGGGGTGAGATACACCTTCAAACAATTTTTCAGAGCGAGCTGAGCGATTTCTGACGTGCCGATGATCAACGGCAGCGTCACACAGGGGCCAAATATTAGTTTTGAATTTTTCAAGAATACATGCTGATCACTACAGCCTCCAAAAAAATCAAAGATGTGCATTGGGGTGAGATACACCTTCAAACAATTTTTCTGAGCGAGCTGAGCGATTTCTGACGTGCCGGTGATCAACGGTAACGTCAGAAAGGGGCCAAATATTGGTTTTGAATTTTTCAAGAATACATGCTGATCACTACAGCCTCCAAAAAATTCAAAGATGTGCATTGGGGTGAGATACACCTTAAAAAAAAATTCATAGCCACCCAATCGATTTGTGACGTGTCCGATGATCAACGGCAGCGTCACACAGGGGCCAAATATTAGTTTTGAATTTTTCAAGAATACATGCTGATCACTACAGCCTCCAAAAAATTCAAAGATGTGCATTGGGGTGAGATACACCTTTAAAAAAAATTCAGAGCCACCCAATCGATTTGTGACGTGCCGATGATCAACGGCAGCGTCACAAAGGGGCCAAATATTAGTTTTGAATTTTTCAAGAATACATGCTGATCACTACAGCCTCCAAAAAAATCAAAGATGTGCATTGGGGTGAGATACACCTTCAAACAATTTTTCAGAGCGAGCTGAGCGATTTCTGACGTGCCGGTGATCAACGGTAACGTCAGAAAGGGGCCAAATATTGGTTTTGAATTTTTCCAGAATACATGCTGATCACTACAGCCTCCAAAAAAATCAAAGATGTGCATTGGGGTGAGATACACCTTCAAACAATTTTTCTGAGCGAGCTGAGCGATTTCTGACGTGCCGGTGATCAACGGTAACGTCAGAAAGGGGCCAAATATTGGTTTTGAATTTTTCAAGAATACATGCTGATCACTACAGCCTCCAAAAAATTTAAAGATGTGCATTGGGGTGAGATACACCTTAAAAAAAATTTCAGAGCCACCCAATCGATTTGTGACGTGTCCGATGATCAACGGCAGCGTCACACAGGGGCCAAATATTAGTTTTGAATTTTTCAAGAATACATGCTGATCACTACAGCCTCCAAAAAATTCAAAGATGTGCATTGGGGTGAGATACACCTTTAAAAAAAATTCAGAGCCACCCAATCGATTTGTGACGTGCCGATGATCAACGGCAGCGTCACAAAGGGGCCAAATATTAGTTTTGAATTTTTCAAGAATACATGCTGATCACTACAGCCTCCAAAAAAATCAAAGATGTGCATTGGGGTGAGATACACCTTCAAACAATTTTTCAGAGCGAGCTGAGCGATTTCTGACGTGCCGGTGATCAACGGTAACGTCAGAAAGGGGCCAAATATTGGTTTTGAATTTTTCCAGAATACATGCTGATCACTACAGCCTCCAAAAAATTCAAAGATGTGCATTGGGGGTGAGATACACCTTCAAACAATTTTTCAGAGCGAGCTGAGCGATTTCTGACGTGCCGGTGATCAACGGTAACGTCAGAAAGGGGCCAAATATTGGTTTTGAATTTTTCAAGAATACATGCTGATCACTATAGCCTCCAAAAAAATCAAAGATGTGCATTGGGTTGAGATACACCTTCAAACAATTTTTCTGAGCGAGGTGAGCGATTTCTGACGTGCCGGTGATCAACGGTAACGTCAGAAAGGGGCCAAATATTGGTTTTGAATTTTTCAAGAATACATGCTGATCACTATAGCCTCCAAAAAATTCAAAGTTGTGCATTGGGGTGAGATACACCTTAAAAAAATTTTCAGAGCCACCCAATCGATTTGTGACGTGTCCGATGATCAACGGCAGCGTCACACAGGGGCCAAATATTAGTTTCGAATTTTTCAAGAATACATGCTGATCACTACAGCCTCCAAAAAATTCAAAGATGTGCATTGGGGTGAGATACACCTTAAAAAAAATTTCAGAGCCACCCAATCGATTTGTGACGTGCCGATGATCAACGGCAGCGTCACACAGGGGCCAAATATCAGTTTTGAAATTTTCAAGAATACATGCTGATCACTACAGCCTCCAAAAAATTCAAAGATGTGCATTGGGGTGAGATACACCTTAAAAAAAATTTCAGAGCCACCCAATCGATTTGTGACGTGCCGATGATCAACGGCAGCGTCACAAAGGGGCCAAATATTAGTTTTGAATTTTTCAAGAATACATGCTGATCACTACAGCCTCCAAAAAAATCAAAGATGTGCATTGGGGTGAGATACACCTTCAAACAATTTTTCAGAGCGAGCTGAGCGATTTCTGACGTGCCGATGATCAACGGTAACGTCAGAAAGGGGCCAAATATTGGTTTTGAATTTTTCAAGAATACATGCTGATCACTACAGCCTCCAAAAAAATCAAAGATGTGCATTGGGGTGAGATACACCTTCAAACAATTTTTCAGAGATAGCTGAGCGATTTCTGACGTGCCGGTGATCAACGGTAACGTCAGAAAGGGGCCAAATATTGGTTTTGAATTTTTCCAGAATACATGCTGATCACTACAGCCTCCAAAAAATTCAAAGATGTGCATTGGGGGTGAGATACACCTTCAAACAATTTTTCAGAGCGAGCTGAGCGATTTCTGACTTGCCGGTGATCAACGGTAACGTCAGAAAGGGGCCAAATATTGGTTTTGAATTTTTCCAGAATACATGCTGATCACTACAGCCTCCAAAAAAATCAAAGATGTGCATTGGGGTGAGATACACCTTCAAACAATTTTTCTGAGCGAGGTGAGCGATTTCTGACGTGCCGGTGATCAACGGTAACGTCAGAAAGGGGCCAAATATTGGTTTTGAATTTTTCAAGAATACATGCTGATCACTATAGCCTCCAAAAAATTCAAAGTTGTGCATTGGGGTGAGATACACCTTAAAAAAATTTTCAGAGCCACCCAATCGATTTGTGACGTGTCCGATGATCAACGGCAGCGTCACACAGGGGCCAAAAATCAAAAATGTGCATTGGGGTGAGATACACCTTAAAAAAAATTTCAGAGCCACCCAATCGATTTGTGACGTGCCGATGATCAACGGCAGCGTCACACAGGGGCCAAATATTAGTTTTGAAATTTTCAAGAATACATGCTGATCACTACAGCCTCCAAAAAATTCAAAGATGTGCATTGGGGTGAGATACACCTTAAAAAAAAATTCATAGCCACCCAATCGATTTGTGACGTGTCCGATGATCAACGGCAGCGTCACACAGGGGCCAAATATTAGTTTTGAATTTTTCAAGAATACATGCTGATCACTACAGCCTCCAAAAAATTCAAAGATGTGCATTGGGGTGAGATACACCTTTAAAAAAAATTCAGAGCCACCCAATCGATTTGTGACGTGCCGATGATCAACGGCAGCGTCACAAAGGGGCCAAATATTAGTTTTGAATTTTTCAAGAATACATGCTGATCACTACAGCCTCCAAAAAAATCAAAGATGTGCATTGGGGTGAGATACACCTTCAAACAATTTTTCAGAGCGAGCTGAGCGATTTCTGACGTGCCGGTGATCAACGGTAACGTCAGAAAGGGGCCAAATATTGGTTTTGAATTTTTCCAGAATACATGCTGATCACTACAGCCTCCAAAAAAATCAAAGATGTGCATTGGGGTGAGATACACCTTCAAACAATTTTTCTGAGCGAGCTGAGCGATTTCTGACGTGCCGGTGATCAACGGTAACGTCAGAAAGGGGCCAAATATTGGTTTTGAATTTTTCAAGAATACATGCTGATCACTATAGCCTCCAAAAAATTCAAAGTTGTGCATTGGGGTGAGATACACCTTAAAAAAATTTTCAGAGCCACCCAATCGATTTGTGACGTGTCCGATGATCAACGGCAGCGTCACACAGGGGCCAAATATTAGTTTTGAATTTTTCAAGAATACATGCTGATCACTACAGCCTCCAAAAAATTCAAAGATGTGCATTGGGGTGAGATACACCTTAAAAAAAATTTCAGAGCCACCCAATCGATTTGTGACGTGCCGATGATCAACGGCAGCGTCACACAGGGGCCAAATATCAGTTTTGAAATTTTCAAGAATACATGCTGATCACTACAGCCTCCAAAAAATTCAAAGATGTGCATTGGGGTGAGATACACCTTAAAAAAAATTTCAGAGCCACCCAATCGATTTGTGACGTGCCGATGATCAACGGCAGCGTCACAAAGGGGCCAAATATTAGTTTTGAATTTTTCAAGAATACATGCTGATCACTACAGCCTCCAAAAAAATCAAAGATGTGCATTGGGGTGAGATACACCTTCAAACAATTTTTCAGAGCGAGCTGAGCGATTTCTGACGTGCCGATGATCAACGGTAACGTCAGAAAGGGGCCAAATATTGGTTTTGAATTTTTCAAGAATACATGCTGATCACTACAGCCTCCAAAAAAATCAAAGATGTGCATTGGGGTGAGATACACCTTCAAACAATTTTTCAGAGATAGCTGAGCGATTTCTGACGTGCCGGTGATCAACGGTAACGTCACACAGGGGCCAAATATTGGTTTTGAATTTTTCAAGAATACATGCTGATCACTACAGCCTCCAAAAAATTCAAAGATGTGCATTGGGGTGAGATACACCTTCAAACAATTTTTCTGAGCGAGCTGAGCGATTTGTGACGTGCCGATGATCAACGGCAGCGTCACACAGGGGCCAAATATTAGTTTTGAATTTTTCAAGAATACATACTGATCACTACAGCCTCCAAAAAATTCAAAGATGTGCATTGGGGTGAGATACACCTTAAAAAAAATTTCAGAGCAACCCAATCGATTTGTGACGTGCCGATGATCAACGGCAGCGTCACAAAGGGGCCAAATATTAGTTTTGAATTTTTCAAGAATACATGCTGATCACTACAGCCTCCAAAAAATTCAAAGATGTGCATTGGGGTGAGATACACCTTAAAAAAATTTCAGAGCCACCCAATCGATTTGTGACGTGTCCGATGATCAATGGCAGCGTCACAAAGGGGCCAAATATTAGTTTTGAATTTTTCAAGAATACATGCTGATCACTACAGCCTCCAAAAAAATCAAAGATGTGCATTGGGGTTAGATACACCTTCAAACAATTTTTCAGAGCGAGCTGAGCGATTTCTGACGTGCCGATGATCAACGGCAGCGTCACACAGGGGCCAAATATTAGTTTTGAATTTTTCAAGAATACATGCTGATCACTACAGCCTCCAAAAAAATCAAAGATGTGCATTGGGGTGAGATACACCTTCAAACAATTTTTCAGAGATAGCTGAGCGATTTCTGACGTGCCGGTGATCAACGGTAACGTCACACAGGGGCCAAATATTGGTTTTGAATTTTTCAAGAATACATGCTGATCACTACAGCCTCCAAAAAATTCAAAGATGTGCATTGGGGTGAGATACACCTTCAAACAATTTTTCTGAGCGAGCTGAGCGATTTGTGACGTGCCGATGATCAACGGCAGCGTCACACAGGGGCCAAATATTAGTTTTGAATTTTTCAAGAATACATACTGATCACTACAGCCTCCAAAAAATTCAAAGATGTGCATTGGGGTGAGATACACCTTAAAAAAAATTTCAGAGCAACCCAATCGATTTGTGACGTGCCGATGATCAACGGCAGCGTCACAAAGGGGCCAAATATTAGTTTTGAATTTTTCAAGAATACATGCTGATCACTACAGCCTCCAAAAAATTCAAAGATGTGCATTGGGGTGAGATACACCTTAAAAAAATTTCAGAGCCACCCAATCGATTTGTGACGTGCCGATGATCAACGGCAGCGTCACACAGGGGCCAAATATTAGTTTTGAATTTTTCAAGAATACATGCTGATCACTACAGCCTCCAAAAAAATCAAAGATGTGCATTGGGGTGAGATACACCTTCAAACAATTTTTCTGAGCGAGCTGAGCGATTTCTGACGTGCCGGTGATCAACGGTAACGTCAAAAAGGGGCCAAATATTGGTTTTGAATTTTTCAAGAATACATGCTGATCACTACAGCCTCCAAAAAAATCAAAGATGTGCATTGGGGTGAGATACACCTTCAAACAATTTTTCTGAGCGAGCTGAGCGATTTGTGACGTGCCGATGATCAACGGCAGCGTCACAAAGGGGCCAAATATTAGTTTTGAATTTTTCAAGAATACATACTGATCACTACAGCCTCCAAAAAATTCAAAGATGTGCATTGGGGTGAGATACACCTTAAAAAAAATTTCAGAGCAACCCAATCGATTTGTGACGTGCCGATGATCAACGGCAGCGTCACAAAGGGGCCAAATATTAGTTTTGAATTTTTCAAGAATACATGCTGATCACTACAGCCTCCAAAAAATTCAAAGATGTGCATTGGGGTGAGATACACCTTAAAAAAATTTCAGAGCCACCCAATCGATTTGTGACGTGTCCGATGATCAACGGCAGCGTCACAAAGGGGCCAAATATTAGTTTTGAATTTTTCAAGAATACATGCTGATCACTACAGCCTCCAAAAAAATCAAAGATGTGCATTGGGGTGAGATACACCTTCAAACAATTTTTCAGAGCGAGCTGAGCGATTTCTGACGTGCCGATGATCAACGGCAGCGTCACACAGGGGCCAAATATTAGTTTTGAATTTTTCAAGAATACATGCTGATCACTACAGCCTCCAAAAAAATCAAAGATGTGCATTGGGGTGAGATACACCTTCAAACAATTTTTCAGAGATAGCTGAGCGATTTCTGACGTGCCGGTGATCAACGGTAACGTCACACAGGGGCCAAATATTGGTTTTGAATTTTTCAAGAATACATGCTGATCACTACAGCCTCCAAAAAATTCAAAGATGTGCATTGGGGTGAGATACACCTTCAAACAATTTTTCTGAGCGAGCTGAGCGATTTGTGACGTGCCGATGATCAACGGCAGCGTCACACAGGGGCCAAATATTAGTTTTGAATTTTTCAAGAATACATACTGATCACTACAGCCTCCAAAAAATTCAAAGATGTGCATTGGGGTGAGATACACCTTAAAAAAAATTTCAGAGCAACCCAATCGATTTCTGACGTGCCGATGATCAACGGCAGCGTCACAAAGGGGCCAAATATTAGTTTTGAATTTTTCAAGAATACATGCTGATCACTACAGCCTCCAAAAAATTCAAAGATGTGCATTGGGGTGAGATACACCTTAAAAAAATTTCAGAGCCACCCAATCGATTTGTGACGTGCCGATGATCAACGGCAGCGTCACACAGGGGCCAAATATTAGTTTTGAATTTTTCAAGAATACATGCTGATCACTACAGCCTCCAAAAAATTCAAAGATGTGCATTGGGGTGAGATACACCTTAAAATAAATTTCAGAGCCACCCAATCGATTTGTGACGTGCCGATGATCAACGGCAGCGTCACAAAGGGGCCAAATATTAGTTTTGAATTTTTCAAGAATACATGCTGATCACTACAGCCTCCAAAAAAATCAAAGATGTGCATTGGGGTGAGATACACCTTCAAACAATTTTTCTGAGCGAGCTGAGCGATTTCTGACGTGCCGGTGATCAACGGTAACGTCAAAAAGGGGCCAAATATTGGTTTTGAATTTTTCAAGAATACATGCTGATCACTACAGCCTCCAAAAAAATCAAAGATGTGCATTGGGGTGAGATACACCTTCAAACAATTTTTCTGAGCGAGCTGAGCGATTTGTGACGTGCCGATGATCAACGGCAGCGTCACAAAGGGGCCAAATATTAGTTTTGAATTTTTCAAGAATACATACTGATCACTACAGCCTCCAAAAAATTCAAAGATGTGCATTGGGGTGAGATACACCTTAAAAAAAATTTCAGAGCCACCCAATCGATTTGTGACGTGCCGATGATCAACGGCAGCGTCACAAAGGGGCCAAATATTAGTTTTGAATTTTTCAAGAATACATGCTGATCACTACAGCCTCCAAAAAAATCAAAGATGTGCATTGGGGTGAGATACACCTTAAAAAAATTTCAGAGCCACCCAATCGGGTGCGTCACACAGGGGCCAAAAATCAAAAATGTGCATTGGGGTGAGATACACCTTAAAAAAAATTTCAGAGCCACCCAATCGATTTGTGACGTGCCGATGATCAACGGCAGCGTCACACAGGGGCCAAATATTAGTTTTGAAATTTTCAAGAATACATGCTGATCACTACAGCCTCCAAAAAATTCAAAGATGTGCATTGGGGTGAGATACACCTTAAAAAAAATTTCAGAGCCACCCAATCGATTTGTGACGTGCCGATGATCAACGGCAGCGTCACAAAGGGGCCAAATATTAGTTTTGAATTTTTCAAGAATACATGCTGATCACTACAGCCTCCAAAAAAATCAAAGATGTGCATTGGGGTGAGATACACCTTCAAACAATTTTTCAGAGCGAGCTGAGCGATTTCTGACGTGCCGATGATCAACGGTAACGTCAGAAAGGGGCCAAATATTGGTTTTGAATTTTTCAAGAATACATGCTGATCACTACAGCCTCCAAAAAAATCAAAGATGTGCATTGGGGTGAGATACACCTTCAAACAATTTTTCAGAGATAGCTGAGCGATTTCTGACGTGCCGGTGATCAACGGTAACGTCACACAGGGGCCAAATATTGGTTTTGAATTTTTCAAGAATACATGCTGATCACTACAGCCTCCAAAAAATTCAAAGATGTGCATTGGGGTGAGATACACCTTCAAACAATTTTTCTGAGCGAGCTGAGCGATTTGTGACGTGCCGATGATCAACGGCAGCGTCACACAGGGGCCAAATATTAGTTTTGAATTTTTCAAGAATACATACTGATCACTACAGCCTCCAAAAAATTCAAAGATGTGCATTGGGGTGAGATACACCTTAAAAAAAATTTCAGAGCAACCCAATCGATTTGTGACGTGCCGATGATCAACGGCAGCGTCACAAAGGGGCCAAATATTAGTTTTGAATTTTTCAAGAATACATGCTGATCACTACAGCCTCCAAAAAATTCAAAGATGTGCATTGGGGTGAGATACACCTTAAAAAAATTTCAGAGCCACCCAATCGATTTGTGACGTGTCCGATGATCAACGGCAGCGTCACAAAGGGGCCAAATATTAGTTTTGAATTTTTCAAGAATACATGCTGATCACTACAGCCTCCAAAAAAATCAAAGATGTGCATTGGGGTGAGATACACCTTCAAACAATTTTTCAGAGCGAGCTGAGCGATTTCTGACGTGCCGATGATCAACGGCAGCGTCACACAGGGGCCAAATATTAGTTTTGAATTTTTCAAGAATACATGCTGATCACTACAGCCTCCAAAAAAATCAAAGATGTGCATTGGGGTGAGATACACCTTCAAACAATTTTTCTGAGCGAGCTGAGCGATTTCTGACGTGCCGGTGATCAACGGTAACGTCAGAAAGGGGCCAAATATTGGTTTTGAATTTTTCAAGAATACATGCTGATCACTACAGCCTCCAAAAAATTCAAAGATGTGCATTGGGGTGAGATACACCTTAAAAAAAAATTCATAGCCACCCAATCGATTTGTGACGTGTCCGATGATCAACGGCAGCGTCACACAGGGGCCAAATATTAGTTTTGAATTTTTCAAGAATACATGCTGATCACTACAGCCTCCAAAAAATTCAAAGATGTGCATTGGGGTGAGATACACCTTTAAAAAAAATTCAGAGCCACCCAATCGATTTGTGACGTGCCGATGATCAACGGCAGCGTCACAAAGGGGCCAAATATTAGTTTTGAATTTTTCAAGAATACATGCTGATCACTACAGCCTCCAAAAAAATCAAAGATGTGCATTGGGGTGAGATACACCTTCAAACAATTTTTCAGAGCGAGCTGAGCGATTTCTGACGTGCCGGTGATCAACGGTAACGTCAGAAAGGGGCCAAATATTGGTTTTGAATTTTTCCAGAATACATGCTGATCACTACAGCCTCCAAAAAAATCAAAGATGTGCATTGGGGTGAGATACACCTTCAAACAATTTTTCTGAGCGAGCTGAGCGATTTCTGACGTGCCGGTGATCAACGGTAACGTCAGAAAGGGGCCAAATATTGGTTTTGAATTTTTCAAGAATACATGCTGATCACTACAGCCTCCAAAAAATTTAAAGATGTGCATTGGGGTGAGATACACCTTAAAAAAAATTTCAGAGCCACCCAATCGATTTGTGACGTGTCCGATGATCAACGGCAGCGTCACACAGGGGCCAAATATTAGTTTTGAATTTTTCAAGAATACATGCTGATCACTACAGCCTCCAAAAAATTCAAAGATGTGCATTGGGGTGAGATACACCTTTAAAAAAAATTCAGAGCCACCCAATCGATTTGTGACGTGCCGATGATCAACGGCAGCGTCACAAAGGGGCCAAATATTAGTTTTGAATTTTTCAAGAATACATGCTGATCACTACAGCCTCCAAAAAAATCAAAGATGTGCATTGGGGTGAGATACACCTTCAAACAATTTTTCAGAGCGAGCTGAGCGATTTCTGACGTGCCGGTGATCAACGGTAACGTCAGAAAGGGGCCAAATATTGGTTTTGAATTTTTCCAGAATACATGCTGATCACTACAGCCTCCAAAAAATTCAAAGATGTGCATTGGGGGTGAGATACACCTTCAAACAATTTTTCAGAGCGAGCTGAGCGATTTCTGACTTGCCGGTGATCAACGGTAACGTCAGAAAGGGGCCAAATATTGGTTTTGAATTTTTCCAGAATACATGCTGATCACTACAGCCTCCAAAAAAATCAAAGATGTGCATTGGGTTGAGATACACCTTCAAACAATTTTTCTGAGCGAGGTGAGCGATTTCTGACGTGCCGGTGATCAACGGTAACGTCAGAAAGGGGCCAAATATTGGTTTTGAATTTTTCAAGAATACATGCTGATCACTATAGCCTCCAAAAAATTCAAAGTTGTGCATTGGGGTGAGATACACCTTAAAAAAATTTTCAGAGCCACCCAATCGATTTGTGACGTGTCCGATGATCAACGGCAGCGTCACACAGGGGCCAAATATTAGTTTTGAATTTTTCAAGAATACATGCTGATCACTACAGCCTCCAAAAAATTCAAAGATGTGCATTGGGGTGAGATACACCTTAAAAAAAATTTCAGAGCCACCCAATCGATTTGTGACGTGCCGATGATCAACGGCAGCGTCACACAGGGGCCAAATATCAGTTTTGAAATTTTCAAGAATACATGCTGATCACTACAGCCTCCAAAAAATTCAAAGATGTGCATTGGGGTGAGATACACCTTAAAAAAAATTTCAGAGCCACCCAATCGATTTGTGACGTGCCGATGATCAACGGCAGCGTCACAAAGGGGCCAAATATTAGTTTTGAATTTTTCAAGAATACATGCTGATCACTACAGCCTCCAAAAAAATCAAAGATGTGCATTGGGGTGAGATACACCTTCAAACAATTTTTCAGAGCGAGCTGAGCGATTTCTGACGTGCCGATGATCAACGGTAACGTCAGAAAGGGGCCAAATATTGGTTTTGAATTTTTCAAGAATACATGCTGATCACTACAGCCTCCAAAAAAATCAAAGATGTGCATTGGGGTGAGATACACCTTCAAACAATTTTTCAGAGATAGCTGAGCGATTTCTGACGTGCCGGTGATCAACGGTAACGTCAGAAAGGGGCCAAATATTGGTTTTGAATTTTTCCAGAATACATGCTGATCACTACAGCCTCCAAAAAATTCAAAGATGTGCATTGGGGGTGAGATACACCTTCAAACAATTTTTCAGAGCGAGCTGAGCGATTTCTGACTTGCCGGTGATCAACGGTAACGTCAGAAAGGGGCCAAATATTGGTTTTGAATTTTTCCAGAATACATGCTGATCACTACAGCCTCCAAAAAAATCAAAGATGTGCATTGGGGTGAGATACACCTTCAAACAATTTTTCTGAGCGAGGTGAGCGATTTCTGACGTGCCGGTGATCAACGGTAACGTCAGAAAGGGGCCAAATATTGGTTTTGAATTTTTCAAGAATACATGCTGATCACTATAGCCTCCAAAAAATTCAAAGTTGTGCATTGGGGTGAGATACACCTTAAAAAAATTTTCAGAGCCACCCAATCGATTTGTGACGTGTCCGATGATCAACGGCAGCGTCACACAGGGGCCAAAAATCAAAAATGTGCATTGGGGTGAGATACACCTTAAAAAAAATTTCAGAGCCACCCAATCGATTTGTGACGTGCCGATGATCAACGGCAGCGTCACACAGGGGCCAAATATTAGTTTTGAAATTTTCAAGAATACATGCTGATCACTACAGCCTCCAAAAAATTCAAAGATGTGCATTGGGGTGAGATACACCTTAAAAAAAAATTCATAGCCACCCAATCGATTTGTGACGTGTCCGATGATCAACGGCAGCGTCACACAGGGGCCAAATATTAGTTTTGAATTTTTCAAGAATACATGCTGATCACTACAGCCTCCAAAAAATTCAAAGATGTGCATTGGGGTGAGATACACCTTTAAAAAAAATTCAGAGCCACCCAATCGATTTGTGACGTGCCGATGATCAACGGCAGCGTCACAAAGGGGCCAAATATTAGTTTTGAATTTTTCAAGAATACATGCTGATCACTACAGCCTCCAAAAAAATCAAAGATGTGCATTGGGGTGAGATACACCTTCAAACAATTTTTCAGAGCGAGCTGAGCGATTTCTGACGTGCCGGTGATCAACGGTAACGTCAGAAAGGGGCCAAATATTGGTTTTGAATTTTTCCAGAATACATGCTGATCACTACAGCCTCCAAAAAAATCAAAGATGTGCATTGGGGTGAGATACACCTTCAAACAATTTTTCTGAGCGAGCTGAGCGATTTCTGACGTGCCGGTGATCAACGGTAACGTCAGAAAGGGGCCAAATATTGGTTTTGAATTTTTCAAGAATACATGCTGATCACTACAGCCTCCAAAAAATTTAAAGATGTGCATTGGGGTGAGATACACCTTAAAAAAAATTTCAGAGCCACCCAATCGATTTGTGACGTGTCCGATGATCAACGGCAGCGTCACACAGGGGCCAAATATTAGTTTTGAATTTTTCAAGAATACATGCTGATCACTACAGCCTCCAAAAAATTCAAAGATGTGCATTGGGGTGAGATACACCTTTAAAAAAAATTCAGAGCCACTCAATCGATTTGTGACGTGCCGATGATCAACGGCAGCGTCACAAAGGGGCCAAATATTAGTTTTGAATTTTTCAAGAATACATGCTGATCACTACAGCCTCCAAAAAAATCAAAGATGTGCATTGGGGTGAGATACACCTTCAAACAATTTTTCAGAGCGAGCTGAGCGATTTCTGACGTGCCGGTGATCAACGGTAACGTCAGAAAGGGGCCAAATATTGGTTTTGAATTTTTCCAGAATACATGCTGATCACTACAGCCTCCAAAAAATTCAAAGATGTGCATTGGGGGTGAGATACACCTTCAAACAATTTTTCAGAGCGAGCTGAGCGATTTCTGACTTGCCGGTGATCAACGGTAACGTCAGAAAGGGGCCAAATATTGGTTTTGAATTTTTCCAGAATACATGCTGATCACTACAGCCTCCAAAAAAATCAAAGATGTGCATTGGGTTGAGATACACCTTCAAACAATTTTTCTGAGCGAGGTGAGCGATTTCTGACGTGCCGGTGATCAACGGTAACGTCAGAAAGGGGCCAAATATTGGTTTTGAATTTTTCAAGAATACATGCTGATCACTATAGCCTCCAAAAAATTCAAAGTTGTGCATTGGGGTGAGATACACCTTAAAAAAATTTTCAGAGCCACCCAATCGATTTGTGACGCGTCCGATGATCAACGGCAGCGTCACACAGGGGCCAAATATTAGTTTTGAATTTTTCAAGAATACATGCTGATCACTACAGCCTCCAAAAAATTCAAAGATGTGCATTGGGGTGAGATACACCTTAAAAAAAATTTCAGAGCCACCCAATCGATTTGTGACGTGCCGATGATCAACGGCAGCGTCACACAGGGGCCAAATATCAGTTTTGAAATTTTCAAGAATACATGCTGATCACTACAGCCTCCAAAAAATTCAAAGATGTGCATTGGGGTGAGATACACCTTAAAAAAAATTTCAGAGCCACCCAATCGATTTGTGACGTGCCGATGATCAACGGCAGCGTCACAAAGGGGCCAAATATTAGTTTTGAATTTTTCAAGAATACATGCTGATCACTACAGCCTCCAAAAAAATCAAAGATGTGCATTGGGGTGAGATACACCTTCAAACAATTTTTCAGAGCGAGCTGAGCGATTTCTGACGTGCCGATGATCAACGGTAACGTCAGAAAGGGGCCAAATATTGGTTTTGAATTTTTCAAGAATACATGCTGATCACTACAGCCTCCAAAAAAATCAAAGATGTGCATTGGGGTGAGATACACCTTCAAACAATTTTTCAGAGATAGCTGAGCGATTTCTGACGTGCCGGTGATCAACGGTAACGTCACACAGGGGCCAAATATTGGTTTTGAATTTTTCAAGAATACATGCTGATCACTACAGCCTCCAAAAAATTCAAAGATGTGCATTGGGGTGAGATACACCTTAAAAAAAATTTCAGAGCAACCCAATCGATTTGTGACGTGCCGATGATCAACGGCAGCGTCACAAAGGGGCCAAATATTGGTTTTGAATTTTTCAAGAATACATGCTGATCACTACAGCCTCCAAAAAATTCAAAGATGTGCATTGGGGTGAGATACACCTTAAAAAAATTTCAGAGCCACCCAATCGATTTGTGACGTGTCCGATGATCAACGGCAGCGTCACAAAGGGGCCAAATATTAGTTTTGAATTTTTCAAGAATACATGCTGATCACTACAGCCTCCAAAAAAATCAAAGATGTGCATTGGGGTGAGATACACCTTCAAACAATTTTTCAGAGCGAGCTGAGCGATTTCTGACGTGCCGATGATCAACGGCAGCGTCACACAGGGGCCAAATATTAGTTTTGAATTTTTCAAGAATACATGCTGATCACTACAGCCTCCAAAAAAATCAAAGATGTGCATTGGGGTGAGATACACCTTCAAACAATTTTTCAGAGATAGCTGAGCGATTTCTGACGTGCCGGTGATCAACGGTAACGTCACACAGGGGCCAAATATTGGTTTTGAATTTTTCAAGAATACATGCTGATCACTACAGCCTCCAAAAAATTCAAAGATGTGCATTGGGGTGAGATACACCTTCAAACAATTTTTCTGAGCGAGCTGAGCGATTTGTGACGTGCCGATGATCAACGGCAGCGTCACACAGGGGCCAAATATTAGTTTTGAATTTTTCAAGAATACATACTGATCACTACAGCCTCCAAAAAATTCAAAGATGTGCATTGGGGTGAGATACACCTTAAAAAAATTTCAGAGCCACCCAATCGATTTGTGACGTGCCGATGATCAACGGCAGCGTCACAAAGGGGCCAAATATTAGTTTTGAATTTTTCAAGAATACATGCTGATCACTACAGCCTCCAAAAAATTCAAAGATGTGCATTGGGGTGAGATACACCTTAAAAAAATTTCAGAGCCACCCAATCGATTTGTGACGTGCCGATGATCAACGGCAGCGTCACACAGGGGCCAAATATTAGTTTTGAATTTTTCAAGAATACATGCTGATCACTACAGCCTCCAAAAAATTCAAAGATGTGCATTGGGGTGAGATACACCTTAAAATAAATTTCAGAGCCACCCAATCGATTTGTGACGTGCCGATGATCAACGGCAGCGTCACAAAGGGGCCAAATATTAGTTTTGAATTTTTCAAGAATACATGCTGATCACTACAGCCTCCAAAAAAATCAAAGATGTGCATTGGGGTGAGATACACCTTCAAACAATTTTTCTGAGCGAGCTGAGCGATTTCTGACGTGCCGGTGATCAACGTTAACGTCAAAAAGGGGCCAAATATTGGTTTTGAATTTTTCAAGAATACATGCTGATCACTACAGCCTCCAAAAAAATCAAAGATGTGCATTGGGGTGAGATACACCTTCAAACAATTTTTCTGAGCGAGCTGAGCGATTTGTGACGTGCCGATGATCAACGGCAGCGTCACAAAGGGGCCAAATATTAGTTTTGAATTTTTCAAGAATACATACTGATCACTACAGCCTCCAAAAAATTCAAAGATGTGCATTGGGGTGAGATACACCTTAAAAAAAATTTCAGAGCCACCCAATCGATTTGTGACGTGCCGATGATCAACGGCAGCGTCACAAAGGGGCCAAATATTAGTTTTGAATTTTTCAAGAATACATGCTGATCACTACAGCCTCCAAAAAAATCAAAGATGTGCATTGGGGTGAGATACACCTTAAAAAAATTTCAGAGCCACCCAATCGGGTGCGTCACACAGGGGCCAAATATTAGTTTTGAATTTTTCAAGAATACATGCTGATCACTACAGCCTCCAAAAAAAATCAAAGATGTGCATTGGGGTGAGATACACCTTCAAACAATTTTTCAGAGATAGCTGAGCGATTTCTGACGTGCCGGTGATCAACGGTAACGTCACACAGGGGCCAAATATTGGTTTTGAATTTTTCCAGAATACATGCTGATCACTACAGCCTCCAAAAAAATCAAAGATGTGCATTGGGGTGAGATACACCTTCAAACAATTTTTCTGAGCGAGCTGAGCGATTTGTGACGTGCCGATGATCAACGGCAGCGTCACACAGGGGCCAAATATTAGTTTTGAATTTTTCAAGAATACATACTGATCACTACAGCCTCCAAAAAATTCAAAGATGTGCATTGGGGTGAGATACACCTTAAAAAAATTTTTCAGAGCCACCCAATCGATTTGTGACGTGCCGATGATCAACGGCAGCGTCACAAAGGGGCCAAATATTAGTTTTGAATTTTTCAAGAATACATGCTGATCACTACAGCCTCCAAAAAAATCAAAGATGTGCATTGGGGTGAGATACACCTTAAAAAAAATTTCAGAGCCACCCAATCGATTTGTGACGTGCCGATGATCAACGGCAGCGTCACAAAGGGGCCAAATATTAGTTTTGAATTTTTCCAGAATACATGCTGATCACTACAGCCTCCAAAAAATTCAAAGATGTGCATTGGGGTGAGATACACCTTCAAACAATTTTTCAGAGCGAGCTGAGCGATTTCTGATGTGCCGGTGATCAACGGTAGCGTCAGAAAGGGGCCAAATATTGGTTTTGAATTTTTCAAGAATACATGCTGATCACTACAGCCTCCAAAAAAATCAAAGATGTGCATTGGGGTGAGATACACCTTCAAACAATTTTTCTGAGCGAGCTGAGCGATTTCTGACGTGCTGGTGATCAACGGTAACGTCAGAAAGGGGCCAAATATTGGTTTTGAATTTTTCAAGAATACATGCTGATCACTATAGCCTCCAAAAAATTCAAAGTTGTGCATTGGGGTGAGATACACCTTAAACAAATTTTCAGAGCCACCCAATCGATTTGTGACGTGTCCAATGATCAACGGCAGCGTCACACAGGGGCCAAATATTAGTTTTGAATTTTTCAAGAATACATGCTGATCACTACAGCCTCCAAAAAATTCAAAGATGTGCATTGGGGTGAGATACACCTTAAAAAAAATTTCAGAGCCACCCAATCGGGTGCGTCACACAGGGGCCAAATATTAGTTTTGAATTTTTCAAGAATACATGCTGATCACTACAGCCTCCAAAAAAAATCAAAGATGTGCATTGGGGTGAGATACACCTTCAAACAATTTTCAGAGCGAGCTGAGCGATTTCTGACGTGCCGGTGATCAACGGTAACGTCAGAAAGGGGCCAAATATTGGTTTTGAATTTTTGATCACTACAGCCTCCAAAAAATTCAAAGATGTGCATTGGGGTGAGATACACCTTAAAAAAAATTTCAGAGCCACCCAATCGGGTGCGTCACACAGGGGCCAAATATTAGTTTTGAATTTTTCAAGAATACATGCTGATCACTACAGCCTCCAAAAAAAATCAAAGATGTGCATTGGGGTGAGATACACCTTCAAATAATTTTTCAGAGATAGCTGAGCGATTTCTGACGTGCCGGTGATCAACGGTAACGTCACACAGGGGCCAAATATTGGTTTTGAATTTTTCCAGAATACATGCTGATCACTACAGCCTCCAAAAAAATCAAAGATGTGCATTGGGGTGAGATACACCTTCAAACAATTTTTCTGAGCGAGCTGAGCGATTTGTGACGTGCCGATGATCAACGGCAGCATCACACAGGGGCCAAATATTAGTTTTGAATTTTTCAAGAATACATACTGATCACTACAGCCTCTAAAAAATTCAAAGATGTGCATTGGGGTGAGATACACCTTAAAAAAAATTTTCAGAGCCACCCAATCGGTCAACGGCAGCGTCACAAAGGGGCCAAATATTAGTTTTGAATTTTTCAAGAATACATGCTGATCACTACAGCCTCCAAAAAAATCAAAGATGTGCATTGGGGTGAGATACACCTTAAAAAAAATTTCAGAGCCACCCAATCGACTTGTGACGTGCCGATGATCAACGGCAGCGTCACAAAGGGGCCAAATATTAGTTTTGAATTTTTCAAGAATACATGCTGATCACTACAGCCTCCAAAAAATTCAAAGATGTGCATTGGGGTGAGATACACCTACAAACAATTTTTCAGAGCGAGCTGAGCGATTTCTGACGTGCCGGTGATCAACGGTAACGTCAGAAAGGGGCCAAATATTGGTTTTGAATTTTTCAAGAATACATGCTGATCACTACAGCCTCCAAAAAAATCAAAGATGTGCATTGGGGTGAGATACACCTTCAAACAATTTTTCTGAGCGAGCTGAGCGATTTCTGACGTGCCGGTGATCAACGGTAACGTCAGAAAGGGGCCAAATATTGGTTTTGAATTTTTCAAGAATACATGCTGATCACTATAGCCTCCAAAAAATTCAAAGATGTGCATTGGGGTGAGATACACCTTAAAAAAATTTCAGAGCCACCCAATCGGGTGCGTCACACAGGGGCCAAATATTAGTTTTGAATTTTTCAAGAATACATGCTGATCACTACAGCCTCCAAAAAATTCAAAAATGTGCATTGGGGTGAGATACACCTTAAAAAATTTCAGAGCCACCCAATCGATTTGTGACGTGCCGATGATCAACGGCAGCGTCACAAAGGGGCCAAATATTAGTTTTGAATTTTTCAAGAATACATGCTGATCACTACAGCCTCCAAAAAAATCAAAGATGTGCATTGGGGTGAGATACACCTTCAAACAATTTTTCTGAGCGAGCTGAGCGATTTCTGACGTGCCGATGATCAACGGCAGCGTCACAAAGGGGCCAAATATTAGTTTTGAATTTTTCAAGAATACATGCTGATCACTACAGCCTCCAAAAAAATCAAAGATGTGCATTGGGGTGAGATACACCTTCAAACAATTTTTCAGAGCGAGCTGAGCGATTTCTGACGTGCCGGTGATCAACGGTAACGTCAGAAAGGGGCCAAATATTGGTTTTGAATTTTTCCAGAATACATGCTGATCACTACAGCCTCCAAAAAAATCAAAGATGTGCATTGGGGTGAGATACACCTTCAAACAATTTTTCTGAGCGAGCTGAGCGATTTCTGACGTGCCGGTGATCAACGGTAACGTCAGAAAGGGGCCAAATATTGGTTTTGAATTTTTCAAGAATACATGCTGATCACTACAGCCTCCAAAAAATTCAAAGATGTGCATTGGGGTGAGATACACCTTAAAAAAAAATTCATAGCCACCCAATCGATTTGTGACGTGTCCGATGATCAACGGCAGCGTCACACAGGGGCCAAATATTAGTTTTGAATTTTTCCAGAATACATGCTGATCACTACAGCCTCCAAAAAATTCAAAGATGTGCATTGGGGTGAGATACACCTTAAAAAAAAATTCAGAGCCACCCAATCGATTTGTGACGTGCCGATGATCAACGGCAGCGTCACAAAGGGGCCAAATATTAGTTTTGAATTTTTCCAGAATACATGCTGATCACTACAGCCTCCAAAAAAATCAAAGATGTGCATTGGGGTGAGATACACCTTCAAACAATTTTTCAGAGCGAGCTGAGCGATTTCTGACGTGCCGGTGATCAACGGTAACGTCAGAAAGGGGCCAAATATTGGTTTTGAATTTTTCAAGAATACATGCTGATCACTACAGCCTCCAAAAAAATCAAAGATGTGCATTGGGGTGAGATACACCTTCAAACAATTTTTCTGAGCGAGCTGAGCGATTTCTGACGTGCCGGTGATCAACGGTAACGTCAGAAAGGGGCCAAATATTGGTTTTGAATTTTTCAAGAATACATGCTGATCACTACAGCCTCCAAAAAATTTAAAGATGTGCATTGGGGTGAGATACACCTTAAAAAAAATTTCAGAGCCACCCAATCGATTTGTGACGTGTCCGATGATCAACGGCAGCGTCACACAGGGGCCAAATATTAGTTTTGAATTTTTCCAGAATGCATGCTGATCACTACAGCCTCCAAAAAATTCAAAGATGTGCATTGGGGTGAGATACACCTTAAAAAAAAATTCAGAGCCACCCAATCGATTTGTGACGTGCCGATGATCAACGGCAGCGTCACAAAGGGGCCAAATATTAGTTTTGAATTTTTCAAGAATACATGCTGATCACTACAGCCTCCAAAAAAATCAAAGATGTGCATTGGGGTGAGATACACCTTCAAACAATTTTTCAGAGCGAGCTGAGCGATTTCTGACGTGCCGGTGATCAACGGTAACGTCAGAAAGGGGCCAAATATTGGTTTTGAATTTTTCCAGAATACATGCTGATCACTACAGCCTCCAAAAAATTCAAAGATGTGCATTGGGGGTGAGATACACCTTCAAACAATTTTTCAGAGCGAGCTGAGCGATTTCTGACTTGCCGGTGATCAACGGTAACGTCAGAAAGGGGCCAAATATTGGTTTTGAATTTTTCCAGAATACATGCTGATCACTACAGCCTCCAAAAAAATCAAAGATGTGCATTGGGGTGAGATACACCTTCAAACAATTTTTCTGAGCGAGGTGAGCGATTTCTGACGTGCCGGTGATCAACGGTAACGTCAGAAAGGGGCCAAATATTGGTTTTGAATTTTTCAAGAATACATGCTGATCACTATAGCCTCCAAAAAATTCAAAGTTGTGCATTGGGGTGAGATACACCTTAAAAAAATTTTCAGAGCCACCCAATCGATTTGTGACGTGTCCGATGATCAACGGCAGCGTCACACAGGGGCCAAAAATCAAAAATGTGCATTGGGGTGAGATACACCTTAAAAAAAATTTCAGAGCCACCCAATCGATTTGTGACGTGCCGATGATCAACGGCAGCGTCACACAGGGGCCAAATATTAGTTTTGAAATTTTCAAGAATACATGCTGATCACTACAGCCTCCAAAAAATTCAAAGATGTGCATTGGGGTGAGATACACCTTAAAAAAAATTTCAGAGCCACCCAATCGATTTGTGACGTGCCGATGATCAACGGCAGCGTCACAAAGGGGCCAAATATTAGTTTTGAAATTTTCAAGAATACATGCTGATCACTACAGCCTCCAAAAAAATCAAAGATGTGCATTGGGGTGAGATACACCATCAAACAATTTTTCAGAGCGAGCTGAGCGATTTCTGACGTGCCGATGATCAACGGTAACGTCAGAAAGGGGCCAAATATTGGTTTTGAATTTTTCAAGAATACATGCTGATCACTACAGCCTCCAAAAAAATCAAAGATGTGCATTGGGGTGAGATACACCTTCAAACAATTTTTCAGAGATAGCTGAGCGATTTCTGACGTGCAGGTGATCAACGGTAACGTCACACAGGGGCCAAATATTGGTTTTGAATTTTTCAAGAATACATGCTGATCACTACAGCCTCCAAAAAATTCAAAGATGTGCATTGGGGTGAGATACACCTTCAAACAATTTTTCTGAGCGAGCTGAGCGATTTGTGACGTGCCGATGATCAACGGCAGCGTCACACAGGGGCCAAATATTAGTTTTGAATTTTTCAAGAATACATACTGATCACTACAGCCTCCAAAAAATTCAAAGATGTGCATTGGGGTGAGATACACCTTAAAAAAAATTTCAGAGCAACCCAATCGATTTGTGACGTGCCGATGATCAACGGCAGCGTCACAAAGGGGCCAAATATTAGTTTTGAATTTTTCAAGAATACATGCTGATCACTACAGCCTCCAAAAAATTCAAAGATGTGCATTGGGGTGAGATACACCTTAAAAAAATTTCAGAGCCACCCAATCGATTTGTGACGTGTCCGATGATCAACGGCAGCGTCACAAAGGGGCCAAATATTAGTTTTGAATTTTTCAAGAATACATGCTGATCACAACAGCCTCTAAAAAAATCAAAGATGTGCATTGGGGTGAGATACACCTTCAAACAATTTTTCAGAGCGAGCTGAGCGATTTCTGATGTGCCGATGATCAACGGCAGCGTCACACAGGGGCCAAATATTAGTTTTGAATTTTTCAAGAATACATGCTGATCACTACAGCCTCCAAAAAAATCAAAGATGTGCATTGGGGTGAGATACACCTTCAAACAATTTTTCTGAGCGAGCTGAGCGATTTCTGACGTGCCGGTGATCAACGGTAACGTCAGAAAGGGGCCAAATATTGGTTTTGAATTTTTCAAGAATACATGCTGATCACTACAGCCTCCAAAAAATTCAAAGATGTGCATTGGGGTGAGATACACCTTAAAAAAAAATTCATAGCCACCCAATCGATTTGTGACGTGTCCGATGATCAACGGCAGCGTCACACAGGGGCCAAATATTAGTTTTGAATTTTTCAAGAATACATGCTGATCACTACAGCCTCCAAAAAAATCAAAGATGTGCATTGGGGTGAGATACACCTTCAAACAATTTTTCAGAGCGAGCTGAGCGATTTCTGACGTGCCGATGATCAACGGTAACGTCAGAAAGGGGCCAAATATTGGTTTTGAATTTTTCAAGAATACATGCTGATCACTACAGCCTCCAAAAAAATCAAAGATGTGCATTGGGGTGAGATACACCTTAAAAAAAATTTCAGAGCCACCCAATCGATTTGTGACGTGCCGATGATCAACGGCAGCGTCACAAAGGGGCCAAATATTAGTTTTGAATTTTTCAAGAATACATGCTGATCACTACAGCCTCCAAAAAAATCAAAGATGTGCATTGGGGTGAGATACACCTTCAAACAATTTTCAGAGCGAGCTGAGCGATTTCTGACGTGCCGGTGATCAACGGTAACGTCAGAAAGGGGCCAAATATTGGTTTTGAATTTTTGATCACTACAGCCTCCAAAAAATTCAAAGATGTGCATTGGGGTGAGATACACCTTAAAAAAAATTTCAGAGCCACCCAATCGGGTGCGTCACACAGGGGCCAAATATTAGTTTTGAATTTTTCAAGAATACATGCTGATCACTACAGCCTCCAAAAAAAATCAAAGATGTGCATTGGGGTGAGATACACCTTCAAACAATTTTTCAGAGATAGCTGAGCGATTTCTGACGTGCCGGTGATCAACGGTAACGTCACACAGGGGCCAAATATTGGTTTTGAATTTTTCCAGAATACATGCTGATCACTACAGCCTCCAAAAAAATCAAAGATGTGCATTGGGGTGAGATACACCTTCAAACAATTTTTCTGAGCGAGCTGAGCGATTTGTGATGTGCCGATGATCAACGGCAGCGTCACACAGGGGCCAAATATTAGTTTTGAATTTTTCAAGAATACATACTGATCACTACAGCCTCTAAAAAATTCAAAGATGTGCATTGGGGTGAGATACACCTTAAAAAAAATTTTCAGAGCCACCCAATCGGTCAACGGCAGCGTCACAAAGGGGCCAAATATTAGTTTTGAATTTTTCAAGAATACATGCTGATCACTACAGCCTCCAAAAAAATCAAAGATGTGCATTGGGGTGAGATACACCTTAAACAAAATTTCAGAGCCACCCAATCGACTTGTGACGTGCCGATGATCAACGGCAGCGTCACAAAGGGGCCAAATATTAGTTTTGAATTTTTCAAGAATACATGCTGATCACTACAGCCTCCAAAAAATTCAAAGATGTGCATTGGGGTGAGATACACCTTCAAACAATTTTTCAGAGCGAGCTGAGCGATTTCTGACGTGCCGGTGATCAACGGTAACGTCAGAAAGGGGCCAAATATTGGTTTTGAATTTTTCAAGAATACATGCTGATCACTACAGCCTCCAAAAAAATCAAAGATGTGCATTGGGGTGAGATACACCTTCAAACAATTTTTCAGAGCGAGCTGAGCGATTTCTGACGTGCCGATGATCAACGGCAGCGTCACACAGGGGCCAAATATTAGTTTTGAATTTTTCAAGAATACATGCTGATCACTACAGCCTCCAAAAAAATCAAAGATGTGCATTGGGGTGAGATACACCTTCAAACAATTTTTCTGAGCGAGCTGAGCGATTTCTGACGTGCCGGTGATCAACGGTAACGTCAGAAAGGGGCCAAATATTGGTTTTGAATTTTTCAAGAATACATGCTGATCACTACAGCCTCCAAAAAATTCAAAGATGTGCATTGGGGTGAGATACACCTTAAAAAAAAATTCATAGCCACCCAATCGATTTGTGACGTGTCCGATGATCAACGGCAGCGTCACACAGGGGCCAAATATTAGTTTTGAATTTTTCAAGAATACATGCTGATCACTACAGCCTCCAAAAAATTCAAAGATGTGCATTGGGGTGAGATACACCTTAAAAAAAAATTCAGAGCCACCCAATCGATTTGTGACGTGCCGATGATCAACGGCAGCGTCACAAAGGGGCCAAATATTAGTTTTGAATTTTTCAAGAATACATGCTGATCACTACAGCCTCCAAAAAAATCAAAGATGTGCATTGGGGTGAGATACACCTTCAAACAATTTTTCAGAGCGAGCTGAGCGATTTCTGACGTGCCGGTGATCAACGGTAACGTCAGAAAGGGGCCAAATATTGGTTTTGAATTTTTCAAGAATACATGCTGATCACTACAGCCTCCAAAAAATTTAAAGATGTGCATTGGGGTGAGATACACCTTAAAAAAAATTTCAGAGCCACCCAATCGATTTGTGACGTGTCCGATGATCAACGGCAGCGTCACACAGGGGCCAAATATTAGTTTTGAATTTTTCAAGAATACATGCTGATCACTACAGCCTCCAAAAAATTCAAAGATGTGCATTGGGGTGAGATACACCTTTAAAAAAAATTCAGAGCCACCCAATCGATTTGTGACGTGCCGATGATCAACGGCAGCGTCACAAAGGGGCCAAATATTAGTTTTGAATTTTTCAAGAATACATGCTGATCACTACAGCCTCCAAAAAAATCAAAGATGTGCATTGGGGTGAGATACACCTTCAAACAATTTTTCAGAGCGAGCTGAGCGATTTCTGACGTGCCGGTGATCAACGGTAACGTCAGAAAGGGGCCAAATATTGGTTTTGAATTTTTCCAGAATACATGCTGATCACTACAGCCTCCAAAAAATTCAAAGATGTGCATTGGGGGTGAGATACACCTTCAAACAATTTTTCAGAGCGAGCTGAGCGATTTCTGACTTGCCGGTGATCAACGGTAACGTCAGAAAGGGGCCAAATATTGGTTTTGAATTTTTCCAGAATACATGCTGATCACTACAGCCTCCAAAAAAATCAAAGATGTGCATTGGGTTGAGATACACCTTCAAACAATTTTTCTGAGCGAGGTGAGCGATTTCTGACGTGCCGGTGATCAACGGTAACGTCAGAAAGGGGCCAAATATTGGTTTTGAATTTTTCAAGAATACATGCTGATCACTATAGCCTCCAAAAAATTCAAAGTTGTGCATTGGGGTGAGATACACCTTAAAAAAATTTTCAGAGCCACCCAATCGATTTGTGACGCGTCCGATGATCAACGGCAGCGTCACACAGGGGCCAAATATTAGTTTTGAATTTTTCAAGAATACATGCTGATCACTACAGCCTCCAAAAAATTCAAAGATGTGCATTGGGGTGAGATACACCTTAAAAAAAATTTCAGAGCCACCCAATCGATTTGTGACGTGCCGATGATCAACGGCAGCGTCACACAGGGGCCAAATATCAGTTTTGAAATTTTCAAGAATACATGCTGATCACTACAGCCTCCAAAAAATTCAAAGATGTGCATTGGGGTGAGATACACCTTAAAAAAAATTTCAGAGCCACCCAATCGATTTGTGACGTGCCGATGATCAACGGCAGCGTCACAAAGGGGCCAAATATTAGTTTTGAATTTTTCCAGAATACATGCTGATCACTACAGCCTCCAAAAAAATCAAAGATGTGCATTGGGGTGAGATACACCTTCAAACAATTTTTCAGAGCGAGCTGAGCGATTTCTGACGTGCCGATGATCAACGGTAACGTCAGAAAGGGGCCAAATATTGGTTTTGAATTTTTCAAGAATACATGCTGATCACTACAGCCTCCAAAAAAATCAAAGATGTGCATTGGGGTGAGATACACCTTCAAACAATTTTTCAGAGATAGCTGAGCGATTTCTGACGTGCCGGTGATCAACGGTAACGTCACACAGGGGCCAAATATTGGTTTTGAATTTTTCAAGAATACATGCTGATCACTACAGCCTCCAAAAAATTCAAAGATGTGCATTGGGGTGAGATACACCTTAAAAAAAATTTCAGAGCAACCCAATCGATTTGTGACGTGCCGATGATCAACGGCAGCGTCACAAAGGGGCCAAATATTGGTTTTGAATTTTTCAAGAATACATGCTGATCACTACAGCCTCCAAAAAATTCAAAGATGTGCATTGGGGTGAGATACACCTTAAAAAAATTTCAGAGCCACCCAATCGATTTGTGACGTGTCCGATGATCAACGGCAGCGTCACAAAGGGGCCAAATATTAGTTTTGAATTTTTCAAGAATACATGCTGATCACTACAGCCTCCAAAAAAATCAAAGATGTGCATTGGGGTGAGATACACCTTCAAACAATTTTTCAGAGCGAGCTGAGCGATTTCTGACGTGCCGATGATCAACGGCAGCGTCACACAGGGGCCAAATATTAGTTTTGAATTTTTCAAGAATACATGCTGATCACTACAGCCTCCAAAAAAATCAAAGATGTGCATTGGGGTGAGATACACCTTCAAACAATTTTTCAGAGATAGCTGAGCGATTTCTGACGTGCCGGTGATCAACGGTAACGTCACACAGGGGCCAAATATTGGTTTTGAATTTTTCAAGAATACATGCTGATCACTACAGCCTCCAAAAAATTCAAAGATGTGCATTGGGGTGAGATACACCTTCAAACAATTTTTCTGAGCGAGCTGAGCGATTTGTGACGTGCCGATGATCAACGGCAGCGTCACACAGGGGCCAAATATTAGTTTTGAATTTTTCAAGAATACATACTGATCACTACAGCCTCCAAAAAATTCAAAGATGTGCATTGGGGTGAGATACACCTTAAAAAAATTTCAGAGCCACCCAATCGATTTGTGACGTGCCGATGATCAACGGCAGCGTCACAAAGGGGCCAAATATTAGTTTTGAATTTTTCAAGAATACATGCTGATCACTACAGCCTCCAAAAAATTCAAAGATGTGCATTGGGGTGAGATACACCTTAAAAAAATTTCAGAGCCACCCAATCGATTTGTGACGTGCCGATGATCAACGGCAGCGTCACACAGGGGCCAAATATTAGTTTTGAATTTTTCAAGAATACATGCTGATCACTACAGCCTCCAAAAAATTCAAAGATGTGCATTGGGGTGAGATACACCTTAAAATAAATTTCAGAGCCACCCAATCGATTTGTGACGTGCCGATGATCAACGGCAGCGTCACAAAGGGGCCAAATATTAGTTTTGAATTTTTCAAGAATACATGCTGATCACTACAGCCTCCAAAAAAATCAAAGATGTGCATTGGGGTGAGATACACCTTCAAACAATTTTTCTGAGCGAGCTGAGCGATTTCTGACGTGCCGGTGATCAACGTTAACGTCAAAAAGGGGCCAAATATTGGTTTTGAATTTTTCAAGAATACATGCTGATCACTACAGCCTCCAAAAAAATCAAAGATGTGCATTGGGGTGAGATACACCTTCAAACAATTTTTCTGAGCGAGCTGAGCGATTTGTGACGTGCCGATGATCAACGGCAGCGTCACAAAGGGGCCAAATATTAGTTTTGAATTTTTCAAGAATACATACTGATCACTACAGCCTCCAAAAAATTCAAAGATGTGCATTGGGGTGAGATACACCTTAAAAAAAATTTCAGAGCCACCCAATCGATTTGTGACGTGCCGATGATCAACGGCAGCGTCACAAAGGGGCCAAATATTAGTTTTGAATTTTTCAAGAATACATGCTGATCACTACAGCCTCCAAAAAAATCAAAGATGTGCATTGGGGTGAGATACACCTTAAAAAAATTTCAGAGCCACCCAATCGGGTGCGTCACACAGGGGCCAAATATTAGTTTTGAATTTTTCAAGAATACATGCTGATCACTACAGCCTCCAAAAAAAATCAAAGATGTGCATTGGGGTGAGATACACCTTCAAACAATTTTTCAGAGATAGCTGAGCGATTTCTGACGTGCCGGTGATCAACGGTAACGTCACACAGGGGCCAAATATTGGTTTTGAATTTTTCCAGAATACATGCTGATCACTACAGCCTCCAAAAAAATCAAAGATGTGCATTGGGGTGAGATACACCTTCAAACAATTTTTCTGAGCGAGCTGAGCGATTTGTGACGTGCCGATGATCAACGGCAGCGTCACACAGGGGCCAAATATTAGTTTTGAATTTTTCAAGAATACATACTGATCACTACAGCCTCCAAAAAATTCAAAGATGTGCATTGGGGTGAGATACACCTTAAAAAAATTTTTCAGAGCCACCCAATCGATTTGTGACGTGCCGATGATCAACGGCAGCGTCACAAAGGGGCCAAATATTAGTTTTGAATTTTTCAAGAATACATGCTGATCACTACAGCCTCCAAAAAAATCAAAGATGTGCATTGGGGTGAGATACACCTTAAAAAAAATTTCAGAGCCACCCAATCGATTTGTGACGTGCCGATGATCAACGGCAGCGTCACAAAGGGGCCAAATATTAGTTTTGAATTTTTCCAGAATACATGCTGATCACTACAGCCTCCAAAAAATTCAAAGATGTGCATTGGGGTGAGATACACCTTCAAACAATTTTTCAGAGCGAGCTGAGCGATTTCTGATGTGCCGGTGATCAACGGTAGCGTCAGAAAGGGGCCAAATATTGGTTTTGAATTTTTCAAGAATACATGCTGATCACTACAGCCTCCAAAAAAATCAAAGATGTGCATTGGGGTGAGATACACCTTCAAACAATTTTTCTGAGCGAGCTGAGCGATTTCTGACGTGCTGGTGATCAACGGTAACGTCAGAAAGGGGCCAAATATTGGTTTTGAATTTTTCAAGAATACATGCTGATCACTATAGCCTCCAAAAAATTCAAAGTTGTGCATTGGGGTGAGATACACCTTAAACAAATTTTCAGAGCCACCCAATCGATTTGTGACGTGTCCAATGATCAACGGCAGCGTCACACAGGGGCCAAATATTAGTTTTGAATTTTTCAAGAATACATGCTGATCACTACAGCCTCCAAAAAATTCAAAGATGTGCATTGGGGTGAGATACACCTTAAAAAAAATTTCAGAGCCACCCAATCGGGTGCGTCACACAGGGGCCAAATATTAGTTTTGAATTTTTCAAGAATACATGCTGATCACTACAGCCTCCAAAAAAAATCAAAGATGTGCATTGGGGTGAGATACACCTTCAAACAATTTTCAGAGCGAGCTGAGCGATTTCTGACGTGCCGGTGATCAACGGTAACGTCAGAAAGGGGCCAAATATTGGTTTTGAATTTTTGATCACTACAGCCTCCAAAAAATTCAAAGATGTGCATTGGGGTGAGATACACCTTAAAAAAAATTTCAGAGCCACCCAATCGGGTGCGTCACACAGGGGCCAAATATTAGTTTTGAATTTTTCAAGAATACATGCTGATCACTACAGCCTCCAAAAAAAATCAAAGATGTGCATTGGGGTGAGATACACCTTCAAATAATTTTTCAGAGATAGCTGAGCGATTTCTGACGTGCCGGTGATCAACGGTAACGTCACACAGGGGCCAAATATTGGTTTTGAATTTTTCCAGAATACATGCTGATCACTACAGCCTCCAAAAAAATCAAAGATGTGCATTGGGGTGAGATACACCTTCAAACAATTTTTCTGAGCGAGCTGAGCGATTTGTGACGTGCCGATGATCAACGGCAGCATCACACAGGGGCCAAATATTAGTTTTGAATTTTTCAAGAATACATACTGATCACTACAGCCTCTAAAAAATTCAAAGATGTGCATTGGGGTGAGATACACCTTAAAAAAAATTTTCAGAGCCACCCAATCGGTCAACGGCAGCGTCACAAAGGGGCCAAATATTAGTTTTGAATTTTTCAAGAATACATGCTGATCACTACAGCCTCCAAAAAAATCAAAGATGTGCATTGGGGTGAGATACACCTTAAAAAAAATTTCAGAGCCACCCAATCGACTTGTGACGTGCCGATGATCAACGGCAGCGTCACAAAGGGGCCAAATATTAGTTTTGAATTTTTCAAGAATACATGCTGATCACTACAGCCTCCAAAAAATTCAAAGATGTGCATTGGGGTGAGATACACCTACAAACAATTTTTCAGAGCGAGCTGAGCGATTTCTGACGTGCCGGTGATCAACGGTAACGTCAGAAAGGGGCCAAATATTGGTTTTGAATTTTTCAAGAATACATGCTGATCACTACAGCCTCCAAAAAAATCAAAGATGTGCATTGGGGTGAGATACACCTTCAAACAATTTTTCTGAGCGAGCTGAGCGATTTCTGACGTGCCGGTGATCAACGGTAACGTCAGAAAGGGGCCAAATATTGGTTTTGAATTTTTCAAGAATACATGCTGATCACTATAGCCTCCAAAAAATTCAAAGATGTGCATTGGGGTGAGATACACCTTAAAAAAATTTCAGAGCCACCCAATCGGGTGCGTCACACAGGGGCCAAATATTAGTTTTGAATTTTTCAAGAATACATGCTGATCACTACAGCCTCCAAAAAATTCAAAAATGTGCATTGGGGTGAGATACACCTTAAAAAATTTCAGAGCCACCCAATCGATTTGTGACGTGCCGATGATCAACGGCAGCGTCACAAAGGGGCCAAATATTAGTTTTGAATTTTTCAAGAATACATGCTGATCACTACAGCCTCCAAAAAAATCAAAGATGTGCATTGGGGTGAGATACACCTTCAAACAATTTTTCTGAGCGAGCTGAGCGATTTCTGACGTGCCGATGATCAACGGCAGCGTCACAAAGGGGCCAAATATTAGTTTTGAATTTTTCAAGAATACATGCTGATCACTACAGCCTCCAAAAAAATCAAAGATGTGCATTGGGGTGAGATACACCTTCAAACAATTTTTCAGAGCGAGCTGAGCGATTTCTGACGTGCCGGTGATCAACGGTAACGTCAGAAAGGGGCCAAATATTGGTTTTGAATTTTTCCAGAATACATGCTGATCACTACAGCCTCCAAAAAAATCAAAGATGTGCATTGGGGTGAGATACACCTTCAAACAATTTTTCTGAGCGAGCTGAGCGATTTCTGACGTGCCGGTGATCAACGGTAACGTCAGAAAGGGGCCAAATATTGGTTTTGAATTTTTCAAGAATACATGCTGATCACTACAGCCTCCAAAAAATTCAAAGATGTGCATTGGGGTGAGATACACCTTAAAAAAAAATTCATAGCCACCCAATCGATTTGTGACGTGTCCGATGATCAACGGCAGCGTCACACAGGGGCCAAATATTAGTTTTGAATTTTTCCAGAATACATGCTGATCACTACAGCCTCCAAAAAATTCAAAGATGTGCATTGGGGTGAGATACACCTTAAAAAAAAATTCAGAGCCACCCAATCGATTTGTGACGTGCCGATGATCAACGGCAGCGTCACAAAGGGGCCAAATATTAGTTTTGAATTTTTCCAGAATACATGCTGATCACTACAGCCTCCAAAAAAATCAAAGATGTGCATTGGGGTGAGATACACCTTCAAACAATTTTTCAGAGCGAGCTGAGCGATTTCTGACGTGCCGGTGATCAACGGTAACGTCAGAAAGGGGCCAAATATTGGTTTTGAATTTTTCAAGAATACATGCTGATCACTACAGCCTCCAAAAAAATCAAAGATGTGCATTGGGGTGAGATACACCTTCAAACAATTTTTCTGAGCGAGCTGAGCGATTTCTGACGTGCCGGTGATCAACGGTAACGTCAGAAAGGGGCCAAATATTGGTTTTGAATTTTTCAAGAATACATGCTGATCACTACAGCCTCCAAAAAATTTAAAGATGTGCATTGGGGTGAGATACACCTTAAAAAAAATTTCAGAGCCACCCAATCGATTTGTGACGTGTCCGATGATCAACGGCAGCGTCACACAGGGGCCAAATATTAGTTTTGAATTTTTCCAGAATGCATGCTGATCACTACAGCCTCCAAAAAATTCAAAGATGTGCATTGGGGTGAGATACACCTTAAAAAAAAATTCAGAGCCACCCAATCGATTTGTGACGTGCCGATGATCAACGGCAGCGTCACAAAGGGGCCAAATATTAGTTTTGAATTTTTCAAGAATACATGCTGATCACTACAGCCTCCAAAAAAATCAAAGATGTGCATTGGGGTGAGATACACCTTCAAACAATTTTTCAGAGCGAGCTGAGCGATTTCTGACGTGCCGGTGATCAACGGTAACGTCAGAAAGGGGCCAAATATTGGTTTTGAATTTTTCCAGAATACATGCTGATCACTACAGCCTCCAAAAAATTCAAAGATGTGCATTGGGGGTGAGATACACCTTCAAACAATTTTTCAGAGCGAGCTGAGCGATTTCTGACTTGCCGGTGATCAACGGTAACGTCAGAAAGGGGCCAAATATTGGTTTTGAATTTTTCCAGAATACATGCTGATCACTACAGCCTCCAAAAAAATCAAAGATGTGCATTGGGGTGAGATACACCTTCAAACAATTTTTCTGAGCGAGGTGAGCGATTTCTGACGTGCCGGTGATCAACGGTAACGTCAGAAAGGGGCCAAATATTGGTTTTGAATTTTTCAAGAATACATGCTGATCACTATAGCCTCCAAAAAATTCAAAGTTGTGCATTGGGGTGAGATACACCTTAAAAAAATTTTCAGAGCCACCCAATCGATTTGTGACGTGTCCGATGATCAACGGCAGCGTCACACAGGGGCCAAAAATCAAAAATGTGCATTGGGGTGAGATACACCTTAAAAAAAATTTCAGAGCCACCCAATCGATTTGTGACGTGCCGATGATCAACGGCAGCGTCACACAGGGGCCAAATATTAGTTTTGAAATTTTCAAGAATACATGCTGATCACTACAGCCTCCAAAAAATTCAAAGATGTGCATTGGGGTGAGATACACCTTAAAAAAAAATTCAGAGCCACCCAATCGATTTGTGACGTGCCGATGATCAACGGCAGCGTCACAAAGGGGCCAAATATTAGTTTTGAATTTTTCAAGAATACATGCTGATCACTACAGCCTCCAAAAAAATCAAAGATGTGCATTGGGGTGAGATACACCTTCAAACAATTTTTCAGAGCGAGCTGAGCGATTTCTGACGTGCCGGTGATCAACGGTAACGTCAGAAAGGGGCCAAATATTGGTTTTGAATTTTTCCAGAATACATGCTGATCACTACAGCCTCCAAAAAATTCAAAGATGTGCATTGGGGGTGAGATACACCTTCAAACAATTTTTCAGAGCGAGCTGAGCGATTTCTGACTTGCCGGTGATCAACGGTAACGTCAGAAAGGGGCCAAATATTGGTTTTGAATTTTTCCAGAATACATGCTGATCACTACAGCCTCCAAAAAAATCAAAGATGTGCATTGGGGTGAGATACACCTTCAAACAATTTTTCTGAGCGAGGTGAGCGATTTCTGACGTGCCGGTGATCAACGGTAACGTCAGAAAGGGGCCAAATATTGGTTTTGAATTTTTCAAGAATACATGCTGATCACTATAGCCTCCAAAAAATTCAAAGTTGTGCATTGGGGTGAGATACACCTTAAAAAAATTTTCAGAGCCACCCAATCGATTTGTGACGTGTCCGATGATCAACGGCAGCGTCACACAGGGGCCAAAAATCAAAAATGTGCATTGGGGTGAGATACACCTTAAAAAAAATTTCAGAGCCACCCAATCGATTTGTGACGTGCCGATGATCAACGGCAGCGTCACACAGGGGCCAAATATTAGTTTTGAAATTTTCAAGAATACATGCTGATCACTACAGCCTCCAAAAAATTCAAAGATGTGCATTGGGGTGAGATACACCTTAAAAAAAATTTCAGAGCCACCCAATCGATTTGTGACGTGCCGATGATCAACGGCAGCGTCACAAAGGGGCCAAATATTAGTTTTGAAATTTTCAAGAATACATGCTGATCACTACAGCCTCCAAAAAAATCAAAGATGTGCATTGGGGTGAGATACACCATCAAACAATTTTTCAGAGCGAGCTGAGCGATTTCTGACGTGCCGATGATCAACGGTAACGTCAGAAAGGGGCCAAATATTGGTTTTGAATTTTTCAAGAATACATGCTGATCACTACAGCCTCCAAAAAAATCAAAGATGTGCATTGGGGTGAGATACACCTTCAAACAATTTTTCAGAGATAGCTGAGCGATTTCTGACGTGCAGGTGATCAACGGTAACGTCACACAGGGGCCAAATATTGGTTTTGAATTTTTCAAGAATACATGCTGATCACTACAGCCTCCAAAAAATTCAAAGATGTGCATTGGGGTGAGATACACCTTCAAACAATTTTTCTGAGCGAGCTGAGCGATTTGTGACGTGCCGATGATCAACGGCAGCGTCACACAGGGGCCAAATATTAGTTTTGAATTTTTCAAGAATACATACTGATCACTACAGCCTCCAAAAAATTCAAAGATGTGCATTGGGGTGAGATACACCTTAAAAAAAATTTCAGAGCAACCCAATCGATTTGTGACGTGCCGATGATCAACGGCAGCGTCACAAAGGGGCCAAATATTAGTTTTGAATTTTTCAAGAATACATGCTGATCACTACAGCCTCCAAAAAATTCAAAGATGTGCATTGGGGTGAGATACACCTTAAAAAAATTTCAGAGCCACCCAATCGATTTGTGACGTGTCCGATGATCAACGGCAGCGTCACAAAGGGGCCAAATATTAGTTTTGAATTTTTCAAGAATACATGCTGATCACTACAGCCTCTAAAAAAATCAAAGATGTGCATTGGGGTGAGATACACCTTCAAACAATTTTTCAGAGCGAGCTGAGCGATTTCTGATGTGCCGATGATCAACGGCAGCGTCACACAGGGGCCAAATATTAGTTTTGAATTTTTCAAGAATACATGCTGATCACTACAGCCTCCAAAAAAATCAAAGATGTGCATTGGGGTGAGATACACCTTCAAACAATTTTTCTGAGCGAGCTGAGCGATTTCTGACGTGCCGGTGATCAACGGTAACGTCAGAAAGGGGCCAAATATTGGTTTTGAATTTTTCAAGAATACATGCTGATCACTACAGCCTCCAAAAAATTCAAAGATGTGCATTGGGGTGAGATACACCTTAAAAAAAAATTCATAGCCACCCAATCGATTTGTGACGTGTCCGATGATCAACGGCAGCGTCACACAGGGGCCAAATATTAGTTTTGAATTTTTCAAGAATACATGCTGATCACTACAGCCTCCAAAAAAATCAAAGATGTGCATTGGGGTGAGATACACCTTCAAACAATTTTTCAGAGCGAGCTGAGCGATTTCTGACGTGCCGATGATCAACGGTAACGTCAGAAAGGGGCCAAATATTGGTTTTGAATTTTTCAAGAATACATGCTGATCACTACAGCCTCCAAAAAAATCAAAGATGTGCATTGGGGTGAGATACACCTTAAAAAAAATTTCAGAGCCACCCAATCGATTTGTGACGTGCCGATGATCAACGGCAGCGTCACAAAGGGGCCAAATATTAGTTTTGAATTTTTCAAGAATACATGCTGATCACTACAGCCTCCAAAAAAATCAAAGATGTGCATTGGGGTGAGATACACCTTCAAACAATTTTCAGAGCGAGCTGAGCGATTTCTGACGTGCCGGTGATCAACGGTAACGTCAGAAAGGGGCCAAATATTGGTTTTGAATTTTTGATCACTACAGCCTCCAAAAAATTCAAAGATGTGCATTGGGGTGAGATACACCTTAAAAAAAATTTCAGAGCCACCCAATCGGGTGCGTCACACAGGGGCCAAATATTAGTTTTGAATTTTTCAAGAATACATGCTGATCACTACAGCCTCCAAAAAAAATCAAAGATGTGCATTGGGGTGAGATACACCTTCAAACAATTTTTCAGAGATAGCTGAGCGATTTCTGACGTGCCGGTGATCAACGGTAACGTCACACAGGGGCCAAATATTGGTTTTGAATTTTTCCAGAATACATGCTGATCACTACAGCCTCCAAAAAAATCAAAGATGTGCATTGGGGTGAGATACACCTTCAAACAATTTTTCTGAGCGAGCTGAGCGATTTGTGATGTGCCGATGATCAACGGCAGCGTCACACAGGGGCCAAATATTAGTTTTGAATTTTTCAAGAATACATACTGATCACTACAGCCTCTAAAAAATTCAAAGATGTGCATTGGGGTGAGATACACCTTAAAAAAAATTTTCAGAGCCACCCAATCGGTCAACGGCAGCGTCACAAAGGGGCCAAATATTAGTTTTGAATTTTTCAAGAATACATGCTGATCACTACAGCCTCCAAAAAAATCAAAGATGTGCATTGGGGTGAGATACACCTTAAACAAAATTTCAGAGCCACCCAATCGACTTGTGACGTGCCGATGATCAACGGCAGCGTCACAAAGGGGCCAAATATTAGTTTTGAATTTTTCAAGAATACATGCTGATCACTACAGCCTCCAAAAAATTCAAAGATGTGCATTGGGGTGAGATACACCTTCAAACAATTTTTCAGAGCGAGCTGAGCGATTTCTGACGTGCCGGTGATCAACGGTAACGTCAGAAAGGGGCCAAATATTGGTTTTGAATTTTTCAAGAATACATGCTGATCACTACAGCCTCCAAAAAAATCAAAGATGTGCATTGGGGTGAGATACACCTTCAAACAATTTTTCAGAGCGAGCTGAGCGATTTCTGACGTGCCGATGATCAACGGCAGCGTCACACAGGGGCCAAATATTAGTTTTGAATTTTTCAAGAATACATGCTGATCACTACAGCCTCCAAAAAAATCAAAGATGTGCATTGGGGTGAGATACACCTTCAAACAATTTTTCTGAGCGAGCTGAGCGATTTCTGACGTGCCGGTGATCAACGGTAACGTCAGAAAGGGGCCAAATATTGGTTTTGAATTTTTCAAGAATACATGCTGATCACTACAGCCTCCAAAAAATTCAAAGATGTGCATTGGGGTGAGATACACCTTAAAAAAAAATTCATAGCCACCCAATCGATTTGTGACGTGTCCGATGATCAACGGCAGCGTCACACAGGGGCCAAATATTAGTTTTGAATTTTTCAAGAATACATGCTGATCACTACAGCCTCCAAAAAATTCAAAGATGTGCATTGGGGTGAGATACACCTTAAAAAAAAATTCAGAGCCACCCAATCGATTTGTGACGTGCCGATGATCAACGGCAGCGTCACAAAGGGGCCAAATATTAGTTTTGAATTTTTCAAGAATACATGCTGATCACTACAGCCTCCAAAAAAATCAAAGATGTGCATTGGGGTGAGATACACCTTCAAACAATTTTTCAGAGCGAGCTGAGCGATTTCTGACGTGCCGGTGATCAACGGTAACGTCAGAAAGGGGCCAAATATTGGTTTTGAATTTTTCCAGAATACATGCTGATCACTACAGCCTCCAAAAAAATCAAAGATGTGCATTGGGGTGAGATACACCTTCAAACAATTTTTCTGAGCGAGCTGAGCGATTTCTGACGTGCCGGTGATCAACGGTAACGTCAGAAAGGGGCCAAATATTGGTTTTGAATTTTTCAAGAATACATGCTGATCACTACAGCCTCCAAAAAATTTAAAGATGTGCATTGGGGTGAGATACACCTTAAAAAAAATTTCAGAGCCACCCAATCGATTTGTGACGTGTCCGATGATCAACGGCAGCGTCACACAGGGGCCAAATATTAGTTTTGAATTTTTCAAGAATACATGCTGATCACTACAGCCTCCAAAAAATTCAAAGATGTGCATTGGGGTGAGATACACCTTAAAAAAAAATTCAGAGCCACCCAATCGATTTGTGACGTGCCGATGATCAACGGCAGCGTCACAAAGGGGCCAAATATTAGTTTTGAATTTTTCAAGAATACATGCTGATCACTACAGCCTCCAAAAAAATCAAAGATGTGCATTGGGGTGAGATACACCTTCAAACAATTTTTCAGAGCGAGCTGAGCGATTTCTGACGTGCCGGTGATCAACGGTAACGTCAGAAAGGGGCCAAATATTGGTTTTGAATTTTTCCAGAATACATGCTGATCACTACAGCCTCCAAAAAAATCAAAGATGTGCATTGGGGTGAGATACACCTTCAAACAATTTTTCTGAGCGAGCTGAGCGATTTCTGACGTGCCGGTTATCAACGGTAATGTCAGAAAGGGGCCAAATATTGGTTTTGAATTTTTCAAGAATACATGCTGATCACTACAGCCTCCAAAAAATTTAAAGATGTGCATTGGGGTGAGATACACCTTAAAAAAAATTTCAGAGCCACCCAATCGATTTGTGACGTGTCCGATGATCAACGGCAGCGTCACACAGGGGCCAAATATTAGTTTTGAATTTTTCCAGAATACATGCTGATCACTACAGCCTCCAAAAAATTCAAAGATGTGCATTGGGGTGAGATACACCTTAAAAAAAATTTCAGAGCCACCCAATCGATTTGTGACGTGTCCGATGATCAACGGCAGCGTCACACAGGGGCCAAATATTAGTTTTGAATTTTTCCAGAATACATGCTGATCACTACAGCCTCCAAAAAAATCAAAGATGTGCATTGGGGTGAGATACACCTTCAAACAATTTTTCAGAGCGAGCTGAGCGATTTCTGACGTGCCGGTGATCAACGGTAACGTCAGAAAGGGGCCAAATATTGGTTTTGAATTTTTCCAGAATACATGCTGATCACTACAGCCTCCAAAAAATTCAAAGATGTGCATTGGGGGTGAGATACACCTTCAAACAATTTTTCAGAGCGAGCTGAGCGATTTCTGACTTGCCGGTGATCAACGGTAACGTCAGAAAGGGGCCAAATATTGGTTTTGAATTTTTCCAGAATACATGCTGATCACTACAGCCTCCAAAAAAATCAAAGATGTGCATTGGGGTGAGATACACCTTCAAACAATTTTTCTGAGCGAGGTGAGCGATTTCTGACGTGCCGGTGATCAACGGTAACGTCAGAAAGGGGCCAAATATTGGTTTTGAATTTTTCAAGAATACATGCTGATCACTATAGCCTCCAAAAAATTCAAAGTTGTGCATTGGGGTGAGATACACCTTAAAAAAATTTTCAGAGCCACCCAATCGATTTGTGACGTGTCCGATGATCAACGGCAGCGTCACACAGGGGCCAAAAATCAAAAATGTGCATTGGGGTGAGATACACCTTAAAAAAAATTTCAGAGCCACCCAATCGATTTGTGACGTGCCGATGATCAACGGCAGCGTCACACAGGGGCCAAATATTAGTTTTGAAATTTTCAAGAATACATGCTGATCACTACAGCCTCCAAAAAATTCAAAGATGTGCATTGGGGTGAGATACACCTTAAAAAAAATTTCAGAGCCACCCAATCGATTTGTGACGTGCCGATGATCAACGGCAGCGTCACAAAGGGGCCAAATATTAGTTTTGAATTTTTCAAGAATACATGCTGATCACTACAGCCTCCAAAAAAATCAAAGATGTGCATTGGGGTGAGATACACCTTCAAACAATTTTTCAGAGCGAGCTGAGCGATTTCTGACGTGCCGATGATCAACGGTAACGTCAGAAAGGGGCCAAATATTGGTTTTGAATTTTTCAAGAATACATGCTGATCACTACAGCCTCCAAAAAAATCAAAGATGTGCATTGGGGTGAGATACACCTTCAAACAATTTTTCAGAGATAGCTGAGCGATTTCTGACGTGCCGGTGATCAACGGTAACGTCACACAGGGGCCAAATATTGGTTTTGAATTTTTCAAGAATACATGCTGATCACTACAGCCTCCAAAAAATTCAAAGATGTGCATTGGGGTGAGATACACCTTCAAACAATTTTTCTGAGCGAGCTGAGCGATTTGTGACGTGCCGATGATCAACGGCAGCGTCACACAGGGGCCAAATATTAGTTTTGAATTTTTCAAGAATACATACTGATCACTACAGCCTCCAAAAAATTCAAAGATGTGCATTGGGGTGAGATACACCTTAAAAAAAATTTCAGAGCAACCCAATCGATTTGTGACGTGCCGATGATCAACGGCAGCGTCACAAAGGGGCCAAATATTAGTTTTGAATTTTTCAAGAATACATGCTGATCACTACAGCCTCCAAAAAATTCAAAGATGTGCATTGGGGTGAGATACACCTTAAAAAAATTTCAGAGCCACCCAATCGATTTGTGACGTGTCCGATGATCAACGGCAGCGTCACAAAGGGGCCAAATATTAGTTTTGAATTTTTCAAGAATACATGCTGATCACTACAGCCTCCAAAAAAATCAAAGATGTGCATTGGGGTGAGATACACCTTCAAACAATTTTTCAGAGCGAGCTGAGCGATTTGTGACGTGCCGATGATCAACGGCAGCGTCACACAGGGGCCAAATATTAGTTTTGAAATTTTCAAGAATACATGCTGATCACTACAGCCTCCAAAAAATTCAAAGATGTGCATTGGGGTGAGATACACCTTAAAAAAAATTTCAGAGCCACCCAATCGATTTGTGACGTGCCGATGATCAACGGCAGCGTCACAAAGGGGCCAAATATTAGTTTTGAATTTTTCAAGAATACATGCTGATCACTACAGCCTCCAAAAAAATCAAAGATGTGCATTGAGGTGAGATACACCTTCAAACAATTTTTCAGAGCGAGCTGAGCGATTTCTGACGTGCCGATGATCAACGGTAACGTCAGAAAGGGGCCAAATATTGGTTTTGAATTTTTCAAGAATACATGCTGATCACTACAGCCTCCAAAAAAATCAAAGATGTGCATTGGGGTGAGATACACCTTCAAACAATTTTTCAGAGATAGCTGAGCGATTTCTGACGTGCCGGTGATCAACGGTAACGTCACACAGGGGCCAAATATTGGTTTTGAATTTTTCAAGAATACATGCTGATCACTACAGCCTCCAAAAAATTCAAAGATGTGCATTGGGGTGAGATACACCTTCAAACAATTTTTCTGAGCGAGCTGAGCGATTTGTGACGTGCCGATGATCAACGGCAGCGTCACACAGGGGCCAAATATTAGTTTTGAATTTTTCAAGAATACATACTGATCACTACAGCCTCCAAAAAATTCAAAGATGTGCATTGGGGTGAGATACACCTTAAAAAAAATTTCAGAGCAACCCAATCGATTTGTGACGTGCCGATGATCAACGGCAGCGTCACAAAGGGGCCAAATATTAGTTTTGAATTTTTCAAGAATACATGCTGATCACTACAGCCTCCAAAAAATTCAAAGATGTGCATTGGGGTGAGATACACCTTAAAAAAATTTCAGAGCCACCCAATCGATTTGTGACGTGTCCGATGATCAACGGCAGCGTCACAAAGGGGCCAAATATTAGTTTTGAATTTTTCAAGAATACATGCTGATCACTACAGCCTCCAAAAAAATCAAAGATGTGCATTGGGGTGAGATACACCTTCAAACAATTTTTCAGAGCGAGCTGAGCGATTTCTGACGTGCCGATGATCAACGGCAGCGTCACACAGGGGCCAAATATTAGTTTTGAATTTTTCAAGAATACATGCTGATCACTACAGCCTCCAAAAAAATCAAAGATGTGCATTGGGGTGAGATACACCTTCAAACAATTTTTCTGAGCGAGCTGAGCGATTTCTGACGTGCCGGTGATCAACGGTAACGTCAGAAAGGGGCCAAATATTGGTTTTGAATTTTTCAAGAATACATGCTGATCACTACAGCCTCCAAAAAATTCAAAGATGTGCATTGGGGTGAGATACACCTTAAAAAAAAATTCATAGCCACCCAATCGATTTGTGACGTGTCCGATGATCAACGGCAGCGTCACACAGGGGCCAAATATTAGTTTTGAATTTTTCAAGAATACATGCTGATCACTACAGCCTCCAAAAAATTCAAAGATGTGCATTGGGGTGAGATACACCTTTAAAAAAAATTCAGAGCCACCCAATCGATTTGTGACGTGCCGATGATCAACGGCAGCGTCACAAAGGGGCCAAATATTAGTTTTGAATTTTTCAAGAATACATGCTGATCACTACAGCCTCCAAAAAAATCAAAGATGTGCATTGGGGTGAGATACACCTTCAAACAATTTTTCAGAGCGAGCTGAGCGATTTCTGACGTGCCGGTGATCAACGGTAACGTCAGAAAGGGGCCAAATATTGGTTTTGAATTTTTCCAGAATACATGCTGATCACTACAGCCTCCAAAAAAATCAAAGATGTGCATTGGGGTGAGATACACCTTCAAACAATTTTTCTGAGCGAGCTGAGCGATTTCTGACGTGCCGGTGATCAACGGTAACGTCAGAAAGGGGCCAAATATTGGTTTTGAATTTTTCAAGAATACATGCTGATCACTACAGCCTCCAAAAAATTTAAAGATGTGCATTGGGGTGAGATACACCTTAAAAAAAATTTCAGAGCCACCCAATCGATTTGTGACGTGTCCGATGATCAACGGCAGCGTCACACAGGGGCCAAATATTAGTTTTGAATTTTTCAAGAATACATGCTGATCACTACAGCCTCCAAAAAATTCAAAGATGTGCATTGGGGTGAGATACACCTTTAAAAAAAATTCAGAGCCACCCAATCGATTTGTGACGTGCCGATGATCAACGGCAGCGTCACAAAGGGGCCAAATATTAGTTTTGAATTTTTCAAGAATACATGCTGATCACTACAGCCTCCAAAAAAATCAAAGATGTGCATTGGGGTGAGATACACCTTCAAACAATTTTTCAGAGCGAGCTGAGCGATTTCTGACGTGCCGGTGATCAACGGTAACGTCAGAAAGGGGCCAAATATTGGTTTTGAATTTTTCCAGAATACATGCTGATCACTACAGCCTCCAAAAAATTCAAAGATGTGCATTGGGGGTGAGATACACCTTCAAACAATTTTTCAGAGCGAGCTGAGCAATTTCTGACTTGCCGGTGATCAACGGTAACGTCAGAAAGGGGCCAAATATTGGTTTTGAATTTTTCCAGAATACATGCTGATCACTACAGCCTCCAAAAAAATCAAAGATGTGCATTGGGGTGAGATACACCTTCAAACAATTTTTCTGAGCGAGGTGAGCGATTTCTGACGTGCCGGTGATCAACGGTAACGTCAGAAAGGGGCCAAATATTGGTTTTGAATTTTTCAAGAATACATGCTGATCACTATAGCCTCCAAAAAATTCAAAGTTGTGCATTGGGGTGAGATACACCTTAAAAAAATTTTCAGAGCCACCCAATCGATTTGTGACGTGTCCGATGATCAACGGCAGCGTCACACAGGGGCCAAATATTAGTTTTGAATTTTTCAAGAATACATGCTGATCACTACAGCCTCCAAAAAATTCAAAGATGTGCATTGGGGTGAGATACACCTTAAAAAAAATTTCAGAGCCACCCAATCGATTTGTGACGTGCCGATGATCAACGGCAGCGTCACACAGGGGCCAAATATCAGTTTTGAAATTTTCAAGAATACATGCTGATCACTACAGCCTCCAAAAAATTCAAAGATGTGCATTGGGGTGAGATACACCTTAAAAAAAATTTCAGAGCCACCCAATCGATTTGTGACGTGCCGATGATCAACGACAGCGTCACAAAGGGGCCAAATATTAGTTTTGAATTTTTCAAGAATACATGCTGATCACTACAGCCTCCAAAAAAATCAAAGATGTGCATTGGGGTGAGATACACCTTCAAACAATTTTTCAGAGCGAGCTGAGCGATTTCTGACGTGCCGATGATCAACGGTAACGTCAGAAAGGGGCCAAATATTGGTTTTGAATTTTTCAAGAATACATGCTGATCACTACAGCCTCCAAAAAAATCAAAGATGTGCATTGGGGTGAGATACACCTTCAAACAATTTTTCAGAGATAGCTGAGCGATTTCTGACGTGCAGGTGATCAACGGTAACGTCACACAGGGGCCAAATATTGGTTTTGAATTTTTCAAGAATACATGCTGATCACTACAGCCTCCAAAAAATTCAAAGATGTGCATTGGGGTGAGATACACCTTCAAACAATTTTTCTGAGCGAGCTGAGCGATTTGTGACGTGCCGATGATCAACGGCAGCGTCACACAGGGGCCAAATATTAGTTTTGAATTTTTCAAGAATACATACTGATCACTACAGCCTCCAAAAAATTCAAAGATGTGCATTGGGGTGAGATACACCTTAAAAAAAATTTCAGAGCAACCCAATCGATTTGTGACGTGCCGATGATCAACGGCAGCGTCACAAAGGGGCCAAATATTAGTTTTGAATTTTTCAAGAATACATGCTGATCACTACAGCCTCCAAAAAATTCAAAGATGTGCATTGGGGTGAGATACACCTTAAAAAAATTTCAGAGCCACCCAATCGATTTGTGACGTGTCCGATGATCAACGGCAGCGTCACAAAGGGGCCAAATATTAGTTTTGAATTTTTCAAGAATACATGCTGATCACTACAGCCTCCAAAAAAATCAAAGATGTGCATTGGGGTGAGATACACCTTCAAACAATTTTTCAGAGCGAGCTGAGCGATTTCTGACGTGCCGATGATCAACGGCAGCGTCACACAGGGGCCAAATATTAGTTTTGAATTTTTCAAGAATACATGCTGATCACTACAGCCTCCAAAAAAATCAAAGATGTGCATTGGGGTGAGATACACCTTCAAACAATTTTTCAGAGATAGCTGAGCGATTTCTGACGTGCCGGTGATCAACGGTAACGTCACACAGGGGCCAAATATTGGTTTCGAATTTTTCAAGAATACATGCTGATCACTACAGCCTCCAAAAAATTCAAAGATGTGCATTGGGGTGAGATACACCTTCAAACAATTTTTCTGAGCGAGCTGAGCGATTTGTGACGTGCCGATGATCAACGGCAGCGTCACACAGGGGCCAAATATTAGTTTTGAATTTTTCAAGAATACATACTGATCACTACAGCCTCCAAAAAATTCAAAGATGTGCATTGGGGTGAGATACACCTTAAAAAAAATTTCAGAGCAACCCAATCGATTTGTGACGTGCCGATGATCAACGGCAGCGTCACAAAGGGGCCAAATATTAGTTTTGAATTTTTCAAGAATACATGCTGATCACTACAGCCTCCAAAAAATTCAAAGATGTGCATTGGGGTGAGATACACCTTAAAAAAATTTCAGAGCCACCCAATCGATTTGTGACGTGCCGATGATCAACGGCAGCGTTACACAGGGGCCAAATATTAGTTTTGAATTTTTCAAGAATACATGCTGATCACTACAGCCTCCAAAAAAATCAAAGATGTGCATTGGGGTGAGATACACCTTCAAACAATTTTTCTGAGCGAGCTGAGCGATTTCTGACGTGCCGGTGATCAACGGTAACGTCAAAAAGGGGCCAAATATTGGTTTTGAATTTTTCAAGAATACATGCTGATCACTACAGCCTCCAAAAAAATCAAAGATGTGCATTGGGGTGAGATACACCTTCAAACAATTTTTCTGAGCGAGCTGAGCGATTTGTGACGTGCCGATGATCAACGGCAGCGTCACAAAGGGGCCAAATATTAGTTTTGAATTTTTCAAGAATACATACTGATCACTACAGCCTCCAAAAAATTCAAAGATGTGCATTGGGGTGAGATACACCTTAAAAAAAATTTCAGAGCAACCCAATCGATTTGTGACGTGCCGATGATCAACGGCAGCGTCACAAAGGGGCCAAATATTAGTTTTGAATTTTTCAAGAATACATGCTGATCACTACAGCCTCCAAAAAATTCAAAGATGTGCATTGGGGTGAGATACACCTTAAAAAAATTTCAGAGCCACCCAATCGATTTGTGACGTGTCCGATGATCAACGGCAGCGTCACAAAGGGGCCAAATATTAGTTTTGAATTTTTCAAGAATACATGCTGATCACTACAGCCTCCAAAAAAATCAAAGATGTGCATTGGGGTGAGATACACCTTCAAACAATTTTTCAGAGCGAGCTGAGCGATTTCTGACGTGCCGATGATCAACGGCAGCGTCACACAGGGGCCAAATATTAGTTTTGAATTTTTCAAGAATACATGCTGATCACTACAGCCTCCAAAAAAATCAAAGATGTGCATTGGGGTGAGATACACCTTCAAACAATTTTTCAGAGATAGCTGAGCGATTTCTGACGTGCCGGTGATCAACGGTAACGTCACACAGGGGCCAAATATTGGTTTTGAATTTTTCAAGAATACATGCTGATCACTACAGCCTCCAAAAAATTCAAAGATGTGCATTGGGGTGAGATACACCTTCAAACAATTTTTCTGAGCGAGCTGAGCGATTTGTGACGTGCCGATGATCACTGGCAGCGTCACAAAGGGGCCAAATATTAGTTTTGAATTTTTCAAGAATACATACTGATCACTACAGCCTCCAAAAAATTCAAAGATGTGCATTGGGGTGAGATACACCTTAAAAAAAATTTCAGAGCCACCCAATCGATTTGTGACGTGCCGATGATCAACGGCAGCGTCACAAAGGGGCCAAATATTAGTTTTGAATTTTTCAAGAATACATGCTGATCACTACAGCCTCCAAAAAAATCAAAGATGTGCATTGGGGTGAGATACACCTTCAAACAATTTTTCTGAGCGAGCTGAGCGATTTCTGACGTGCCGGTGATAAACGGTAACGTCAAAAAGGGGCCAAATATTGGTTTTGAATTTTTCAAGAATACATGCTGATCACTACAGCCTCCAAAAAAATCAAAGATGTGCATTGGGGTGAGATACACCTTCAAACAATTTTTCTGAGCGAGCTGAGCGATTTGTGACGTGCCGATGATCACTGGCAGCGTCACAAAGGGGCCAAATATTAGTTTTGAATTTTTCAAGAATACATACTGATCACTACAGCCTCCAAAAAATTCAAAGATGTGCATTGGGGTGAGATACACCTTAAAAAAAATTTCAGAGCCACCCAATCGATTTGTGACGTGCCGATGATCAACGGCAGCGTCACAAAGGGGCCAAATATTAGTTTTGAATTTTTCAAGAATACATGCTGATCACTACAGCCTCCAAAAAAATCAAAGATGTGCATTGGGGTGAGATACACCTTAAAAAAATTTCAGAGCCACCCAATCGGGTGCGTCACACAGGGGCCAAATATTAGTTTTGAATTTTTCAAGAATACATGCTGATCACTACAGCCTCCAAAAAAAATCAAAGATGTGCATTGGGGTGAGATACACCTTCAAACAATTTTTCAGAGATAGCTGAGCGATTTCTGACGTGCCGGTGATCAACGGTAACGTCACACAGGGGCCAAATATTGGTTTTGAATTTTTCCAGAATACATGCTGATCACTACAGCCTCCAAAAAATTCAAAGATGTGCATTGGGGTGAGATACACCTTAAAAAAATTTTTCAGAGCCACCCAATCGATTTGTGACGTGCCGATGATCAACGGCAGCGTCACAAAGGGGCCAAATATTAGTTTTGAATTTTTCAAGAATACATGCTGATCACTACAGCCTCCAAAAAAATCAAAGATGTACATTGGGGTGAGATACACCTTAAAAAAAATTTCAGAGCCACCCAATCGACTTGTGACGTGCCGATGATCAACGGCAGCGTCACAAAGGGGCCAAATATTAGTTTTGAATTTTTCCAGAATACATGCTGATCACTACAGCCTCCAAAAAATTCAAAGATGTGCATTGGGGTGAGATACACCTTCAAACAATTTTTCAGAGCGAGCTGAGCGATTTCTGACGTGCCGGTGATCAACGGTAGCGTCAGAAAGGGGCCAAATATTGGTTTTGAATTTTTCCAGAATACATGCTGATCACTACAGCCTCCAAAAAAATCAAAGATGTGCATTGGGGTGAGATACACCTTCAAACAATTTTTCTGAGCGAGCTGAGCGATTTCTGACGTGCTGGTGATCAACGGTAACGTCAGAAAGGGGCCAAATATTGGTTTTGAATTTTTCAAGAATACATGCTGATCACTATAGCCTCCAAAAAATTCAAAGTTGTGCATTGGGGTGAGATACACCTTAAACAAATTTTCAGAGCCACCCAATCGATTTGTGACGTGTCCAATGATCAACGGCAGCGTCACACAGGGGCCAAATATTAGTTTTGAATTTTTCAAGAATACATGCTGATCACTACAGCCTCCAAAAAATTCAAAGATTTGCATTGGGGTGAGATACACCTTAAAAAAAATTTCAGAGCCACCCAATCGGGTGCGTCACACAGGGGCCAAATATTAGTTTTGAATTTTTCAAGAATACATGCTGATCACTACAGCCTCCAAAAAAAATCAAAGATGTGCATTGGGGTGAGATACACCTTCAAACAATTTTTCTGAGCGAGCTGAGCGATTTGTGACGTGCCGATGATCAACGGCAGCGTCACACAGGGGCCAAATATTAGTTTTGAATTTTTCAAGAATACATACTGATCACTACAGCCTCCAAAAAATTCAAAGATGTGCATTGGGGTGAGATACACCTTAAAAAAATTTTTCAGAGCCACCCAATCGATTTGTGACGTGCCGATGATCAACGGCAGCGTCACAAAGGGGCCAAATATTAGTTTTGAATTTTTCAAGAATACATGCTGATCACTACAGCCTCCAAAAAAATCAAAGATGTACATTGGGGTGAGATACACCTTAAAAAAAATTTCAGAGCCACCCAATCGACTTGTGACGTGCCGATGATCAACGGCAGCGTCACAAAGGGGCCAAATATTAGTTTTGAATTTTTCCAGAATACATGCTGATCACTACAGCCTCCAAAAAATTCAAAGATGTGCATTGGGGTGAGATACACCTTCAAACAATTTTTCAGAGCGAGCTGAGCGATTTCTGACGTGCCGGTGATCAACGGTAGCGTCAGAAAGGGGCCAAATATTGGTTTTGAATTTTTCCAGAATACATGCTGATCACTACAGCCTCCAAAAAAATCAAAGATGTGCATTGGGGTGAGATACACCTTCAAACAATTTTTCTGAGCGAGCTGAGCGATTTCTGACGTGCTGGTGATCAACGGTAACGTCAGAAAGGGGCCAAATATTGGTTTTGAATTTTTCAAGAATACATGCTGATCACTATAGCCTCCAAAAAATTCAAAGTTGTGCATTGGGGTGAGATACACCTTAAACAAATTTTCAGAGCCACCCAATCGATTTGTGACGTGTCCAATGATCAACGGCAGCGTCACACAGGGGCCAAATATTAGTTTTGAATTTTTCAAGAATACATGCTGATCACTACAGCCTCCAAAAAATTCAAAGATTTGCATTGGGGTGAGATACACCTTAAAAAAAATTTCAGAGCCACCCAATCGGGTGCGTCACACAGGGGCCAAATATTAGTTTTGAATTTTTCAAGAATACATGCTGATCACTACAGCCTCCAAAAAAAATCAAAGATGTGCATTGGGGTGAGATACACCTTCAAACAATTTTTCTGAGCGAGCTGAGCGATTTGTGACGTGCCGATGATCAACGGCAGCGTCACACAGGGGCCAAATATTAGTTTTGAATTTTTCAAGAATACATGCTGATCACTACAGCCTCCAAAAAATTCAAAGATGTGCATTGGGGTGTGAGATACACCTTAAAAAAAATTTCAGAGCCACCCAATCGGGTGCGTCACACAGGGGCCAAATATTAGTTTTGAATTTTTCAAGAATACATGCTGATCACTACAGCCTCCAAAAAAAATCAAAGATGTGCATTGGGGTGAGATACACCTTCAAACAATTTTTCTGAGCGAGCTGAGCGATTTGTGACGTGCCGATGATCAACGGCAGCGTCACACAGGGGCCAAATATTAGTTTTGAATTTTTCAAGAATACATGCTGATCACTACAGCCTCCAAAAAATTCAAAGATGTGCATTGGGGTGTGAGATACACCTTAAAAAAAATTTCAGAGCCACCCAATCGATTTGTGACGTGCCGATGATCAACGGCAGCGTCACAAAGGGGCCAAATATTAGTTTTGAATTTTTCAAGAATACATGCTGATCACTACAGCCTCCAAAAAAATCAAAGATGTGCATTGGGGTGAGATACACCTTCAAACAATTTTCAGAGCGAGCTGAGCGATTTCTGACGTGCCGGTGATCAACGGTAACGTCAGAAAGGGGCCAAATATTGGTTTTGAATTTTTGATCACTACAGCCTCCAAAAAATTCAAAGATGTGCATTGGGGTGAGATACACCTTAAAAAAAATTTTCAGAGTCACCCAATCGGTCAACGGCAGCGTCACAAAGGGGCCAAATATTAGTTTTGAATTTTTCAAGAATACATGCTGATCACTACAGCCTCCAAAAAAATCAAAGATGTGCATTGGGGTGAGATACACCTTAAAAAAAATTTCAGAGCCACCCAATCGACTTGTGACGTGCCGATGATCAACGGCAGCGTCACAAAGGGGCCAAATATTAGTTTTGAATTTTTCAAGAATACATGCTGATCACTACAGCCTCCAAAAAATTCAAAGATGTGCATTGGGGTGAGATACACCTTCAAACAATTTTTCAGAGCGAGCTGAGCGATTTCTGACGTGCCGGTGATCAACGGTAACGTCAGAAAGGGGCCAAATATTGGTTTTGAATTTTTCAAGAATACATGCTGATCACTACAGCCTCCAAAAAAATCAAAGATGTGCATTGGGGTGAGATACACCTTCAAACAATTTTTCTGAGCGAGCTGAGCGATTTCTGACGTGCCGGTGATCAACGGTAACGTCAGAAAGGGGCCAAATATTGGTTTTGAATTTTTCAAGAATACATGCTGATCACTATAGCCTCCAAAAAATTCAAAGTTGTGCATTGGGGTGAGATACACCTTAAAAAAATTTTCAGAGCCACCCAATCGATTTGTGACGTGTCCAAAGATCAACGGCAGCGTCACACATGGGCCAAATATTAGTTTTGAATTTTTCAAGAATACATGCTGATCACTACAGCCTCCAAAAAATTCAAAGATGTGCATTGGGGTGAGATACACCTTTTAAAAAAAATCAGAGCCACCCAATCGATTTGTGACGTGCCGATGATCAACGGCAGCGTCACACAGGGGCCAAATATTAGTTTTGAAATTTTCAAGAATACATGCTGATCACTACAGCCTCCAAAAAATTCAAAGATGTGCATTGGGGTGAGATACACCTTAAAAAAAATTTCAGAGCCACCCAATCGGGTGCGTCACACAGGGGCCAAATATTAGTTTTGAATTTTTCAAGAATACATGCTGATCACTACAGCCTCCAAAAAAAATCAAAGATGTGCATTGGGGTGAGATACACCTTCAAACAATTTTTCTGAGCGAGCTGAGCGATTTGTGACGTGCCGATGATCAACGGCAGCGTCACACAGGGGCCAAATATTAGTTTTGAATTTTTCAAGAATACATACTGATCACTACAGCCTCCAAAAAATTCAAAGATGTGCATTGGGGTGAGATACACCTTAAAAAAAATTTCAGAGCAACCCAATCGATTTGTGACGTGCCGATGATCAACGGCAGCGTCACAAAGGGGCCAAATATTAGTTTTGAATTTTTCAAGAATACATGCTGATCACTACAGCCTCCAAAAAATTCAAAGATGTGCATTGGGGTGAGATACACCTTAAAAAATTTCAGAGCCACCCAATCGATTTGTGACGTGCCGATGATCAACGGCAGCGTCACACAGGGGCCAAATATTAGTTTTGAATTTTTCAAGAATACATGCTGATCACTACAGCCTCCAAAAAATTCAAAGATGTGCATTGGGGTGAGATACACCTTAAAATAAATTTCAGAGCCACCCAATCGATTTGTGACGTGCCGATGATCAACGGCAGCGTCACAAAGGGGCCAAATATTAGTTTTGAATTTTTCAAGAATACATGCTGATCACTACAGCCTCCAAAAAAATCAAAGATGTGCATTGGGGTGAGATACACCTTCAAACAATTTTTCTGAGCGAGCTGAGCGATTTCTGACGTGCCGGTGATCAACGGTAACGTCAAAAAGGGGCCAAATATTGGTTTTGAATTTTTCAAGAATACATGCTGATCACTACAGCCTCCAAAAAAATCAAAGATGTGCATTGGGGTGAGATACACCTTCAAACAATTTTTCTGAGCGAGCTGAGCGATTTGTGACGTGCCGATGATCAACGGCAGCGTCACAAAGGGGCCAAATATTAGTTTTGAATTTTTCAAGAATACATACTGATCACTACAGCCTCCAAAAAATTCAAAGATGTGCATTGGGGTGAGATACACCTTAAAAAAAATTTCAGAGCCACCCAATCGATTTGTGACGTGCCGATGATCAACGGCAGCGTCACAAAGGGGCCAAATATTAGTTTTGAATTTTTCAAGAATACATGCTGATCACTACAGCCTCCAAAAAAATCAAAGATGTGCATTGGGGTGAGATACACCTTCAAACAATTTTCAGAGCGAGCTGAGCGATTTCTGACGTGCCGGTGATCAACGGTAACGTCAGAAAGGGGCCAAATATTGGTTTTGAATTTTTGATCACTACAGCCTCCAAAAAATTCAAAGATGTGCATTGGGGTGAGATACACCTTAAAAAAAATTTCAGAGCCACCCAATCGGGTGCGTCACACAGGGGCCAAATATTAGTTTTGAATTTTTCAAGAATACATGCTGATCACTACAGCCTCCAAAAAAAATCAAAGATGTGCATTGGGGTGAGATACACCTTCAAACAATTTTTCAGAGATAGCTGAGCGATTTCTGACGTGCCGGTGATCAACGGTAACGTCACACAGGGGCCAAATATTGGTTTTGAATTTTTCCAGAATACATGCTGATCACTACAGCCTCCAAAAAAATCAAAGATGTGCATTGGGGTGAGATACACCTTCAAACAATTTTTCTGAGCGAGCTGAGCGATTTGTGATGTGCCGATGATCAACGGCAGCGTCACACAGGGGCCAAATATTAGTTTTGAATTTTTCAAGAATACATACTGATCACTACAGCCTCTAAAAAATTCAAAGATGTGCATTGGGGTGAGATACACCTTAAAAAAAATTTTCAGAGCCACCCAATCGGTCAACGGCAGCGTCACAAAGGGGCCAAATATTAGTTTTGAATTTTTCAAGAATACATGCTGATCACTACAGCCTCCAAAAAAATCAAAGATGTGCATTGGGGTGAGATACACCTTAAACAAAATTTCAGAGCCACCCAATCGACTTGTGACGTGCCGATGATCAACGGCAGCGTCACAAAGGGGCCAAATATTAGTTTTGAATTTTTCAAGAATACATGCTGATCACTACAGCCTCCAAAAAATTCAAAGATGTGCATTGGGGTGAGATACACCTTCAAACAATTTTTCAGAGCGAGCTGAGCGATTTCTGACGTGCCGGTGATCAACGGTAACGTCAGAAAGGGGCCAAATATTGGTTTTGAATTTTTCAAGAATACATGCTGATCACTACAGCCTCCAAAAAAATCAAAGATGTGCATTCGGGTGAGATACACCTTCAAACAATTGTTCTGAGCGAGCTGAGCGATTTCTGACGTGCCGGTGATCAACGGTAACGTCAGAAAGGGGCCAAATATTAGTTTTGAATTTTTCAAGAATACATGCTGATCACTACAGCCTCCAAAAAATTCAAAGATGTGCATTGGGGTGAGATACACCTTAAAAAAAAAATCAGAGCCACCCAATCGATTTGTGACGTGCCGATGATCAACGGCAGCGTCACACAGGGGCCAAATATTAGTTTTGAAATTTTCAAGAATACATGCTGATCACTACAGCCTCCAAAAAATTCAAAGATGTGCATTGGGGTGAGATACACCTTAAAAAAAATTTCAGAGCCACCCAATCGGGTGCGTCACACAGGGGCCAAATATTAGTTTTGAATTTTTCAAGAATACATGCTGATCACTACAGCCTCCAAAAAAAATCAAAGATGTGCATTGGGGCCAAATATTAGTTTTGAATTTTTCAAGAATACATACTGATCACTACAGCCTCCAAAAAATTCAAAGATGTGCATTGGGGTGAGATACACCTTAAAAAAAATTTCAGAGCAACCCAATCGATTTGTGACGTGCCGATGATCAACGGCAGCGTCACAAAGGGGCCAAATATTAGTTTTGAATTTTTCAAGAATACATGCTGATCACTACAGCCTCCAAAAAAATCAAAGATGTGCATTGGGGTGAGATACACCTTAAAAAAAATTTCAGAGCCACCCAATCGATTTGTGACGTGCCGATGATCAACGGCAGCGTCACAAAGGGGCCAAATATTAGTTTTGAATTTTTCCAGAATACATGCTGATCACTACAGCCTCCAAAAAATTCAAAGATGTGCATTGGGGTGAGATACACCTTCAAACAATTTTTCAGAGCGAGCTGAGTGATTTCTGACGTGCCGGTGATCAACGGTAACGTCAGAAAGGGGCCAAATATTGGTTTTGAATTTTTCCAGAATACATGCTGATCACTACAGCCTCCAAAAAAATCAAAGATGTGCATTGGGGTGAGATACACCTTCAAACAATTTTTCTGAGCGAGGTGAGCAATTTCTGACGTGTCGGTGATCAACGGTAACGTCAGAAAGGGGCCAAATATTGGTTTTGAATTTTTCAAGAATACATGCTGATCACTACAGCCTCCAAAAAAATCAAAGATATGCATTGGGGTGAGATACACCTTAAAAAAAAATTCAGAGCCACCCAATCGATTTGTGACGTGCCGATGATCAACGGCAGCGTCACAAAGGGGCCAAATATTAGTTTTGAATTTTTCCAGAATACATGCTGATCACTACAGCCTCCAAAAAATTCAAAGATGTGCATTGGGGTGAGATACACCTTAAAAAAAATTTCAGAGCCACCCAATCGGGTGCGTCACACAGGGGCCAAATATTAGTTTTGAATTTTTCAAGAATACATTCTGATCACTACAGCCTCCAAAAAATTCAAAGATGTGCATTGGGGTGAGATACACCTTAAAAAAAATTTCAGAGCAACCCAATCGATTTGTGACGTGCCGATGATCAACGGCAGCGTCACAAAGGGGCCAAATATTAGTTTTGAATTTTTCCAGAATACATGCTGATCACTACAGCCTCCAAAAAAATCAAAGATTTGCATTGGGGTGAGATACACCTTCAAACAATTTTTCAGAGCGAGCTGAGCGATTTCTGACGTGCCGGTGATCAACGGTAACGTCAGAAAGGGGCCAAATATTGGTTTTGAATTTTTCCAGAATACATGCTGATCACTACAGCCTCCAAAAAAATCAAAGATGTGCATTGGGGTGAGATACACCTTAAAAAAAATTTCAGAGCCACCCAATCGGGTGCGTCACACAGGGGCCAAATATTGGTTTAGAATTTTTCAAGAATACATGCTGATCACTACAGCCTCCAAAAAATTCAAAGATGTGCATTGGGGTGAGATACACCTTCAAACAATTTTTCTGAGCAAGCTGAGCGATTTGTGACGTGCCGATGATCAACGGCAGCGTCACACAGGGGCCAAATATTAGTTTTGAATTTTTCAAGAATACATACTGATCACTACAGCCTCCAAAAAATTCAAAGATGTGCATTGGGGTGAGATACACCTTAAAAAAAATTTCAGAGCAACCCAATCGATTTGTGACGTGTCGATGATCAACGGCAGCGTCACAAAGGGGCCAAATATTAGTTTTGAATTTTTCAAGAATACATGCTGATCACTACAGCCTCCAAAAAATTCAAAGATGTGCATTGGGGTGAGATACACCTTAAAAAAATTTCAGAGCCACCCAATCGATTTGTGACGTGCCGATGATCAACGGCAGCGTCACACAGGGGCCAAATATTAGTTTTGAATTTTTCAAGAATACATGCTGATCACTACAGCCTCCAAAAAATTCAAAAATGTGCATTGGGGTGAGATACACCTTAAAAAAATTTTCAGAGCCACCCAATCGATTTGTGACGTGTCCAAAGATCAACGGCAGCGTCACACATGGGCCAAATATTAGTTTTGAATTTTTCAAGAATACATGCTGATCACTACAGCCTCCAAAAAATTCAAAGATGTGCATTGGGGTGAGATACACCTTTTAAAAAAAATCAGAGCCACCCAATCGATTTGTGACGTGCCGATGATCAACGGCAGCGTCACACAGGGGCCAAATATTAGTTTTGAAATTTTCAAGAATACATGCTGATCACTACAGCCTCCAAAAAATTCAAAGATGTGCATTGGGGTGAGATACACCTTAAAAAAAATTTCAGAGCCACCCAATCGGGTGCGTCACACAGGGGCCAAATATTAGTTTTGAATTTTTCAAGAATACATGCTGATCACTACAGCCTCCAAAAAAAATCAAAGATGTGCATTGGGGTGAGATACACCTTCAAACAATTTTTCTGAGCGAGCTGAGCGATTTGTGACGTGCCGATGATCAACGGCAGCGTCACACAGGGGCCAAATATTAGTTTTGAATTTTTCAAGAATACATACTGATCACTACAGCCTCCAAAAAATTCAAAGATGTGCATTGGGGTGAGATACACCTTAAAAAAAATTTCAGAGCAACCCAATCGATTTGTGACGTGCCGATGATCAACGGCAGCGTCACAAAGGGGCCAAATATTAGTTTTGAATTTTTCAAGAATACATGCTGATCACTACAGCCTCCAAAAAATTCAAAGATGTGCATTGGGGTGAGATACACCTTAAAAAATTTCAGAGCCACCCAATCGATTTGTGACGTGCCGATGATCAACGGCAGCGTCACACAGGGGCCAAATATTAGTTTTGAATTTTTCAAGAATACATGCTGATCACTACAGCCTCCAAAAAATTCAAAGATGTGCATTGGGGTGAGATACACCTTAAAATAAATTTCAGAGCCACCCAATCGATTTGTGACGTGCCGATGATCAACGGCAGCGTCACAAAGGGGCCAAATATTAGTTTTGAATTTTTCAAGAATACATGCTGATCACTACAGCCTCCAAAAAAATCAAAGATGTGCATTGGGGTGAGATACACCTTCAAACAATTTTTCTGAGCGAGCTGAGCGATTTCTGACGTGCCGGTGATCAACGGTAACGTCAAAAAGGGGCCAAATATTGGTTTTGAATTTTTCAAGAATACATGCTGATCACTACAGCCTCCAAAAAAATCAAAGATGTGCATTGGGGTGAGATACACCTTCAAACAATTTTTCTGAGCGAGCTGAGCGATTTGTGACGTGCCGATGATCAACGGCAGCGTCACAAAGGGGCCAAATATTAGTTTTGAATTTTTCAAGAATACATACTGATCACTACAGCCTCCAAAAAATTCAAAGATGTGCATTGGGGTGAGATACACCTTAAAAAAAATTTCAGAGCCACCCAATCGATTTGTGACGTGCCGATGATCAACGGCAGCGTCACAAAGGGGCCAAATATTAGTTTTGAATTTTTCAAGAATACATGCTGATCACTACAGCCTCCAAAAAAATCAAAGATGTGCATTGGGGTGAGATACACCTTCAAACAATTTTCAGAGCGAGCTGAGCGATTTCTGACGTGCCGGTGATCAACGGTAACGTCAGAAAGGGGCCAAATATTGGTTTTGAATTTTTGATCACTACAGCCTCCAAAAAATTCAAAGATGTGCATTGGGGTGAGATACACCTTAAAAAAAATTTCAGAGCCACCCAATCGGGTGCGTCACACAGGGGCCAAATATTAGTTTTGAATTTTTCAAGAATACATGCTGATCACTACAGCCTCCAAAAAAAATCAAAGATGTGCATTGGGGTGAGATACACCTTCAAACAATTTTTCAGAGATAGCTGAGCGATTTCTGACGTGCCGGTGATCAACGGTAACGTCACACAGGGGCCAAATATTGGTTTTGAATTTTTCCAGAATACATGCTGATCACTACAGCCTCCAAAAAAATCAAAGATGTGCATTGGGGTGAGATACACCTTCAAACAATTTTTCTGAGCGAGCTGAGCGATTTGTGATATGCCGATGATCAACGGCAGCGTCACACAGGGGCCAAATATTAGTTTTGAATTTTTCAAGAATACATACTGATCACTACAGCCTCTAAAAAATTCAAAGATGTGCATTGGGGTGAGATACACCTTAAAAAAAATTTTCAGAGCCACCCAATCGGTCAACGGCAGCGTCACAAAGGGGCCAAATATTAGTTTTGAATTTTTCAAGAATACATGCTGATCACTACAGCCTCCAAAAAAATCAAAGATGTGCATTGGGGTGAGATACACCTTAAACAAAATTTCAGAGCCACCCAATCGACTTGTGACGTGCCGATGATCAACGGCAGCGTCACAAAGGGGCCAAATATTAGTTTTGAATTTTTCAAGAATACATGCTGATCACTACAGCCTCCAAAAAATTCAAAGATGTGCATTGGGGTGAGATACACCTTCAAACAATTTTTCAGAGCGAGCTGAGCGATTTCTGACGTGCCGGTGATCAACGGTAACGTCAGAAAGGGGCCAAATATTGGTTTTGAATTTTTCAAGAATACATGCTGATCACTACAGCCTCCAAAAAAATCAAAGATGTGCATTCGGGTGAGATACACCTTCAAACAATTGTTCTGAGCGAGCTGAGCGATTTCTGACGTGCCGGTGATCAACGGTAACGTCAGAAAGGGGCCAAATATTAGTTTTGAATTTTTCAAGAATACATGCTGATCACTACAGCCTCCAAAAAATTCAAAGATGTGCATTGGGGTGAGATACACCTTAAAAAAAAAATCAGAGCCACCCAATCGATTTGTGACGTGCCGATGATCAACGGCAGCGTCACACAGGGGCCAAATATTAGTTTTGAAATTTTCAAGAATACATGCTGATCACTACAGCCTCCAAAAAATTCAAAGATGTGCATTGGGGTGAGATACACCTTAAAAAAAATTTCAGAGCCACCCAATCGGGTGCGTCACACAGGGGCCAAATATTAGTTTTGAATTTTTCAAGAATACATGCTGATCACTACAGCCTCCAAAAAAAATCAAAGATGTGCATTGGGGCCAAATATTAGTTTTGAATTTTTCAAGAATACATACTGATCACTACAGCCTCCAAAAAATTCAAAGATGTGCATTGGGGTGAGATACACCTTAAAAAAAATTTCAGAGCAACCCAATCGATTTGTGACGTGCCGATGATCAACGGCAGCGTCACAAAGGGGCCAAATATTAGTTTTGAATTTTTCAAGAATACATGCTGATCACTACAGCCTCCAAAAAAATCAAAGATGTGCATTGGGGTGAGATACACCTTAAAAAAAATTTCAGAGCCACCCAATCGATTTGTGACGTGCCGATGATCAACGGCAGCGTCACAAAGGGGCCAAATATTAGTTTTGAATTTTTCCAGAATACATGCTGATCACTACAGCCTCCAAAAAATTCAAAGATGTGCATTGGGGTGAGATACACCTTCAAACAATTTTTCAGAGCGAGCTGAGCGATTTCTGACGTGCCGGTGATCAACGGTAACGTCAGAAAGGGGCCAAATATTGGTTTTGAATTTTTCCAGAATACATGCTGATCACTACAGCCTCCAAAAAAATCAAAGATGTGCATTGGGGTGAGATACACCTTCAAACAATTTTTCTGAGCGAGGTGAGCGATTTCTGACGTGTCGGTGATCAACGGTAACGTCAGAAAGGGGCCAAATATTGGTTTTGAATTTTTCAAGAATACATGCTGATCACTACAGCCTCCAAAAAAATCAAAGATATGCATTGGGGTGAGATACACCTTAAAAAAAAATTCAGAGCCACCCAATCGATTTGTGACGTGCCGATGATCAACGGCAGCGTCACAAAGGGGCCAAATATTAGTTTTGAATTTTTCCAGAATACATGCTGATCACTACAGCCTCCAAAAAATTCAAAGATGTGCATTGGGGTGAGATACACCTTAAAAAAAATTTCAGAGCCACCCAATCGGGTGCGTCACACAGGGGCCAAATATTAGTTTTGAATTTTTCAAGAATACATTCTGATCACTACAGCCTCCAAAAAATTCAAAGATGTGCATTGGGGTGAGATACACCTTAAAAAAAATTTCAGAGCAACCCAATCGATTTGTGACGTGCCGATGATCAACGGCAGCGTCACAAAGGGGCCAAATATTAGTTTTGAATTTTTCCAGAATACATGCTGATCACTACAGCCTCCAAAAAAATCAAAGATTTGCATTGGGGTGAGATACACCTTCAAACAATTTTTCAGAGCGAGCTGAGCGATTTCTGACGTGCCGGTGATCAACGGTAACGTCAGAAAGGGGCCAAATATTGGTTTTGAATTTTTCCAGAATACATGCTGATCACTACAGCCTCCAAAAAAATCAAAGATGTGCATTGGGGTGAGATACACCTTAAAAAAAATTTCAGAGCCACCCAATCGGGTGCGTCACACAGGGGCCAAATATTGGTTTAGAATTTTTCAAGAATACATGCTGATCACTACAGCCTCCAAAAAATTCAAAGATGTGCATTGGGGTGAGATACACCTTCAAACAATTTTTCTGAGCAAGCTGAGCGATTTGTGACGTGCCGATGATCAACGGCAGCGTCACACAGGGGCCAAATATTAGTTTTGAATTTTTCAAGAATACATACTGATCACTACAGCCTCCAAAAAATTCAAAGATGTGCATTGGGGTGAGATACACCTTAAAAAAAATTTCAGAGCAACCCAATCGATTTGTGACGTGTCGATGATCAACGGCAGCGTCACAAAGGGGCCAAATATTAGTTTTGAATTTTTCAAGAATACATGCTGATCACTACAGCCTCCAAAAAATTCAAAGATGTGCATTGGGGTGAGATACACCTTAAAAAAATTTCAGAGCCACCCAATCGATTTGTGACGTGCCGATGATCAACGGCAGCGTCACACAGGGGCCAAATATTAGTTTTGAATTTTTCAAGAATACATGCTGATCACTACAGCCTCCAAAAAATTCAAAAATGTGCATTGGGGTGAGATACACCTTAAAAAATTTCAGAGCCACCCAATCGATTTGTGACGTGCCGATGATCAACGGCAGCGTCACAAAGGGGCCAAATATTAGTTTTGAATTTTTCAAGAATACATGCTGATCACTACAGCCTCCAAAAAAATCAAAGATGTGCATTGGGGTGAGATACACCTTCAAACAATTTTTCTGAGCGAGCTGAGCGATTTCTGACGTGCCGATGATCAACGGCAGCGTCACAAAGGGGCCAAATATTAGTTTTGAATTTTTCAAGAATACATGCTGATCACTACAGCCTCCAAAAAAATCAAAGATGTGCATTGGGGTGAGATACACCTTCAAACAATTTTTCAGAGCGAGCTGAGCGATTTCTGACGTGCCGGTGATCAACGGTAACGTCAGAAAGGGGCCAAATATTGGTTTTGAATTTTTCAAGAATACATGCTGATCACTACAGCCTCCAAAAAATTCAAAGATGTGCATTGGGGTGAGATACACCTTTAAAAAAATTTCATAGCCACCCAATCGATTTGTGACGTGTCCGATGATCAACGGCAGCGTCACACAGGGGCCAAATATTAGTTTTGAATTTTTCAAGAATACATGCTGATCACTACAGCCTCAAAAAAATCAAAGATGTGCATTGGGGTGAGATACACCTTCAAACAATTTTTCTGAGCGAGCTGAGCGATTTCTGACGTGCCGGTGATCAACGGTAACGTCAGAAAGGGGCCAAATATTGGTTTTGAATTTTTTAAGAATACATGCTGATCACTACAGCCTCCAAAAAATTCAAAGATGTGCATTGGGGTGAGATACACCTTAAAAAAAAATTCAGAGCCACCCAATCGATTTGTGACGTGCCGATGATCAACGGCAGCGTCACAAAGGGGCCAAATATTAGTTTTGAATTTTTCAAGAATACATGCTGATCACTACAGCCTCCAAAAAATTCAAAGATGTGCATTGGGGGTGAGATACACCTTCAAACAATTTTTCAGAGCGAGCTGAGCGATTTCTGACGTGCCGGTGATCAACGGTAACGTCAGAAAGGGGCCAAATATTGGTTTTGAATTTTTCCAGAATACATGCTGATCACTACAGCCTCCAAAAAAATCAAAGATGTGCATTGGGGTGAGATACACCTTCAAACAATTTTTCTAAGCGAGGTGAGCGATTTCTGACGTGCCGGTGATCAACGGTAACGTCAGAAAGGGGCCAAATATTGGTTTTGAATTTTTCAAGAATACATGCTGATCACTATAGCCTCCAAAAAATTCAAAGTTGTGCATTGGGGTGAGATACACCTTAAAAAAATTTTCAGAGCCACCCAATCGATTTGTGACGTGTCCGATGATCAACGGCAGCGTCACACAGGGGCCAAATATTAGTTTTGAATTTTTCAAGAATACATGCTGATCACTACAGCCTCCAAAAAATTCAAAGATGTGCATTGGGGTGAGATACACCTTAAAAAAAATTTCAGAGCCACCCAATCGATTTGTGACGTGCCGATGATCAACGGCAGCGTCACACAGGGGCCAAATATTAGTTTTGAAATTTTCAAGAATACATGCTGATCACTACAGCCTCCAAAAAATTCAAAGATGTGCATTGGGGTGAGATACACCTTAAAAAAAATTTCAAAGCCACCCAATCGATTTGTGACGTGCCGATGATCAACGGCAGCGTCACAAAGGGGCCAAATATTAGTTTTGAATTTTTCAAGAATACATGCTGATCACTACAGCCTCCAAAAAAATCAAAGATGTGCATTGGGGTGAGATACACCTTCAAACAATTTTTCAGAGCGAGCTGAGCGATTTCTGACGTGCAGATGATCAACGGTAACGTCAGAAAGGGGCCAAATATTGGTTTTGAATTTTTCAAGAATACATGCTGATCACTACAGCCTCCAAAAAAATCAAAGATGTGCATTGGGGTGAGATACACCTTCAAACAATTTTTCAGAGATAGCTGAGCGATTTCTGACGTGCCGGTGATCAACGGTAACGTCACACAGGGGCCAAATATTGGTTTTGAATTTTCAAGAATACATGCTGATCACTACAGCCTCCAAAAAATTCAAAGATGTGCATTGGGGTGAGATACACCTTCAAACAATTTTTCTGAGCGAGCTGAGCGATTTGTGACGTGCCGATGATCAACGGCAGCGTCACACAGGGGCCAAATATTAGTTTTGAACTTTTCAAGAATACATACTGATCACTACAGCCTCCAAAAAATTCAAAGATGTGCATTGGGGTGAGATACACCTTAAAAAAAATTTCAGAGCAACCCAATCGATTTGTGACGTGCCGATGATCAACGGCAGCGTCACAAAGGGGCCAAATATTAGTTTTGAATTTTTCAAGAATACATGCTGATCACTACAGCCTCCAAAAAATTCAAAGATGTGCATTGGGGTGAGATACACCTTAAAAAAATTTCAGAGCCACCCAATCGATTTGTGACGTGTCCGATGATCAACGGCAGCGTCACAAAGGGGCCAAATATTAGTTTTGAATTTTTCAAGAATACATGCTGATCACTACAGCCTCCAAAAAAATCAAAGATGTGCATTGGGGTGAGATACACCTTCAAACAATTTTTCAGAGCGAGCTGAGCGATTTCTGACGTGCCGATGATCAACGGCAGCGTCACACAGGGGCCAAATATTAGTTTTGAATTTTTCAAGAATACATGCTGATCACTACAGCCTCCAAAAAAATCAAAGATGTGCATTGGGGTGAGATACACCTTCAAACAATTTTTCAGAGATAGCTGAGCGATTTCTGACGTGCCGGTGATCAACGGTAACGTCACACAGGGGCCAAATATTGGTTTTGAATTTTTCAAGAATACATGCTGATCACTACAGCCTCCAAAAAATTCAAAGATGTGCATTGGGGTGAGATACACCTTCAAACAATTTTTCTGAGCGAGCTGAGCGATTTGTGACGTGCCGATGATCAACGGCAGCGTCACACAGGGGCCAAATATTAGTTTTGAATTTTTCAAGAATACATACTGATCACTACAGCCTCCAAAAAATTCAAAGATGTGCATTGGGGTGAGATACACCTTAAAAAAAATTTCAGAGCAACCCAATCGATTTGTGACGTGCCGATGATCAACGGCAGCGTCACAAAGGGGCCAAATATTAGTTTTGAATTTTTCAAGAATACATGCTGATCACTACAGCCTCCAAAAAATTCAAAGATGTGCATTGGGGTGAGATACACCTTAAAAAAATTTCAGAGCCACCCAATCGATTTGTGACGTGCCGATGATCAACGGCAGCGTCACACAGGGGCCAAATATTAGTTTTGAATTTTTCAAGAATACATGCTGATCACTACAGCCTCCAAAAAATTCAAAGATGTGCATTGGGGTGAGATACACCTTAAAATAAATTTCAGAGCCACCCAATCGATTTGTGACGTGCCGATGATCAACGGCAGCGTCACAAAGGGGCCAAATATTAGTTTTGAAATTTTCAAGAATACATGCTGATCACTACAGCCGCCAAAAAATTCAAAGATGTGCATTGGGGTGAGATACACCTTCAAACAATTTTTCTGAGCGAGCTGAGCGATTTCTGACGTGCCGGTGATCAACGGTAACGTCAAAAAGGGGCCAAATATTGGTTTTGAATTTTTCAAGAATACATGCTGATCACTACAGCCTCCAAAAAAATCAAAGATGTGCATTGGGGTGAGATACACCTTCAAACAATTTTTCTGAGCGAGCTGAGCGATTTGTGACGTGCCGATGATCAACGGCAGCGTCACAAAGGGGCCAAATATTAATTTTGAATTTTTCAGGAATACATACTGATCACTACAGCCTCCAAAAAATTCAAAGATGTGCATTGGGGTGAGATACACCTTAAAAAAAATTTCAGAGCCACCCAATCGATTTGTGACGTGCCGATGATCAACGGCAGCGTCACAAAGGGGCCAAATATTAGTTTTGAATTTTTCAAGAATACATGCTGATCACTACAGCCTCCAAAAAAATCAAAGATGTGCATTGGGGTGAGATACACCTTCAAACAATTTTTCAGAGATAGCTGAGCGATTTCTGACGTGCCGGTGATCAACGGTAACGTCAGAAAGGGGCCAAATATTGGTTTTGAATTTTTGATCACTACAGCCTCCAAAAAATTCAAAGATGTGCATTGGAGTGAGATACACCTTAAAAAAAATTTCAGAGCCACCCAATCGGGTGCGTCACACAGGGGCCAAATATTAGTTTTGAATTTTTCAAGAATACATGCTGATCACTACAGCCTCCAAAAAAAATCAAAGATGTGCATTGGGGTGAGATACACCTTCAAACAATTTTTCAGAGATAGCTGAGCGATTTCTAACGTGCCGGTGATCAACGGTAACGTCACACAGGGGCCAAATATTGGTTTTGAATTTTTCCAGAATACATGCTGATCACTACAGCCTCCAAAAAAATCAAAGATGTGCATTGGGGTGAGATACACCTTCAAACAATTTTTCTGAGCGAGCTGAGCGATTTGTGACGTGCCGATGATCAACGGCAGCGTCACACAGGGGCCAAATATTAGTTTTGAATTTTTCAAGAATACATACTGATCACTACAGCCTCTAAAAAATTCAAAGATGTGCATTGGGGTGAGATACACCTTAAAAAAAATTTTCAGAGCCACCCAATCGGTCAACGGCAGCGTCACAAAGGGGCCAAATATTAGTTTTGAATTTTTCAAGAATACATGCTGATCACTACAGCCTCCAAAAAAATCAAAGATGTGCATTGGGGTGAGATACACCTTCAAACAATTTTTCTGAGCGAGGTGAGCGATTTCTGACGTGTCGGTGATCAACGGTAACGTCAGAAAGGGGCCAAATATTAGTTTTGAATTTTTCAAGAATACATACTGATCACTACAGCCTCCAAAAAATTCAAAGATGTGCATTGGGACGAGATACACCTTAAAAAAAATTTCAGAGCAACCCAATCGATTTGTGACGTGCCGATGATCAACGGCAGCGTCACAAAGGGGCCAAATATTAGTTTTGAATTTTTCAAGAATACATGCTGATCACTACAGCCTCCAAAAAATTCAAAGATGTGCATTGGGACGAGATACACCTTAAAAAAAATTTCAGAGCAACCCAATCGATTTGTGACGTGCCGATGATCAACGGCAGCGTCACAAAGGGGCCAAATATTAGTTTTGAATTTTTCAAGAATACATGCTGATCACTACAGCCTCCAAAAAATTCAAAGATGTGCATTGGGGTGAGATACACCTTAAAAAAATTTCAGAGCCACCCAATCGATTTGTGACGTGCCGATGATCAACGGCAGCGTCACACAGGGGCCAAATATTAGTTTTGAATTTTTCAAGAATACATGCTGATCACTACAGCCTCCAAAAAATTCAAAGATGTGCATTGGGGTGAGATACACCTTAAAAAAAATTTCAGAGCCACCCAATCGATTTGTGACGTGCCGATGATCAACGGCAGCGTCACAAAGGGGCCAAATATTAGTTTTGAATTTTTCAAGAATACATGCTGATCACTACAGCCTCCAAAACAATCAAAGATGTGCATTGGGGTGAGATACACCTTCAAACAATTTTTCAGAGCGAGCTGAGCGATTTCTGACGTGCCGGTGATCAACGGTAACGTCAGAAAGGGGCCAAATATTGGTTTTGAATTTTTCAAGAATACATGCTGATCACTACAGCCTCCAAAAAAATCAAAGATGTGCATTGGGGTGAGATACACCTTCAAACAATTTTTCTGAGCGAGCTGAGCGATTTCTGACGTGTCGGTGATCAACGGTAACGTCAAAAAGGGGCCAAATATTGGTTGTGAATTTTTCAAGAATACATGCTGATCACTATAGCCTCCAAAAAATTCAAAGTTGTGCATTGGGGTGAGATACACCTTAAAAAATTTTCAGAGCCACCCAATCGATTTGTGACGTGTCCAATGATCAACGGCAGCGTCACACAGGGGCCAAATATTAGTTTTGAATTTTTCAAGAATACATGCTGATCACTACAGCCTCCAAAAAATTCAAAGATGTGCATTGGGGTGAGATACACCTTAAAAAAAAAATCAGAGCCACCCAATCGATTTGTGACGTGCCGATGATCAACGGCAGCGTCACACAGGGGCCAAATATTAGTTTTGAAATTTTCAAGAATACATGCTGATCACTACAGCCTCCAAAAAATTCAAAGATGTGCATTGGGGTGAGATACACCTTAAAAAAAATTTCAGAGCCACCCAATCGGGTGCGTCACACAGGGGCCAAATATTAGTTTTGAATTTTTCAAGAATACATGCTGATCACTACAGCCTCCAAAAAATTCAAAGATGTGCATTGGGGTGAGATACACCTTCAAACAATTTTTCAGAGCGAGCTGAGCGATTTCTGACGTGCCGGTGATCAACGGTAACGTCAAAAAGGGGCCAAATATTGGTTTTGAATTTTTCAAGAATACATGCTGATCACTACAGCCTCCAAAAAAATCAAAGATGTGCATTGGGGTGAGATACACCTTCAAACAATTTTTCTGAGCGAGCTGAGCGATTTGTGACGTGCCGATGATCAACAGCAGCGTCACACAGGGGCCAAATATTAGTTTTGAATTTTTCAAGAATACATACTGATCACTACAGCCTCCAAAAAATTCAAAGATGTGCATTGGGGTGAGATACACCTTAAAAAAAATTTCAGAGCAACCCAATCGATTTGTGACGTGCCGATGATCAACGGCAGCGTCACAAAGGGGCCAAATATTAGTTTTGAATTTTTCAAGAATACATGCTGATCACTACAGCCTCCAAAAAAATCAAAGATGTGCATTGGGGTGAGATACACCTTAAAAAAAATTTCAGAGCCACCCAATCGATTTGTGACGTGCCGATGATCAACGGCAGCCTCACAAAGGGGCCAAATATTAGTTTTGAATTTTTCCAGAATACATGCTGATCACTACAGCCTCCAAAAAATTCAAAGATGTGCATTGGGGTGAGATACACCTTCAAACAATTTTTCAGAGCGAGCTGAGCGATTTCTGACGTGCCGGTGATCAACGGTAACGTCAGAAAGGGGCCAAATATTGGTTTTGAATTTTTCCAGAATACATGCTGATCACTACAGCCTCCAAAAAAATCAAAGATGTGCATTGGGGTGAGATACACCTTCAAACAATTTTTCTGAGCGAGCTGAGCGATTTCTGACGTGTCGGTGATCAACGATAACGTCAGAAAGGGGCCAAATATTGGTTTTGAATTTTTCAAGAATACATGCTGATCACTATAGTCTCCAAAAAATTCAAAGTTGTGCATAGGGGTGAGATACACCTTAAAAAAAAATTCAAAGCCACCCAATCGATTTGTGACGTGTCCAATGATCAACGGCAGCGTCACACAGGGGCCAAATATTAGTTTTGAATTTTTCAAGAATACATGCTGATCACTACAGCCTCCAAAAAATTCAAAGATGTGCATTGGGGTGAGATACACCTTAAAAAAAAATTCAAAGCCACCCAATCGATTTGTGACGTGTCCAATGATCAACGGCAGCGTCACACAGGGGCCAAATATTAGTTTTGAATTTTTCAAGAATACATGCTGATCACTACAGCCTCCAAAAAATTCAAAGATGTGCATTGGGGTGAGATACACCTTAAAAAAAATTTCAGAGCCACCCAATCGGGTGCGTCACACAGGGGCCAAATATTAGTTTTGAATTTTTCAAGAATACATGCTGATCACTACAGCCTCCAAAAAATTCAAAGATGTGCATTGGGGTGAGATACACCTTCAAACAATTTTTCAGAGCGAGCTGAGCGATTTCTGACGTGCCGGTGATCAACGGTAACGTCAAAAAGGGGCCAAATATTGGTTTTGAATTTTTCAAGAATACATGCTGATCACTACAGCCTCCAAAAAAATCAAAGATGTGCATTGGGGTGAGATACACCTTCAAACAATTTTTCTGAGCGAGCTGAGCGATTTGTGACGTGCCGATGATCAACAGCAGCGTCACACAGGGGCCAAATATTAGTTTTGAATTTTTCAAGAATACATACTGATCACTACAGCCTCCAAAAAATTCAAAGATGTGCATTGGGGTGAGATACACCTTAAAAAAAATTTCAGAGCAACCCAATCGATTTGTGACGTGCCGATGATCAACGGCAGCGTCACAAAGGGGCCAAATATTAGTTTTGAATTTTTCAAGAATACATGCTGATCACTACAGCCTCCAAAAAAATCAAAGATGTGCATTGGGGTGAGATACACCTTAAAAAAAATTTCAGAGCCACCCAATCGATTTGTGACGTGCCGATGATCAACGGCAGCGTCACAAAGGGGCCAAATATTAGTTTTGAATTTTTCCAGAATACATGCTGATCACTACAGCCTCCAAAAAATTCAAAGATGTGCATTGGGGTGAGATACACCTTCAAACAATTTTTCAGAGCGAGCTGAGCGATTTCTGACGTGCCGGTGATCAACGGTAACGTCAGAAAGGGGCCAAATATTGGTTTTGAATTTTTCCAGAATACATGCTGATCACTACAGCCTCCAAAAAAATCAAAGATGTGCATTGGGGTGAGATACACCTTCAAACAATTTTTCTGAGCGAGCTGAGCGATTTCTGACGTGTCGGTGATCAACGATAACGTCAGAAAGGGGCCAAATATTGGTTTTGAATTTTTCAAGAATACATGCTGATCACTATAGCCTCCAAAAAATTCAAAGTTGTGCATTGGGGTGAGATACACCTTAAAAAAAAATTCAAAGCCACCCAATCGATTTGTGACGTGTCCAATGATCAACGGCAGCGTCACACAGGGGCCAAATATTAGTTTTGAATTTTTCAAGAATACATGCTGATCACTACAGCCTCCAAAAAATTCAAAGATGTGCATTGGGGTGAGATACACCTTAAAAAAAAATTCAAAGCCACCCAATCGATTTGTGACGTGTCCAATGATCAACGGCAGCGTCACACAGGGGCCAAATATTAGTTTTGAATTTTTCAAGAATACATGCTGATCACTACAGCCTCCAAAAAATTCAAAGATGTGCATTGGGGTGAGATACACCTTAAAAAAAATTCAGAGCCACCCAATCGATTTGTGACGTGACGATGATCAACGGCAGCGTCACACAGGGGCCAAATATTAGTTTTGAAATTTTCAAGAATACATGCTGATCACTACAGCCTCCAAAAAATTCAAAGATGTGCATTGGGGTGAGATACACCTTAAAAAAAATTTCAGAGCCACCCAATCGGGTGCGTCACACAGGGGCCAAATATTAGTTTTGAATTTTTCAAGAATACATGCTGATCACTACAGCCTCCAAAAAAAATCAAAGATGTGCATTGGGGTGAGATACACCTTCAAACAATTTTTCTGAGCGAGCAGAGCGATTTGTGACGTGCCGATGATCAACGGCAGCGTCACACAGGGGCCAAATATTAGTTTTGAATTTTTCAAGAATACATACTGATCACTACAGCCTCCAAAAAATTCAAAGATGTGCATTGGGGTGAGATACACCTTAAAAAAAATTTCAGAGCAACCCAATCGATTTGTGACGTGCCGATGATCAACGGCAGCGTCACAAAGGGGCCAAATATTAATTTTGAATTTTTCAAGAATACATGCTGATCACTACAGCCTCCAAAAAATTCAAAGATGTGCATTGGGGTGAGATACACCTTAAAAAAAATTTCAGAGCCACCCAATCGATTTGTGACGTGCCGATGATCAACGGCAGCGTCACACAGGGGCCAAATATTAGTTTTGAATTTTTCAAGAATACATGCTGATCACTACAGCCTCCAAAAAATTCAAAGATGTGCATTGGGGTGAGATACACCTTAAAATAAATTTCAGAGCCACCCAATCGATTTGTGACGTGCCGATGATCAACGGCAGCGTCACAAAGGGGCCAAATATTAGTTTTGAATTTTTCAAGAATACATGCTGATCACTACAGCCTCCAAAAAAATCAAAGATGTGCATTGGGGTGAGATACACCTTCAAACAATTTTTCTGAGCGAGCTGAGCAATTTCTGACGTGCCGGTGATCAACGGTAACGTCAAAAAGGGGCCAAATATTGGTTTTGAATTTTTCCAGAATACATGCTGATCACTACAGCCTCCAAAAAAATCAAAGATGTGCATTGGGGTGAGATACACCTTCAAACAATTTTTCTGAGCGAGCTGAGCGATTTGTGACGTGCCGATGATCAACGGCAGCGTCACAAAGGGGCCAAATATTAGTTTTGAATTTTTCAAGAATACATACTGATCACTACAGCCTCCAAAAAATTCAAAGATGTGCATTGGGGTGAGATACACCTTAAAAAAAATTTCAGAGCCACCCAATCGATTTGTGACGTGCCGATGATCAACGGCAGCGTCACAAAGGGGCCAAATATTAGTTTTGAATTTTTCAAGAATACATGCTGATCACTACAGCCTCCAAAAAAATCAAAGATGTGCATTGGGGTGAGATACACCTTCAAACAATTTTCAGAGCGAGCTGAGCGATTTCTGACGTGCCGGTGATCAACGGTAACGTCAGAAAGGGGCCAAATATTGGTTTTGAATTTTTGATCACTACAGCCTCCAAAAAATTCAAAGATGTGCATTGGGGTGAGATACACCTTAAAAAAAATTTCAGAGCCACCCAATCGGGTGCGTCACACAGGGGCCAAATATTAGTTTTGAATTTTTCAAGAATACATGCTGATCACTACAGCCTCCAAAAAAAATCAAAGATGTGCATTGGGGTGAGATACACCTTCAAACAATTTTTCAGAGATAGCTGAGCGATTTCTGACGTGCCGGTGATCAACGGTAACGTCACACAGGGGCCAAATATTGGTTTTGAATTTTTCCAGAATACATGCTGATCACTACAGCCTCCAAAAAAATCAAAGATTTGCATTGGGGTGAGATACACCTTCAAACAATTTTTCAGAGCGAGCTGAGCGATTTCTGACGTGCCGGTGATCAACGGTAACGTCAGAAAGGGGCCAAATATTGGTTTTGAATTTTTCCAGAATACATGCTGATCACTACAGCCTCCAAAAAAATCAAAGATGTGCATTGGGGTGAGATACACCTTAAAAAAAATTTCAGAGCCACCCATTCGGGTGCGTCACACAGGGGCCAAATATTAGTTTTGAATTTTTCAAGAATACATGCTGATCACTACAGCCTCCAAAAAATTCAAAGATGTGCATTGGGGTGAGATACACCTTCAAACAATTTTTTTGAGCGAGCTGAGCGATTTCTGACGTGCCGGTGATCAACGGTAACGTCAAAAAGGGGCCAAATATTGGTTTTGAATTTTTCCAGAATACATGCTGATCACTACAGCCTCCAAAAAAATCAAAGATGTGCATTGGGGTGAGATACACCTTCAAACAATTTTTCTGAGCGAGCTGAGCGATTTGTGATGTGCCGATGATCAACGGCAGCGTCACAAAGGGGCCAAATATTAGTTTTGAATTTTTCAAGAATACATACTGATCACTACAGCCTCCAAAAAATTCAAAGATGTGCATTGGGGTGAGATACACCTTAAAAAAAATTTCAGAGCCACCCAATCGATTTGTGACGTGCCGATGATCAACGGCAGCGTCACAAAGGGGCCAAATATTAGTTTTGAATTTTTCAAGAATACATGCTGATCACTACAGCCTCCAAAAAAATCAAAGATGTGCATTTGGGTGAGATTAACCTTCAAACAATTTTCAGAGCGAGCTGAGCGATTTCTGACGTGCCGGTGATCAACGGTAACGTCAGAAAGGGGCCAAATATTGGTTTTGAATTTTTGATCACTACAGCCTCCAAAAAATTCAAAGATGTGCATTGGGGTGAGATACACCTTAAAAAAAATTTCAGAGCCACCCAATCGGGTGCGTCACACAGGGGCCAAATATTAGTTTTGAATTTTTCAAGAATACATGCTGATCACTACAGCCTCCAAAAAAAATCAAAGATGTGCATTGGGGTGAGATACACCTTCAAACAATTTTTCAGAGATAGCTGAGCGATTTCTGACGTGCCGGTGATCAACGGTAACGTCACACAGGGGCCAAATATTGGTTTTGAATTTTTCCAGAATACATGCTGATCACTACAGCCTCCAAAAAAATCAAAGATTTGCATTGGGGTGAGATACACCTTCAAACAATTTTTCAGAGCGAGCTGAGCGATTTCTGACGTGCCGGTGATCAACGGTAACGTCAGAAAGGGGCCAAATATTGGTTTTGAATTTTTCCAGAATACATGCTGATCACTACAGCCTCCAAAAAAATCAAAGATGTGCATTGGGGTGAGATACACCTTCAAACAATTTTTCAGAGATAGCTGAGCGATTTCTGACGTGCCGGTGATCAACGGTAACGTCACACAGGGGCCAAATATTGGTTTTGAATTTTTCAAGAATACATGCTGATCACTACAGCCTCCAAAAAATTCAAAGATGTGCATTGGGGTGAGATACACCTTCAAACAATTTTTCTGAGCGAGCTGAGCGATTTGTGACGTGCCGATGATCAACGGCAGCGTCACACAGGGGCCAAATATTAGTTTTGAATTTTTCAAGAATACATACTGATCACTACAGCATCCAAAAAATTCAAAGATGTGCATTGGGGTGAGATACACCTTAAAAAAAATTTCAGAGCAACCCAATCGATTTGTGACGTGCCGATGATCAACGGCAGCGTCACAAAGGGGCCAAATATTAGTTTTGAATTTTTCAAGAATACATGCTGATCACTACAGCCTCCAAAAAATTCAAAGATGTGCATTGGGGTGAGATACACCTTAAAAAAATTTCAGAGCCACCCAATCGATTTGTGACGTGCCGATGATCAACGGCAGCGTCACACAGGGGCCAAATATTAGTTTTGAATTTTTCAAGAATACATGCTGATCACTACAGCCTCCAAAAAATTCAAAAATGTGCATTGGGGTGAGATACACCTTAAAAAATTTCAGAGCCACCCAATCGATTTGTGACGTGCCGATGATCAACGGCAGCGTCACAAAGGGGCCAAATATTAGTTTTGAATTTTTCAAGAATACATGCTGATCACTACAGCCTCCAAAAAAATCAAAGATGTGCATTGGGGTGAGATACACCTTCAAACAATTTTTCTGAGCGAGCTGAGCGATTTCTGACGTGCCGATGATCAACGGCAGCGTCACAAAGGGGCCAAATATTAGTTTTGAATTTTTCAAGAATACATGCTGATCACTACAGCCTCCAAAAAAATCAAAGATGTGCATTGGGGTGAGATACACCTTCAAACAATTTTTCTGAGCGAGCTGAGCGATTTCTGACGTGCCGGTGATCAACGGTAACGTCAGAAAGGGGCCAAATATTGGTTTTGAATTTTTCAAGAATACATGCTGATCACTACAGCCTCCAAAAAATTCAAATTTGTGCATTGGGGTGAGATACACCTTAAAAAAATTTTCAGAGCCACCCAATCGATTTGTGACGTGTCCGATGATCAACGGCAGCGTCACACAGGGGCCAAATATTAGTTTTGAATTTTTCAAGAATACATGCTGATCACTACAGCCTCCAAAAAATTCAAAGATGTGCATTGGGGTGAGATACACCTTAAAAAAAATTTCAGAGCCACCCAATCGATTTGTGACGTGCCGATGATCAACGGCAGCGTCACACAGGGGCCAAATATTAGTTTTGAAATTTTCAAGAATACATGCTGATCACTACAGCCTCCAAAAAATTCAAAGATGTGCATTGGGGTGAGATACACCTTAAAAAAAATTTCAGAGCCACCCAATCGATTTGTGACGTGCCGATGATCAACGGCAGCGTCACAAAGGGGCCAAATATTAGTTTTGAATTTTTCAAGAATACATGCTGATCACTACAGCCTCCAAAAAAATCAAAGATGTGCATTGGGGTGAGATACACCTTCAAACAATTTTTCAGAGCGAGCTGAGCGATTTCTGACGTGCCGGTGATCAACGGTAACGTCAGAAAGGGGCCAAATATTAGTTTTGAATTTTTCAAGAATACATGCTGATCACTACAGCCTCCAAAAAATTCAAAGATGTGCATTGGGGTGAGATACACCTTCAAACAATTTTTCTGAGCGAGCTGAGCGATTTGTGACGTGCCGATGATCAACGGCAGCGTCACACAGGGGCCAAATATTAGTTTTGAATTTTTCAAGAATACATACTGATCACTACAGCCTCCAAAAAATTCAAAGATGTGCATTGGGGTGAGATACACCTTAAAAAAAATTTCAGAGCCACCCAATCGACTTGTGACGTGCCGATGATCAACGGCAGCGTCACAAAGGGGCCAAATATTAGTTTTGAATTTTTCCAGAATACATGCTGATCACTACAGCCTCCAAAAAATTCAAAGATGTGCATTGGGGTGAGATACACCTTAAAAAAATTTCAGAGCCACCCAATCGATTTGTGACGTGCCGATGATCAACGGCAGCGTCACACAGGGGCCAAATATTAGTTTTGAATTTTTCAAGAATACATGCTGATCACTACAGCCTCCAAAAAATTCAAAGATGTGCATTGGGGTGAGATACACCTTAAAATAAATTTCAGAGCCACCCAATCGATTTGTGACGTGCCGATGATCAACGGCAGCGTCACAAAGGGGCCAAATATTAGTTTTGAATTTTTCAAGAATACATGCTGATCACTACAGCCTCCAAAAAAATCAAAGATGTGCATTGGGGTGAGATACACCTTCAAACAATTTTACTGAGCGAGCTGAGCGATTTCTGACGTGCCGGTGATCAACGGTAACGTCAAAAAGGGGCCAAATATTGGTTTTGAATTTTTCAAGAATACATGCTGATCACTACAGCCTCCAAAAAATTCAAATTTGTGCATTGGGGTGAGATACACCTTAAAAAAATTTTCAGAGCCACCCAATCGATTTGTGACGTGTCCGATGATCAACGGCAGCGTCACACAGGGGCCAAATATTAGTTTTGAATTTTTCAAGAATACATGCTGATCACTACAGCCTCCAAAAAATTCAAAGATGTGCATTGGGGTGAGATACACCTTAAAAAAAATTTCAGAGCCACCCAATCGATTTGTGACGTGCCGATGATCAACGGCAGCGTCACACAGGGGCCAAATATTAGTTTTGAAATTTTCAAGAATACATGCTGATCACTACAGCCTCCAAAAAATTCAAAGATGTGCATTGGGGTGAGATACACCTTAAAAAAAATTTCAGAGCCACCCAATCGATTTGTGACGTGCCGATGATCAACGGCAGCGTCACAAAGGGGCCAAATATTAGTTTTGAATTTTTCAAGAATACATGCTGATCACTACAGCCTCCAAAAAAATCAAAGATGTGCATTGGGGTGAGATACACCTTCAAACAATTTTTCAGAGCGAGCTGAGCGATTTCTGACGTGCCGGTGATCAACGGTAACGTCAGAAAGGGGCCAAATATTAGTTTTGAATTTTTCAAGAATACATGCTGATCACTACAGCCTCCAAAAAATTCAAAGATGTGCATTGGGGTGAGATACACCTTCAAACAATTTTTCTGAGCGAGCTGAGCGATTTGTGACGTGCCGATGATCAACGGCAGCGTCACAAAGGGGCCAAATATTAGTTTTGAATTTTTCAAGAATACATGCTGATCACTACAGCCTCCAAAAAATTCAAAGATGTGCATTGGGGTGAGATACACCTTAAAAAAAATTTCAGAGCAACCCAATCAATTTGTGACGTGCCGATGATCAACGGCAGCGTCACAAAGGGGCCAAATATTAGTTTTGAATTTTTCAAGAATACATGCTGATCACTACAGCCTCCAAAAAATTCAAAGATGTGCATTGGGGTGAGATACACCTTAAAAAAATTTCAGAGCCACCCAATCGATTTGTGACGTGCCGATGATCAACGGCAGCGTCACACAGGGGCCAAATATTAGTTTTGAATTTTTCAAGAATACATGCTGATCACTACAGCCTCCAAAAAATTCAAAGATGTGCATTGGGGTGAGATACACCTTAAAATAAATTTCAGAGCCACCCAATCGATTTGTGACGTGCCGATGATCAACGGCAGCGTCACAAAGGGGCCAAATATTAGTTTTGAATTTTTCAAGAATACATGCTGATCACTACAGCCTCCAAAAAAATCAAAGATGTGCATTGGGGTGAGATACACCTTCAAACAATTTTACTGAGCGAGCTGAGCGATTTCTGACGTGCCGGTGATCAACGGTAACGTCAAAAAGGGGCCAAATATTGGTTTTGAATTTTTCAAGAATACATGCTGATCACTACAGCCTCCAAAAAAATCAAAGATGTGCATTGGGGTGAGATACACCTTCAAACAATTTTTCTGAGCGAGCTGAGCGATTTGTGACGTGCCGATGATCAACGGCAGCGTCACAAAGGGGCCAAATATTAGTTTTGAATTTTTCAAGAATACATACTGATCACTACAGCCTCCAAAAAATTCAAAGATGTGCATTGGGGTGAGATACACCTTAAAAAAAATTTCAGAGCAACCCAATCGATTTGTGACGTGCCGATGATCAACGGCAGCGTCCAAAGGGGCCAAATATTAGTTTTGAATTTTTCAAGAATACATGCTGATCACTACAGCCTCCAAAAAATTCAAAGATGTGCATTGGGGTGAGATACACCTTAAAAAAATTTCAGAGCCACCCAATCGATTTGTGACGTGTCCGATGATCAACGGCAGCGTCACAAAGGGGCCAAATATTAGTTTTGAATTTTTCAAGAATACATGCTGATCACTACAGCCTCCAAAAAAATCAAAGATGTGCATTGGGGTGAGATACACCTTCAAACAATTTTTCAGAGCGAGCTGAGCGATTTCTGACGTGCCGATGATCAACGGCAGCGTCACACAGGGGCCAAATATTAGTTTTGAATTTTTCAAGAATACATGCTGATCACTACAGCCTCCAAAAAAATCAAAGATGTGCATTGGGGTGAGATACACCTTCAAACAATTTTTCAGAGATAGCTGAGCGATTTCTGACGTGCCGGTGATCAACGGTAACGTCACACAGGGGCCAAATATTGGTTTTGAATTTTTCAAGAATACATGCTGATCACTACAGCCTCCAAAAAATTCAAAGATGTGCATTGGGGTGAGATACACCTTCAAACAATTTTTCTGAGCGAGCTGAGCGATTTGTGACGTGCCGATGATCAACGGCAGCGTCACACAGGGGCCAAATATTAGTTTTGAATTTTTCAAGAATACATACTGATCACTACAGCCTCCAAAAAATTCAAAGATGTGCATTGGGGTGAGATACACCTTAAAAAAAATTTCAGAGCAACCCAATCGATTTGTGACGTGCCGATGATCAACGGCAGCGTCACAAAGGGGCCAAATATTAGTTTTGAATTTTTCAAGAATACATGCTGATCACTACAGCCTCCAAAAAATTCAAAGATGTGCATTGGGGTGAGATACACCTTAAAAAAATTTCAGAGCCACCCAATCGATTTGTGACGTGCCGATGATCAACGGCAGCGTCACACAGGGGCCAAATATTAGTTTTGAATTTTTCAAGAATACATGCTGATCACTACAGCCTCCAAAAAATTCAAAGATGTGCATTGGGGTGAGATACACCTTAAAATAAATTTCAGAGCCACCCAATCGATTTGTGACGTGCCGATGATCAACGGCAGCGTCACAAAGGGGCCAAATATTAGTTTTGAATTTTTCAAGAATACATGCTGATCACTACAGCCTCCAAAAAAATCAAAGATGTGCATTGGGGTGAGATACACCTTCAAACAATTTTTCTGAGCGAGCTGAGCGATTTCTGACGTGCCGGTGATCAACGGTAACGTCAAAAAGGGGCCAAATATTGGTTTTGAATTTTTCAAGAATACATGCTGATCACTACAGCCTCCAAAAAAATCAAAGATGTGCATTGGGGTGAGATACACCTTCAAACAATTTTTCTGAGCGAGCTGAGCGATTTGTGACGTGCCGATGATCAACGGCAGCGTCACAAAGGGGCCAAATATTAGTTTTGAATTTTTCAAGAATACATGCTGATCACTACAGCCTCCAAAAAAATCAAAGATGTGCATTGGGGTGAGATACACCTTAAAAAAAATTTCAGAGCCACCCAATCGACTTGTGACGTGCCGATGATCAACGGCAGCGTCACAAAGGGGCCAAATATTAGTTTTGAATTTTTCCAGAATACATGCTGATCACTACAGCCTCCAAAAAATTCAAAGATGTGCATTGGGGTGAGATACACCTTCAAACAATTTTTCAGAGCGAGCTGAGCGATTTCTGACGTGCCGGTGATCAACGGTAGCGTCAGAAAGGGGCCAAATATTGGTTTTGAATTTTTCCAGAATACATGCTGATCACTACAGCCTCCAAAAAAATCAAAGATGTGCATTGGGGTGAGATACACCTTCAAACAATTTTTCTGAGCGAGCTGAGCGATTTCTGACGTGCCGGTGATCAACGGTAACGTCAGAAAGGGGCCAAATATTGGTTTTGAATTTTTCAAGAATACATGCTGATCACTATAGCCTCCAAAAAATTCAAAGTTGTGCATTGGGGTGAGATACACCTTAAACAAATTTTCAGAGCCACCCAATCGATTTGTGACGTGTCCAATGATCAACGGCAGCGTCACACAGGGGCCAAATATTAGTTTTGAATTTTTCAAGAATACATGCTGATCACTACAGCCTCCAAAAAATTCAAAGATGTGCATTGGGGTGAGATACACCTTAAAAAAAATTTCAGAGCCACCCAATCGGGTGCGTCACACAGGGGCCAAATATTAGTTTTGAATTTTTCAAGAATACATGCTGATCACTACAGCCTCCAAAAAAAATCAAAGATGTGCATTGGGGTGAGATACACCTTCAAACAATTTTTCTGAGCGAGCTGAGCGATTTGTGACGTGCCGATGATCAACGGCAGCGTCACACAGGGGCCAAATATTAGTTTTGAATTTTTCAAGAATACATGCTGATCACTACAGCCTCCAAAAAATTCAAAGATGTGCATTGGGGTGTGAGATACACCTTAAAAAAAATTTCAGAGCCACCCAATCGATTTGTGACGTGACGATGATCAACGGCAGAGTCACAAAGGGGCCAAATATTAGTTTTGAATTTTTCAAGAATACATGCTGATCACTACAGCCTCCAAAAAAATCAAAGATGTGCATTGGGGTGAGATACACCTTCAAACAATTTTCAGAGCGAGCTGAGCGATTTCTGACGTGCCGGTGATCAACGGTAACGTCAGAAAGGGGCCAAATATTGGTTTTGAATTTTTGATCACTACAGCCTCCAAAAAATTCAAAGATGTGCATTGGGGTGAGATACACCTTAAAAAAAATTTCAGAGCCACCCAATCGGGTGCGTCACACAGGGGCCAAATATTAGTTTTGAATTTTTCAAGAATACATGCTGATCACTACAGCCTCCAAAAAAAATCAAAGATGTGCATTGGGGTGAGATACACCTTCAAACAATTTTTCAGAGATAGCTGAGCGATTTCTGACGTGCCGGTGATCAACGGTAACGTCACACAGGGGCCAAATATTGGTTTTGAATTTTTCCAGAATACATGCTGATCACTACAGCCTCCAAAAAAATCAAAGATGTGCATTGGGGTGAGATACACCTTCAAACAATTTTTCTGAGCGAGCTGAGCGATTTGTGACGTGCCGATGATCAACGGCAGCATCACACAGGGGCCAAATATTAGTTTTGAATTTTTCAAGAATACATACTGATCACTACAGCCTCTAAAAAATTCAAAGATGTGCATTGGGGTGAGATACACCTTAAAAAAAATTTTCAGAGCCACCCAATCGGTCAACGGCAGCGTCACAAAGGGGCCAAATATTAGTTTTGAATTTTTCAAGAATACATGCTGATCACTACAGCCTCCAAAAAAATCAAAGATGTGCATTGGGGTGAGATACACCTTAAAAAAAATTTCAGAGCCACCCAATCGACTTGTGACGTGCCGATGATCAACGGCAGCGTCACAAAGGGGCCAAATATTAGTTTTGAATTTTTCAAGAATACATGCTGATCACTACAGCCTCCAAAAAATTCAAAGATGTGCATTGGGGTGAGATACACCTTCAAACAATTTTTCAGAGCGAGCTGAGCGATTTCTGACGTGCCGGTGATCAACGGTAACGTCAGAAAGGGGCCAAATATTGGTTTTGAATTTTTCAAGAATACATGCTGATCACTACAGCCTCCAAAAAAATCAAAGATGTGCATTGGGGTGAGATACACCTTCAAACAATTTTTCTGAGCGAGCTGAGCGATTTCTGACGTGCCGGTGATCAACGGTAACGTCAGAAAGGGGCCAAATATTGGTTTTGAATTTTTCAAGAATACATGCTGATCACTATAGCCTCCAAAAAATTCAAAGTTGTGCATTGGGGTGAGATACACCTTAAAAAAATTTTCAGAGCCACCCAATCGATTTGTGACGTGTCCAAAGATCAACGGCAGCGTCACACATGGGCCAAATATTAGTTTTGAATTTTTCAAGAATACATGCTGATCACTACAGCCTCCAAAAAATTCAAAGATGTGCATTGGGGTGAGATACACCTTTTAAAAAAAATCAGAGCCACCCAATCGATTTGTGAAGTGCCGATGATCAACGGCAGCGTCACACAGGGGCCAAATATTAGTTTTGAAATTTTCAAGAATACATGCTGATCACTACAGCCTCCAAAAAATTCAAAGATGTGCATTGGGGTGAGATACACCTTAAAAAAAAATTCAGAGCCACCCAATCGATTTGTGACGTGACGATGATCAACGGCAGCGTCACACAGGGGCCAAATATTAGTTTTGAAATTTTCAAGAATACATGCTGATCACTACAGCCTCCAAAAAATTCAAAGATGTGCATTGGGGTGAGATACACCTTAAAAAAAATTTCAGAGCCACCCAATCGGGTGCGTCACACAGGGGCCAAATATTAGTTTTGAATTTTTCAAGAATACATGCTGATCACTACAGCCTCCAAAAAAAATCAAAGATGTGCATTGGGGTGAGATACACCTTCAAACAATTTTTCTGAGCGAGCAGAGCGATTTGTGACGTGCCGATGATCAACGGCAGCGTCACACAGGGGCCAAATATTAGTTTTGAATTTTTCAAGAATACATACTGATCACTACAGCCTCCAAAAAATTCAAAGATGTGCATTGGGGTGAGATACACCTTAAAAAAAATTTCAGAGCAACCCAATCGATTTGTGACGTGCCGATGATCAACGGCAGCGTCACAAAGGGGCCAAATATTAATTTTGAATTTTTCAAGAATACATGCTGATCACTACAGCCTCCAAAAAATTCAAAGATGTGCATTGGGGTGAGATACACCTTAAAAAAAATTTCAGAGCCACCCGATCGATTTGTGACGTGCCGATGATCAACGGCAGCGTCACACAGGGGCCAAATATTAGTTTTGAATTTTTCAAGAATACATGCTGATCACTACAGCCTCCAAAAAATTCAAAGATGTGCATTGGGGTGAGATACACCTTAAAATAAATTTCAGAGCCACCCAATCGATTTGTGACGTGCCGATGATCAACGGCAGCGTCACAAAGGGGCCAAATATTAGTTTTGAATTTTTCAAGAATACATGCTGATCACTACAGCCTCCAAAAAAATCAAAGATGTGCATTGGGGTGAGATACACCTTCAAACAATTTTTCTGAGCGAGCTGAGCGATTTCTGACGTGCCGGTGATCAACGGTAACGTCAAAAAGGGGCCAAATATTGGTTTTGAATTTTTCCAGAATACATGCTGATCACTACAGCCTCCAAAAAAATCAAAGATGTGCATTGGGGTGAGATACACCTTCAAACAATTTTTCTGAGCGAGCTGAGCGATTTGTGACGTGCCGATGATCAACGGCAGCGTCACAAAGGGGCCAAATATTAGTTTTGAATTTTTCAAGAATACATACTGATCACTACAGCCTCCAAAAAATTCAAAGATGTGCATTGGAGTGAGATACACCTTAAAAAAAATTTCAGAGCCACCCAATCGATTTGTGACGTGCCGATGATCAACGGCAGCGTCACAAAGGGGCCAAATATTAGTTTTGAATTTTTCAAGAATACATGCTGATCACTACAGCCTCCAAAAAAATCAAAGATGTGCATTGGGGTGAGATACACCTTCAAACAATTTTCAGAGCGAGCTGAGCGATTTCTGACGTGCCGGTGATCAACGGTAACGTCAGAAAGGGGCCAAATATTGGTTTTGAATTTTTGATCACTACAGCCTCCAAAAAATTCAAAGATGTGCATTAGGGTGAGATACACCTTAAAAAAAATTTCAGAGCCACCCAATCGGGTGCGTCACACAGGGGCCAAATATTAGTTTTGAATTTTTCAAGAATACATGCTGATCACTACAGCCTCCAAAAAAAATCAAAGATGTGCATTGGGGTGAGATACACCTTCAAACAATTTTTCAGAGATAGCTGAGCGATTTCTGACGTGCCGGTGATCAACGGTAACGTCACACAGGGGCCAAATATTGGTTTTGAATTTTTCCAGAATACATGCTGATCACTACAGCCTCCAAAAAAATCAAAGATTTGCATTGGGGTGAGATACACCTTCAAACAATTTTTCTGAGCGAGCTGAGCGATTTCTGACGTGCCGGTGATCAACGGTAACGTCAGAAAGGGGCCAAATATTGGTTTTGAATTTTTCAAGAATACATGCTGATCACTACAGCCTCCAAAAAATTTAAAGATGTGCATTGGGGTGAGATACACCTTAAAAAAAATTTCAGAGCCACCCAATCGATTTGTGACGTGTCCGATGATCAACGGCAGCGTCACACAGGGGCCAAATATTAGTTTTGAATTTTTCCAGAATACATGCTGATCACTACAGCCTCCAAAAAATTCAAAGATGTGCATTGGGGTGAGATACACCTTAAAAAAAAATTCAGAGCCACCCAATCGATTTGTGACGTGCCGATGATCAACGGCAGCGTCACAAAGGGGCCAAATATTAGTTTTGAATTTTTCAAGAATACATGCTGATCACTACAGCCTCCAAAAAAATCAAAGATGTGCATTGGGGTGAGATACACCTTCAAACAATTTTTCGGAGCGAGCTGAGCGATTTCTGACGTGCCGGTGATCAACGGTAACGTCAGAAAGGGGCCAAATATTGGTTTTGAATTTTTCCAGAATACATGCTGATCACTACAGCCTCCAAAAAATTCAAAGATGTGCATTGGGGGTGAGATACACCTTCAAACAATTTTTCAGAGCGAGCTGAGCGATTTCTGACTTGCCGGTGATCAACGGTAACGTCAGAAAGGGGCCAAATATTGGTTTTGAATTTTTCCAGAATACATGCTGATCACTACAGCCTCCAAAAAAATCAAAGATGTGCATTGGGGTGAGATACACCTTCAAACAATTTTTCTGAGCGAGGTGAGCGATTTCTGACGTGCCGGTGATCAACGGTAACGTCAGAAAGGGGCCAAATATTGGTTTTGAATTTTTCAAGAATACATGCTGATCACTATAGCCTCCAAAAAATTCAAAGTTGTGCATTGGGGTGAGATACACCTTAAAAAAATTTTCAGAGCCACCCAATCGATTTGTGACGTGTCCGATGATCAACGGCAGCGTCACACAGGGGCCAAAAATCAAAAATGTGCATTGGGGTGAGATACACCTTAAAAAAAATTTCAGAGCCACCCAATCGATTTGTGACGTGCCGATGATCAACGGCAGCGTCACACAGGGGCCAAATATTAGTTTTGAAATTTTCAAGAATACATGCTGATCACTACAGCCTCCAAAAAATTCAAAGATGTGCATTGGGGTGAGATACACCTTAAAAAAAATTTCAGAGCCACCCAATCGATTTGTGACGTGCCGATGATCAACGGCAGCGTCACAAAGGGGCCAAATATTAGTTTTGAATTTTTCAAGAATACATGCTGATCACTACAGCCTCCAAAAAAATCAAAGATGTGCATTGGGGTGAGATACACCATCAAACAATTTTTCAGAGCGAGCTGAGCGATTTCTGACGTGCCGATGATCAACGGTAACGTCAGAAAGGGGCCAAATATTGGTTTTGAATTTTTCAAGAATACATGCTGATCACTACAGCCTCCAAAAAAATCAAAGATGTGCATTGGGGTGAGATACACCTTCAAACAATTTTTCAGAGATAGCTGAGCGATTTCTGACGTGCAGGTGATCAACGGTAACGTCACACAGGGGCCAAATATTGGTTTTGAATTTTTCAAGAATACATGCTGATCACTACAGCCTCCAAAAAATTCAAAGATGTGCATTGGGGTGAGATACACCTTCAAACAATTTTTCTGAGCGAGCTGAGCGATTTGTGACGTGCCGATGATCAACGGCAGCGTCACACAGGGGCCAAATATTAGTTTTGAATTTTTCAAGAATACATACTGATCACTACAGCCTCCAAAAAATTCAAAGATGTGCATTGGGGTGAGATACACCTTAAAAAAAATTTCAGAGCAACCCAATCGATTTGTGACGTGCCGATGATCAACGGCAGCGTCACAAAGGGGCCAAATATTAGTTTTGAATTTTTCAAGAATACATGCTGATCACTACAGCCTCCAAAAAATTCAAAGATGTGCATTGGGGTGAGATACACCTTAAAAAAATTTCAGAGCCACCCAATCGATTTGTGACGTGTCCGATGATCAACGGCAGCGTCACAAAGGGGCCAAATATTAGTTTTGAATTTTTCAAGAATACATGCTGATCACTACAGCCTCCAAAAAAATCAAAGATGTGCATTGGGGTGAGATACACCTTCAAACAATTTTTCAGAGCGAGCTGAGCGATTTCTGACGTGCCGATGATCAACGGCAGCGTCACACAGGGGCCAAATATTAGTTTTGAATTTTTCAAGAATACATGCTGATCACTACAGCCTCCAAAAAAATCAAAGATGTGCATTGGGGTGAGATACACCTTCAAACAATTTTTCAGAGCGAGCTGAGCGATTTCTGACGTGCCGGTGATCAACGGTAACGTCAGAAAGGGGCCAAATATTGGTTTTGAATTTTTCAAGAATACATGCTGATCACTACAGCCTCCAAAAAATTCAAAGATGTGCATTGGGGTGAGATACACCTTAAAAAAAAATTCATAGCCACCCAATCGATTTGTGACGTGTCCGATGATCAACGGCAGCGTCACACAGGGGCCAAATATTAGTTTTGAATTTTTCAAGAATACATGCTGATCACTACAGCCTCCAAAAAATTCAAAGATGTGCATTGGGGTGAGATACACCTTAAAATAAAATTCAGAGCCACCCAATCGATTTGTGACGTGCCGATGATCAACGGCAGCGTCACAAAGGGGCCAAATATTAGTTTTGAATTTTTCAAGAATACATGCTGATCACTACAGCCTCCAAAAAAATCAAAGATGTGCATTGGGGTGAGATACACCTTCAAACAATTTTTCAGAGCGAGCTGAGCGATTTCTGACGTGCCGGTGATCAACGGTAACGTCAGAAAGGGGCCAAATATTGGTTTTGAATTTTTCCAGAATACATGCTGATCACTACAGCCTCCAAAAAAATCAAAGATGTGCATTGGGGTGAGATACACCTTCAAACAATTTTTCTGAGCGAGCTGAGCGATTTCTGACGTGCCGGTGATCAACGGTAACGTCAGAAAGGGGCCAAATATTGGTTTTGAATTTTTCAAGAATACATGCTGATCACTACAGCCTCCAAAAAATTTAAAGATGTGCATTGGGGTGAGATACACCTTAAAAAAAATTTCAGAGCCACCCAATCGATTTGTGACGTGTCCGATGATCAACGGCAGCGTCACACAGGGGCCAAATATTAGTTTTGAATTTTTCCAGAATACATGCTGATCACTACAGCCTCCAAAAAATTCAAAGATGTGCATTGGGGTGAGATACACCTTAAAAAAAAATTCAGAGCCACCCAATCGATTTGTGACGTGCCGATGATCAACGGCAGCGTCACAAAGGGGCCAAATATTAGTTTTGAATTTTTCAAGAATACATGCTGATCACTACAGCCTCCAAAAAAATCAAAGATGTGCATTGGGGTGAGATACACCTTCAAACAATTTTTCAGAGCGAGCTGAGCGATTTCTGACGTGCCGGTGATCAACGGTAACGTCAGAAAGGGGCCAAATATTGGTTTTGAATTTTTCCAGAATACATGCTGATCACTACAGCCTCCAAAAAAATCAAAGATGTGCATTGGGGTGAGATACACCTTCAAACAATTTTTCTGAGCGAGCTGAGCGATTTCTGACGTGCCGGTGATCAACGGTAACGTCAGAAAGGGGCCAAATATTGGTTTTGAATTTTTCAAGAATACATGCTGATCACTACAGCCTCCAAAAAATTTAAAGATGTGCATTGGGGTGAGATACACCTTAAAAAAAATTTCAGAGCCACCCAATCGATTTGTGACGTGTCCGATGATCAACGGCAGCGTCACACAGGGGCCAAATATTAGTTTTGAATTTTTCCAGAATACATGCTGATCACTACAGCCTCCAAAAAATTCAAAGATGTGCATTGGGGTGAGATACACCTTAAAAAAAAATTCAGAGCCACCCAATCGATTTGTGACGTGCCGATGATCAACGGCAGCGTCACAAAGGGGCCAAATATTAGTTTTGAATTTTTCAAGAATACATGCTGATCACTACAGCCTCCAAAAAAATCAAAGATGTGCATTGGGGTGAGATACACCTTCAAACAATTTTTCAGAGCGAGCTGAGCGATTTCTGACGTGCCGGTGATCAACGGTAACGTCAGAAAGGGGCCAAATATTGGTTTTGAATTTTTCCAGAATACATGCTGATCACTACAGCCTCCAAAAAATTCAAAGATGTGCATTGGGGGTGAGATACACCTTCAAACAATTTTTCAGAGCGAGCTGAGCGATTTCTGACTTGCCGGTGATCAACGGTAACGTCAGAAAGGGGCCAAATATTGGTTTTGAATTTTTCCAGAATACATGCTGATCACTACAGCCTCCAAAAAAATCAAAGATGTGCATTGGGGTGAGATACACCTTCAAACAATTTTTCTGAGCGAGGTGAGCGATTTCTGACGTGCCGGTGATCAACGGTAACGTCAGAAAGGGGCCAAATATTGGTTTTGAATTTTTCAAGAATACATGCTGATCATTATAGCCTCCAAAAAATTCAAAGTTGTGCATTGGGGTGAGATACACCTTAAAAAAATTTTCAGAGCCACCCAATCGATTTGTGACGTGTCCGATGATCAACGGCAGCGTCACACAGGGGCCAAAAATCAAAAATGTGCATTGGGGTGAGATACACCTTAAAAAAAATTTCAGAGCCACCCAATCGATTTGTGACGTGCCGATGATCAACGGCAGCGTCACACAGGGGCCAAATATTAGTTTTGAAATTTTCAAGAATACATGCTGATCACTACAGCCTCCAAAAAATTCAAAGATGTGCATTGGGGTGAGATACACCTTAAAAAAAATTTCAGAGCCACCCAATCGATTTGTGACGTGCCGATGATCAACGGCAGCGTCACAAAGGGGCCAAATATTAGTTTTGAATTTTTCAAGAATACATGCTGATCACTACAGCCTCCAAAAAAATCAAAGATGTGCATTGGGGTGAGATACACCTTCAAACAATTTTTCAGAGCGAGCTGAGCGATTTCTGACGTGCCGATGATCAACGGTAACGTCAGAAAGGGGCCAAATATTGGTTTTGAATTTTTCAAGAATACATGCTGATCACTACAGCCTCCAAAAAAATCAAAGATGTGCATTGGGGTGAGATACACCTTCAAACAATTTTTCAGAGATAGCTGAGCGATTTCTGACGTGCCGGTGATCAACGGTAACGTCACACAGGGGCCAAATATTGGTTTTGAATTTTTCAAGAATACATGCTGATCACTACAGCCTCCAAAAAATTCAAAGATGTGCATTGGGGTGAGATACACCTTCAAACAATTTTTCTGAGCGAGCTGAGCGATTTGTGACGTGCCGATGATCAACGGCAGCGTCACACAGGGGCCAAATATTAGTTTTGAATTTTTCAAGAATACATACTGATCACTACAGCCTCCAAAAAATTCAAAGATGTGCATTGGGGTGAGATACACCTTAAAAAAAATTTCAGAGCAACCCAATCGATTTGTGACGTGCCGATGATCAACGGCAGTGTCACAAAGGGGCCAAATATTAGTTTTGAATTTTTCAAGAATACATTCTGATCACTACAGCCTCCAAAAAATTCAAAGATGTGCATTGGGGTGAGATACACCTTAAAAAAATTTCAGAGCCACCCAATCGATTTGTGACGTGTCCGATGATCAACGGCAGCGTCACAAAGGGGCCAAATATTAGTTTTGAATTTTTCAAGAATACATGCTGATCACTACAGCCTCCAAAAAAATCAAAGATGTGCATTGGGGTGAGATACACCTTCAAACAATTTTTCAGAGCGAGCTGAGCGATTTCTGACGTGCCGATGATCAACGGCAGCGTCACACAGGGGCCAAATATTAGTTTTGAATTTTTCAAGAATACATGCTGATCACTACAGCCTCCAAAAAAATCAAAGATGTGCATTGGGGTGAGATACACCTTCAAACAATTTTTCTGAGCGAGCTGAGCGATTTCTGACGTGCCGGTGATCAACGGTAACGTCAGAAAGGGGCCAAATATTGGTTTTGAATTTTTCAAGAATACATGCTGATCACTACAGCCTCCAAAAAATTCAAAGATGTGCATTGGGGTGAGATACACCTTAAAAAAAAATTCATAGCCACCCAATCGATTTGTGACGTGTCCGATGATCAACGGCAGCGTCACACAGGGGCCAAATATTAGTTTTGAATTTTTTAAGAATACATGCTGATCACTACAGCCTCCAAAAAATTCAAAGATGTGCATTGGGGTGAGATACACCTTAAAAAAAAATTCAGAGCCACCCAATCGATTTGTGACGTGCCGATGATCAACGGCAGCGTCACAAAGGGGCCAAATATTAGTTTTGAATTTTTCAAGAATACATGCTGATCACTACAGCCTGCAAAAAAATCAAAGATGTTCATTGGGGTGAGATACACCTTCAAACAATTTTTCAGAGCGAGCTGAGCGATTTCTGACGTGCCGGTGATCAACGGTAACGTCAGAAAGGGGCCAAATATTGGTTTTGAATTTTTCCAGAATACATGCTGATCACTACAGCCTCCAAAAAAATCAAAGATGTGCATTGGGGTGAGATACACCTTCAAACAATTTTTCTGAGCGAGCTGAGCGATTTCTGACGTGCCGGTGATCAACGGTAACGTCAGAAAGGGGCCAAATATTGGTTTTGAATTTTTCAAGAATACATGCTGATCACTACAGCCTCCAAAAAATTTAAAGATGTGCATTGGGGTGAGATACACCTTAAAAAAAATTTCAGAGCCACCCAATCGATTTGTGACGTGTCCGATGATCAACGGCAGCGTCACACAGGGGCCAAATATTAGTTTTGAATTTTTCCAGAATACATGCTGATCACTACAGCCTCCAAAAAAATCAAAGATGTGCATTGAGGTGAGATACACCTTCAAACAATTTTTCTGAGCGAGGTGAGCGATTTCTGACGTGCCGGTGATCAACGGTAACGTCAGAAAGGGGCCAAATATTGGTTTTGAATTTTTCCAGAATACATGCTGATCACTACAGCCTCCAAAAAAATCAAAGATGTGCATTGGGGTGAGATACACCTTCAAACAATTTTTCTGAGCGAGCTGAGCGATTTCTGACGTGCCGGTGATCAACGGTAACGTCAGAAAGGGGCCAAATATTGGTTTTGAATTTTTCAAGAATACATGCTGATCACTACAGCCTCCAAAAAATTCAAAGATGTGCATTGGGGGTGAGATACACCTTCAAACAATTTTTCAGAGCGAGCTGAGCGATTTCTGACTTGTCCGGTGATCAACGGTAACGTCAGAAAGGGGCCAAATATTGGTTTTGAATTTTTCCAGAATACATGCTGATCACTACAGCCTCCAAAAAAATCAAAGATGTGCATTGAGGTGAGATACACCTTCAAACAATTTTTCTGAGCGAGGTGAGCGATTTCTGACGTGCCGGTGATCAACGGTAACGTCAGAAAGGGGCCAAATATTGGTTTTGAATTTTTCAAGAATACATGCTGATCACTATAGCCTCCAAAAAATTCAAAGTTGTGCATTGGGGTGAGATACACCTTAAAAAAATTTTCAGAGCCACCCAATCGATTTGTGACGTGTCCGATGATCAACGGCAGCGTCACACAGGGGCCAAATATTAGTTTTGAATTTTTCAAGAATACATGCTGATCACTACAGCCTCCAAAAAATTCAAAGATGTGCATTGGGGTGAGATACACCTTAAAAAAAATTTCAGAGCCACCCAATCGATTTGTGACGTGCCGATGATCAACGGCAGCGTCACACAGGGGCCAAATATTAGTTTTGAAATTTTCAAGAATACATGCTGATCACTACAGCCTCCAAAAAATTCAAAGATGTGCATTGGGGTGAGATACACCTTAAAAAAAATTTCAGAGCCACCCAATCGATTTGTGACGTGCCGATGATCAACGGCAGCGTCACAAAGGGGCCAAATATTAGTTTTGAATTTTTCAAGAATACATGCTGATCACTACAGCCTCCAAAAAAATCAAAGATGTGCATTGGGGTGAGATACACCTTCAAACAATTTTTAAGAGCGAGCTGAGCGATTTCTGACGTGCCGATGATCAACGGTAACGTCAGAAAGGGGCCAAATATTGGTTTTGAATTTTTCCAGAATACATGCTGATCACTACAGCCTCCAAAAAAATCAAAGATGTGCATTGGGGTGAGATACACCTTCAAACAATTTTTCAGAGATAGCTGAGCGATTTCTGACGTGCCGGTGATCAACGGTAACGTCACACAGGGGCCAAATATTGGTTTTGAATTTTTCAAGAATACATGCTGATCACTACAGCCTCCAAAAAATTCAAAGATGTGCATTGGGGTGAGATACACCTTCAAACAATTTTTCTGAGCGAGCTGAGCGATTTGTGACGTGCCGATGATCAACGGCAGCGTCACACAGGGGCCAAATATTAGTTTTGAATTTTTCAAGAATACATACTGATCACTACAGCCTCCAAAAAATTCAAAGATGTGCATTGGGGTGAGATACACCTTAAAAAAAATTTCAGAGCAACCCAATCGATTTGTGACGTGCCGATGATCAACGGCAGCGTCACAAAGGGGCCAAATATTAGTTTTGAATTTTTCCAGAATACATGCTGATCACTACAGCCTCCAAAAAATTCAAAGATGTGCATTGGGGTGAGATACACCTTAAAAAAATTTCAGAGCCACCCAATCGATTTGTGACGTGTCCGATGATCAACGGCAGCGTCACAAAGGGGCCAAATATTAGTTTTGAATTTTTCAAGAATACATGCTGATCACTACAGCCTCCAAAAAAATCAAAGATGTGCATTGGGGCGAGATACACCTTCAAACAATTTTTCAGAGCGAGCTGAGCGATTTCTGACGTGCCGATGATCAACGGCAGCGTCACACAGGGGCCAAATATTAGTTTTGAATTTTTCAAGAATACATGCTGATCACTACAGCCTCCAAAAAAATCAAAGATGTGCATTGGGGTGAGATACACCTTCAAACAATTTTTCAGAGATAGCTGAGCGATTTCTGACGTGCCGGTGATCAACGGTAACGTCACACAGGGGCCAAATATTGGTTTTGAATTTTTCAAGAATACATGCTGATCACTACAGCCTCCAAAAAATTCAAAGATGTGCATTGGGGTGAGATACACCTTCAAACAATTTTTCTGAGCGAGCTGAGCGATTTGTGACGTGCCGATGATCAACGGCAGCGTCACACAGGGGCCAAATATTAGTTTTGAATTTTTCAAGAATACATACTGATCACTACAGCCTCCAAAAAATTCAAAGATGTGCATTGGGGTGAGATACACCTTAAAAAAAATTTCAGAGCAACCCAATCGATTTGTGACGTGCCGATGATCAACGGCAGCGTCACAAAGGGGCCAAATATTAGTTTTGAATTTTTCAAGAATACATGCTGATCACTACAGCCTCCAAAAAATTCAAAGATGTGCATTGGGGTGAGATACACCTTAAAAAAATTTCAGAGCCACCCAATCGATTTGTGACGTGCCGATGATCAACGGCAGCGTCACACAGGGGCCAAATATTAGTTTTGAATTTTTCAAGAATACATGCTGATCACTACAGCCTCCAAAAAATTCAAAGATGTGCATTGGGGTGAGATACACCTTAAAATAAATTTCAGAGCCACCCAATCGATTTGTGACGTGCCGATGATCAACGGCAGCGTCACAAAGGGGCCAAATATTAGTTTTGAATTTTTCAAGAATACATGCTGATCACTACAGCCTCCAAAAAAATCAAAGATGTGCATTGGGGTGAGATACACCTTCAAACAATTTTTCTGAGCGAGCTGAGCGATTTCTGACGTGCCGGTGATCAACGGTAACGTCACAAAGGGGCCAAATATTGGTTTTGAATTTTTCAAGAATACATGCTGATCACTACAGCCTCCAAAAAAATCAAAGATGTGCATTGGGGTGAGATACACCTTCAAACAATTTTTCTGAGCGAGCTGAGCGATTTGTGACGTGCCGATGATCAACGGCAGCGTCACAAAGGGGCCAAATATTAGTTTTGAATTTTTCAAGAATACATACTGATCACTACAGCCTCCAAAAAATTCAAAGATGTGCATTGGGGTGAGATACACCTTAAAAAAAATTTCAGAGCAACCCAATCGATTTGTGACGTGCCGATGATCAACGGCAGCGTCACAAAGGGGCCAAATATTAGTTTTGAATTTTTCCAGAATACATGCTGATCACTACAGCCTCCAAAAAATTCAAAGATGTGCATTGGGGTGAGATACACCTTAAAAAAATTTCAGAGCCACCCAATCGATTTGTGACGTGTCCGATGATCAACGGCAGCGTCACAAAGGGGCCAAATATTAGTTTTGAATTTTTCAAGAATACATGCTGATCACTACAGCCTCCAAAAAAATCAAAGATGTGCATTGGGGTGAGATACACCTTCAAACAATTTTTCAGAGCGAGCTGAGCGATTTCTGAAGTGCCGATGATCAACGGCAGCGTCACACAGGGGCCAAATATTAGTTTTGAATTTTTCAAGAATACATGCTGATCACTACAGCCTCCAAAAAAATCAAAGATGTGCATTGGGGTGAGATACACCTTCAAACAATTTTTCAGAGATAGCTGAGCGATTTCTGACGTGCCGGTGATCAACGGTAACGTCACACAGGGGCCAAATATTGGTTTTGAATTTTTCAAGAATACATGCTGATCACTACAGCCTCCAAAAAATTCAAAGATGTGCATTGGGGTGAGATACACCTTCAAACAATTTTTCTGAGCGAGCTGAGCGATTTGTGACGTGTCCGATGATCAACGGCAGCGTCACACAGGGGCCAAATATTAGTTTTGAATTTTTCCAGAATACATGCTGATCACTACAGCCTCCAAAAAATTCAAAGATGTGCATTGGGGTGAGATACACCTTAAAAAAAATTTCAGAGCAACCCAATCGATTTGTGACGTGCCGATGATCAACGGCAGCGTCACAAAGGGGCCAAATATTAGTTTTGAATTTTTCAAGAATACATGCTGATCACTACAGCCTCCAAAAAATTCAAAGATGTGCATTGGGGTGAGATACACCTTAAAAAAATTTCAGAGCCACCCAATCGATTTGTGACGTGCCGATGATCAACGGCAGCGTCACACAGGGGCCAAATATTAGTTTTGAATTTTTCAAGAATACATGCTGATCACTACAGCCTCCAAAAAATTCAAAGATGTGCATTGGGGTGAGATACACCTTAAAATAAATTTCAGAGCCACCCAATCGATTTGTGACGTGCCGATGATCAACGGCAGCGTCACAAAGGGGCCAAATATTAGTTTTGAATTTTTCAAGAATACATGCTGATCACTACAGCCTCAAAAAAAATCAAAGATGTGCATTGGGGTGAGATACACCTTCAAACAATTTTTCTGAGCGAGCTGAGCGATTTCTGACGTGCCGGTGATCAACGGTAACGTCAAAAAGGGGCCAAATATTGGTTTTGAATTTTTCAAGAATACATGCTGATCACTACAGCCTCCAAAAAAATCAAAGATGTGCATTGGGGTGAGATACACCTTCAAACAATTTTTCTGAGCGAGCTGAGCGATTTGTGACGTGCCGATGATCAACGGCAGCGTCACAAAGGGGCCAAATATTAGTTTTGAATTTTTCAAGAATACATACTGATCACTACAGCCTCCAAAAAATTCAAAGATGTGTATTGGGGTGAGATACACCTTAAAAAAAATTTCAGAGCCACCCAATCGATTTGTGACGTGCCGATGATCAACGGCAGCGTCACAAAGGGGCCAAATATTAGTTTTGAATTTTTCAAGAATACATGCTGATCACTACAGCCTCCAAAAAAATCAAAGATGTGCATTGGGGTGAGATACACCTTAAAAAAATTTCAGAGCCACCCAATCGGGTGCGTCACACAGGGGCCAAATATTAGTTTTGAATTTTTCAAGAATACATGCTGATCACTACAGCCTCCAAAAAAAATCAAAGATGTGCATTGGGGTGAGATACACCTTCAAACAATTTTTCAGAGATAGCTGAGCGATTTCTGACGTGCCGGTGATCAACGGTAACGTCACACAGGGGCCAAATATTGGTTTTGAATTTTTCCAGAATACATGCTGATCACTACAGCCTCCAAAAAATTCAAAGATGTGCATTGGGGTGAGATACACCTTCAAACAATTTTTCTGAGCGAGCTGAGCGATTTGTGACGTGCCGATGATCAACGGCAGCGTCACACAGGGGCCAAATATTAGTTTTGAATTTTTCAAGAATACATACTGATCACTACAGCCTCCAAAAAATTCAAAGATGTGCATTGGGGTGAGATACACCTTAAAAAAAATTTTCAGAGCCACCCAATCGATTTGTGACGTGCCGATGATCAACGGCAGCGTCACAAAGGGGCCAAATATTAGTTTTGAATTTTTCAAGAATACATGCTGATCACTACAGCCTCCAAAAAAATCAAAGATGTGCATTGGGGTGAGATACACCTTAAAAAAAATTTCAGAGCCACCCAATCGATTTGTGACGTGCCGATGATCAACGGCAGCGTCACAAAGGGGCCAAATATTAGTTTTGAATTTTTCCAGAATACATACTGATCACTACAGCCTCCAAAAAAATCAAAGATGTGCATTGGGGTGAGATACACCTTCAAACAATTTTTCTGAGCGAGCTGAGCGATTTCTGACGTGCCGGTGATCAACGGTAACGTCAGAAAGGGGCCAAATATTGGTTTTGAATTTTTCAAGAATACATGCTGATCACTATAGCCTCCAAAAAATTCAAAGTTGTGCATTGGGGTGAGATACACCTTAAAAAAATTTTCAGAGCCACCCAATCGATTTGTGACGTGCCGATGATCAACGGCAGCGTCACACAGGGGCCAAATATTAGTTTTGAAATTTTCAAGAATACATGCTGATCACTACAGCCTCCAAAAAATTCAAAGATGTGCATTGGGGTGAGATACACCTTAAAAAAAATTTCAGAGCCACCCAATCGGGTGCGTCACACAGGGGCCAAATATTAGTTTTGAATTTTTCAAGAATACATGCTGATCACTACAGCCTCCAAAAAAATCAAAGATGTGCATTGGGGTGAGATACACCTTCAAACAATTTTTCAGAGCGAGCTGAGCGATTTCTGACGTGCCGATGATCAACGGCAGCGTCACACAGGGGCCAAATATTAGTTTTGAATTTTTCAAGAATACATGCTGATCACTACAGCCTCCAAAAAAATCAAAGATGTGCATTGGGGTGAGATACACCTTCAAACAATTTTTCTGAGCGAGCTGAGCGATTTCTGACGTGCCGGTGATCAACGGTAACGTCAGAAAGGGGCCAAATATTGGTTTTGAATTTTTCAAGAATACATGCTGATCACTACAGCCTCCAAAAAATTCAAAGATGTGCATTGGGGTGAGATACACCTTAAAAAAAAATTCATAGCCACCCAATCGATTTGTGACGTGTCCGATGATCAACGGCAGCGTCACACAGGGGCCAAATATTAGTTTTGAATTTTTCAAGAATACATGCTGATCACTACAGCCTCCAAAAAATTCAAAGATGTGCATTGGGGTGAGATACACCTTAAAAAAAAATTCAGAGCCACCCAATCGATTTGTGACGTGCCGATGATCAACGGCAGCGTCACAAAGGGGCCAAATATTAGTTTTGAATTTTTCAAGAATACATGCTGATCACTACAGCCTCCAAAAAAATCAAAGATGTGCATTGGGGTGAGATACACCTTCAAACAATTTTTCAGAGCGAGCTGAGCGATTTCTGACGTGCCGGTGATCAACGGTAACGTCAGAAAGGGGCCAAATATTGGTTTTGAATTTTTCCAGAATACATGCTGATCACTACAGCCTCCAAAAAAATCAAAGATGTGCATTGGGGTGAGATACACCTTCAAACAATTTTTCTGAGCGAGCTGAGCGATTTCTGACGTGCCGGTGATCAACGGTAACGTCAATAAAGGGGCCAAATATTGGTTTTGAATTTTTCAAGAATACATGCTGATCACTACAGCCTCCAAAAAATTTAAAGATGTGCATTGGGGTGAGATACACCTTAAAAAAAATTTCAGAGCCACCCAATCGATTTGTGACGTGTCCGATGATCAACGGCAGCGTCACACAGGGGCCAAATATTAGTTTTGAATTTTTCAAGAATACATGCTGATCACTACAGCCTCCAAAAAATTCAAAGATGTGCATTGGGGTGAGATACACCTTAAAAAAAAATTCAGAGCCACCCAATCGATTTGTGACGTGCCGATGATCAACGGCAGCGTCACAAAGGGGCCAAATATTAGTTTTGAATTTTTCAAGAATACATGCTGATCACTACAGCCTCCAAAAAAATCAAAGATGTGCATTGGGGTGAGATACACCTTCAAACAATTTTTCAGAGCGAGCTGAGCGATTTCTGACGTGCCGGTGATCAACGGTAACGTCAGAAAGGGGCCAAATATTGGTTTTGAATTTTTCCAGAATACATGCTGATCACTACAGCCTCCAAAAAATTCAAAGATGTGCATTGGGGGTGAGATACACCTTCAAACAATTTTTCAGAGCGAGCTGAGCGATTTCTGACTTGCCGGTGATCAACGGTAACGTCAGAAAGGGGCCAAATATTGGTTTTGAATTTTTCCAGAATACATGCTGATCACTACAGCCTCCAAAAAAATCAAAGATGTGCATTGGGGTGAGATACACCTTCAAACAATTTTTCTGAGCGAGGTGAGCGATTTCTGACGTGCCGGTGATCAACGGTAACGTCAGAAAGGGGCCAAATATTGGTTTTGAATTTTTCAAGAATACATGCTGATCACTATAGCCTCCAAAAAATTCAAAGTTGTGCATTGGGGTGAGATACACCTTAAAAAAAATTTCAGAGCCACCCAATCGATTTGTGACGTGCCGATGATCAACGGCAGCGTCACACAGGGGCCAAATATTAGTTTTGAAATTTTCAAGAATACATGCTGATCACTACAGCCTCCAAAAAATTCAAAGATGTGCATTGGGGTGAGATACACCTTAAAAAAAATTTCAGAGCCACCCAATCGATTTGTGACGTGCCGATGATCAACGGCAGCGTCACAAAGGGGCCAAATATTAGTTTTGAATTTTTCAAGAATACATGCTGATCACTACAGCCTCCAAAAAAATCAAAGATGTGCATTGGGGTGAGATACACCTTCAAACAATTTTTAAGAGCGAGCTGAGCGATTTCTGACGTGCCGATGATCAACGGTAACGTCAGAAAGGGGCCAAATATTGGTTTTGAATTTTTCAAGAATACATGCTGATCACTACAGCCTCCAAAAAAATCAAAGATGTGCATTGGGGTGAGATACACCTTCAAACAATTTTTCAGAGATAGCTGAGCGATTTCTGACGTGCCGGTGATCAACGGTAACGTCACACAGGGGCCAAATATTGGTTTTGAATTTTTCAAGAATACATGCTGATCACTACAGCCTCCAAAAAATTCAAAGATGTGCATTGGGGTGAGATACACCTTCAAACAATTTTTCTGAGCGAGCTGAGCGATTTGTGACGTGCCGATGATCAACGGCAGCGTCACACAGGGGCCAAATATTAGTTTTGAATTTTTCAAGAATACATACTGATCACTACAGCCTCCAAAAAATTCAAAGATGTGCATTGGGGTGAGATACACCTTAAAAAAAATTTCAGAGCAACCCAATCGATTTGTGACGTGCCGATGATCAACGGCAGCGTCACAAAGGGGCCAAATATTAGTTTTGAATTTTTCCAGAATACATGCTGATCACTACAGCCTCCAAAAAATTCAAAGATGTGCATTGGGGTGAGATACACCTTAAAAAAATTTCAGAGCCACCCAATCGATTTGTGACGTGTCCGATGATCAACGGCAGCGTCACAAAGGGGCCAAATATTAGTTTTGAATTTTTCAAGAATACATGCTGATCACTACAGCCTCCAAAAAAATCAAAGATGTGCATTGGGGTGAGATACACCTTCAAACAATTTTTCAGAGCGAGCTGAGCGATTTTTGACGTGCCGATGATCAACGGCAGCGTCACACAGGGGCCAAATATTAGTTTTGAATTTTTCAAGAATACATGCTGATCACTACAGCCTCCAAAAAAATCAAAGATGTGCATTGGGGTGAGATACACCTTCAAACAATTTTTCAGAGATAGCTGAGCGATTTCTGACGTGCCGGTGATCAACGGTAACGTCACACAGGGGCCAAATATTGGTTTTGAATTTTTCAAGAATACATGCTGATCACTACAGCCTCCAAAAAATTCAAAGATGTGCATTGGGGTGAGATACACCTTCAAACAATTTTTCTGAGCGAGCTGAGCGATTTGTGACGTGCCGATGATCAACGGCAGCGTCACACAGGGGCCAAATATTAGTTTTGAATTTTTCAAGAATACATACTGATCACTACAGCCTCCAAAAAATTCAAAGATGTGCATTGGGGTGAGATACACCTTAAAAAAAATTTCAGAGCAACCCAATCGATTTGTGACGTGCCGATGATCAACGGCAGCGTCACAAAGGGGCCAAATATTAGTTTTGAATTTTTCAAGAATACATGCTGATCACTACAGCCTCCAAAAAATTCAAAGATGTGCATTGGGGTGAGATACACCTTAAAAAAATTTCAGAGCCACCCAATCGATTTGTGACGTGCCGATGATCAACGGCAGCGTCACACAGGGGCCAAATATTAGTTTTGAATTTTTCAAGAATACATGCTGATCACTACAGCCTCCAAAAAATTCAAAGATGTGCATTGGGGTGAGATACACCTTAAAATAAATTTCAGAGCCACCCAATCGATTTGTGACGTGCCGATGATCAACGGCAGCGTCACAAAGGGGCCAAATATTAGTTTTGAATTTTTCAAGAATACATGCTGATCACTACAGCCTCCAAAAAAATCAAAGATGTGCATTGGGGTGAGATACACCTTCAAACAATTTTTCTGAGCGAGCTGAGCGATTTCTGACGTGCCGGTGATCAACGGTAACGTCACAAAGGGGCCAAATATTGGTTTTGAATTTTTCAAGAATACATGCTGATCACTACAGCCTCCAAAAAAATCAAAGATGTGCATTGGGGTGAGATACACCTTCAAACAATTTTTCTGAGCGAGCTGAGCGATTTGTGACGTGCCGATGATCAACGGCAGCGTCACAAAGGGGCCAAATATTAGTTTTGAATTTTTCAAGAATACATACTGATCACTACAGCCTCCAAAAAATTCAAAGATGTGCATTGGGGTGAGATACACCTTAAAAAAAATTTCAGAGCAACCCAATCGATTTGTGACGTGCCGATGATCAACGGCAGCGTCACAAAGGGGCCAAATATTAGTTTTGAATTTTTCCAGAATACATGCTGATCACTACAGCCTCCAAAAAATTCAAAGATGTGCATTGGGGTGAGATACACCTTAAAAAAATTTCAGAGCCACCCAATCGATTTGTGACGTGCCGATGATCAACGGCAGCGTCACACAGGGGCCAAATATTAGTTTTGAATTTTTCAAGAATACATGCTGATCACTACAGCCTCCAAAAAATTCAAAGATGTGCATTGGGGTGAGATACACCTTAAAATAAATTTCAGAGCCACCCAATCGATTTGTGACGTGCCGATGATCAACGGCAGCGTCACAAAGGGGCCAAATATTAGTTTTGAATTTTTCAAGAATACATGCTGATCACTACAGCCTCCAAAAAAATCAAAGATGTGCATTGGGGTGAGATACACCTTCAAACAATTTTTCTGAGCGAGCTGAGCGATTTCTGACGTGCCGGTGATCAACGGTAACGTCAAAAAGGGGCCAAATATTGGTTTTGAATTTTTCAAGAATACATGCTGATCACTACAGCCTCCAAAAAAATCAAAGATGTGCATTGGGGTGAGATACACCTTCAAACAATTTTTCTGAGCGAGCTGAGCGATTTGTGACGTGCCGATGATCAACGGCAGCGTCACAAAGGGGCCAAATATTAGTTTTGAATTTTTCAAGAATACATACTGATCACTACAGCCTCCAAAAAATTCAAAGATGTGCATTGGGGTGAGATACACCTTAAAAAAAATTTCAGAGCAACCCAATCGATTTGTGACGTGCCGATGATCAACGGCAGCGTCACAAAGGGGCCAAATATTAGTTTTGAATTTTTCCAGAATACATGCTGATCACTACAGCCTCCAAAAAATTCAAAGATGTGCATTGGGGTGAGATACACCTTAAAAAAATTTCAGAGCCACCCAATCGATTTGTGACGTGTCCGATGATCAACGGCAGCGTCACAAAGGGGCCAAATATTAGTTTTGAATTTTTCAAGAATACATGCTGATCACTACAGCCTCCAAAAAAATCAAAGATGTGCATTGGGGTGAGATACACCTTCAAACAATTTTTCAGAGCGAGCTGAGCGATTTCTGACGTGCCGATGATCAACGGCAGCGTCACACAGGGGCCAAATATTAGTTTTGAATTTTTCAAGAATACATGCTGATCACTACAGCCTCCAAAAAAATCAAAGATGTGCATTGGGGTGAGATACACCTTCAAACAATTTTTCAGAGATAGCTGAGCGATTTCTGACGTGCCGGTGATCAACGGTAACGTCACACAGGGGCCAAATATTGGTTTTGAATTTTTCAAGAATACATGCTGATCACTACAGCCTCCAAAAAATTCAAAGATGTGCATTGGGGTGAGATACACCTTCAAACAATTTTTCTGAGCGAGCTGAGCGATTTGTGACGTGCCGATGATCAACGGCAGCGTCACACAGGGGCCAAATATTAGTTTTGAATTTTTCAAGAATACATACTGATCACTACAGCCTCCAAAAAATTCAAAGATGTGCATTGGGGTGAGATACACCTTAAAAAAAATTTCAGAGCAACCCAATCGATTTGTGACGTGCCGATGATCAACGGCAGCGTCACAAAGGGGCCAAATATTAGTTTTGAATTTTTCAAGAATACATGCTGATCACTACAGCCTCCAAAAAATTCAAAGATGTGCATTGGGGTGAGATACACCTTAAAAAAATTTCAGAGCCACCCAATCGATTTGTGACGTGCCGATGATCAACGGCAGCGTCACACAGGGGCCAAATATTAGTTTTGAATTTTTCAAGAATACATGCTGATCACTACAGCCTCCAAAAAATTCAAAGATGTGCATTGGGGTGAGATACACCTTAAAATAAATTTCAGAGCCACCCAATCGATTTGTGACGTGCCGATGATCAACGGCAGCGTCACAAAGGGGCCAAATATTAGTTTTGAATTTTTCAAGAATACATGCTGATCACTACAGCCTCCAAAAAAATCAAAGATGTGCATTGGGGTGAGATACACCTTCAAACAATTTTTCTGAGCGAGCTGAGCGATTTCTGACGTGCCGGTGATCAACGGTAACGTCACAAAGGGGCCAAATATTGGTTTTGAATTTTTCAAGAATACATGCTGATCACTACAGCCTCCAAAAAAATCAAAGATGTGCATTGGGGTGAGATACACCTTCAAACAATTTTTCTGAGCGAGCTGAGCGATTTGTGACGTGCCGATGATCAACGGCAGCGTCACAAAGGGGCCAAATATTAGTTTTGAATTTTTCAAGAATACATACTGATCACTACAGCCTCCAAAAAATTCAAAGATGTGCATTGGGGTGAGATACACCTTAAAAAAAATTTCAGAGCAACCCAATCGATTTGTGACGTGCCGATGATCAACGGCAGCGTCACAAAGGGGCCAAATATTAGTTTTGAATTTTTCCAGAATACATGCTGATCACTACAGCCTCCAAAAAATTCAAAGATGTGCATTGGGGTGAGATACACCTTAAAAAAATTTCAGAGCCACCCAATCGATTTGTGACGTGCCGATGATCAACGGCAGCGTCACACAGGGGCCAAATATTAGTTTTGAATTTTTCAAGAATACATGCTGATCACTACAGCCTCCAAAAAATTCAAAGATGTGCATTGGGGTGAGATACACCTTAAAATAAATTTCAGAGCCACCCAATCGATTTGTGACGTGCCGATGATCAACGGCAGCGTCACAAAGGGGCCAAATATTAGTTTTGAATTTTTCAAGAATACATGCTGATCACTACAACCTCCAAAAAAATCAAAGATGTGCATTGGGGTGAGATACACCTTCAAACAATTTTTCTGAGCGAGCTGAGCGATTTCTGACGTGCCGGTGATCAACGGTAACGTCAAAAAGGGGCCAAATATTGGTTTTGAATTTTTCCAGAATACATGCTGATCACTACAGCCTCCAAAAAAATCAAAGATGTGCATTGGGGTGAGATACACCTTCAAACAATTTTTCTGAGCGAGCTGAGCGATTTGTGACGTGCCGATGATCAACGGCAGCGTCACAAAGGGGCCAAATATTAGTTTTGAATTTTTCAAGAATACATACTGATCACTACAGCCTCCAAAAAATTCAAAGATGTGTATTGGGGTGAGATACACCTTAAAAAAAATTTCAGAGCCACCCAATCGATTTGTGACGTGCCGATGATCAACGGCAGCGTCACAAAGGGGCCAAATATTAGTTTTGAATTTTTCAAGAATACATGCTGATCACTACAGCCTCCAAAAAAATCAAAGATGTGCATTGGGGTGAGATACACCTTAAAAAAATTTCAGAGCCACCCAATCGGGTGCGTCACACAGGGGCCAAATATTAGTTTTGAATTTTTCAAGAATACATGCTGATCACTACAGCCTCCAAAAAAAATCAAAGATGTGCATTGGGGTGAGATACACCTTCAAACAATTTTTCAGAGATAGCTGAGAGATTTCTGACGTGCCGGTGATCAACGGTAACGTCACACAGGGGCCAAATATTGGTTTTGAATTTTTCCAGAATACATGCTGATCACTACAGCCTCCAAAAAAATCAAAGATGTGCATTGGGGTGAGATACACCTTCAAACAATTTTTCTGAGCGAGCTGAGCGATTTGTGACGTGCCGATGATCAACGGCAGCGTCACACAGGGGCCAAATATTAGTTTTGAATTTTTCAAGAATACATACTGATCACTACAGCCTCCAAAAAATTCAAAGATGTGCATTGGGGTGAGATACACCTTAAAAAAAATTTTCAGAGCCACCCAATCGATTTGTGACGTGCCGATGATCAACGGCAGCGTCACAAAGGGGCCAAATATTAGTTTTGAATTTTTCAAGAATACATGCTGATCACTACAGCCTCCAAAAAAATCAAAGATGTGCATTGGGGTGAGATACACCTTAAAAAAAATTTCAGAGCCACCCAATCGACTTGTGACGTGCCGATGATCAACGGCAGCGTCACAAAGGGGCCAAATATTAGTTTTGAATTTTTCCAGAATACATGCTGATCACTACAGCCTCCAAAAAAATCAAAGATGTGCATTGGGGTGAGATACACCTTCAAACAATTTTTCTGAGCGAGCTGAGCGATTTCGGACGTGCCGGTGATCAACGGTAACGTCAAAAAGGGGCCAAATATTGGTTTTGAATTTTTCAAGAATACATGCTGATCACTACAGCCTCCAAAAAAATCAAAGATGTGCATTGGGGTGAGATACACCTTCAAACAATTTTTCTGAGCGAGCTGAGCAATTTGTGACGTGCCGATGATCAACGGCAGCGTCACAAAGGGGCCAAATATTAGTTTTGAATTTTTCAAGAATACATACTGATCACTACAGCCTCCAAAAAATTCAAAGATGTGCATTGGGGTGAGATACACCTTAAAAAAAATTTCAGAGCCACCCAATCGATTTGTGACGTGCCGATGATCAACGGCAGCGTCACAAAGGGGCCAAATATTAGTTTTGAATTTTTCAAGAATACATGCTGATCACTACAGCCTCCAAAAAAATCAAAGATGTGCATTGGGGTGAGATACACCTTCAAACAATTTTCAGAGCGAGCTGAGCGATTTCTGACGTGCCGGTGATCAACGGTAACGTCAGAAAGAGGCCAAATATTGGTTTTGAATTTTTGATCACTACAGCCTCCAAAAAATTCAAAGATGTGCATTGGGATGAGATACACCTTAAAAAAAATTTCAGAGCCACCCAATCGGGTGCGTCACACAGGGGCCAAATATTAGTTTTGAATTTTTCAAGAATACATGCTGATCACTACAGCCTCCAAAAAAATCAAAGATGTGCATTGGGGTGAGATACACCTTCAAACAATTTTTCAGAGATAGCTGAGCGATTTCTGACGTGCCGGTGATCAACGGTAACGTCACACAGGGGCCAAATATTGGTTTTGAATTTTTCCAGAATACATGCTGATCACTACAGCCTCCAAAAAAATCAAAGATGTGCATTGGGGTGAGATACACCTTCAAACAATTTTTCTGAGCGAGCTGAGCGATTTGTGACGTGCCGATGATCAACGGCAGCGTCACACAGGGGCCAAATATTAGTTTTGAATTTTTCAAGAATACATACTGATCACTACAGCCTCCAAAAAATTCAAAGATGTGCATTGGGGTGAGATACACCTTAAAAAAAATTTTCAGAGCCACCCAATCGATTTGTGACGTGCCGATGATCAACGGCAGCGTCACAAAGGGGCCAAATATTAGTTTTGAATTTTTCAAGAATACATGCTGATCACTACAGCCTCCAAAAAATTCAAAGATGTGCATTGGGGTGAGATACACCTTAAAAAAAATTTCAGAGCCACCCAATCGATTTGTGACGTGCCGATGATCAACGGCAGCGTCACAAAGGGGCCAAATATTAGTTTTGAATTTTTCCAGAATACATGCTGATCACTACAGCCTCCAAAAAATTCAAAGATGTGCATTGGGGTGAGATACACCTTCAAACAATTTTTCAGAGCGAGCTGAGCGATTTCTGACGTGCCGGTGATCAACGGTAACGTCAGAAAGGGGCCAAATATTGGTTTTGAATTTTTACAGAATACATGCTGATCACTACAGCCTCCAAAAAAATCAAAGATGTGCATTGGGGTGAGATACACCTTCAAACAATTTTTCAGAGCGAGCTGAGCGATTTCTGACGTGCCGGTGATCAACGGTAACGTCAGAACGGGGCCAAATATTGGTTTTGAATTTTTACAGAATACATGCTGATCACTACAGCCTCCAAAAAATTCAAAGTTGTGCATTGGGGTGAGATACACCTTAAAAAAATTTTCAGAGCCACCCAATCGATTTGTGACGTGTCCAATGATCAACGGCAGCGTCACACAGGGGCCAAATATTAGTTTTGAATTTTTCAAGCATACATGCTGATCACTACAGCCTCCAAAAAATTCAAAGATGTGCATTGGGGTGAGATACACCTTAAAAAAATTTCAGAGCCACCCAATCGATTTGTGACGTGCCGATGATCAACGGCAGCGTCACACAGGGGCCAAATATTAGTTTTGAATTTTTCAAGAATACATGCTGATCACTACAGCCTCCAAAAAATTCAAAGATGTGCATTGGGGTGAGATACACCTTAAAAAAAAATTCAGAGCCACCCAATCGAATTGTGGCGTGCCGATGATCAACGGCAGCGTCACAAAGGGGCCAAATATTAGTTTTGAATTTTTCAAGAATACATGCTGATCACTACAGCCTCCAAAAAAATCAAAGATGTGCATTGGGGTGAGATACACCTTCAAACAATTTTTCTGAGCGAGGTGAGCGATTTCTGACGTGCCGATGATCAACGGTAACGTCAGAAAGGGGCCAAATATTGGTTTTGAATTTTTCAAGAATACATGCTGATCACTATAGCCTCCAAAAAATTCAAAGTTGTGCATTGGGGTGAGATACACCTTAAAAAAAATTTCAGAGCCACCCAATCGATTTGTGACGTGTCCGATGATCAACGGCAGCGTCACAAAGGGGCCTAATATTAGTTTTGAATTTTTCAAGAATACATGCTGATCACTACAGCCTCCAAAAAATTCAAAGATGTGCATTGGGGTGAGATACACCTTAAAAAAATTTCAGAGCCACCCAATCGATTTGTGACGTGCCGATGATCAACGGCAGCGTCACAAAGGGGCCAAATATTAGTTTTGAATTTTTCAAGAATACATGCTGATCACTACAGCCTCCAAAAAAATCAAAGATGTGCATTGGGGTGAGATACACCTTCAAACAATTTTTCTGAGCGAGCTGAGCGATTTCTGACGTGCCGGTGATCAACGGTAACGTCAAAAAGGGGCCAAATATTGGTTTTGAATTTTTCAAGAATACATGCTGATCACTACAGCCTCCAAAAAAATCAAAGATGTGCATTGGGGTGAGATACACCTTCAAACAATTTTCAGAGCGAGCTGAGCGATTTCTGACGTGCCGGTGATCAACGGTAACGTCAGAAAGAGGCCAAATATTGGTTTTGAATTTTTGATCACTACAGCCTCCAAAAAATTCAAAGATGTGCATTGGGGTGAGATACACCTTAAAAAAGATTTCAGAGCCACCCAATCGGGTGCGTCACACAGGGGCCAAATATTAGTTTTGAATTTTTCAAGAATACATGCTGATCACTATAGCCTCCAAAAAATTCAAAATTGTGCATTGGGGTGAGATACACCTTAAAAAAATTTTCAGAGCCACCCAATCGATTTGTGACGTGTCCGATGATCAACGGCAGCGTCACAAAGGGGCCAAATATTAGTTTTGAATTTTTCAAGAATACATGCTGATCACTACAGCCTCCAAAAAATTCAAAGATGTGCATTGGGGTGAGATACACCTTAAAAAAATTTCAGAGCCACCCAATCGATTTGTGACGTGCCGATGATCAACGGCAGCGTCACAAAGGGGCCAAATATTAGTTTTGAATTTTTCCAGAATACATGCTGATCACTACAGCCTCCAAAAAAATCAAAGATGTGCATTGGGGTGAGATACACCTTCAAACAATTTTTCTGAGCGAGCTGAGCGATTTCTGACGTGCCGGTGATCAACGGTAACGTCAAAAAGGGGCCAAATATTGGTTTTGAATTTTTCAAGAATACATGCTGATCACTACAGCCTCCAAAAAAATCAAAGATGTGCATTGGGCCGAGATACACCTTCAAACAATTTTTCAGAGCGAGCTGAGCGATTTCTGACGTGCCGGTGATCAACGGTAACGTCAGAAAGGGGCCAAATATTGGTTTTGAATTTTTGATCACTACAGCCTCCAAAAAATTCAAAGATGTGCATTGGGGTGAGATACACCTTAAAAAAGATTTCAGAGCCACCCAATCGGGTGCGTCACACAGGGGCCAAATATTAGTTTTGAATTTTTCAAGAATACATGCTGATCACTACAGCCTCCAAAAAAAATCAAAGATGTGCATTGGGGTGAGATACACCTTCAAACAATTTTTCAGAGATTGCTGAGCGATTTCTGACGTGCCGGTGATCAACGGTAACGTCACACAGGGGCCAAATATTGGTTTTGAATTTTTCCAGAATACATGCTGATCACTACAGCCTCCAAAAAAATCAAAGATGTGCATTGGGGTGAGATACACCTTCAAACAATTTTTCTGAGCGAGCTGAGCGATTTGTGACGTGCCGATGATCAACGGCAGCGTCACACAGGGGCCAAATATTAGTTTTGAATTTTTCAAGAATACATGCTGATCACTATAGCCTCCAAAAAATTCAAAGTTGTGCATTGGGGTGAGATACACCTTAAAAAAATTTTCAGAGCCACCCAATCGATTTGTGACGTGTCCGATGATCAACGGCAGCGTCACAAAGGGGCCAAATATTAGTTTTGAATTTTTCAAGAATACATGCTGATCACTACAGCCTCCAAAAAATTCAAAGATGTGCATTGGGGTGAGATACACCTTAAAAAAGATTTCAGAGCCACCCAATCGGGTGCGTCACACAGGGGCCAAATATTAGTTTTGAATTTTTCAAGAATACATGCTGATCACTACAGCCTCCAAAAAAAATCAAAGATGTGCATTGGGGTGAGATACACCTTCAAACAATTTTTCAGAGATAGCTGAGCGATTTCTGACGTGCCGGTGATCAACGGTAACGTCACACAGGGGCCAAATATTGGTTTTGAATTTTTCCAGAATACATGCTGATCACTACAGCCTCCAAAAAAATCAAAGATGTGCATTGGGGTGAGATACACCTTCAAACAATTTTTCTGAGCGAGCTGAGCGATTTGTGACGTGCTGATGATCAACGGCAGCGTCACACAGGGGCCAAATATTAGTTTTGAATTTTTCAAGAATACATGCTGATCACTATAGCCTCCAAAAAATTCAAAGTTGTGCATTGGGGTGAGATACACCTTAAAAAAATTTTCAGAGCCACCCAATCGATTTGTGACGTGTCCGATGATCAACGGCAGCGTCACAAAGGGGCCAAATATTAGTTTTGAATTTTTCAAGAATACATGCTGATCACTACAGCCTCCAAAAAATTCAAAGATGTGCATTGGGGTGAGATACACCTTAAAAAAATTTCAGAGCCACCCAATCGATTTGTGACGTGCCGATGATCAACGGCAGCGTCACAAAGGGGCCAAATATTAGTTTTGAATTTTTCAAGAATACATGCTGATCACTACAGCCTCCAAAAAAATCAAAGATGTGCATTGGGGTGAGATACACCTTCAAACAATTTTTCTGAGCGAGCTGAGCGATTTCTGACGTGCCGGTGATCAACGGTAACGTCAAAAAGGGGCCAAATATTGGTTTTGAATTTTTCAAGAATACATGCTGATCACTACAGCCTCCAAAAAAATCAAAGATGTGCATTGGGCCGAGATACACCTTCAAACAATTTTTCAGAGCGAGCTGAGCGATTTCTGACGTGCCGGTGATCAACGGTAACGTCAGAAAGGGGCCAAATATTGGTTTTGAATTTTTGATCACTACAGCCTCCAAAAAATTCAAAGATGTGCATTGGGGTGAGATACACCTTAAAAAAGATTTCAGAGCCACCCAATCGGGTGCGTCACACAGGGGCCAAATATTAGTTTTGAATTTTTCAAGAATACATGCTGATCACTACAGCCTCCAAAAAAAATCAAAGATGTGCATTGGGGTGAGATACACCTTCAAACAATTTTTCAGAGATAGCTGAGCGATTTCTGACGTGCCGGTGATCAACGGTAACGTCACACAGGGGCCAAATATTGGTTTTGAATTTTTCCAGAATACATGCTGATCACTACAGCCTCCAAAAAAATCAAAGATGTGCATTGGGGTGAGATACACCTTCAAACAATTTTTCAGAGCGAGCTGAGCGATTTGTGACGTGCCGATGATCAACGGCAGCGTCACACAGGGGCCAAATATTAGTTTTGAATTTTTCAAGAATACATGCTGATCACTATAGCCTCCAAAAAATTCAAAGTTGTGCATTGGGGTGAGATACACCTTAAAAAAATTTTCAGAGCCACCCAATCGATTTGTGACGTGTCCGATGATCAACGGCAGCGTCACAAAGGGGCCAAATATTAGTTTTGAATTTTTCAAGAATACATGCTGATCACTACAGCCTCCAAAAAATTCAAAGATGTGCATTGGGGTGAGATACACCTTAAAAAAATTTCAGAGCCACCCAATCGATTTGTGACGTGCCGATGATCAACGGCAGCGTCACAAAAGGGGCCAAATATTAGTTTTGAATTTTTCAAGAATACATGCTGATCACTACAGCCTCCAAAAAAATCAAAGATGTGCATTGGGGTGAGATACACCTTCAAACAATTTTTCTGAGCGAGCTGAGCGATTTCTGACGTGACGGTGATCAACGGTAACGTCAGAAAGGGGCCAAATATTGGTTTTGAATTTTTGATCACTACAGCCTCCAAAAAATTCAAAGATGTGCATTGGGGTGAGATACACCTTAAAAAAGATTTCAGAGCCACCCAATCGGGTGCGTCACACAGGGGCCAAATATTAGTTTTGAATTTTTCAAGAATACATGCTGATCACTACAGCCTCCAAAAAAAATCAAAGATGTGCATTGGGGTGAGATACACCTTCAAACAATTTTTCAGAGATAGCTGAGCGATTTCTGACGTGCCGGTGATCAACGGTAACGTCACACAGGGGCCAAATATTGGTTTTGAATTTTTCCAGAATACATGCTGATCACTACAGCCTCCAAAAAAATCAAAGATGTGCATTGGGGTGAGATACACCTTCAAACAATTTTTCAGAGCGAGCTGAGCGATTTGTGACGTGCCGATGATCAACGGCAGCGTCACACAGGGGCCAAATATTAGTTTTGAATTTTTCAAGAATACATGCTGATCACTATAGCCTCCAAAAAATTCAAAGTTGTGCATTGGGGTGAGATACACCTTAAAAAAATTTTCAGAGCCACCCAATCGATTTGTGACGTGTCCGATGATCAACGGCAGCGTCACAAAGGGGCCAAATATTAGTTTTGAATTTTTCAAGAATACATGCTGATCACTACAGCCTCCAAAAAATTCAAAGATGTGCATTGGGGTGAGATACACCTTAAAAAAATTTCAGAGCCACCCAATCGATTTGTGACGTGCCGATGATCAACGGCAGCGTCACAAAAGGGGCCAAATATTAGTTTTGAATTTTTCAAGAATACATGCTGATCACTACAGCCTCCAAAAAAATCAAAGATGTGCATTGGGGTGAGATACACCTTCAAACAATTTTTCTGAGCGAGCTGAGCGATTTCTGACGTGACGGTGATCAACGGTAACGTCAAAAAGGGGCCAAATATTGGTTTTGAATTTTTCAAGAATACATGCTGATCACTACAGCCTCCAAAAAAATCAAAGATGTGCATTGGGCCGAGATACACCTTCAAACAATTTTTCAGAGCGAGCTGAGCGATTTCTGACGTGCCGGTGATCAACGGTAACGTCAGAAAGGGGCCAAATATTGGTTTTGAATTTTTGATCACTACAGCCTCCAAAAAATTCAAAGATGTGCATTGGGGTGAGATACACCTTAAAAAAGATTTCAGAGCCACCCAATCGAGTGCGTCACAAAGGGGCCAAATATTAGTTTTGAATTTTTCCGGAATACATGCTGATCACTACAGCCTCCAAAAAATTCAAAGATGTGCATTGGGGTGAGATACACCTTCAAACAATTTTTCAGAGCGAGCTGAGCGATTTCTGACGTGCCGGTGATCAACGGTAACGTCAGAAAGGGGCCAAATATTGGTTTTGAATTTTTCAAGAATACATGCTGATCACTACAGCCTCCAAAAAAATCAAAGATGTGCATTGGGGTGAGATACACCTTCAAACAATTTTTCTGAGCGAGCTGAGCGATTTCTGACGTGCCGGTGATCAACGGTAACGTCAGAAAGGGGCCAAATATTGGTTTTGAATTTTTCAAGAATACATGCTGATCACTATAGCCTCCAAAAAATTCAAAGTTGTGCATTGGGGTGAGATACACCTTAAAAAAATTTTCAGAGCCACCCAATCGATTTGTGACGTGTCCAATGATCAACGGCAGCGTCACACAGGGGCCAAATATTAGTTTTGAATTTTTCAAGAATACATGCTGATCACTACAGCCTCCAAAAAATTCAAAGATGTGCCTTGGAGTGAGATACACCTTAAAAAAAAAATCAGAGCCACCCAATCGATTTGTGACGTGCCGATGATCAACGGCAGCGTCACACAGGGGCCAAATATTAGTTTTGAAATTTTCAAGAATACATGCTGATCACTACAGCCTCCAAAAAATTCAAAGATGTGCATTAGGGTGAGATACACCTTAAAAAAAATTTCAGAGCCACCCAATCGGGTGCGTCACACAGGGGCCAAATATTAGTTTTGAATTTTTCAAGAATACATGCTGATCACTACAGCCTCCAAAAAAAATCAAAGATGTGCATTGGGGTGAGATACACCTTCAAACAATTTTTCTGAGCGAGCTGAGCGATTTGTGACGTGCCGATGATCAACGGCAGCGTCACACAGGGGCCAAATATTAGTTTTGAATTTTTCAAGAATACATACTGATCACTACAGCCTCCAAAAAATTCAAAGATGTGCATTGGGGTGAGATACACCTTAAAAAAAATTTCAGAGCAACCCAATCGATTTGTGACGTGCCGATGATCAACGGCAGCGTCACAAAGGGGCCAAATATTAGTTTTGAATTTTTCAAGAATACATGCTGATCACTACAGCCTCCAAAAAATTCAAAGATGTGCATTGGGGTGAGATACACCTTAAAAAAATTTCAGAGCCACCCATTCGATTTGTGACGTGCCGATGATCAACGGCAGCGTCACACAGGGGCCAAATATTAGTTTTGAATTTTTCAAGAATACATGCTGATCACTACAGCCTCCAAAAAATTCAAAGATGTGCATTGGGGTGAGATACACCTTAAAAAAAATTTCAGAGCCACCCAATCGGGTGCGTCACACAGGGGCCAAATATTAGTTTTGAATTTTTCAAGAATACATGCTGATCACTACAGCCTCCAAAAAAAATCAAAGATGTGCATTGGGGTGAGATACACCTTCAAACAATTTTTCAGAGATAGCTGAGCGATTTCTGACGTGCCGGTGATCAACGGTAACGTCACACAGGGGCCAAATATTGGTTTTGAATTTTTCCAGAATACATGCTGATCACTACAGCCTCCAAAAAAATCAAAGATGTGCATTGGGGTGAGATACACCTTCAAACAATTTTTCTGAGCGAGCTGAGCGATTTGTGACGTGCCGATGATCAACGGCAGCGTCACAAAGGGGCCAAATATTAGTTTTGAATTTTTCAAGAATACATGCTGATCACTACAGCCTCCAAAAAATTCAAAGATGTGCATTGGGGTGAGATACACCTTAAAAAAATTTCAGAGCCACCCAATCGATTTGTGACGTGCCGATGATCAACGGCAGCGTCACACAGGGCCAAATATTAGTTTTGAATTTTTCAAGAATACATGCTGATCACTACAGCCTCCAAAAAATTCAAAGATGTGCATTGGGGTGAGATACACCTTAAAAAAAATTTCAGAGCCACCCAATCGGGTGCGTCACACAGGGGCCAAATATTAGTTTTGAATTTTTCAAGAATACATGCTGATCACTACAGCCTCCAAAAAAAATCAAAGATGTGCATTGGGGTGAGATACACCTTCAAACAATTTTTCTGAGCGAGCAGAGCGATTTGTGACGTGCCGATGATCAACGGCAGCGTCACAAAGGGGCCAAATATTAGTTTTGAATTTTTCAAGAATACATACTGATCACTACAGCCTCCAAAAAATTCAAAGATGTGCATTGGGGTGAGATACACCTTAAAAAAAATTTCAGAGCAACCCAATCGATTTGTGACGTGCCGATGATCAACGGCAGCGTCACAAAGGGGCCAAATATTAGTTTTGAATTTTTCAAGAATACATGCTGATCACTACAGCCTCCAAAAAATTCAAAGATGTGCATTGGGGTGAGATACACCTTAAAAAAATTTCAGAGCCACCCAATCGATTTGTGACGTGCCGATGATCAACGGCAGCGTCACACAGGGGCCAAATATTAGTTTTGAATTTTTCAAGAATACATGCTGCTCACTACAGCCTCCAAAAAATTCAAAGATGTGCATTGGGGTGAGATACACCTTAAAAAAAATTTCAGAGCCACCCAATCGATTTGTGACGTGCCGATGATCAACGGCAGCGTCACAAAGGGGCCAAATATTAGTTTTGAATTTTTCAACAATACATGCTGATCACTACAGCCTCCAAAAAAAATCAAAGATGTGCATTGGGGTGAGATACACCTTCAAACAATTTTTCAGAGATAGCTGAGCGATTTCTGACGTGCCGGTGATCAACGGTAACGTCACACAGGGGCCAAATATTGGTTTTGAATTTTTCCAGAATACATGCTGATCACTACAGCCTCCAAAAAAATCAAAGATGTGCATTGGGGTGAGATACACCTTCAAACAATTTTTCTGAGCGAGCTGAGCGATTTGTGACGTGCCGATGATCAACGGCAGCGTCACACAGGGGCCAAATATTAGTTTTGAATTTTTCAAGAATACATACTGATCACTACAGCCTCCAAAAAATTCAAAGATGTGCATTGGGGTGAGATACACCTTAAAAAAAATTTTCAGAGCCACCCAATCGATTTGTGACGTGCCGATGATCAACGGCAGCGTCACAAAGGGGCCAAATATTAGTTTTGAATTTTTCAAGAATACATGCTGATCACTACAGCCTCCAAAAAAATCAAAGATGTGCATTGGGGCGAGATACACCTTAAAAAAAATTTCAGAGCCACCCAATCGACTTGTGACGTGCCGATGATCAACGGCAGCGTCACAAAGGGGCCAAATATTAGTTTTGAATTTTTCCAGAATACATGCTGATCACTACAGCCTCCAAAAAATTCAAAGATGTGCATTGGGGTGAGATACACCTTCAAACAATTTTTCAGAGCGAGCTGAGTGATTTCTGACGTGCCGGTGATCAACGGTAACGTCAGAAAGGGGCCAAATATTGGTTTTGAATTTTTCAAGAATACATGCTGATCACTATAGCCTCCAAAAAATTCAAAGATGTGCATTGGGGTGAGATACACCTTAAAAAAATTTTCAGAGCCACCCAATCGATTTGTGACGTGTCCAATGATCAACGGCAGCGTCACACAGGGGCCAAATATTAGTTTTGAATTTTTCAAGAATACATGCTGATCACTACAGCCTCCAAAAAATTCAAAGATGTGCATTGGGGTGAGATACACCTTTAAAAAAAAATCAGAGCCACCCAATCGATTTGTGACGTGCCGATGATCAACGGCAGCGTCACACAGGGGCCAAATATTAGTTTTGAAATTTTCAGGAATACATGCTGATCACTACAGCCTCCAAAAAATTCAAAGATGTGCATTGGGGTGAGATACACCTTAAAAAAAATTTCAGAGCCACCCAATCGGGTGCGTCACACAGGGGCCAAATATTAGTTTTGAATTTTTCAAGAATACATGCTGATCACTACAGCCTCCAAAAAATTCAAAGATGTGCATTGGGGTGAGATACACCTTAAAAAAAATTTCAGAGCAACCCAATCGATTTTTGACGTGCCGATGATCAACGGCAGCATCACAAAGGGGCCAAATATTAGTTTTGAATTTTTCAAGAATACATGCTGATCACTACAGCCTCCAAAAAATTCAAAGATGTGCATTGGGGTGAGATACACCTTAAAAAAATTTCAGAGCCACCCAATCGATTTGTGACGTGCCGATGATCAACGGCAGCGTCACACAGGGCCAAATATTAGTTTTGAATTTTTCAAGAATACATGCTGATCACTACAGCCTCCAAAAAATTCAAAGATGTGCATTGGGGTGAGATACACCTTAAAAAAAATTTCAGAGCCACCCAATCGGGTGCGTCACACAGGGGCCAAATATTAGTTTTGAATTTTTCAAGAATACATGCTGATCACTACAGCCTCCAAAAAAAATCAAAGATGTGCATTGGGGTGAGATACACCTTCAAACAATTTTTCTGAGCGAGCAGAGCGATTTGTGACGTGCCGATGATCAACGGCAGCGTCACAAAGGGGCCAAATATTAGTTTTGAATTTTTCAAGAATACATACTGATCACTACAGCCTCCAAAAAATTCAAAGATGTGCATTGGGGTGAGATACACCTTAAAAAAAATTTCAGAGCAACCCAATCGATTTGTGACGTGCCGATGATCAACGGCAGCGTCACAAAGGGGCCAAATATTAGTTTTGAATTTTTCAAGAATACATGCTGATCACTACAGCCTCCAAAAAATTCAAAGATGTGCATTGGGGTGAGATACACCTTAAAAAAATTTCAGAGCCACCCAATCGATTTGTGACGTGCCGATGATCAACGGCAGCGTCACACAGGGGCCAAATATTAGTTTTGAATTTTTCAAGAATACATGCTGCTCACTACAGCCTCCAAAAAAATCAAAGATGTGCATTGGGGTGAGATACACCTTAAAAAAAATTTCAGAGCCACCCAATCGATTTGTGACGTGCCGATGATCAACGGCAGCGTCACAAAGGGGCCAAATATTAGTTTTGAATTTTTCAAGAATACATGCTGATCACTACAGCCTCCAAAAAAATCAAAGATGTGCATTGGGGTGAGATACACCTTCAAACAATTTTTCTGAGCGAGCTGAGCGATTTCTGACGTGCCAGTGATCAACGGTAACGTCAAAAAGGGGCCAAATATTGGTTTTGAATTTTTCAAGAATACATGCTGATCACTACAGCCTCCAAAAAAATCAAAGATGTGCATTGGGGTGAGATACACCTTCAAACAATTTTTCTGAGCGAGCTGAGCTATTTGTGACGTGCCGATGATCAACGGCAGCGTCACAAAGGGGCCAAATATTAGTTTTGAATTTTTCAAGAATACATGCTGATCACTACAGCCTCCAAAAAATTCAAAGATGTGCATTGGGGTGAGATACACCTTAAAAAAAATTTCAGAGCCACCCAATCGATTTGTGACGTGCCGATGATCAACGGCAGCGTCACAAAGGGGCCAAATATTAGTTTTGAATTTTTCAAGAATACATGCTGATCACTACAGCCTCCAAAAAAATCAAAGATGTGCATTGGGGTGAGATACACCTTCAAACAATTTTCAGAGCGAGCTGAGCGATTTCTGACGTGCCGGTGATCAACGGTAACGTCAGAAAGGGGCCAAATATTAGTTTTGAATTTTTGATCACTACAGCCTCCAGAAAATTCAAAGATGTGCATTGGGGTGAGATACACCTTAAAAAAAATTTCAGAGCCACCCACTCGGGTGCTTCACACAGGGGCCAAATATTAGTTTTGAATTTTTCAAGAATACATGCTGATCACTACAGCCTCCAAAAAAAATCAAAGATGTGCATTGGGGTGAGATACACCTTCAAACAATTTTTCAGAGATAGCTGAGCGATTTCTGACGTGCCGGTGATCAACGGTAACGTCACACAGGGGCCAAATATTGGTTTTAAATTTTTCAAGAATACATGCTGATCACTACAGCCTCCAAAAAAATCAAAGATGTGCATTGGGGTGAGATACACCTTCAAACAATTTTTCTGAGCGAGCTGAGCGATTTATGACGTGCCGATGATCAACGGCAGCGTCACACAGGGGCCAAATATTAGTTTTGAATTTTTCAAGAATACATGCTGATCACTACAGCCTCCAAAAAAATCAAAGATGTGCATTGGGGTGAGATACACCTTAAAAAAAATTTCAGAGCCACCCAATCGATTTGTGACGTGCCGATGATCAACGGCAGCGTCACAAAGGGGCCAAATATTAGTTTTGAATTTTTCCAGAATTCATGCTGATCACTACAGCCTCCAAAAAATTCAAAGATGTGCATTGGGGTGAGATACACCTTCAAACAATTTTTCAGAGCGAGCTGAGCGATTTCTGACGTGCCGGTGATCAACGGTAACGTCAGAAAGGGGCCAAATATTGGTTTTGAATTTTTCCAGAATACATGCTGATCACTACAGCCTCCAAAAAAATCAAAGATGTGCATTGGGGTGAGATACACCTTCAAACAATTTTTCTGAGCGAGGTGAGCGATTTCTGACGGGCCGGTGATCAACGGTAACGTCAGAAGGGGCCAAATATTGGTTTTGAATTTTTCAAGAATACATGCTGATCACTTTAGCCTCCAAAAAATTCAAAGTTGTGCATTGGGGTGAGATACACCTTAAATAAAATTTCAGAGCCACCCAATCGATTTGTGACGTGTCCAATGATCAACGGCAGCGTCACACAGGGGCCAAATATTAGTTTTGAATTTTTCAAGAATACATGCTGATCACTACAGCCTCCAAAAAATTCAAAGATGTGCATTGGGGTGAGATACACCTTAAAAAAAATTTGGGAGCCACCCAATCGATTTGTGACGTGCCGATGATCAACGGCAGCGTCACAAAGGGGCCAAATATTAGTTTTGAATTTTTCAAGAATACATGCTGATCACTACAGCCTCCAAAAAAATCAAAGATGTGCATTGGGGTGAGATACACCTTCAAACAATTTTTCAGAGCGAGCTGAGCGATTTCTGATGTGCCGATGATCAACGGCAGCGTCACACAGGGGCCAAATATTAGTTTTGAATTTTTCAAGAATACATGCTGATCACTACAGCCTCCAAAAAAATCAAAGATGTGCATTGGGGTGAGATACACCTTCAAACAATTTTTCAGAGATAGCTGAGCGATTTCTGACGTGCCGGTGATCAACGGTAACGTCACACAGGGGCCAAATATTGGTTTTGAATTTTTCAAGAATACATGCTGATCACTACAGCCTCCAAAAAATTCAAAGATGTGCATTGGGGTGAGATACACCTTCAAACAATTTTTCTGAGCGAGCTGAGCGATTTGTGACGTGCCGATGATCAACGGCAGCGTCACACAGGGGCCAAATATTAGTTTTGAATTTTTCAAGAATACATGCTGATCACTACAGCCTCCAAAAAATTCAAAGATGTGCATTGGGGTGAGATACACCTTAAAAAAAAATTCAGAGCCACCCAATCGGGTGCGTCACACAGGGGCCAAATATTAGTTTTGAATTTTTCAAGAATACATTCTGATCACTACAGCCTCCAAAAAAATCAAAGATGTGCATTGGGGTGAGATACACCTTCAAACAATTTTTCTGAGCCAGCTGAGCGATTTCTGACGTGCCGATGATCAACGGCAGCGTCACACAGGGGCCAAATATTAGTTTTGAATTTTTCAAGAATACATGCTGATCACTACAGCCTCCAAAAAAATCAAAGATGTGCATTGGGGTGAGATACACCTTCAAACAATTTTTCAGAGCGAGCTGAGCGATTTCTGACGTGCCGGTGATCAACGGTAACGTCAGAAAGGGGCCAAATATTGGTTTTGAATTTTTCCAGAATACATGCTGATCACTACAGCCTCCAAAAAAATCAAAGATGTGCATTGGGGTGAGATACACCTTCAAACAATTTTTCAGAGCGAGCTGAGCGATTTCTGACGTGCCGGTGATCAACGGTAACGTCAGAAAGGGGCCAAATATTGGTTTTGAATTTTTCAAGAATACATGCTGATCACTACAGCCTCCAAAAAATTCAAAGATGTGCATTGGGGTGAGATACACCTTAAAAAAAATTTCAGAGCCACCCAATCGATTTGTGACGTGTCCGATGATCAACGGCAGCGTCACACAGGGGCCAAATATTAGTTTTGAATTTTTCAAGAATACATACTGATCACTACAGCCTCCAAAAAATTCAAAGATGTGCATTGGGGTGAGATACACCTTAAAAAAAAATTCAGAGCCACCCAATCGATTTGTGACGTGCCGATGATCAACGGCAGCGTCACACAGGGGCCAAATATTAGTTTTGAATTTTTCAAGAATACATGCTGATCACTACAGCCTCCAAAAAAATCACAGATGTGCATTGGGGTGAGATACACCTTCAAACAATTTTTCTGAGCGAGCTGAGCGATTTGTGACGTGCCGATGATCAACGGCAGCGTCACACAGGGGCCAAATATTAGTTTTGAATTTTTCAAGAATACATACTGATCACTACAGCCTCCAAAAAATTCAAAGATGTGCATTGGGGTGAGATACACCTTAAAAAAAATTTTCAGAGCCACCCAATCGATTTGTGACGTGCCAATGATCAACGGCAGCGTCACAAAGGGGCCAAATATTAGTTTTGAATTTTTCAAGAATACATGCTGATCACTACAGCCTCCAAAAAAATCAAAGATGTGCATTGGGGCGAGATACACCTTAAAAAAAATTTCAGAGCCACCCAATCGATTTGTGACGTGCCGATGATCAACGGCAGCGTCACAAAGGGGCCAAATATTAGTTTTGAATTTTTCCAGAATACATGCTGATCACTACAGCCTCCAAAAAATTCAAAGATGTGCATTGGGGTGAGATACACCTTCAAACAATTTTTCAGAGCGAGCTGAGTGATTTCTGACGTGCCGGTGATCAACGGTAACGTCAGAAAGGGGCCAAATATTGGTTTTGAATTTTTCAAGAATACATGCTGATCACTATAGCCTCCAAAAAATTCAAAGATGTGCATTGGGGTGAGATACACCTTAAAAAAATTTTCAGAGCCACCCAATCGATTTGTGACGTGTCCAATGATCAACGGCAGCGTCACACAGGGGCCAAATATTAGTTTTGAATTTTTCAAGAATACATGCTGATCACTACAGCCTCCAAAAAATTCAAAGATGTGCATTGGGGTGAGATACACCTTTAAAAAAAAATCAGAGCCACCCAATCGATTTGTGACGTGCCGATGATCAACGGCAGCGTCACACAGGGGCCAAATATTAGTTTTGAAATTTTCAGGAATACATGCTGATCACTACAGCCTCCAAAAAATTCAAAGATGTGCATTGGGGTGAGATACACCTTAAAAAAAATTTCAGAGCCACCCAATCGGGTGCGTCACACAGGGGCCAAATATTAGTTTTGAATTTTTCAAGAATACATGCTGATCACTACAGCCTCCAAAAAATTCAAAGATGTGCATTGGGGTGAGATACACCTTAAAAAAAATTTCAGAGCAACCCAATCGATTTTTGACGTGCCGATGATCAACGGCAGCATCACAAAGGGGCCAAATATTAGTTTTGAATTTTTCAAGAATACATGCTGATCACTACAGCCTCCAAAAAATTCAAAGATGTGCATTGGGGTGAGATACACCTTAAAAAAATTTCAGAGCCACCCAATCGATTTGTGACGTGCCGATGATCAACGGCAGCGTCACACAGGGCCAAATATTAGTTTTGAATTTTTCAAGAATACATGCTGATCACTACAGCCTCCAAAAAATTCAAAGATGTGCATTGGGGTGAGATACACCTTAAAAAAAATTTCAGAGCCACCCAATCGGGTGCGTCACACAGGGGCCAAATATTAGTTTTGAATTTTTCAAGAATACATGCTGATCACTACAGCCTCCAAAAAAAATCAAAGATGTGCATTGGGGTGAGATACACCTTCAAACAATTTTTCTGAGCGAGCAGAGCGATTTGTGACGTGCCGATGATCAACGGCAGCGTCACAAAGGGGCCAAATATTAGTTTTGAATTTTTCAAGAATACATACTGATCACTACAGCCTCCAAAAAATTCAAAGATGTGCATTGGGGTGAGATACACCTTAAAAAAAATTTCAGAGCAACCCAATCGATTTGTGACGTGCCGATGATCAACGGCAGCGTCACAAAGGGGCCAAATATTAGTTTTGAATTTTTCAAGAATACATGCTGATCACTACAGCCTCCAAAAAATTCAAAGATGTGCATTGGGGTGAGATACACCTTAAAAAAATTTCAGAGCCACCCAATCGATTTGTGACGTGCCGATGATCAACGGCAGCGTCACACAGGGGCCAAATATTAGTTTTGAATTTTTCAAGAATACATGCTGCTCACTACAGCCTCCAAAAAATTCAAAGATGTGCATTGGGGTGAGATACACCTTAAAAAAAATTTCAGAGCCACCCAATCGATTTGTGAAGTGCCGATGATCAACGGCAGCGTCACAAAGGGGCCAAATATTAGTTTTGAATTTTTCAAGAATACATGCTGATCACTACAGCCTCCAAAAAAATCAAAGATGTGCATTGGGGTGAGATACACCTTCAAACAATTTTTCTGAGCGAGCTGAGCGATTTCTGACGTGCCAGTGATCAACGGTAACGTCAAAAAGGGGCCAAATATTGGTTTTGAATTTTTCAAGAATACATGCTGATCACTACAGCCTCCAAAAAAATCAAAGATGTGCATTGGGGTGAGATACACCTTCAAACAATTTTTCTGAGCGAGCTGAGCGATTTGTGACGTGCCGATGATCAACGGCAGCGTCACAAAGGGGCCAAATATTAGTTTTGAATTTTTCAAGAATACATGCTGATCACTACAGCCTCCAAAAAATTCAAAGATGTGCATTGGGGTGAGATACACCTTAAAAAAAATTTCAGAGCCACCCAATCGATTTGTGACGTGCCGATGATCAACGGCAGCGTCACAAAGGGGCCAAATATTGAATTTTTCAAGAATACATGCTGATCACTACAGCCTCCAAAAAAATCAAAGATGTGCATTGGGGTGAGATACACCTTCAAACAATTTTCAGAGCGAGCTGAGCGATTTCTGACGTGCCGGTGATCAACGGTAACGTCAGAAAGGGGCCAAATATTGGTTTTGAATTTTTGATCACTACAGCCTCCAGAAAATTCAAAGATGTGCATTGGGGTGAGATACACCTTAAAAAAAATTTCAGAGCCACCCACTCGGGTGCTTCACACAGGGGCCAAATATTAGTTTTGAATTTTTCAAGAATACATGCTGATCACTACAGCCTCCAAAAAAAATCAAAGATGTGCATTGGGGTGAGATACACCTTCAAACAATTTTTCAGAGATAGCTGAGCGATTTCTGACGTGCCGGTGATCAACGGTAACGTCACACAGGGGCCAAATATTGGTTTTAAATTTTTCAAGAATACATGCTGATCACTACAGCCTCCAAAAAAATCAAAGATGTGCATTGGGGTGAGATACACCTTCAAACAATTTTTCTGAGCGAGCTGAGCGATTTATGACGTGCCGATGATCAACGGCAGCGTCACACAGGGGCCAAATATTAGTTTTGAATTTTTCAAGAATACATGCTGATCACTACAGCCTCCAAAAAAATCAAAGATGTGCATTGGGGTGAGATACACCTTAAAAAAAATTTCAGAGCCACCCAATCGATTTGTGACGTGCCGATGATCAACGGCAGCGTCACAAAGGGGCCAAATATTAGTTTTGAATTTTTCCAGAATTCATGCTGATCACTACAGCCTCCAAAAAATTCAAAGATGTGCATTGGGGTGAGATACACCTTCAAACAATTTTTCAGAGCGAGCTGAGCGATTTCTGACGTGCCGGTGATCAACGGTAACGTCAGAAAGGGGCCAAATATTGGTTTTGAATTTTTCCAGAATACATGCTGATCACTACAGCCTCCAAAAAAATCAAAGATGTGCATTGGGGTGAGATACACCTTCAAACAATTTTTCTGAGCGAGGTGAGCGATTTCTGACGGGCCGGTGATCAACGGTAACGTCAGAAGGGGCCAAATATTGGTTTTGAATTTTTCAAGAATACATGCTGATCACTATAGCCTCCAAAAAATTCAAAGTTGTGCATTGGGGTGAGATACACCTTAAATAAAATTTCAGAGCCACCCAATCGATTTGTGACGTGTCCAATGATCAACGGCAGCGTCACACAGGGGCCAAATATTAGTTTTGAATTTTTCAAGAATACATGCTGATCACTACAGCCTCCAAAAAATTCAAAGATGTGCATTGGGGTGAGATACACCTTAAAAAAAATTTGGGAGCCACCCAATCGATTTGTGACGTGCCGATGATCAACGGCAGCGTCACAAAGGGGCCAAATATTAGTTTTGAATTTTTCAAGAATACATGCTGATCACTACAGCCTCCAAAAAAATCAAAGATGTGCATTGGGGTGAGATACACCTTCAAACAATTTTTCAGAGCGAGCTGAGCGATTTCTGATGTGCCGATGATCAACGGCAGCGTCACACAGGGGCCAAATATTAGTTTTGAATTTTTCAAGAATACATGCTGATCACTACAGCCTCCAAAAAAATCAAAGATGTGCATTGGGGTGAGATACACCTTCAAACAATTTTTCAGAGATAGCTGAGCGATTTCTGACGTGCCGGTGATCAACGGTAACGTCACACAGGGGCCAAATATTGGTTTTGAATTTTTCAAGAATACATGCTGATCACTACAGCCTCCAAAAAATTCAAAGATGTGCATTGGGGTGAGATACACCTTCAAACAATTTTTCTGAGCGAGCTGAGCGATTTGTGACGTGCCGATGATCAACGGCAGCGTCACACAGGGGCCAAATATTAGTTTTGAATTTTTCAAGAATACATGCTGATCACTACAGCCTCCAAAAAATTCAAAGATGTGCATTGGGGTGAGATACACCTTAAAAAAAAATTCAGAGCCACCCAATCGGGTGCGTCACACAGGGGCCAAATATTAGTTTTGAATTTTTCAAGAATACATTCTGATCACTACAGCCTCCAAAAAAATCAAAGATGTGCATTGGGGTGAGATACACCTTCAAACAATTTTTCTGAGCCAGCTGAGCGATTTCTGACGTGCCGATGATCAACGGCAGCCTCACACAGGGGCCAAATATTAGTTTTGAATTTTTCAAGAATACATGCTGATCACTACAGCCTCCAAAAAAATCAAAGATGTGCATTGGGGTGAGATACACCTTCAAACAATTTTTCAGAGCGAGCTGAGCGATTTCTGACGTGCCGGTGATCAACGGTAACGTCAGAAAGGGGCCAAATATTGGTTTTGAATTTTTCCAGAATACATGCTGATCACTACAGCCTCCAAAAAAATCAAAGATGTGCATTGGGGTGAGATACACCTTCAAACAATTTTTCAGAGCGAGCTGAGCGATTTCTGACGTGCCGGTGATCAACGGTAACGTCAGAAAGGGGCCAAATATTGGTTTTGAATTTTTCAAGAATACATGCTGATCACTACAGCCTCCAAAAAATTCAAAGATGTGCATTGGGGTGAGATACACCTTAAAAAAAATTTCAGAGCCACCCAATCGATTTGTGACGTGTCCGATGATCAACGGCAGCGTCACACAGGGGCCAAATATTAGTTTTGAATTTTTCAAGAATACATGCTGATCACTACAGCCTCCAAAAAATTCAAAGATGTGCATTGGGGTGAGATACACCTTCAAACAATTTTTCTGAGCGAGCTGAGCGATTTGTGACGTGCCGATGATCAACGGCAGCGTCACAAAGGGGCCAAATATTAGTTTTGAATTTTTCAAGAATACATGCTGATCACTACAGCCTCCAAAAAATTCAAAGATGTGCATTGGGGTGAGATACACCTTAAAAAAAATTTCAGAGCCACCCAATCGATTTGTGACGTGCCGATGATCAACGGCAGCGTCACAAAGGGGCCAAATATTAGTTTTGAATTTTTCAAGAATACATGCTGATCACTACAGCCTCCAAAAAAATCAAAGATGTGCATTGGGGTGAGATACACCTTCAAACAATTTTCAGAGCGAGCTGAGCGATTTCTGACGTGCCGGTGATCAACGGTAACGTCAGAAAGGGGCCAAATATTGGTTTTGAATTTTTGATCACTACAGCCTCCAGAAAATTCAAAGATGTGCATTGGGGTGAGATACACCTTAAAAAAAATTTCAGAGCCACCCACTCGGGTGCTTCACACAGGGGCCAAATATTAGTTTTGAATTTTTCAAGAATACATGCTGATCACTACAGCCTCCAAAAAAAATCAAAGATGTGCATTGGGGTGAGATACACCTTCAAACAATTTTTCAGAGATAGCTGAGCGATTTCTGACGTGCCGGTGATCAACGGTAACGTCACACAGGGGCCAAATATTGGTTTTAAATTTTTCAAGAATACATGCTGATCACTACAGCCTCCAAAAAAATCAAAGATGTGCATTGGGGTGAGATACACCTTCAAACAATTTTTCTGAGCGAGCTGAGCGATTTATGACGTGCCGATGATCAACGGCAGCGTCACACAGGGGCCAAATATTAGTTTTGAATTTTTCAAGAATACATGCTGATCACTACAGCCTCCAAAAAAATCAAAGATGTGCATTGGGGTGAGATACACCTTAAAAAAAATTTCAGAGCCACCCAATCGATTTGTGACGTGCCGATGATCAACGGCAGCGTCACAAAGGGGCCAAATATTAGTTTTGAATTTTTCCAGAATTCATGCTGATCACTACAGCCTCCAAAAAATTCAAAGATGTGCATTGGGGTGAGATACACCTTCAAACAATTTTTCAGAGCGAGCTGAGCGATTTCTGACGTGCCGGTGATCAACGGTAACGTCAGAAAGGGGCCAAATATTGGTTTTGAATTTTTCCAGAATACATGCTGATCACTACAGCCTCCAAAAAAATCAAAGATGTGCATTGGGGTGAGATACACCTTCAAACAATTTTTCTGAGCGAGGTGAGCGATTTCTGACGGGCCGGTGATCAACGGTAACGTCAGAAGGGGCCAAATATTGGTTTTGAATTTTTCAAGAATACATGCTGATCACTATAGCCTCCAAAAAATTCAAAGTTGTGCATTGGGGTGAGATACACCTTAAATAAAATTTCAGAGCCACCCAATCGATTTGTGACGTGTCCAATGATCAACGGCAGCGTCACACAGGGGCCAAATATTAGTTTTGAATTTTTCAAGAATACATGCTGATCACTACAGCCTCCAAAAAATTCAAAGATGTGCATTGGGGTGAGATACACCTTAAAAAAAATTTGGGAGCCACCCAATCGATTTGTGACGTGCCGATGATCAACGGCAGCGTCACAAAGGGGCCAAATATTAGTTTTGAATTTTTCAAGAATACATGCTGATCACTACAGCCTCCAAAAAATTCAAAGATGTGCATTGGGGTGAGATACACCTTAAAAAAAAATTCAGAGCCACCCAATCGGGTGCGTCACACAGGGGCCAAATATTAGTTTTGAATTTTTCAAGAATACATTCTGATCACTACAGCCTCCAAAAAAATCAAAGATGTGCATTGGGGTGAGATACACCTTCAAACAATTTTTCTGAGCCAGCTGAGCGATTTCTGACGTGCCGATGATCAACGGCAGCGTCACACAGGGGCCAAATATTAGTTTTGAATTTTTCAAGAATACATGCTGATCACTACAGCCTCCAAAAAAATCAAAGATGTGCATTGGGGTGAGATACACCTTCAAACAATTTTTCAGAGCGAGCTGAGCGATTTCTGACGTGCCGGTGATCAACGGTAACGTCAGAAAGGGGCCAAATATTGGTTTTGAATTTTTCCAGAATACATGCTGATCACTACAGCCTCCAAAAAAATCAAAGATGTGCATTGGGGTGAGATACACCTTCAAACAATTTTTCAGAGCGAGCTGAGCGATTTCTGACGTGCCGGTGATCAACGGTAACGTCAGAAAGGGGCCAAATATTGGTTTTGAATTTTTCAAGAATACATGCTGATCACTACAGCCTCCAAAAAATTCAAAGATGTGCATTGGGGTGAGATACACCTTAAAAAAAATTTCAGAGCCACCCAATCGATTTGTGACGTGTCCGATGATCAACGGCAGCGTCACACAGGGGCCAAATATTAGTTTTGAATTTTTCAAGAAAACATACTGATCACTACAGCCTCCAAAAAATTCAAAGATGTGCATTGGGGTGAGATACACCTTAAAAAAAAATTCAGAGCCACCCAATCGATTTGTGACGTGCCGATGATCAACGGCAGCGTCACACAGGGGCCAAATATTAGTTTTGAATTTTTCAAGAATACATGCTGATCACTACAGCCTCCAAAAAAATCAAAGATGTGCATTGGGGTGAGATACACCTTCAAACAATTTTTCAGAGCGAGCTGAGCGATTTGTGACGTGCCGGTGATCAACGGTAACGTCAGAAAGGGGCCAAATATTGGTTTTGAATTTTTCCAGAATACATGCTGATCACTACAGCCTCCAAAAAAATCAAAGATGTGCATTGGGGTGAGATACACCTTCAAACAATTTTTCAGAGATAGCTGAGCGATTTCTGACGTGCCGGTGATCAACGGTAACGTCACACAGGGGCCAAATATTGGTTTTGAATTTTTCAAGAATACATGCTGATCACTACAGCCTCCAAAAAATTCAAAGATGTGCATTGGGGTGAGATACACCTTCAAACAATTTTTCTGAGCGAGCTGAGCGATTTGTGACGTGCCGATGATCAACGGCAGCGTCACACAGGGGCCAAATATTAGTTTTGAATTTTTCAAGAATACATACTGATCACTACAGCCTCCAAAAAATTCAAAGATGTGCATTGGGGTGAGATACACCTTAAAAAAAATTTCAGAGCAACCCAATCGATTTGTGACGTGCCGATGATCAACGGCAGCGTCACAAAGGGGCCAAATATTAGTTTTGAATTTTTCAAGAATACATGCTGATCACTACAGCCTCCAAAAAATTCAAAGATGTGCATTGGGGTGAGATACACCTTAAAAAAATTTCAGAGCCACCCAATCGATTTGTGACGTGCCGATGATAAACGGCAGCGTCACACAGGGGCCAAATATTAGTTTTGAATTTTTCAAGAATACATACTGATCACTACAGCCTCCAAAAAATTCAAAGATGTGCATTGGGGTGAGATACACCTTAAAAAAAATTTCAGAGCCACCCAATCGGGTGCGTCACACAGGGGCCAAATATTAGTTTTGAATTTTTCAAGAATACATTCTGATCACTACAGCCTCCAAAAAATTCAAAGATGTGCATTGGGGTGAGATACACCTTAACAAAATTTTCATATCCACCCAATCGATTTGTGACGTGTCCGATGATCAACGGCAGCGTCACACAGGGGCCAAATATTAGTTTTGAATTTTTCCAGAATACATGCTGATCACTACAGCCTCCAAAAAAATCAAAGATTTGCATTGGGGTGAGATACACCTTCAAACAATTTTTCAGAGCGAGCTGAGCGATTTCTGACGTGCCGGTGATCAACGGTAACGTCAAAAAGGGGCCAAATATTGGTTTTGAATTTTTCCAGAATACATGCTGATCACTACAGCCTCCAAAAAAATCAAAGATGTGCATTGGGGTGAGATACACCTTAAAAAAAATTTCAGAGCCACCCAATCGGGTGCGTCACACAGGGGCCAAATATTAGTTTTGAATTTTTCAAGAATACATGCTGATCACTACAGCCTCCAAAAAAATCAAAGATGTGCATTGGGGTGAGATACACCTTCAAACAATTTTTCAGAGATAGCTGAGCGATTTCTGACGTGCCGGTGATCAAGGGCAGCGTCACACAGGGGCCAAATATTAGTTTTGAATTTTTCAAGAATACATACTGATCACTACAGCCTCCAAAAAATTCAAAGATGTGCATTGGGGTGAGATACACCTTAAAAAAATTTCAGAGCAACCCAATCGATTTGTGACGTGCCGATGATCAACGGCAGCGTCACAAAGGTGCCAAATATTAGTTTTGAATTTTTCAAGAATACATGCTGATCACTACAGCCTCCAAAAAAATCAAAGATGTGCATTGGGGTGAGATACACCTTCAAACAATTTTTCTGAGCGAGCTGAGTGATTTCTGACGTGCCGATGATCAACGGCAGCGTCACACAGGGGCCAAATATTAGTTTTGAATTTTTCAAGAATACATGCTGATCACTACAGCCTCCAAAAAAATCAAAGATGTGCATTGGGGTGAGATACACCTTCAAACAATTTTTCAGAGCGAGCTGAGCGATTTCTGACGTGCCGGTGATCAACGGTAACGTCAGAAAGGGGCCAAATATTGGTTTTGAATTTTTCCAGAATACATGCTGATCACTACAGCCTCCAAAAAAATCAAAGATGTGCATTGGGGTGAGATACACCTTCAAACAATTTTTCTGAGCGAGGTGAGCGATTTCTGACGTGCCGATGATCAACGGTAACGTCAGAAAGGGGCCAAATATTGGTTTTGAATTTTTCAAGAATACATGCTGATCACTATAGCCTCCAAAAAATTCAAAGTTGTGCATTGGGGTGAGATACATCTTAAAAAAATTTTCAGAGCCACCCAATCGATTTGTGACGTGTCCGATGATCAACGGCAGCGTCACAAAGGGGCCAAATATTAGTTTTGAATTTTTCAAGAATACATGCTGATCACTACAGCCTCCAAAAAATTCAAAGATGTGCATTGGGGTGAGATACACCTTCAAACAATTTTTCAGAGCGAGCTGAGCGATTTCTGACGTGCCGATGATCAACGGCAGCGTCACACAGGGGCCAAATATTAGTTTTGAATTTTTCAAGAATACATGCTGATCACTACAGCCTCCAAAAAAATCAAAGATGTGCATTGGGGTGAGATACACCTTCAAACAATTTTTCAGAGATAGCTGAGCGATTTCTGACGTGCCGGTGATCAACGGTAACGTCACACAGGGGCCAAATATTGGTTTTGAATTTTTCAAGAATACATGCTGATCACTACAGCCTCCAAAAAATTCAAAGATGTGCATTGGGGTGAGATACACCTTCAAACAATTTTTCAGAGATAGCTGAGCGATTTCTGACGTGCCGGTGATCAACGGTAACGTCACACAGGGGCCAAATATTGGTTTTGAATTTTTCAAGAATACATGCTGATCACTACAGCCTCCAAAAAAATCAAAGATGTGCATTGGGGTGAGATACACCTTCAAACAATTTTTCTGAGCGAGCTGAGCGATTTGTGACGTGCCGATGATCAACGGCAGCGTCACAAAGGGGCCAAATATTAGTTTTGAATTTTTCAAGAATACATACTGATCACTACAGCCTCCAAAAAATTCAAAGATGTGCATTGGGGTGAGATACACCTTAAAAAAAAATTCAGAGCCACCCAATCGATTTGTGACGTGTCCGATGATCAACGGCAGCGTCACACAGGGGCCAAATATTAGTTTTGAATTTTTCAAGAATACATACTGATCACTACAGCCTCCAAAAAATTCAAAGATGTGCATTGGGGTGAGATACACCTTAAAAAAAAATTCAGAGCCACCCAATCGATTTGTGACGTGCCGATGATCAACGGCAGCGTCACACAGGGGCCAAATATTAGTTTTGAATTTTTCAAGAATACATGCTGATCACTACAGCCTCCAAAAAAATCAAAGATGTGCATTGGGGTGAGATACACCTTCAAACAATTTTTCAGAGCGAGCTGAGCGATTTGTGACGTGCCGGTGATCAACGGTAACGTCAGAAAGGGGCCAAATATTGGTTTTGAATTTTTCCAGAATACATGCTGATCACTACAGCCTCCAAAAAAATCAAAGATGTGCATTGGGGTGAGATACACCTTCAAACAATTTTTCAGAGATAGCTGAGCGATTTCTGACGTGCCGGTGATCAACGGTAACGTCACACAGGGGCCAAATATTGGTTTTGAATTTTTCAAGAATACAAGCTGATCACTACAGCCTCCAAAAAATTCAAAGATGTGCATTGGGGTGAGATACACCTTCAAACAATTTTTCTGAGCGAGCTGAGCGATTTGTGACGTGCCGATGATCAACGGCAGCGTCACACAGGGGCCAAATATTAGTTTTGAATTTTTCAAGAATACATACTGATCACTACAGCCTCCAAAAAATTCAAAGATGTGCATTGGGGTGAGATACACCTTAAAAAAAATTTCAGAGCAACCCAATCGATTTGTGACGTGCCGACGATCAACGGCAGCGTCACAAAGGGGCCAAATATTAGTTTTGAATTTTTCAAGAATACATGCTGATCACTACAGCCTCCAAAAAATTCAAAGATGTGCATTGGGGTGAGATACACCTTAAAAAAATTTCAGAGCCACCCAATCGATTTGTGACGTGCCGATGATCAACGGCAGCGTCACAAAGGGGCCAAATATTAGTTTTGAATTTTTCAAGAATACATGCTGATCACTACAGCCTCCAAAAAAATCAAAGATGTGCATTGGGGTGAGATACACCTTCAAACAATTTTTCAGAGCGAGCTGAGCGATTTGTGACGTGCCGGTGATCAACGGTAACGTCAGAAAGGGGCCAAATATTGGTTTTGAATTTTTCCAGAATACATGCTGATCACTACAGCCTCCAAAAAAATCAAAGATGTGCATTGGGGTGAGATACACCTTCAAACAATTTTTCAGAGATAGCTGAGCGATTTCTGACGTGCCGGTGATCAACGGTAACGTCACACAGGGGCCAAATATTGGTTTTGAATTTTTCAAGAATACATGCTGATCACTACAGCCTCCAAAAAATTCAAAGATGTGCATTGGGGTGAGATACACCTTAAAAAAAATTTCAGAGCCACCCAATCGGGTGCGTCACACAGGGGCCAAATATTAGTTTTGAATTTTTCAAGAATACATGCTGATCACTACAGCCTCCAAAAAAATCAAAGATGTGCATTGGGGTGAGATACACCTTCAAACAATTTTTCAGAGATAGCTGAGCGATTTCTGACGTGCCGGTGATCAACGGCAGCGTCACACAGGGGCCAAATATTAGTTTTGAATTTTTCAAGAATACATACTGATCACTACAGCCTCCAAAAAATTCAAAGATGTGCATTGGGGTGAGATACACCTTAAAAAAATTTCAGAGCAACCCAATCGATTTGTGACGTGCCGATGATCAACGGCAGCGTCACAAAGGGGCCAAATATTAGTTTTGAATTTTTCAAGAATACATGCTGATCACTACAGCCTCCAAAAAATTCAAAGATGTGCATTGGGGTGAGATACACCTTAAAAAATTTTCAGAGCCACCCAATCGATTTGTGACGTGCCGATGATCAACGGCAGCGTCACACAGGGGCCAAATATTAGTTTTGAATTTTTCAAGAATACATGCTGATCACTACAGCCTCCAATAAATTCAAAGATGTGCATTGGGGTGAGATACACCTTAAAAAAAATTTCAGAGCCACCCAATCGATTTGTGACGTGCCGATGATCAACGGCAGCGTCACAAAGGGGCCAAATATTAGTTTTGAATTTTTCAAGAATACATGCTGATCACTACAGCCTCCAAAAAAATCAAAGATGTGCATTGGGGTGAGATACACCTTCAAACAATTTTTCAGAGCGAGCTGAGCGATTTCTGACGTGCCGATGATCAACGGCAGCGTCACACAGGGGCCAAATATTAGTTTTGAATTTTTCAAGAATACATGCTGATCACTACAGCCTCCAAAAAAATCAAAGATGTGCATTGGGGTGAGATACACCTTCAAACAATTTTTCAGAGCGAGCTGAGCGATTTCTGACGTGCCGGTGATCAACGGTAACGTCAGAAAGGGGCCAAATATTGGTTTTGAATTTTTCCAGAATACATGCTGATCACTACAGCCTCCAAAAAAATCAAAGATGTGCATTGGGGTGAGATACACCTTCAAACAATTTTTCTGAGCGAGGTGAGCGATTTCTGACGTGCCGATGATCAACGGTAACGTCAGAAAGGGGCCAAATATTGGTTTTGAATTTTTGATCACTACAGCCTCCAAAAAATTCAAAGATGTGCATTGGGATGAGATACACCTTAAAAAAAATTTCAGAGCCACCCAATCGGGTGCGTCACACAGGGGCCAAATATTAGTTTTGAATTTTTCAAGAATACATGCTGATCACTACAGCCTCCAAAAAAATCAAAGATGTGCATTGGGGTGAGATACACCTTCAAACAATTTTTCTGAGCGAGCTGAGCGATTTGTGACGTGCCGATGATCAACGGCAGCGTCACAAAGGGGCCAAATATTAGTTTTGAATTTTTCAAGAATACATACTGATCACTACAGCCTCCAAAAAATTCAAAGATGTGCATTGGGGTGAGATACACCTTAAAAAAAATTTCAGAGCCACCCAATCGATTTGTGACGTGTCCGATGATCAACGGCAGCGTCACACAGGGGCCAAATATTAGTTTTGAATTTTTCAAGAATACATACTGATCACTACAGCCTCCAAAAAATTCAAAGATGTGCATTGGGGTGAGATACACCTTAAAAAAAAATTCAGAGCCACCCAATCGATTTGTGACGTGCCGATGATCAACGGCAGCGTCACACAGGGGCCAAATATTAGTTTTGAATTTTTCAAGAATACATGCTGATCACTACAGCCTCCAAAAAAATCAAAGATGTGCATTGGGGTGAGATACACCTTCAAACAATTTTTCAGAGCGAGCTGAGCGATTTGTGACGTGCCGGTGATCAACGGTAACGTCAGAAAGGGGCCAAATATTGGTTTTGAATTTTTCCAGAATACATGCTGATCACTACAGCCTCCAAAAAAATCAAAGATGTGCATTGGGGTGAGATACACCTTCAAACAATTTTTCAGAGATAGCTGAGCGATTTCTGACGTGCCGGTGATCAACGGTAACGTCACACAGGGGCCAAATATTGGTTTTGAATTTTTCAAGAATAGATGCTGATCACTACAGCCTCCAAAAAATTCAAAGATGTGCATTGGGGTGAGATACACCTTCAAACAATTTTTCTGAGCGAGCTGAGCGATTTGTGACGTGCCGATGATCAACGGCAGCGTCACACAGGGGCCAAATATTAGTTTTGAATTTTTCAAGAATACATACTGATCACTACAGCCTCCAAAAAATTCAAAGATGTGCATTGGGGTGAGATACACCTTAACAAAATTTTCATATCCACCCAATCGATTTGTGACGTGTCCGATGATCAACGGCAGCGTCACACAGGGGCCAAATATTAGTTTTGAATTTTTCCAGAATACATGCTGATCACTACAGCCTCCAAAAAAATCAAAGATTTGCATTGGGGTGAGATACACCTTCAAACAATTTTTCAGAGCGAGCTGAGCGATTTCTGACGTGCCGGTGATCAACGGTAACGTCAAAAAGGGGCCAAATATTGGTTTTGAATTTTTCCAGAATACATGCTGATCACTACAGCCTCCAAAAAAATCAAAGATGTGCATTGGGGTGAGATACACCTTAAAAAAAATTTCAGAGCCACCCAATCGGGTGCGTCACACAGGGGCCAAATATTAGTTTTGAATTTTTCAAGAATACATGCTGATCACTACAGCCTCCAAAAAAATCAAAGATGTGCATTGGGGTGAGATACACCTTCAAACAATTTTTCAGAGATAGCTGAGCGATTTCTGACGTGCCGGTGATCAACGGTAACGTCACACAGGGGCCAAATATTGGTTTTGAATTTTTCAAGAATACATGCTGATCACTACAGCCTCCAAAAAATTCAAAGATGTGCATTGGGGTGAGATACACCTTCAAACAATTTTTCTGAGCGAGCTGAGCGATTTGTGACGTGCCGATGATCAACGGCAGCGTCACACAGGGGCCAAATATTAGTTTTGAATTTTTCAAGAATACATACTGATCACTACAGCCTCCAAAAAATTCAAAGATGTGCATTGGGGTGAGATACACCTTAAAAAAATTTCAGAGCAACCCAATCGATTTGTGACGTGCCGATGATCAACGGCAGCGTCACAAAGGGGCCAAATATTAGTTTTGAATTTTTCAAGAATACATGCTGATCACTACAGCCTCCAAAAAATTCAAAGATGTGCATTGGGGTGAGATACACCTTAAAAGATTTTCAGAGCCACCCAATCGATTTGTGACGTGCCGATGATCAACGGCAGCGTCACACAGGGGCCAAATATTAGTTTTGAATTTTTCAAGAATACATGCTGATCACTACAGCCTCCAAAAAATTCAAAGATGTGCATTGGGGTGAGATACACCTTAAAAAAAATTTCAGAGCCACCCAATCGATTTGTGACGTGCCGATGATCAACGGCAGCGTCACAAAGGGGCCAAATATTAGTTTTGAATTTTTCAAGAATACATGCTGATCACTACAGCCTCCAAAAAAATCAAAGATGTGCATTGGGGTGAGATACACCTTCAAACAATTTCTCTGAGCGAGCTGAGCGATTTCTGACGTGCCGATGATCAACGGCAGCGTCACACAGGGGCCAAATATTAGTTTTGAATTTTTCAAGAATACATGCTGATCACTACAGCCTCCAAAAAAATCAAAGATGTGCATTGGGGTGAGATACACCTTCAAACAATTTTTCAGAGCGAGCTGAGCGATTTCTGACGTGCCGGTGATCAACGGTAACGTCAGAAAGGGGCCAAATATTGGTTTTGAATTTTTCCAGAATACATGCTGATCACTACAGCCTCCAAAAAAATCAAAGATGTGCATTGGGGTGAGATACACCTTCAAACAATTTTTCTGAGCGAGGTGAGCGATTTCTGACGTGCCGATGATCAACGGTAACGTCAGAAAGGGGCCAAATATTGGTTTTGAATTTTTCAAGAATACATGCTGATCACTATAGCCTCCAAAAAATTCAAAGTTGTGCATTGGGGTGAGATACATCTTAAAAAAATTTTCAGAGCCACCCAATCGATTTGTGACGTGTCCGATGATCAACGGCAGCGTCACAAAGGGGCCAAATATTAGTTTTGAATTTTTCAAGAATACATGCTGATCACTACAGCCTCCAAAAAAATCAAAGATGTGCATTGGGGTGAGATACACCTTCAAACAATTTTTCAGAGCGAGCTGAGCGATTTCTGACGTGCCGATGATCAACGGCAGCGTCACACAGGGGCCAAATATTAGTTTTGAATTTTTCAAGAATACATGCTGATCACTACAGCCTCCAAAAAATTCAAAGATGTGCATTGGGGTGAGATACACCTTCAAACAATTTTTCAGAGATAGCTGAGCGATTTCTGACGTGCCGGTGATCAACGGTAACGTCACACAGGGGCCAAATATTGGTTTTGAATTTTTCAAAAATACATGCTGATCACTACAGCCTCCAAAAAATTCAAAGATGTGCATTGGGGTGAGATACACCTTCAAACAATTTTTCAGAGATAGCTGAGCGATTTCTGACGTGCCGGTGATCAACGGTAACGTCACACAGGGGCCAAATATTGGTTTTGAATTTTTCAAGAATACATGCTGATCACTACAGCCTCCAAAAAAATCAAAGATGTGCATTGGGGTGAGATACACCTTCAAACAATTTTTCTGAGCGAGCTGAGCGATTTGTGACGTGCCGATGATCAACGGCAGCGTCACAAAGGGGCCAAATATTAGTTTTGAATTTTTCAAGAATACATACTGATCACTACAGCCTCCAAAAAATTCAAAGATGTGCATTGGGGTGAGATACACCTTAAAAAAAATTTCAGAGCCACCCAATTGATTTGGGACGTGCGGATGATCAACGGCAGCGTCACAAAGGGGCCAAATATTAGTTTTGAATTTTTCAAGAATACATGCTGATCACTACAGCCTCCAAAAAAATCAAAGATGTGCATTGGGGTGAGATACACCTTCAAACAATTTTCAGAGCGAGCTGAGCGATTTCTGACGTGCCGGTGATCAACGGTAACGTCAGAAAGGGGCCAAATATTGGTTTTGAATTTTTGATCACTACAGCCTCCAAAAAATTCAAAGATGTGCATTGGGGTGAGATACACCTTAAAAAAAATTTCAGAGCCACCCAATCGGGTGCGTCACACAGGGGCCAAATATTAGTTTTGAATTTTTCAAGAATACATGCTGATCACTACAGCCTCCAAAAAAATCAAAGATGTGCATTGGGGTGAGATACACCTTCAAACAATTTTTCAGAGATAGCTGAGCGATTTCTGACGTGCCGGTGATCAACGGTAACGTCACACAGGGGCCAAATATTGGTTTCGAATTTTTCCAGAATACATGCTGATCACTACAGCCTCCAAAAAATTCAAAGATGTGCATTGGGGTGAGATACACCTTCAAACAATTTTTCTGAGCGAGCTGAGCGATTTGTGACGTGCCGATGATCAACGGCAGCGTCACACAGGGGCCAAATATTAGTTTTGAATTTTTCAAGAATACATACTGATCACTACAGCCTCCAAAAAATTCAAAGATGTGCATTGGGGTGAGATACACCTTAAAAAAAATTTTCAGAGCCACCCAATCGATTTGTGACGTGCCGATGATCAACGGCAGCGTCACAAAGGGGCCAAATATTAGTTTTGAATTTTTCAAGAATACATGCTGATCACTACAGCCTCCAAAAAAATCAAAGATGTGCATTGGGGTGAGATACACCTTAAAAAAAATTTCAGAGCCACCCAATCGATTTGTGACGTGCCGATGATCAACGGCAGCGTCACAAAGGGGCCAAATATTAGTTTTGAATTTTTCCAGAATACATGCTGATCACTACAGCCTCCAAAAAATTCAAAGATGTGCATTGGGGTGAGATACACCTTCAAACAATTTTTCAGAGCGAGCTGAGCGATTTCTGACGTGCCGGTGATCAACGGTAACGTCAGAAAGGGGCCAAATATTGGTTTTGAATTTTTCCAGAATACATGCTGATCACTACAGCCTCCAAAAAAATCAAAGATGTGCATTGGGGTGAGATACACCTTCAAACAATTTTTCTGAGCGAGCTGAGCGATTTCTGACGTGCCGGTGATCAACGGTAACGTCAGAAAGGGGCCAAATATTGGTTTTGAATTTTTCAAGAATACATGCTGATCACTATAGCCTCCAAAAAATTCAAAGTTGTGCATTTGGGTGAGATACACCTTAAAAAAATTTTCAGAGCCACCCAATCGATTTGTGACGTGTCCAATGATCAACGGCAGCGTCACACAGGGGCCAAATATTAGTTTTGAATTTTTCAAGAATACATGCTGATCACTACAGCCTCCAAAAAATTCAAAGATGTGCATTGGGGTGAGATACACCTTAAAAAAAAAATCAGAGCCACCCAATCGATTTGTGACGTGCCGATGATCAACGGCAGCGTCACACAGGGGCCAAATATTAGTTTTGAAATTTTCAAGAATACATGCTGATCACTACAGCCTCCAAAAAATTCAAAGATGTGCATTGGGGTGAGATACACCTTAAAAAAAATTTCAGAGCCACCCAATCGGGTGCGTCACACAGGGGCCAAATATTAGTTTTGAATTTTTCAAGAATACATGCTGATCACTACAGCCTCTAAAAAAATCAAAGATGTGCATTGGGGTGAGATACACCTTCAAACAATTTTTCAGAGCAAGCTGAGCGATTTCTGACGTGCCGGTGATCAACGGTAACGTCAGAAAGGGGCCAAATATTGGTTTTGAATTTTTCCAGAATACATGCTGATCACTACAGCCTCCAAAAAAATCAAAGATGTGCGTTGGGGTGAGATACACCTTCAAACAATTTTTCTGAGCGAGGTGAGCGATTTCTGACGTGCCGATGATCAACGGTAACGTCAGAAAGGGGCCAAATATTGGTTTTGAATTTTTCAAGAATACATGCTGATCACTATAGCCTCCAAAAAATTCAAAGTTGTGCATTGGGGTGAGATACATCTTAAAAAAATTTTCAGAGCCACCCAATCGATTTGTGACGTGTCCGATGATCAACGGCAGCGTCACAAAGGGGCCAAATATTAGTTTTGAATTTTTCAAGAATACATGCTGATCACTACAGCCTCCAAAAAAATCAAAGATGTGCATTGGGGTGAGATACACCTTCAAACAATTTTTCAGAGCGAGCTGAGCGATTTCTGACGTGCCGATGATCAACGGCAGCGTCACACAGGGGCCAAATATTAGTTTTGAATTTTTCAAGAATACATGCTGATCACTACAGCCTCCAAAAAATTCAAAGATGTGCATTGGGGTGAGATACACCTTCAAACAATTTTTCAGAGATAGCTGAGCGATTTCTGACGTGCCGGTGATCAACGGTAACGTCACACAGGGGCCAAATATTGGTTTTGAATTTTTCAAAAATACATGCTGATCACTACAGCCTCCAAAAAATTCAAAGATGTGCATTGGGGTGAGATACACCTTCAAACAATTTTTCAGAGATAGCTGAGCGATTTCTGACGTGCCGGTGATCAACGGTAACGTCACACAGGGGCCAAATATTGGTTTTGAATTTTTCAAGAATACATGCTGATCACTACAGCCTCCAAAAAAATCAAAGATGTGCATTGGGGTGAGATACACCTTCAAACAATTTTTCTGAGCGAGCTGAGCGATTTGTGACGTGCCGATGATCAACGGCAGCGTCACAAAGGGGCCAAATATTAGTTTTGAATTTTTCAAGAATACATACTGATCACTACAGCCTCCAAAAAATTCAAAGATGTGCATTGGGGTGAGATACACCTTAAAAAAAATTTCAGAGCCACCCAATCGATTTGTGACGTGCCGATGATCAACGGCAGCGTCACAAAGGGGCCAAATATTAGTTTTGAATTTTTCAAGAATACATGCTGATCACTACAGCCTCCAAAAAAATCAAAGATGTGCATTGGGGTGAGATACACCTTCAAACAATTTTCAGAGCGAGCTGAGCGATTTCTGACGTGCCGGTGATCAACGGTAACGTCAGAAAGGGGCCAAATATTGGTTTTGAATTTTTGATCACTACAGCCTCCAAAAAATTCAAAGATGTGCATTGGGGTGAGATACACCTTAAAAAAAATTTCAGAGCCACCCAATCGGGTGCGTCACACAGGGGCCAAATATTAGTTTTGAATTTTTCAAGAATACATGCTGATCACTACAGCCTCCAAAAAAATCAAAGATGTGCATTGGGGTGAGATACACCTTCAAACAATTTTTCAGAGATAGCTGAGCGATTTCTGACGTGCCGGTGATCAACGGTAACGTCACACAGGGGCCAAATATTGGTTTTGAATTTTTCCAGAATACATGCTGATCACTACAGCCTCCAAAAAATTCAAAGATGTGTATTGGGGTGAGATACACCTTCAAACAATTTTTCTGAGCGAGCTGAGCGATTTGTGACGTGCCGATGATCAACGGCAGCGTCACACAGGGGCCAAATATTAGTTTTGAATTTTTCAAGAATACATACTGATCACTACAGCCTCCAAAAAATTCAAAGATGTGCATTGGGGTGAGATACACCTTAAAAAAAATTTTCAGAGCCACCCAATCGATTTGTGACGTGCCGATGATCAACGGCAGCGTCACAAAGGGGCCAAATATTAGTTTTGAATTTTTCAAGAATACATGCTGATCACTACAGCCTCCAAAAAAATCAAAGATGTGCATTGGGGTGAGATACACCTTAAAAAAAATTTCAGAGCCACCCAATCGATTTGTGACGTGCCGATGATCAACGGCAGCGTCACAAAGGGGCCAAATATTAGTTTTGAATTTTTCCAGAATACATGCTGATCACTACAGCCTCCAAAAAATTCAAAGATGTGCATTGGGGTGAGATACACCTTCAAACAATTTTTCAGAGCGAGCTGAGCGATTTCTGACGTGCCGGTGATCAACGGTAACGTCAGAAAGGGGCCAAATATTGGTTTTGAATTTTTCAAGAATACATGCTGATCACTACAGCCTCCAAAAAAATCAAAGATGTGCATTGGGGTGAGATACACCTTCAAACAATTTTTCTGAGCGAGCTGAGCGATTTCTGACGTGCCGGTGATCAACGGTAACGTCAGAAAGGGGCCAAATATTGGTTTTGAATTTTTCAAGAATACATGCTGATCACTATAGCCTCCAAAAAATTCAAAGTTGTGCATTGGGGTGAGATACACCTTAAAAAAATTTTCAGAGCCACCCAATTGATTTGTGACGTGTCCAATGATCAACGGCAGCGTAACACAGGGGCCAAATATTAGTTTTGAATTTTTCAAGAATACATGCTGATCACTACAGCCTCCAAAAAATTCAAAGATGTGCATTGGGGTGAGATACACCTTAAAAAAAAAATCAGAGCCACCCAATCGATTTGTGACGTGCCGATGATCAACGGCAGCGTCACACAGGGGCCAAATATTAGTTTTGAAATTTTCAAGAATACATGCTGATCACTACAGCCTCCAAAAAATTCAAAGATGTGCATCGGGGTGAGATACACCTTAAAAAAAATTTCAGAGCCACCCAATCGGGTGCGTCACACAGGGGCCAAATATTAGTTTTGAATTTTTCAAGAATACATGCTGATCACTACAGCCTCTAAAAAAATCAAAGATGTGCATTGGGGTGAGATACACCTTCAAACAATTTTTCTGAGCGAGCTGAGCGATTTGTGACGTGCCGATGATCAACGACAGCGTCACAAAGGGGCCAAATATTAGTTTTGAATTTTTCAAGAATACATACTGATCACTACAGCCTCCAAAAAATTCAAAGATGTGCATTGGGGTGAGATACACCTTAAAAAAAATTTCAGAGCCACCCAATCGATTTGTGACATGCCGATGATCAACGGCAGCGTCACAAAGGGGCCAAATATTAGTTTTGAATTTTTCCAGAATACATGCTGATCACTACAGCCTCCAAAAAAATCAAAGATGTGCATTGGGGTGAGATACACCTTCAAACAATTTTTCTGAGCGAGCTGAGCGATTTGTGACGTGCCGATGATCAACGGCAGCGTCACACAGGGGCCAAATATTAGTTTTGAATTTTTCAAGAATACATACTGATCACTACAGCCTCCAAAAAATTCAAAGATGTGCATTGGGGTGAGATACACCTTAAAAAAAATTTCAGAGCAACCCAATCGATTTGTGACGTGCCGATGATCAACTGCAGCGTCACAAAGGGGCCAAATATTAGTTTTGAATTTTTCAAGAATACATGCTGATCACTACAGCCTACAAAAAAATCAAAGATGTGCATTGGGGTGAGATACACCTTAAAAAAAATTTCAGAGCCACCCAATCGATTTGTGACGTGCCGATGATCAACGGCAGCGTCACAAAGGGGCCAAATATTAGTTTTGAATTTTTCAAGAATACATGCTGATCACTACAGCCTCCAAAAAAATCAAAGATGTGCATTGGGGTGAGATACACCTTAAAAAAAATTTCAGAGCCACCCACTCGGGTGCGTCACACAGGGGCCAAATATTAGTTTTGAATTTTTCAAGAATACATGCTGATCACTACAGCCTCCAAAAAAAATCAAAGATGTGCATTGGGGTGAGATACACCTTCAAACAATTTTTCAGAGATAGCTGAGCGATTTCTGACGTGCCGGTGATCAACGGTAACGTCAGAAAGGGGCCAAATATTGGTTTTGAATTTTTCAAGAATACATGCTGATCACTACAGCCTCCAAAAAATTCAAAGATGTGCATTGGGGTGAGATACACCTTAAAAAAAATTTCAGAGCCACCCAATCGATTTGTGACGTGTCCGATGATCAACGGCAGCGTCACACAGGGGCCAAATATTAGTTTTGAATTTTTCAAGAATACACGCTGATCACTACAGCCTCCAAAAAATTCAAAGATGTGCATTGGGGTGAGATACACCTTAAAAAAAAATTCAGAGCCACCCAATCGATTTGTGACGTGCCGATGATCAACGGCAGCGTCACAAAGGGGCCAAATATTAGTTTTGAATTTTTCAAGAATACATGCTGATCACTACAGCCTCCAAAAAAATCAAAGATGTGCATTTGGGTGAGATACACCTTCAAACAATTTTTCAGAGATAGCTGAGCGATTTCTGACGTGCCGGTGATCAACGGTAACGTCAGAAAGGGGCCAAATATTGGTTTTGAATTTTTCCAGAATACATGCTGATCACTACAGCCTCCAAAAAATTCAAAGATGTGCATTGGGGGTGAGATACACCTTCAAACAATTTTTCAGAGCGAGCTGAGCGATTTCTGACGTGCCGGTGATCAACGGTAACGTCAGAAAGGGGCCAAATATTGGTTTTGAATTTTTCCAGAATACATGCTGATCACTACAGCCTCCAAAAAAATCAAAGATGTGCATTTGGGTGAGATACACCTTCAAACAATTTTTCTGAGCGAGGTGAGCGATTTCTGACGTGCCGGTGATCAACGGTAACGTCAGAAAGGGGCCAAATATTGGTTTTGAATTTTTCAAGAATACATGCTGATCACTATAGCCTCCAAAAAATTCAAAGTTGTGCATTGGGGTGAGATACACCTTAAAAAATTTTTCAGAGCCACCCAATCGATTTGTGACGTGTCCGATGATCAACGGCAGCGTCACAAAGGGGCCAAATATTAGTTTTGAATTTTTCAAGAATACATGCTGATCACTACAGCCTCCAAAAAAATCAAAGATGTGCATTGGGGTGAGATACACCTTCAAACAATTTTTCAGAGCGAGCTGAGCGATTTCTGACGTGCCGATGATCAACGGCAGCGTCACACAGGGGCCAAATATTAGTTTTGAATTTTTCAAGAATACATGCTGATCACTACAGCCTCCAAAAAAATCAAAGATGTGCATTGGGGTGAGATACACCTTCAAACAATTTTTCAGAGATAGCTGAGCGATTTCTGACGTGCCGGTGATCAACGGTAACGTCACACAGGGGCCAAATATTGGTTTTGAATTTTTCAAGAATACATGCTGATCACTACAGCCTCCAAAAAATTCAAAGATGTGCATTGGGGTGAGATACACCTTCAAACAATTTTTCTGAGCGAGCTGAGCGATTTGTGACGTGCCGATGATCAACGGCAGCGTCACACAGGGGCCACATATTAGTTTTGAATTTTTCAAGAATACATACTGATCACTACAGCCTCCAAAAAATTCAAAGATGTGCATTGGGGTGAGATACACCTTAAAAAAAATTTCAGAGCAACCCAATCGATTTGTGACGTGCCGATGATCAACGGCAGCGTCACAAAGGGGCCAAATATTAGTTTTGAATTTTTCAAGAATACATGCTGATCACTACAGCCTCCAAAAAATTCAAAGATGTGCATTGGGGTGAGATACACCTTAAAAAAATTTCAGAGCCACCCAATCGATTTGTGACGTGCCGATGATCAACGGCAGCGTCACACAGGGGCCAAATATTAGTTTTGAATTTTTCAAGAATACATACTGATCACTACAGCCTCCAAAAAATTCAAAGATGTGCATTGGGGTGAGATACACCTTAAAAAAAATTTCAGAGCCACCCAATCGATTTGTGACGTGCCGATGATCAACGGCAGCGTCACAAAGGGGCCAAATATTAGTTTTGAATTTTTCAAGAATACATGCTGATCACTACAGCCTCCAAAAAAATCAAAGATGTGCATTGGGGTGAGATACACCTTCAAACAATTTTTCTGAGCGAGCTGAGCGATTTCTGACGTGCCGGTGATCAACGGTAACGTCAAAAAGGGGCCAAATATTGGTTTTGAATTTTTCAAGAATACATGCTGATCACTACAGCCTCCAAAAAAATCAAAGATGTGCATTGGGGTGAGATACACCTTCAAACAATTTTTCTGAGCGAGCTGAGCGATTTCTGACGTGCCGGTGATCAACGGTAACGTCAGAAAGGGGCCAAATATTGGTTTTGAATTTTTGATCACTACAGCCTCCAAAAAATTCAAAGTTGTGCATTGGGGTGAGATACACCTTAAAAAAAATTTCAGAGCCACCCAATCGGGTGCGTCACACAGGGGCCAAATATTAGTTTTGAATTTTTCAAGAATACATTCTGATCACTACAGCCTCCAAAAAATTCAAAGATGTGCATTGGGGTGAGATACACCTTCAAACAATTTTTCAGAGATAGCTGAGCGATTTCTGACGTGCCGGTGATCAACGGTAACGTCACACAGGGGCCAAATATTGGTTTTGAATTTTTCCAGAATACATGCTGATCACTACAGCCTCCAAAACAATCAAAGATGTGCATTGGGGTGAGATACACCTTCAAACAATTTTTCTGAGCGAGGTGAGCGATTTCTGACGTGCCGGTGATCAACGGTAACGTCAGAAAGGGGCCAAATATTGGTTTTGAATTTTTCAAGAATACATGCTGATCACTACAGCCTCCAAAGAATTCAAAGTTGTGCATTGGGGTGAGATACACCTTAAAAAAATTTTCAGAGCCACCCAATCGATTTGTGACGTGTCCGATGATCAACGGCAGCGTCACACAGGGGCCAAATATTAGTTTTGAATTTTTCAAGAATACATGCTGATCACTACAGCCTCCAAAGAATTCAAAGTTGTGCATTGGGGTGAGATACACCTTAAAAAAATTTTCAGAGCCACCCAATCGATTTGTGACGTGTCCGATGATCAACGGCAGCGTCACACAGGGGCCAAATATTAGTTTTGAATTTTTCAAGAATACATGCTGATCACTACAGCCTCCAAAAAATTCAAAGTTGTGCATTGGGGTGAGATACACCTTAAAAAAATTTTCAGAGCCACCCAATTGATTTGTGACGTGTCCAATGATCAACGGCAGCGTCACACAGGGGCCAAATATTAGTTTTGAATTTTTCAAGAATACATGCTGATCACTACAGCCTCCAAAAAATTCAAAGATGTGCATTGGGGTGAGATACACCTTAAAAAAAAAATCAGAGCCACCCAATCGATTTGTGACGTGCCGATGATCAACGGCAGCGTCACACAGGGGCCAAATATTAGTTTTGAAATTTTCAAGAATACATGCTGATCACTACAGCCTCCAAAAAATTCAAAGATGTGCATTGGGGTGAGATACACCTTAAAAAAAATTTCAGAGCCACCCAATCGGGTGCGTCACACAGGGGCCAAATATTAGTTTTGAATTTTTCAAGAATACATGCTGATCACTACAGCCTCTAAAAAAATCAAAGATGTGCATTGGGGTGAGATACACCTTCAAACAATTTTTCTGAGCGAGCTGAGCGATTTGTGACGTGCCGATGATCAACGACAGCGTCACAAAGGGGCCAAATATTAGTTTTGAATTTTTCAAGAATACATACTGATCACTACAGCCTCCAAAAAATTCAAAGATGTGCATTGGGGTGAGATACACCTTAAAAAAAATTTCAGAGCCACCCAATCGATTTGTGACATGCCGATGATCAACGGCAGCGTCACAAAGGGGCCAAATATTAGTTTTGAATTTTTCCAGAATACATGCTGATCACTACAGCCTCCAAAAAAATCAAAGATGTGCATTGGGGTGAGATACACCTTCAAACAATTTTTCTGAGCGAGCTGAGCGATTTGTGACGTGCCGATGATCAACGGCAGCGTCACACAGGGGCCAAATATTAGTTTTGAATTTTTCAAGAATACATACTGATCACTACAGCCTCCAAAAAATTCAAAGATGTGCATTGGGGTGAGATACACCTTAAAAAAAATTTCAGAGCAACCCAATCGATTTGTGACGTGCCGATGATCAACTGCAGCGTCACAAAGGGGCCAAATATTAGTTTTGAATTTTTCAAGAATACATGCTGATCACTACAGCCTACAAAAAAATCAAAGATGTGCATTGGGGTGAGATACACCTTAAAAAAAATTTCAGAGCCACCCAATCGATTTGTGACGTGCCGATGATCAACGGCAGCGTCACAAAGGGGCCAAATATTAGTTTTGAATTTTTCAAGAATACATGCTGATCACTACAGCCTCCAAAAAAATCAAAGATGTGCATTGGGGTGAGATACACCTTAAAAAAAATTTCAGAGCCACCCACTCGGGTGCGTCACACAGGGGCCAAATATTAGTTTTGAATTTTTCAAGAATACATGCTGATCACTACAGCCTCCAAAAAAAATCAAAGATGTGCATTGGGGTGAGATACACCTTCAAACAATTTTTCAGAGATAGCTGAGCGATTTCTGACGTGCCGGTGATCAACGGTAACGTCAGAAAGGGGCCAAATATTGGTTTTGAATTTTTCAAGAATACATGCTGATCACTACAGCCTCCAAAAAATTCAAAGATGTGCATTGGGGTGAGATACACCTTAAAAAAAATTTCAGAGCCACCCAATCGATTTGTGACGTGTCCGATGATCAACGGCAGCGTCACACAGGGGCCAAATATTAGTTTTGAATTTTTCAAGAATACATGCTGATCACTACAGCCTCCAAAAAATTCAAAGATGTGCATTGGGGTGAGATACACCTTAAAAAAAAATTCAGAGCCACCCAATCGATTTGTGACGTGCCGATGATCAACGGCAGCGTCACAAAGGGGCCAAATATTAGTTTTGAATTTTTCAAGAATACATGCTGATCACTACAGCCTCCAAAAAAATCAAAGATGTGCATTTGGGTGAGATACACCTTCAAACAATTTTTCAGAGATAGCTGAGCGATTTCTGACGTGCCGGTGATCAACGGTAACGTCAGAAAGGGGCCAAATATTGGTTTTGAATTTTTCCAGAATACATGCTGATCACTACAGCCTCCAAAAAATTCAAAGATGTGCATTGGGGGTGAGATACACCTTCAAACAATTTTTCAGAGCGAGCTGAGCGATTTCTGACGTGCCGGTGATCAACGGTAACGTCAGAAAGGGGCCAAATATTGGTTTTGAATTTTTCCAGAATACATGCTGATCACTACAGCCTCCAAAAAAATCAAAGATGTGCATTTGGGTGAGATACACCTTCAAACAATTTTTCTGAGCGAGGTGAGCGATTTCTGACGTGCCGGTGATCAACGGTAACGTCAGAAAGGGGCCAAATATTGGTTTTGAATTTTTCAAGAATACATGCTGATCACTATAGCCTCCAAAAAATTCAAAGTTGTGCATTGGGGTGAGATACACCTTAAAAAAATTTTCAGAGCCACCCAATCGATTTGTGACGTGTCCGATGATCAACGGCAGCGTCACAAAGGGGCCAAATATTAGTTTTGAATTTTTCAAGAATACATGCTGATCACTACAGCCTCCAAAAAAATCAAAGATGTGCATTGGGGTGAGATACACCTTCAAACAATTTTTCAGAGCGAGCTGAGCGATTTCTGACGTGCCGATGATCAACGGCAGCGTCACACAGGGGCCAAATATTAGTTTTGAATTTTTCAAGAATACATGCTGATCACTACAGCCTCCAAAAAAATCAAAGATGTGCATTGGGGTGAGATACACCTTCAAACAATTTTTCAGAGATAGCTGAGCGATTTCTGACGTGCCGGTGATCAACGGTAACGTCACACAGGGGCCAAATATTGGTTTTGAATTTTTCAAGAATACATGCTGATCACTACAGCCTCCAAAAAATTCAAAGATGTGCATTGGGGTGAGATACACCTTCAAACAATTTTTCTGAGCGAGCTGAGCGATTTGTGACGTGCCGATGATCAACGGCAGCGTCACACAGGGGCCACATATTAGTTTTGAATTTTTCAAGAATACATACTGATCACTACAGCCTCCAAAAAATTCAAAGATGTGCATTGGGGTGAGATACACCTTAAAAAAAATTTCAGAGCAACCCAATCGATTTGTGACGTGCCGATGATCAACGGCAGCGTCACAAAGGGGCCAAATATTAGTTTTGAATTTTTCAAGAATACATGCTGATCACTACAGCCTCCAAAAAATTCAAAGATGTGCATTGGGGTGAGATACACCTTAAAAAAATTTCAGAGCCACCCAATCGATTTGTGACGTGCCGATGATCAACGGCAGCGTCACACAGGGGCCAAATATTAGTTTTGAATTTTTCAAGAATACATACTGATCACTACAGCCTCCAAAAAATTCAAAGATGTGCATTGGGGTGAGATACACCTTAAAAAAAATTTCAGAGCCACCCAATCGATTTGTGACGTGCCGATGATCAACGGCAGCGTCACAAAGGGGCCAAATATTAGTTTTGAATTTTTCAAGAATACATGCTGATCACTACAGCCTCCAAAAAAATCAAAGATGTGCATTGGGGTGAGATACACCTTCAAACAATTTTTCTGAGCGAGCTGAGCGATTTCTGACGTGCCGGTGATCAACGGTAACGTCAAAAAGGGGCCAAATATTGGTTTTGAATTTTTCAAGAATACATGCTGATCACTACAGCCTCCAAAAAAATCAAAGATGTGCATTGGGGTGAGATACACCTTCAAACAATTTTTCTGAGCGAGCTGAGCGATTTCTGACGTGCCGGTGATCAACGGTAACGTCAGAAAGGGGCCAAATATTGGTTTTGAATTTTTGATCACTACAGCCTCCAAAAAATTCAAAGTTGTGCATTGGGGTGAGATACACCTTAAAAAAAATTTCAGAGCCACCCAATCGGGTGCGTCACACAGGGGCCAAATATTAGTTTTGAATTTTTCAAGAATACATTCTGATCACTACAGCCTCCAAAAAATTCAAAGATGTGCATTGGGGTGAGATACACCTTCAAACAATTTTTCAGAGATAGCTGAGCGATTTCTGACGTGCCGGTGATCAACGGTAACGTCACACAGGGGCCAAATATTGGTTTTGAATTTTTCCAGAATACATGCTGATCACTACAGCCTCCAAAACAATCAAAGATGTGCATTGGGGTGAGATACACCTTCAAACAATTTTTCTGAGCGAGGTGAGCGATTTCTGACGTGCCGGTGATCAACGGTAACGTCAGAAAGGGGCCAAATATTGGTTTTGAATTTTTCAAGAATACATGCTGATCACTACAGCCTCCAAAGAATTCAAAGTTGTGCATTGGGGTGAGATACACCTTAAAAAAATTTTCAGAGCCACCCAATCGATTTGTGACGTGTCCGATGATCAACGGCAGCGTCACACAGGGGCCAAATATTAGTTTTGAATTTTTCAAGAATACATGCTGATCACTACAGCCTCCAAAGAATTCAAAGTTGTGCATTGGGGTGAGATACACCTTAAAAAAAATTTCAGAGCCACCCAATCGATTTGTGACGTGTCCGATGATCAACGGCAGCGTCACACAGGGGCCAAATATTAGTTTTGAATTTTTCAAGAATACATGCTGATCACTACAGCCTCCAAAAAATTCAAAGATGTGCATTGGGGTGAGATACACCTTAACAAAAATTCAGAGCCACCCAATCGATTTGTGACGTGCCGATGATCAACGGCAGCGTCACACAGGGGCCAAATATTAGTTTTGAAATTTTCAAGAATACATGCTGATCACTACAGCCTCCAAAAAAATCAAAGATGTGCATTGGGGTGATATACACCTTCAAACAATTTTTCAGAGCGAGCTGAGCGATTTCTGACGTGCCGATGATCAACGGCAGCGTCACACAGGGGCCAAATATTAGTTTTGAATTTTTCAAGAATACATGCTGATCACTACAGCCTCCAAAAAAATCAAAGATGTGCATTGGGGTGAGATACACCTTCAAACAATTTTTCTGAGCGAGGTGAGCGATTTCTGACGTGCCGGTGATCAACGGTAACGTCAGAAAGGGGCCAAATATTGGTTTTGAATTTTTCAAGAATACATGCTGATCACTACAGCCTCCAAAAAATTCAAAGATGTGCATTGGGGTGAGATACACCTTATAAAAAATTTCAGAGCCACCCAATCGGGTGCGTTACACAGGGGCCAAATATTAGTTTTGAATTTTTCAAGAATACATACTGATCACTACAGCCTCCAAAAAATTCAAAGATGTGCATTGGGGTGAGATACACCTTCAAACAATTTTTCTGAGCGAGCTGAGCGATTTGTGACGTGCCGATGATCAACGGCAGCGTCACAAAGGGGCCAAATATTAGTTTTGAATTTTTCAAGAATACATGCTGATCACTACAGCCTCCAAAAAAATCAAAGATGTGCATTGGGGTGAGATACACCTTCAAACAATTTTTCAGAGATAGCTGAGCGATTTCTGACGTGCCGGTGATCAACGGTAACGTCAGAAAGGGGCCAAATATTGGTTTTGAATTTTTCAAGAATACATGCTGATCACTACAGCCTCCAAAAAATTCAAAGTTGTGCATTGGGGTGAGATACACCTTAAAAAAATTTTCATAGCCACCCAATCGATTTGTGACGTGTCCGATGATCAACGGCAGCGTCACACAGGGGCCAAATATTAGTTTTGAATTTTTCAAGAATACATGCTGATCACTACAGCCTCCAAAAAATTCAAAGATGTGCATTGGGGTGAGATACATCTTAAAAAAAATTTCAGAGTCACCCAATCGATTTGTGACGTGCCGATGATCAACGGCAGCGTCACACAGGGGCCAAATATTAGTTTTGAATTTTTCAAGAATACATGCTGATCACTACAGCCTCCAAAAAATTCAAAGATGTGCATTGGGGTGAGATACACCTTAAAAAAAATTTCAGAGCCACCCAATCGATTTGTGACGTGCCGATGATCAACGGCAGCGTCATAAAGGGGCCAAATATTAGTTTTGAATTTTTCAAGAATACATGCTGATCACTACAGCCTCCAAAAAAATCAAAGATGTGCATTGGGGTGAGATACACCTTCAAACAATTTTTCAGAGCGAGCTGAGCGATTTCTGACGTGCCGGTGATCAACGGCAGCGTCACACAGGGGCCAAATATTAGTTTTGAATTTTTCAAGAATACATGCTGATCACTACAGCCTCCAAAAAATTCAAAGATGTGCATTGGGGTGAGATACACCTTAACAAAAATTCAGAGCCACCCAATCGATTTGTGACGTGCCGATGATCAACGGCAGCGTCACACAGGGGCCAAATATTAGTTTTGAAATTTTCAAGAATACATGCTGATCACTACAGCCTCCAAAAAAATCAAAGATGTGCATTGGGGTGATATACACCTTCAAACAATTTTTCAGAGCGAGCTGAGCGATTTCTGACGTGCCGATGATCAACGGCAGCGTCACACAGGGGCCAAATATTAGTTTTGAATTTTTCAAGAATACATGCTGATCACTACAGCCTCCAAAAAAATCAAAGATGTGCATTGGGGTGAGATACACCTTCAAACAATTTTTCTGAGCGAGGTGAGCGATTTCTGACGTGCCGGTGATCAACGGTAACGTCAGAAAGGGGCCAAATATTGGTTTTGAATTTTTCAAGAATACATGCTGATCACTACAGCCTCCAAAAAATTCAAAGATGTGCATTGGGGTGAGATACACCTTATAAAAAATTTCAGAGCCACCCAATCGGGTGCGTTACACAGGGGCCAAATATTAGTTTAGAATTTTTCAAGAATACATACTGATCACTACAGCCTCCAAAAAATTCAAAGATGTGCATTGGGGTGAGATACACCTTCAAACAATTTTTCTGAGCGAGCTGAGCGATTTGTGACGTGCCGATGATCAACGGCAGCGTCACACAGGGGCCAAATATTAGTTTTGAATTTTTCAAGAATACATGCTGATCACTACAGCCTCCAAAAAAATCAAAGATGTGCATTGGGGTGAGATACACCTTCAAACAATTTTTCAGAGATAGCTGAGCGATTTCTGACGTGCCGGTGATCAACGGTAACGTCAGAAAGGGGCCAAATATTGGTTTTGAATTTTTCAAGAATACATGCTGATCACTACAGCCTCCAAAAAATTCAAAGTTGTGCATTGGGGTGAGATACACCTTAAAAAAATTTTCATAGCCACCCAATCGATTTGTGACGTGTCCGATGATCAACGGCAGCGTCACACAGGGGCCAAATATTAGTTTTGAATTTTTCAAGAATACATGCTGATCACTACAGCCTCCAAAAAATTCAAAGATGTGCATTGGGGTGAGATACACCTTAAAAAAAATTTCAGAGCCACCCAATCGATTTGTGACGTGCCGATGATCAACGGCAGCGTCACAAAGGGGCCAAATATTAGTTTTGAATTTTTCAAGAATACATGCTGATCACTACAGCCTCCAAAAAAATCAAAGATGTGCATTGGGGTGAGATACACCTTCAAACAATTTTTCAGAGCTAGCTGAGCGATTTCTGACGTGCCGATGATCAACGGCAGCGTCACACAGGGGCCAAATATTAGTTTTGAATTTTTCAAGAATACATGCTGATCACTACAGCCTCCAAAAAAATCAAAGATGTGCATTGGGGTGAGATACACCTTCAAACAATTTTTCAGAGCGAGCTGAGCGATTTCTGACGTGCCGGTGATCAACGGTAACGTCAGAAAGGGGCCAAATATTGGTTTTGAATTTTTCCAGAATACATGCTGATCACTACCGCCTCCAAAAAAATCAAAGATGTGCATTGGGGTGAGATACACCTTCAAACAATTTTTCTGAGCGAGCTGAGCGATTTCTGACGTGCCGATGATCAACGGCAGCGTCACAAAGGGGCCAAATATTAGTTTTGAATTTTTCAAGAATACATACTACTGATCACTTCAGCCTCCAAAAAATTCAAAGATGTGCATTGGGGTGAGATACACCTTAAAAAAAATTTCAGAGCCACCCAATCGATTTGTGACGTGCCGATGATCAACGGCAGCGTCACAAAGGGGCCAAATATTAGTTTTGAATTTTTCAAGAATACATGCTGATCACTACAGCCTCCAAAAAAATCAAAGATGTGCATTGGGGTGAGATACACCTTCAAACAATTTTTCAGAGCGAGCTGAGCGATTTCTGACGTGCCGGTGATCAACGGTAACGTCAGAAAGGGGCCAAATATTGGTTTTGAATTTTTCCAGAATACATGCTGATCACTACCGCCTCCAAAAAAATCAAAGATGTGCATTGGGGTGAGATACACCTTCAAACAATTTTTCTGAGCGAGCTGAGCGATTTCTGACGTGCCGATGATCAACGGCAGCGTCACAAAGGGGCCAAATATTAGTTTTGAATTTTTCAAGAATACATACTACTGATCACTACAGCCTCCAAAAAATTCAAAGATGTGCATTGGGGTGAGATACACCTTAAAAAAAATTTCAGAGCCACCCAATCGATTTGTGACGTGCCGATGATCAACGGCAGCGTCACAAAGGGGCCAAATATTAGTTTTGAATTTTTCAAGAATACATGCTGATCACTACAGCCTCCAAAAAAATCAAAGATGTGCATTGGGGTGAGATACACCTTCAAACAATTTTTCAGAGCGAGCTGAGCGATTTCTGACGTGCCGGTGATCAACGGTAACGTCAGAAAGGGGCCAAATATTGGTTTTGAATTTTTGATCACTACAGCCTCCAAAAAATTCAAAGATGTGCATTGGGGTGAGATACACCTTAAAAAAAATTTCAGAGCCACCCAATCGGGTGCGTCACACAGGGGCCAAATATTAGTTTTGAATTTTTCAAGAATACATGCTGATCACTACAGCCTCAAAAAAAATCAAAGATGTGCATTGGGGTGAGATACACCTTCAAACAATTTTTCAGAGATAGCTGAGCGATTTCTGACGTGCCGGTGATCAACGGTAACGTCAGAAAGGGGCCAAATATTGGTTTTGAATTTTTCAAGAATACATGCTGATCACTTCAGCCTCCAAAGAATTCAAAGTTGTGCATTGGGGTGAGATACACCTTAAAAAAATTTTCAGAGCCACCCAATCGATTTGTGACGTGTCCGATGATCAACGGCAGCGTCACACAGGGGCCAAATATTAGTTTTGAATTTTTCAAGAATACATGCTGATCACTACAGCCTCCAAAAAATTCAAAGATGTGCATTGGGGTGAGATACACCTTAAAAAAAAATTCAGAGACACCCAATCGATTTGTGACGTGCCGATGATCAACGGCAGGGTCACACAGGGGCCAAATATTAGTTTTGAATTTTTCAAGAATACATACTGATCACTACAGCCTCCAAAAAATTCAAAGATGTGCATTGGGGTGAGATACACCTTAAAAAAAATTTCAGAGCCACCCAATCGATTTGTGACGTGCCGATGATCAACGGCAGCGTCACAAAGGGGCCAAATATTAGTTTTGAATTTTTCAAGAATACATGCTGATCACTACAGCCTCCAAAAAAATCAAAGATGTGCATTGGGGTGAGATACACCTTCAAACAATTTTTCTGAGCGAGCTGAGCGATTTCTGAAGTGCCGGTGATCAACGGTAACGTCAGAAAGGGGCCAAATATTGGTTTTGAATTTTTCAAGAATACATGCTGATCACTACAGCCTCCAAAAAAATCAAAGATGTGCATTGGGGTGAGATACACCTTCAAACAATTTTTCTGAGCGAGCTGAGCGATTTGTGACGTGCCGATGATCAACGGCAGCGTCACAAAGGGGCCAAATATTAGTTTTGAATTTTTCAAGAATACATACTACTGATCACTACAGCCTCCAAAAAATTCAAAGATGTGCATTGGGGTGAGATACACCTTAAAAAAAATTTCAGAGCCACCCAATCGATTTGTGACGTGCCGATGATCAACGGCAGCGTCACAAAGGGGCCAAATATTAGTTTTGAATTTTTCAAGAATACATGCTGATCACTACAGCCTCCAAAAAATTCAAAGATGTGCATTGGGGTGAGATACACCTTCAAACAATTTTTCAGAGATAGCTGAGCGATTTCTGACGTGCCGGTGATCAACGGTAACGTCACACAGGGGCCAAATATTGGTTTTGAATTTTTCCAGAATACATGCTGATCACTACAGCCTCCAAAAAAATCAAAGATGTGCATTGGGGTGAGATACACCTTCAAACAATTTTTCTGAGCGAGGTGAGCGATTTCTGACGTGCCGGTGATCAACGGTAACGTCAGAAAGGGGCCAAATATTGGTTTTGAATTTTTCAAGAATACATGCTGATCACTACCGCCTCCAAAAAAATCAAAGATGTGCATTGGGGTGAGATACACCTTCAAACAATTTTTCTGAGCGAGCTGAGCGATTTCTGACGTGCCGATGATCAACGGCAGCGTCACAAAGGGGCCAAATATTAGTTTTGAATTTTTCAAGAATACATACTACTGATCACTTCAGCCTCCAAAAAATTCAAAGATGTGCATTGGGGTGAGATACACCTTAAAAAAAATTTCAGAGCCACCCAATCGATTTGTGACGTGCCGATGATCAACGGCAGCGTCACAAAGGGGCCAAATATTAGTTTTGAATTTTTCAAGAATACATGCTGATCACTACAGCCTCCAAAAAAATCAAAGATGTGCATTGGGGTGAGATACACCTTCAAACAATTTTTCAGAGCGAGCTGAGCGATTTCTGACGTGCCGGTGATCAACGGTAACGTCAGAAAGGGGCCAAATATTGGTTTTGAATTTTTCCAGAATACATGCTGATCACTACCGCCTCCAAAAAAATCAAAGATGTGCATTGGGGTGAGATACACCTTCAAACAATTTTTCTGAGCGAGCTGAGCGATTTCTGACGTGCCGATGATCAACGGCAGCGTCACAAAGGGGCCAAATATTAGTTTTGAATTTTTCAAGAATACATACTACTGATCACTACAGCCTCCAAAAAATTCAAAGATGTGCATTGGGGTGAGATACACCTTAAAAAAAATTTCAGAGCCACCCAATCGATTTGTGACGTGCCGATGATCAACGGCAGCGTCACAAAGGGGCCAAATATTAGTTTTGAATTTTTCAAGAATACATGCTGATCACTACAGCCTCCAAAAAAATCAAAGATGTGCATTGGGGTGAGATACACCTTCAAACAATTTTTCAGAGCGAGCTGAGCGATTTCTGACGTGCCGGTGATCAACGGTAACGTCAGAAAGGGGCCAAATATTGGTTTTGAATTTTTGATCACTACAGCCTCCAAAAAATTCAAAGATGTGCATTGGGGTGAGATACACCTTAAAAAAAATTTCAGAGCCACCCAATCGGGTGCGTCACACAGGGGCCAAATATTAGTTTTGAATTTTTCAAGAATACATGCTGATCACTACAGCCTCAAAAAAAATCAAAGATGTGCATTGGGGTGAGATACACCTTCAAACAATTTTTCAGAGATAGCTGAGCGATTTCTGACGTGCCGGTGATCAACGGTAACGTCAGAAAGGGGCCAAATATTGGTTTTGAATTTTTCAAGAATACATGCTGATCACTTCAGCCTCCAAAGAATTCAAAGTTGTGCATTGGGGTGAGATACACCTTAAAAAAATTTTCAGAGCCACCCAATCGATTTGTGACGTGTCCGATGATCAACGGCAGCGTCACACAGGGGCCAAATATTAGTTTTGAATTTTTCAAGAATACATGCTGATCACTACAGCCTCCAAAAAATTCAAAGATGTGCATTGGGGTGAGATACACCTTAAAAAAAAATTCAGAGACACCCAATCGATTTGTGACGTGCCGATGATCAACGGCAGGGTCACACAGGGGCCAAATATTAGTTTTGAATTTTTCAAGAATACATACTGATCACTACAGCCTCCAAAAAATTCAAAGATGTGCATTGGGGTGAGATACACCTTAAAAAAAATTTCAGAGCCACCCAATCGATTTGTGACGTGCCGATGATCAACGGCAGCGTCACAAAGGGGCCAAATATTAGTTTTGAATTTTTCAAGAATACATGCTGATCACTACAGCCTCCAAAAAAATCAAAGATGTGCATTGGGGTGAGATACACCTTCAAACAATTTTTCTGAGCGAGCTGAGCGATTTCTGAAGTGCCGGTGATCAACGGTAACGTCAGAAAGGGGCCAAATATTGGTTTTGAATTTTTCAAGAATACATGCTGATCACTACAGCCTCCAAAAAAATCAAAGATGTGCATTGGGGTGAGATACACCTTCAAACAATTTTTCTGAGCGAGCTGAGCGATTTGTGACGTGCCGATGATCAACGGCAGCGTCACAAAGGGGCCAAATATTAGTTTTGAATTTTTCAAGAATACATACTACTGATCACTACAGCCTCCAAAAAATTCAAAGATGTGCATTGGGGTGAGATACACCTTAAAAAAAATTTCAGAGCCACCCAATCGATTTGTGACGTGCCGATGATCAACGGCAGCGTCACAAAGGGGCCAAATATTAGTTTTGAATTTTTCAAGAATACATGCTGATCACTACAGCCTCCAAAAAATTCAAAGATGTGCATTGGGGTGAGATACACCTTCAAACAATTTTTCAAGGGTAGCTGAGCGATTTCTGACGTGCCGGTGATCAACGGTAACGTCACACAGGGGCCAAATATTGGTTTTGAATTTTTCCAGAATACATGCTGATCACTACAGCCTCCAAAAAAATCAAAGATGTGCATTGGGGTGAGATACACCTTCAAACAATTTTTCTGAGCGAGGTGAGCGATTTCTGACGTGCCGGTGATCAACGGTAACGTCAGAAAGGGGCCAAATATTGGTTTTGAATTTTTCAAGAATACATGCTGATCACTACAGCCTCCAAAGAATTCAAAGTTGTGCATTGGGGTGAGATACACCTTAAAAAAATTTTCAGAGCCACCCAATCGATTTGTGACGTGTCCGATGATCAACGGCAGCGTCACACAGGGGCCAAATATTAGTTTTGAATTTTTCAAGAATACATGCTGATCACTACAGCCTCCAAAGAATTCAAAGTTGTGCATTGGGGTGAGATACACCTTAAAAAAAATTTCAGAGCCACCCAATCGATTTGTGACGTGTCCGATGATCAACGGCAGCGTCACACAGGGGCCAAATATTAGTTTTGAATTTTTCAAGAATACATGCTGATCACTACAGCCTCCAAAAAATTCAAAGATGTGCATTGGGGTGAGATACACCTTAAAAAAAATTCAGAGCCACCCAATCGATTTGTGACGTGCCGATGATCAACGGCAGCGTCACACAGGGGCCAAATATTAGTTTTGAAATTTTCAAGAATACATGCTGATCACTACAGCCTCCAAAAAAATCAAAGATGTGCATTGGGGTGATATACACCTTCAAACAATTTTTCAGAGCGAGCTGAGCGATTTCTGACGTGCCGATGATCAACGGCAGCGTCACACAGGGGCCAAATATTAGTTTTGAATTTTTCCAGAATACATGCTGATCACTACAGCCTCCAAAAAAATCAAAGATGTGCATTGGGGTGAGATACACCTTCAAACAATTTTTCTGAGCGAGGTGAGCGATTTCTGACGTGCCGGTGATCAACGGTAACGTCAGAAAGGGGCCAAATATTGGTTTTGAATTTTTCAAGAATACATGCTGATCACTACCGCCTCCAAAAAAATCAAAGATGTGCATTGGGGTGAGATACACCTTCAAACAATTTTTCTGAGCGAGCTGAGCGATTTCTGACGTGCCGATGATCAACGGCAGCGTCACAAAGGGGCCAAATATTAGTTTTGAATTTTTCAAGAATACATACTACTGATCACTTCAGCCTCCAAAAAATTCAAAGATGTGCATTGGGGTGAGATACACCTTAAAAAAAATTTCAGAGCCACCCAATCGATTTGTGACGTGCCGATGATCAACGGCAGCGTCACAAAGGGGCCAAATATTAGTTTTGAATTTTTCAAGAATACATGCTGATCACTACAGCCTCCAAAAAAATCAAAGATGTGCATTGGGGTGAGATACACCTTCAAACAATTTTTCAGAGCGAGCTGAGCGATTTCTGACGTGCCGGTGATCAACGGTAACGTCAGAAAGGGGCCAAATATTGGTTTTGAATTTTTCCAGAATACATGCTGATCACTACCGCCTCCAAAAAAATCAAAGATGTGCATTGGGGTGAGATACACCTTCAAACAATTTTTCTGAGCGAGCTGAGCGATTTCTGACGTGCCGATGATCAACGGCAGCGTCACAAAGGGGCCAAATATTAGTTTTGAATTTTTCAAGAATACATACTACTGATCACTACAGCCTCCAAAAAATTCAAAGATGTGCATTGGGGTGAGATACACCTTAAAAAAAATTTCAGAGCCACCCAATCGATTTGTGACGTGCCGATGATCAACGGCAGCGTCACAAAGGGGCCAAATATTAGTTTTGAATTTTTCAAGAATACATGCTGATCACTACAGCCTCCAAAAAAATCAAAGATGTGCATTGGGGTGAGATACACCTTCAAACAATTTTTCAGAGCGAGCTGAGCGATTTCTGACGTGCCGGTGATCAACGGTAACGTCAGAAAGGGGCCAAATATTGGTTTTGAATTTTTGATCACTACAGCCTCCAAAAAATTCAAAGATGTGCATTGGGGTGAGATACACCTTAAAAAAAATTTCAGAGCCACCCAATCGGGTGCGTCACACAGGGGCCAAATATTAGTTTTGAATTTTTCAAGAATACATGCTGATCACTACAGCCTCAAAAAAAATCAAAGATGTGCATTGGGGTGAGATACACCTTCAAACAATTTTTCAGAGATAGCTGAGCGATTTCTGACGTGCCGGTGATCAACGGTAACGTCAGAAAGGGGCCAAATATTGGTTTTGAATTTTTCAAGAATACATGCTGATCACTACAGCCTCCAAAGAATTCAAAGTTGTGCATTGGGGTGAGATACACCTTCAAACAATTTTTCAGAGATAGCTGAGCGATTTCTGACGTGCCGGTGATCAACGGTAACGTCACATAGGGGCCAAATATTGGTTTTGAATTTTTCCAGAATACATGCTGATCACTACAGCCTCCAAAAAAATCAAAGATGTGCATTGGGGTGAGATACACCTTCAAACAATTTTTCTGAGCGAGGTGAGCGATTTCTGACGTGCCGGTGATCAACGGTAACGTCAGAAAGGGGCCAAATATTGGTTTTGAATTTTTCCAGAATACATGCTGATCACTACAGCCTCCAAAGAATTCAAAGTTGTGCATTGGGGTGAGATACACCTTAAAAAAATTTTCAGAGCCACCCAATCGATTTGTGACGTGTCCGATGATCAACGGCAGCGTCACACAGGGGCCAAATATTAGTTTTGAATTTTTCCAGAATACATGCTGATCACTACAGCCTCCAAAAAATTCAAAGATGTGCATTGGGGTGAGATACACCTTAAAAAAAAATTCAGAGACACCCAATCGATTTGTGACGTGCCGATGATCAACGGCAGGGTCACACAGGGGCCAAATATTAGTTTTGAATTTGCAAGAATACATACTGATCACTACAGCCTCCAAAAAATTCAAAGATGTGCATTGGGGTGAGATACACCTTAAAAAAAATTTCAGAGCCACCCAATCGATTTGTGACGTGCCGATGATCAACGGCAGCGTCACAAAGGGGCCAAATATTAGTTTTGAATTTTTCAAGAATACATGCTGATCACTACAGCCTCCAAAAAATTCAAAGATGTGCATTGGGGTGAGATACACCTTAAAAAAAATTTCAGAGCCACCCAATCGATTTGTGACGTGCCGATGATCAACGGCAGCGTCACAAAGGGGCCAAATATTAGTTTTGAATTTTTCAAGAATACATGCTGATCACTACAGCCCCCAAAAAAATCAAAGATGTGCATTGGGGTGAGATACACCTTCAAACAATTTTTCAGAGCGAGCTGAGCGATTTCTGACGTGCCGGTGATCAACGGTAACGTCAGAAAGGGGCCAAATATTGGTTTTGAATTTTTGATCACTACAGCCTCCAAAAAATTCAAAGATGTGCATTGGGGTGAGATACACCTTAAAAAAAATTTCAGAGCCACCCAATCGGGTGCGTCACACAGGGGCCAAATATTAGTTTTGAATTTTTCAAGAATACATGCTGATCACTACAGCCTCAAAAAAAATCAAAGATGTGCATTGGGGTGAGATACACCTTCAAACAATTTTTCAGAGATAGCTGAGCGATTTCTGACGTGCCGGTGATCAACGGTAACGTCACATAGGGGCCAAATATTGGTTTTGAATTTTTCCAGAATACATGCTGATCACTACAGCCTCCAAAAAAATCAAAGATGTGCATTGGGGTGAGATACACCTTCAAACAATTTTTCTGAGCGAGGTGAGCGATTTCTTACGTGCCGGTGATCAACGGTAACGTCAGAAAGGGGCCAAATATTGGTTTTGAATTTTTCAAGAATACATGCTGATCAATACAGCCTCCAAAGAATTCAAAGTTGTGCATTGGGGTGAGATACACCTTAAAAAAATTTTCAGAGCCACCCAATCGATTTGTGACGTGTCCGATGATCAACGGCAGCGTCACACAGGGGCCAAATATTAGTTTTGAATTTTTCAAGAATACATGCTGATCACTACAGCCTCCAAAAAATTCAAAGATGTGCATTGGGGTGAGATACACCTTAAAAAAAAATTCAGAGACACCCAATCGATTTGTGACGTGCCGATGATCAACGGCAGGGTCACACAGGGGCCAAATATTAGTTTTGAATTTTTCAAGAATACATACTGATCACTACAGCCTCCAAAAAATTCAAAGATGTGCATTGGGGTGAGATACACCTTAAAAAAAATTTCAGAGCCACCCAATCGATTTGTGACGTGCCGATGATCAACGGCAGCGTCACAAAGGGGCCAAATATTAGTTTTGAATTTTTCAAGAATACATGCTGATCACTACAGCCTCCAAAAAAATCAAAGATGTGCATTGGGGTGAGATACACCTTCAAACAATTTTTCAGAGCGAGCTGAGCGATTTCTGACGTGCCGGTGATCAACGGTAACGTCAGAAAGGGGCCAAATATTGGTTTTGAATTTTTGATCACTACAGCCTCCAAAAAATTCAAAGATGTGCATTGGGGTGAGATACACCTTAAAAAAAATTTCAGAGCCACCCAATCGGGTGCGTCACACAGGGGCCAAATATTAGTTTTGAATTTTTCAAGAATACATGCTGATCACTACAGCCTCAAAAAAAATCAAAGATGTGCATTGGGGTGAGATACACCTTCAAACAATTTTTCAGAGATAGCTGAGCGATTTCTGACGTGCCGGTGATCAACGGTAACGTCACATAGGGGCCAAATATTGGTTTTGAATTTTTCCAGAATACATGCTGATCACTACAGCCTCCAAAAAAATCAAAGATGTGCATTGGGGTGAGATACACCTTCAAACAATTTTTCTGAGCGAGGTGAGCGATTTCTGACGTGCCGGTGATCAACGGTAACGTCAGAAAGGGGCCAAATATTGGTTTTGAATTTTTCAAGAATACATGCTGATCACTACAGCCTCCAAAGAATTCAAAGTTGTGCATTGGGGTGAGATACACCTTAAAAAAATTTTCAGAGCCACCCAATCGATTTGTGACGTGTCCGATGATCAACGGCAGCGTCACACAGGGGCCAAATATTAGTTTTGAATTTTTCAAGAATACATGCTGATCACTACAGCCTCCAAAAAATTCAAAGATGTGCATTGGGGTGAGATACACCTTAAAAAAAAATTCAGAGACACCCAATCGATTTGTGACGTGCCGATGATCAACGGCAGGGTCACACAGGGGCCAAATATTAGTTTTGAATTTTTCAAGAATACATACTGATCACTACAGCCTCCAAAAAATTCAAAGATGTGCATTGGGGTGAGATACACCTTAAAAAAAATTTCAGAGCCACCCAATCGATTTGTGACGTGCCGATGATCAACGGCAGCGTCACAAAGGGGCCAAATATTAGTTTTGAATTTTTCAAGAATACATGCTGATCACTACAGCCTCCAAAAAAATCAAAGATGTGCATTGGGGTGAGATACACCTTCAAACAATTTTTCTGAGCGAGCTGAGCGATTTCTGAAGTGCCGGTGATCAACGGTAACGTCAGAAAGGGGCCAAATATTGGTTTTGAATTTTTCAAGAATACATGCTGATCACTACAGCCTCCAAAAAAATCAAAGATGTGCATTGGGGTGAGATACACCTTCAAACAATTTTTCTGAGCGAGCTGAGCGATTTGTGACGTGCCGATGATCAACGGCAGCGTCACAAAGGGGCCAAATATTAGTTTTGAATTTTTCAAGAATACATACTACTGATCACTACAGCCTCCAAAAAATTCAAAGATGTGCATTGGGGTGAGATACACCTTAAAAAAAATTTCAGAGCCACCCAATCGATTTGTGACGTGCCGATGATCAACGGCAGCGTCACAAAGGGGCCAAATATTAGTTTTGAATTTTTCAAGAATACATGCTGATCACTACAGCCTCCAAAAAATTCAAAGATGTGCATTGGGGTGAGATACACCTTCAAACAATTTTTCAGAGATAGCTGAGCGATTTCTGACGTGCCGGTGATCAACGGTAACGTCACACAGGGGCCAAATATTGGTTTTGAATTTTTCCAGAATACATGCTGATCACTACAGCCTCCAAAAAAATCAAAGATGTGCATTGGGGTGAGATACACCTTCAAACAATTTTTCTGAGCGAGGTGAGCGATTTCTGACGTGCCGGTGATCAACGGTAACGTCAGAAAGGGGCCAAATATTGGTTTTGAATTTTTCAAGAATACATGCTGATCACTACAGCCTCCAAAGAATTCAAAGTTGTGCATTGGGGTGAGATACACCTTAAAAAAATTTTCAGAGCCACCCAATCGATTTGTGACGTGTCCGATGATCAACGGCAGCGTCACACAGGGGCCAAATATTAGTTTTGAATTTTTCAAGAATACATGCTGATCACTACAGCCTCCAAAGAATTCAAAGTTGTGCATTGGGGTGAGATACACCTTAAAAAAAATTTCAGAGCCACCCAATCGATTTGTGACGTGTCCGATGATCAACGGCAGCGTCACACAGGGGCCAAATATTAGTTTTGAATTTTTCAAGAATACATGCTGATCACTACAGCCTCCAAAAAATTCAAAGATGTGCATTGGGGTGAGATACACCTTAAAAAAAATTCAGAGCCACCCAATCGATTTGTGACGTGCCGATGATCAACGGCAGCGTCACACAGGGGCCAAATATTAGTTTTGAAATTTTCAAGAATACATGCTGATCACTACAGCCTCCAAAAAAATCAAAGATGTGCATTGGGGTGATATACACCTTCAAACAATTTTTCAGAGCGAGCTGAGCGATTTCTGACGTGCCGATGATCAACGGCAGCGTCACACAGGGGCCAAATATTAGTTATGAATTTTTCAAGAATACATGCTGATCACTACAGCCTCCAAAAAATTCAAAGATGTGCATTGGGGTGAGATACACCTTAAAAAAAATTTCAGAGCCACCCAATCGGGTGCGTTACACAGGGGCCAAATATTAGTTTTGAATTTTTCAAGAATACATACTGATCACTACAGCCTCCAAAAAATTCAAAGATGTGCATTGGGGTGAGATACACCTTCAAACAATTTTTCTGAGCGAGCTGAGCGATTTGTGACGTGCCGATGATCAACGGCAGCGTCACACAGGGGCCAAATATTAGTTTTGAATTTTTCCAGAATACATGCTGATCACTACAGCCTCCAAAAAAATCAAAGATGTGCATTGGGGTGAGATACACCTTCAAACAATTTTTCAGAGATAGCTGAGCGATTTCTGACGTGCCGGTGATCAACGGTAACGTCAGAAAGGGGCCAAATATTGGTTTTGAATTTTTCAAGAATACATGCTGATCACTACAGCCTCCAAAAAATTCAAAGTTGTGCATTGGGGTGAGATACACCTTAAAAAAATTTTCATAGCCACCCAATCGATTTGTGACGTGTCCGATGATCAACGGCAGCGTCACACAGGGGCCAAATATTAGTTTTGAATTTTTCAAGAATACATGCTGATCACTACAGCCTCCAAAAAATTCAAAGATGTGCATTGGGGTGAGATACACCTTAAAAAAAATTTCAGAGTCACCCAATCGATTTGTGACGTGCCGATGATCAACGGCAGCGTCACACAGGGGCCAAATATTAGTTTTGAATTTTTCAAGAATACATGCTGATCACTACAGCCTCCAAAAAATTCAAAGATGTGCATTGGGGTGAGATACACCTTAAAAAAAATTTCAGAGCCACCCAATCGATTTGTGACGTGCCGATGATCAACGGCAGCGTCACAAAGGGGCCAAATATTGGTTTTGAATTTTTCAAGAATACATGCTGATCACTACAGCCTCCAAAAAAATCAAAGATGTGCATTGGGGTGAGATACACCTTCAAACAATTTTTCTGAGCGAGGTGAGCGATTTCTGACGTGCCGGTGATCAACGGTAACGTCAGAAAGGGGCCAAATATTGGTTTTGAATTTTTCAAGAATACATGCTGATCACTACAGCCTCCAAAGAATTCAAAGTTGTGCATTGGGGTGAGATACACCTTAAAAAAATTTTCAGAGCCACCCAATCGATTTGTGACGTGTCCGATGATCAACGGCAGCGTCACACAGGGGCCAAATATTAGTTTTGAATTTTTCCAGAATACATGCTGATCACTACAGCCTCCAAAAAAATCAAAGATGTGCATTGGGGTGAGATACACCTTCAAACAATTTTTCAGAGCGAGCTGAGCGATTTCTGACGTGCCGGTGATCAACGGTAACGTCAGAAAGGGGCCAAATATTGGTTTTGAATTTTTCCAGAATACATGCTGATCACTACAGCCTCCAAAAAAATCAAAGATGTGCATTGGGGTGAGATACACCTTCAAACAATTTTTCAGAGCGAGCTGAGCGATTTCTGACGTGCCGATGATCAACGGCAGCGTCACACAGGGGCCAAATATTAGTTTTGAATTTTTCAAGAATACATGCTGATCACTACAGCCTCCAAAAAAATCAAAGATGTGCATTGGGGTGAGATACACCTTCAAACAATTTTTCTGAGCGAGCTGAGCGATTTCTGACGTGCCGGTGATCAACGGTAACGTCAGAAAGGGGCCAAATATTGGTTTTGAATTTTTCAAGAATACATGCTGATCACTACAGCCTCCAAAAAATTCAAAGATGTGCATTGGGGTGAGATACACCTTAAAAAAAATTTCAGAGCCACCCAATCGGGTGCGTTACACAGGGGCCAAATATTAGTTTTGAATTTTTCAAGAATACATACTGATCACTACAGCCTCCAAAAAATTCAAAGATGTGCATTGGGGTGAGATACACCTTAAAAAAAATTTTCAGAGCCACCCAATCGATTTGTGACGTGCCGATGATCAACGGCAGCGTCACAAAGGGGCCAAATATTAGTTTTGAATTTTTCAAGAATACATGCTGATCACTACAGCCTCCAAAAAAATCAAAGATGTGCATTGGGGTGAGATACACCTTCAAACAATTTTTCAGAGCGAGCTGAGCGATTTGTGACGTGCCGATGATCAACGGCAGCGTCACACATGGGCCAAATATTAGTTTTGAATTTTTCAAGAATACATGCTGATCACTACAGCCTCCAAAAAATTCAAAGATGTGCATTGGGGTGAGATACACCTTAAAAAAAATTTCAGAGCCACCCAATCGATTTGTGACGTGCCGATGATTAACGGCAGAGTCACACAGGGGCCAAATATTAGTTTTGAAATTTTCAAGAATACATGCTGATCACTACAGCCTCCAAAAAATTCAAAGATGTGCATTGGGGTGAGATACATCTTAAAAAAAATTTCAGAGCCACCCAATCGATTTGTGACGTGCCGATGATCAACGGCAGCGTCACAAAGGGGCCAAATATTAGTTTTGAATTTTTCAAGAATACATGCTGATCACTACAGCCTCCAAAAAAATCAAAGATGTGCATTGGGGTGAGATACACCTTCAAACAATTTTTCTGAGCGAGCTGAGCGATTTATGACGTGCCGGTGATCAACGGTAACGTCAGAAAGGGGCCAAATATTAGTTTTGAATTTTTCAAGAATACATGCTGATCACTACAGCCTCCAAAAAAATCAAAGATGTGCATTGGGGTGAGATACACCTTCAAACAATTTTTCTGAGCGAGCTGAGCGATTTGTGACGTGCCGATGATCAACGGCAGCGTCACAAAGGGGCCAAATATTAGTTTTGAATTTTTCAAGAATACATGCTGATCACTACAGCCTCCAAAAAAATCAAAGATGTGCATTGGGGTGAGATACACCTTAAAAAAAATTTCAGAGCCACCCAATCGGGTGCGTTACACAGGGGCCAAATATTAGTTTTGAATTTTTCAAGAATACATACTGATCACTACAGCCTCCAAAAAATTCAAAGATGTGCATTGGGGTGAGATACACCTTTAAAAAAATTTTCAGAGCCACCCAATCGATTTGTGACGTGCCGATGATCAACGGCAGCGTCACAAAGGGGCCAAATATTAGTTTTGAATTTTTCAAGAATACATGCTGATCACTACAGCCTCCAAAAAAATCAAAGATGTGCATTGGGGTGAGATACACCTTCAAACAATTTTTCTGAGCGAGCTGAGCGATTTATGACGTGCCGGTGATCAACGGTAACGTCAGAAAGGGGCCAAATATTGGTTTTGAATTTTTCAAGAATACATGCTGATCACTACAGCCTCCAAAAAAATCAAAGATGTGCATTGGGGTGAGATACACCTTCAAACAATTTTTCTGAGCGAGCTGAGCGATTTGTGACGTGCCGATGATCAACGGCAGCGTCACAAAGGGGCCAAATATTAGTTTTGAATTTTTCAAGAATACATACTACTGATCACTACAGCCTCCAAAAAATTCAAAGATGTGCATTGGGGTGAGATACACCTTAAAAAAAATTTCAGAGCCACCCAATCGATTTGTGACGTGCCGATGATCAACGGCAGCGTCACAAAGGGGCCAAATATTAGTTTTGAATTTTTCAAGAATACATGCTGATCACTACAGCCTCCAAAAAAATCAAAGATGTGCATTGGGGTGAGATACACCTTCAAACAATTTTTCTGAGCGAGCTGAGCGATTTCTGACGTGCCGGTGATCAACGGTAACGTCAGAAAGGGGCCAAATATTGGTTTTGAATTTTTGATCACTACAGCCTCCAAAAAATTCAAAGTTGTGCATTGGGGTGAGATACACCTTTAAAAAAATTTCAGAGCCACCCAATCGGGTGCGTCACACAGGGGCCAAATATTAGTTTTGAATTTTTCAAGAATACATGCTGATCACTACAGCCTCCAAAAAATTCAAAGATGTGCATTGGGGTGAGATACACCTTAAAAAAAATTTCAGAGCCACCCAATCGATTTGTGACGTGCCGATGATCAACGGCAGCGTCACAAAGGGGCCAAATATTAGTTTTGAATTTTTCAAGAATACATGCTGATCACTACAGCCTCCAAAAAAATCAAAGATGTGCATTGGGGTGAGATACACCTTCAAACAATTTTTCTGAGCGAGCTGAGCGATTTCTGAAGTGCCGGTGATCAACGGTAACGTCAGAAAGGGGCCAAATATTGGTTTTGAATTTTTCAAGAATACATGCTGATCACTACAGCCTCCAAAAAAATCAAAGATGTGCATTGGGGTGAGATACACCTTCAAACAATTTTTCTGAGCGAGCTGAGCGATTTGTGACGTGCCGATGATCAACGGCAGCGTCACAAAGGGGCCAAATATTAGTTTTGAATTTTTCAAGAATACATACTACTGATCACTACAGCCTCCAAAAAATTCAAAGATGTGCATTGGGGTGAGATACACCTTAAAAAAAATTTCAGAGCCACCCAATCGATTTGTGACGTGCCGATGATCAACGGCAGCGTCACAAAGGGGCCAAATATTAGTTTTGAATTTTTCAAGAATACATGCTGATCACTACAGCCTCCAAAAAATTCAAAGATGTGCATTGGGGTGAGATACACCTTCAAACAATTTTTCAGAGATAGCTGAGCGATTTCTGACGTGCCGGTGATCAACGGTAACGTCACACAGGGGCCAAATATTGGTTTTGAATTTTTCCAGAATACATGCTGATCACTACAGCCTCCAAAAAAATCAAAGATGTGCATTGGGGTGAGATACACCTTCAAACAATTTTTCTGAGCGAGGTGAGCGATTTCTGACGTGCCGGTGATCAACGGTAACGTCAGAAAGGGGCCAAATATTGGTTTTGAATTTTTCAAGAATACATGCTGATCACTACAGCCTCCAAAGAATTCAAAGTTGTGCATTGGGGTGAGATACACCTTAAAAAAATTTTCAGAGCCACCCAATCGATTTGTGACGTGTCCGATGATCAACGGCAGCGTCACACAGGGGCCAAATATTAGTTTTGAATTTTTCAAGAATACATGCTGATCACTACAGCCTCCAAAGAATTCAAAGTTGTGCATTGGGGTGAGATACACCTTAAAAAAAATTTCAGAGCCACCCAATCGATTTGTGACGTGTCCGATGATCAACGGCAGCGTCACACAGGGGCCAAATATTAGTTTTGAATTTTTCAAGAATACATGCTGATCACTACAGCCTCCAAAAAATTCAAAGATGTGCATTGGGGTGAGATACACCTTAAAAAAAATTTCAGAGCCACCCAATCGGGTGCGTTACACAGGGGCCAAATATTAGTTTTGAATTTTTCAAGAATACATACTGATCACTACAGCCTCCAAAAAATTCAAAGATGTGCATTGGGGTGAGATACACCTTCAAACAATTTTTCTGAGCGAGCTGAGCGATTTGTGACGTGCCGATGATCAACGGCAGCGTCACACAGGGGCCAAATATTAGTTTTGAATTTTTCCAGAATACATGCTGATCACTACAGCCTCCAAAAAAATCAAAGATGTGCATTGGGGTGAGATACACCTTCAAACAATTTTTCAGAGATAGCTGAGCGATTTCTGACGTGCCGGTGATCAACGGTAACGTCAGAAAGGGGCCAAATATTGGTTTTGAATTTTTCAAGAATACATGCTGATCACTACAGCCTCCAAAAAATTCAAAGTTGTGCATTGGGGTGAGATACACCTTAAAAAGATTTTCATAGCCACCCAATCGATTTGTGACGTGTCCGATGATCAACGGCAGCGTCACACAGGGGCCAAATATTAGTTTTGAATTTTTCAAGAATACATGCTGATCACTACAGCCTCCAAAAAATTCAAAGATGTGCATTGGGGTGAGATACACCTTAAAAAAAATTTCAGAGTCACCCAATCGATTTGTGACGTGCCGATGATCAACGGCAGCGTCACACAGGGGCCAAATATTAGTTTTGAATTTTTCAAGAATACATGCTGATCACTACAGCCTCCAAAAAATTCAAAGATGTGCATTGGGGTGAGATACACCTTAAAAAAAATTTCAGAGCCACCCAATCGATTTGTGACGTGCCGATGATCAACGGCAGCGTCACAAAGGGGCCAAATATTAGTTTTGAATTTTTCAAGAATACATGCTGATCACTACAGCCTCCAAAAAAATCAAAGATGTGCATTGGGGTGAGATACACCTTCAAACAATTTTTCAGAGCTAGCTGAGCGATTTCTGACGTGCCGATGATCAACGGCAGCGTCACACAGGGGCCAAATATTAGTTTTGAATTTTTCCAGAATACATGCTGATCACTACAGCCTCCAAAAAAATCAAAGATGTGCATTGGGGTGAGATACACCTTCAAACAATTTTTCAGAGCGAGCTGAGCGATTTCTGACGTGCCGGTGATCAACGGTAACGTCAGAAAGGGGCCAAATATTGGTTTTGAATTTTTCCAGAATACATGCTGATCACTACAGCCTCCAAAAAAATCAAAGATGTGCATTGGGGTGAGATACACCTTCAAACAATTTTTCAGAGCGAGCTGAGCGATTTCTGACGTGCCGATGATCAACGGCAGCGTCACACAGGGGCCAAATATTAGTTTTGAATTTTTCAAGAATACATGCTGATCACTACAGCCTCCAAAAAAATCAAAGATGTGCATTGGGGTGAGATACACCTTCAAACAATTTTTCTGAGCGAGCTGAGCGATTTCTGACGTGCCGGTGATCAACGGTAACGTCAGAAAGGGGCCAAATATTGGTTTTGAATTTTTCAAGAATACATGCTGATCACTACAGCCTCCAAAAAATTCAAAGTTGTGCATTGGGGTGAGATACACCTTAAAAAAATTTTCATAGCCACCCAATCGATTTGTGACGTGTCCGATGATCAACGGCAGCGTCACACAGGGGCCAAATATTAGTTTTGAATTTTTCAAGAATACATGCTGATCACTACAGCCTCCAAAAAATTCAAAGATGTGCATTGGGGTGAGATACACCTTAAAAAAAATTTCAGAGTCACCCAATCGATTTGTGACGTGCCGATGATCAACGGCAGCGTCACACAGGGGCCAAATATTAGTTTTGAATTTTTCAAGAATACATGCTGATCACTACAGCCTCCAAAAAATTCAAAGATGTGCATTGGGGTGAGATACACCTTAAAAAAAATTTCAGAGCCACCCAATCGATTTGTGACGTGCCGATGATCAACGGCAGCGTCACAAAGGGGCCAAATATTAGTTTTGAATTTTTCAAGAATACATGCTGATCACTACAGCCTCCAAAAAAATCAAAGATGTGCATTGGGGTGAGATACACCTTCAAACAATTTTTCAGAGCTAGCTGAGCGATTTCTGACGTGCCGATGATCAACGGCAGCGTCACACAGGGGCCAAATATTAGTTTTGAATTTTTCCAGAATACATGCTGATCACTACAGCCTCCAAAAAAATCAAAGATGTGCATTGGGGTGAGATACACCTTCAAACAATTTTTCAGAGCGAGCTGAGCGATTTCTGACGTGCCGGTGATCAACGGTAACGTCAGAAAGGGGCCAAATATTGGTTTTGAATTTTTCCAGAATACATGCTGATCACTACAGCCTCCAAAAAAATCAAAGATGTGCATTGGGGTGAGATACACCTTCAAACAATTTTTCTGAGCGAGCTGAGCGATTTGTGACGTGCCGATGATCAACGGCAGCGTCACAAAGGGGCCAAATATTAGTTTTGAATTTTTCAAGAATACATACTACTGATCACTACAGCCTCCAAAAAATTCAAAGATGTGCATTGGGGTGAGATACACCTTAAAAAAAATTTCAGAGCCACCCAATCGATTTGTGACGTGCCGATGATCAACGGCAGCGTCACAAAGGGGCCAAATATTAGTTTTGAATTTTTCAAGAATACATGCTGATCACTACAGCCTCCAAAAAAATCAAAGATGTGCATTGGGGTGAGATAAACCTTCAAACAATTTTTCTGAGCGAGCTGAGCGATTTCTGACGTGCCGGTGATCAACGGTAACGTCAGAAAGGGGCCAAATATTGGTTTTGAATTTTTGATCACTACAGCCTCCAAAAAATTCAAAGTTGTGCATTGGGGTGAGATACACCTTTAAAAAAATTTCAGAGCCACCCAATCGGGTGCGTCACACAGGGGCCAAATATTAGTTTTGAATTTTTCAAGAATACATGCTGATCACTACAGCCTCCAAAAAATTCAAAGATGTGCATTGGGGTGAGATACACCTTCAAACAATTTTTCAGAGCGAGCTGAGCGATTTCTGACGTGCCGGTGATCAACGGTAACGTCACACAGGGGCCAAATATTGGTTTTGAATTTTTCCAGAATACATGCTGATCACTACAGCCTCCAAAAAAATCAAAGATGTGCATTGGGGTGAGATACACCTTCAAACAATTTTTCTGAGCGAGGTGAGCGATTTCTGACGTGCCGGTGATCAACGGTAACGTCAGAAAGGGGCCAAATATTGGTTTTGAATTTTTCAAGAATACATGCTGATCACTACAGCCTCCAAAAAATTCAAAGATGTGCATTGGGTCGAGATACACCTTAAAAAAAATTTCAGAGCCACCCAATCGATTTGTGACGTGCCGATGATCAACGGCAGCGTCACACAGGGGCCAAATATTAGTTTTGAATTTTTCAAGAATACATGCTGATCACTACAGCCTCCAAAAAATTCAAAGATGTGCATTGGGGTGAGATACACCTTAAAAAAAATTTCAGAGCCACCCAATCGATTTGTGACGTGCCGATGATCAACGGCAGCGTCACAAAGGGGCCAAATATTAGTTTGGAATTTTTCAAGAATACATGCTGATCACTACAGCCTCCAAAAAATTCAAAGATGTGCATTGGGGTGAGATACACCTTAAAAAAAATTTCAGAGCCACCCAATCGATTTGTGACGTGCCGATGATCAACGGCAGCGTCACAAAGGGGCCAAATATTAGTTTTGAATTTTTCAAGAATACATGCTGATCACTACAGCCTCCAAAAAATTCAAAGATGTGCATTGGGGTGAGATACACCTTCAAACAATTTTTCAGAGATAGCTGAGCGATTTCTGACGTGCCGGTGATCAACGGTAACGTCACACAGGGGCCAAATATTGGTTTTGAATTTTTCCAGAATACATGCTGATCACTACAGCCTCCAAAAAAATCAAAGATGTGCATTGGGGTGAGATACACCTTCAAACAATTTTTCTGAGCGAGGTGAGCGATTTCTGACGTGCCGGTGATCAACGGTAACGTCAGAAAGGGGCCAAATATTGGTTTTGAATTTTTCAAGAATACATGCTGATCACTACAGCCTCCAAAGAATTCAAAGTTGTGCATTGGGGTGAGATACACCTTAAAAAAATTTTCAGAGCCACCCAATCGATTTGTGACGTGTCCGATGATCAACGGCAGCGTCACACAGGGGCCAAATATTAGTTTTGAATTTTTCAAGAATACATGCTGATCACTACAGCCTCCAAAGAATTCAAAGTTGTGCATTGGGGTGAGATACACCTTAAAAAAATTTTCAGAGCCACCCAATCGATTTGTGACGTGTCCGATGATCAACGGCAGCGTCACACAGGGGCCAAATATTAGTTTTGAATTTTTCAAGAATACATGCTGATCACTACAGCCTCCAAAAAATTCAAAGATGTGCATTGGGGTGAGATACACCTTAAAAAAAATTCAGAGCCACCCAATCGATTTGTGACGTGCCGATGATCAACGGCAGCGTCACACAGGGGCCAAATATTAGTTTTGAAATTTTCAAGAATACATGCTGATCACTACAGCCTTCAAAAAAATCAAAGATGTGCATTGGGGTGATATACACCTTCAAACAATTTTTCAGAGCCACCCAATCGATTTGTGACGTGTCCGATGATCAACGGCAGCGTCACACAGGGGCCAAATATTAGTTTTGAATTTTTCAAGAATACATGCTGATCACTACAGCCTCCAAAAAATTCAAAGATGTGCATTGGGGTGAGATACACCTTAAAAAAAATTTCAGAGCCACCCAATCGGGTGCGTTACCCAGGGGCCAAATATTAGTTTTGAATTTTTCAAGAATACATACTGATCACTACAGCCTCCAAAAAATTCAAAGATGTGCATTGGGGTGAGATACACCTTCAAACAATTTTTCTGAGCGAGCTGAGCGATTTGTGACGTGCCGATGATCAACGGCAGCGTCACACAGGGGCCAAATATTAGTTTTGAATTTTTCCAGAATACATGCTGATCACTACAGCCTCCAAAAAAATCAAAGATGTGCATTGGGGTGAGATACACCTTCAAACAATTTTTCAGAGATAGCTGAGCGATTTCTGACGTGCCGGTGATCAACGGTAACGTCAGAAAGGGGCCAAATATTGGTTTTGAATTTTTCAAGAATACATGCTGATCACTACAGCCTCCAAAAAATTCAAAGTTGTGCATTGGGGTGAGATACACCTTAAAAAAATTTTCATAGCCACCCAATCGATTTGTGACGTGTCCGATGATCAACGGCAGCGTCACACAGGGGCCAAATATTAGTTTTGAATTTTTCAAGAATACATGCTGATCACTACAGCCTCCAAAAAATTCAAAGTTGTGCATTGGGGTGAGATACACCTTAAAAAAATTTTCAGAGCCACCCAATCGATTTGTGACGTGTCCGATGATCAACGGCAGCGTCACACAGGGGCCAAATATTAGTTTTGAATTTTTCAAGAATACATGCTGATCACTACAGCCTCCAAAAAATTCAAAGATGTGCATTGGGGTGAGATACACCTTAAAAAAAATTCAGAGCCACCCAATCGATTTGTGACGTGCCGATGATCAACGGCAGCGTCACACAGGGGCCAAATATTAGTTTTGAAATTTTCAAGAATACATGCTGATCACTACAGCCTTCAAAAAAATCAAAGATGTGCATTGGGGTGATATACACCTTCAAACAATTTTTCAGAGCGAGCTGAGCGATTTCTGACGTGCCGATGATCAACGGCAGCGTCACACAGGGGCCAAATATTAGTTTTGAATTTTTCAAGAATACATGCTGATCACTACAGCCTCCAAAAAATTCAAAGATGTGCATTGGGGTGAGATACACCTTAAAAAAAATTTCAGAGCCAACCAATCGGGTGCGTTACACAGGGGCCAAATATTAGTTTTGAATTTTTCAAGAATACATACTGATCACTACAGCCTCCAAAAAATTCAAAGATGTGCATTGGGGTGAGATACACCTTCAAACAATTTTTCTGAGCGAGCTGAGCGATTTGTGACGTGCCGATGATCAACGGCAGCGTCACACAGGGGCCAAATATTAGTTTTGAATTTTTCCAGAATACATGCTGATCACTACAGCCTCCAAAAAAATCAAAGATGTGCATTGGGGTGAGATACACCTTCAAACAATTTTTCAGAGATAGCTGAGCGATTTCTGACGTGCCGGTGATCAACGGTAACGTCAGAAAGGGGCCAAATATTGGTTTTGAATTTTTCAAGAATACATGCTGATCACTACAGCCTCCAAAAAATTCAAAGTTGTGCATTGGGGTGAGATACACCTTAAAAAAATTTTCATAGCCACCCAATCGATTTGTGACGTGTCCGATGATCAACGGCAGCGTCACACAGGGGCCAAATATTAGTTTTGAATTTTTCAAGAATACATGCTGATCACTACAGCCTCCAAAAAATTCAAAGATGTGCATTGGGGTGAGATACACCTTAAAAAAAATTTCAGAGTCACCCAATCGATTTGTGACGTGCCGATGATCAACGGCAGCGTCACACAGGGGCCAAATATTAGTTTTGAATTTTTCAAGAATACATGCTGATCACTACAGCCTCCAAAAAATTCAAAGATGTGCATTGGGGTGAGATACACCTTAAAAAAAATTTCAGAGCCACCCAATCGATTTGTGACGTGCCGATGATCAACGGCAGCGTCACAAAGGGGCCAAATATTAGTTTTGAATTTTTCAAGAATACATGCTGATCACTACAGCCTCCAAAAAAATCAAAGATGTGCATTGGGGTGAGATACACCTTCAAACAATTTTTCAGAGCTAGCTGAGCGATTTCTGACGTGCCGATGATCAACGGCAGCGTCACACAGGGGCCAAATATTAGTTTTGAATTTTTCCAGAATACATGCTGATCACTACAGCCTCCAAAAAAATCAAAAATGTGCATTGGGGTGAGATACACCTTCAAACAATTTTTCAGAGCGAGCTGAGCGATTTCTGACGTGCCGGTGATCAACGGTAACGTCAGAAAGGGGCCAAATATTGGTTTTGAATTTTTCCAGAATACATGCTGATCACTACAGCCTCCAAAAAAATCAAAGATGTGCATTGGGGTGAGATACACCTTCAAACAATTTTTCAGAGCGAGCTGAGCGATTTCTGACGTGCCGATGATCAACGGCAGCGTCACACAGGGGCCAAATATTAGTTTTGAATTTTTCAAGAATACATGCTGATCACTACAGCCTCCAAAAAAATCAAAGATGTGCATTGGGGTGAGATACACCTTCAAACAATTTTTCTGAGCGAGCTGAGCGATTTCTGACGTGCCGGTGATCAACGGTAACGTCAGAAAGGGGCCAAATATTGGTTTTGAATTTTTCAAGAATACATGCTGATCACTACAGCCTCCAAAAAATTCAAAGTTGTGCATTGGGGTGAGATACACCTTAAAAAAATTTTCATAGCCACCCAATCGATTTGTGACGTGTCCGATGATCAACGGCAGCGTCACACAGGGGCCAAATATTAGTTTTGAATTTTTCAAGAATACATGCTGATCACTACAGCCTCCAAAAAATTCAAAGATGTGCATTGGGGTGAGATACACCTTAAAAAAAATTTCAGAGTCACCCAATCGATTTGTGACGTGCCGATGATCAACGGCAGCGTCACACAGGGGCCAAATATTAGTTTTGAATTTTTCAAGAATACATGCTGATCACTACAGCCTCCAAAAAATTCAAAGATGTGCATTGGGGTGAGATACACCTTAAAAAAAATTTCAGAGCCACCCAATCGATTTGTGACGTGCCGATGATCAACGGCAGCGTCACAAAGGGGCCAAATATTAGTTTTGAATTTTTCAAGAATACATGCTGATCACTACAGCCTCCAAAAAAATCAAAGATGTGCATTGGGGTGAGATACACCTTCAAACAATTTTTCAGAGCTAGCTGAGCGATTTCTGACGTGCCGATGATCAACGGCAGCGTCACACAGGGGCCAAATATTAGTTTTGAATTTTTCCAGAATACATGCTGATCACTACAGCCTCCAAAAAAATCAAAGATGTGCATTGGGGTGAGATACACCTTCAAACAATTTTTCAGAGCGAGCTGAGCGATTTCTGACGTGCCGGTGATCAACGGTAACGTCAGAAAGGGGCCAAATATTGGTTTTGAATTTTTCCAGAATACATGCTGATCACTACAGCCTCCAAAAAAATCAAAGATGTGCATTGGGGTGAGATACACCTTCAAACAATTTTTCAGAGCGAGCTGAGCGATTTCTGACGTGCCGATGATCAACGGCAGCGTCACACAGGGGCCAAATATTAGTTTTGAATTTTTCAAGAATACATGCTGATCACTACAGCCTTTTCATAGCCACCCAATCGATTTGTGACGTGTCCGATGATCAACGGCAGCGTCACACAGGGGCCAAATATTAGTTTTGAATTTTTCCAGAATACATGCTGATCACTACAGCCTCCAAAAAATTCAAAGATGTGCATTGGGGTGAGATACACCTTAAAAAAAATTTCAGAGCCACCCAATCGATTTGTGACGTGCCGATGATCAACGGCAGCGTCACACAGGGGCCAAATATTAGTTTTGAAATTTTCAAGAATACATTCTGATCACTACAGCCTCCAAAAAATTCAAAGATGTGCATTGGGGTGAGATACACCTTAAAAAAAATTTCAGAGCCACCCAATCGATTTGTGACGTGCCGATGATCAACGGCAGCGTCACAAAGGGGCCAAATATTAGTTTTGAATTTTTCAAGAATGCATGCTGATCACTACAGCCTCCAAAAAAATCAAAGATGTGCATTGGGGTGAGATACACCTTCAAACAATTTTTCTGAGCGAGCTGAGCGATTTATGACGTGCCGGTGATCAACGGTAACGTCAGAAAGGGGCCAAATATTGGTTTTGAATTTTTCAAGAATACATGCTGATCACTACAGCCTCCAAAAAAATCAAAGATGTGCATTGGGGTGAGATACACCTTCAAACAATTTTTCTGAGCGAGCTGAGCGATTTCTGACGTGCCGATGATCAACGGCAGCGTCACAAAGGGGCCAAATATTAGTTTTGAATTTTTCAAGAATACATACTACTGATCACTACAGCCTCCAAAAAATTCAAAGATGTGCATTGGGGTGAGATACACCTTAAAAAAAATTTCAGAGCCACCCAATCGATTTGTGACGTGCCGATGATCAACGGCAGCGTCACAAAGGGGCCAAATATTAGTTTTGAATTTTTCAAGAATACATGCTGATCACTACAGCCTCCAAAGAATTCAAAGATGTGCATTGGGGTGAGATACACCTTAAAAAAATTTTCAGAGCCACCCAATCGATTTGTGACGTGTCCGATGATCAACGGCAGCGTCACACAGGGGCCAAATATTAGTTTTGAATTTTTCAAGAATACATGCTGATCACTACAGCCTCCAAAAAATTCAAAGATGTGCATTGGGGTGAGATACACCTTAAAAAAAATTCAGAGCCACCCAATCGATTTGTGACGTGCCGATGATCAACGGCAGCGTCACACAGGGGCCAAATATTAGTTTTGAAATTTTCAAGAATACATGCTGATCACTACAGCCTCCAAAAAAATCAAAGATGTGCATTGGGGTGATATACACCTTCAAACAATTTTTCAGAGCGAGCTGAGCGATTTCTGACGTGCCGATGATCAACGGCAGCGTCACACAGGGGCCAAATATTAGTTTTGAATTTTTCAAGAATACATGCTGATCACTACAGCCTCCAAAAAATTCAAAGATGTGCATTGGGGTGAGATACACCTTAAAAAAAATTTCAGAGCCACCCAATCGGGTGCGTTACACAGGGGCCAAATATTAGTTTTGAATTTTTCAAGAATACATACTGATCACTACAGCCTCCAAAAAATTCAAAGATGTGCATTGGGGTGAGATACACCTTCAAACAATTTTTCTGAGCGAGCTGAGCGATTTGTGACGTGCCGATGATCAACGGCAGCGTCACACAGGGGCCAAATATTAGTTTTGAATTTTTCAAGAATACATGCTGATCACTACAGCCTCCAAAAAAATCAAAGATGTGCATTGGGGTGAGATACACCTTCAAACAATTTTTCAGAGATAGCTGAGCGATTTCTGACGTGCCGGTGATCAACGGTAACGTCAGAAAGGGGCCAAATATTGGTTTTGAATTTTTCAAGAATACATGCTGATCACTACAGCCTCCAAAAAATTCAAAGTTGTGCATTGGGGTGAGATACACCTTAAAAAAATTTTCATAGCCACCCAATCGATTTGTGACGTGTCCGATGATCAACGGCAGCGTCACACAGGGGCCAAATATTAGTTTTGAATTTTTCAAGAATACATGCTGATCACTACAGCCTCCAAAAAATTCAAAGATGTGCATTGGGGTGAGATACACCTTAAAAAAAATTTCAGAGTCACCCAATCGATTTGTGACGTGCCGATGATCAACGGCAGCGTCACACAGGGGCCAAATATTAGTTTTGAATTTTTCAAGAATACATGCTGATCACTACAGCCTCCAAAAAATTCAAAGATGTGCATTGGGGTGAGATACACCTTAAAAAAAATTTCAGAGCCACCCAATCGATTTGTGACGTGCCGATGATCAACGGCAGCGTCACAAAGGGGCCAAATATTAGTTTTGAATTTTTCAAGAATACATGCTGATCACTACAGCCTCCAAAAAAATCAAAGATGTGCATTGGGGTGAGATACACCTTCAAACAATTTTTCAGAGCTAGCTGAGCGATTTCTGACGTGCCGATGATCAACGGTAACGTCAGAAAGGGGCCAAATATTGGTTTTGAATTTTTCCAGAATACATGCTGATCACTACAGCCTCCAAAAAAATCAAAGATGTGCATTGGGGTGAGATACACCTTCAAACAATTTTTCAGAGCGAGCTGAGCGATTTCTGACGTGCCGATGATCAACGGCAGCGTCACACAGGGGCCAAATATTAGTTTTGAATTTTTCAAGAATACATGCTGATCACTACAGCCTCCAAAAAAATCAAAGATGTGCATTGGGGTGAGATACACCTTCAAACAATTTTTCTGAGCGAGCTGAGCGATTTCTGACGTGCCGGTGATCAACGGTAACGTCAGAAAGGGGCCAAATATTGGTTTTGAATTTTTCAAGAATACATGCTGATCACTACAGCCTCCAAAAAATTCAAAGATGTGCATTGGGGTGAGATACACCTTGAAACAAATTTCAGAGCCACCCAATCGGGTGCGTTACACAGGGGCCAAATATTAGTTTTGAATTTTTCAAGAATACATACTGATCACTACAGCCTCCAAAAAATTCAAAGATGTGCATTGGGGTGAGATACACCTTAAAAAAAATTTTCAGAGCCACCCAATCGATTTGTGACGTGCCGATGATCAACGGCAGCGTCACAAAGGGGCCAAATATTAGTTTTGAATTTTTCAAGAATACATGCTGATCACTACAGCCTCCAAAAAAATCAAAGATGTGCATTGGGGTGAGATACACCTTCAAACAATTTTTCAGAGCTAGCTGAGCGATTTCTGACGTGCCGATGATCAACGGCAGCGTCACACAGGGGCCAAATATTAGTTTTGAATTTTTCAAGAATACATGCTGATCACTACAGCCTCCAAAAAAATCAAAGATGTGCATTGGGGTGAGATACACCTTCAAACAATTTTTCAGAGCGAGCTGAGCGATTTCTGACGTGCCGGTGATCAACGGTAACGTCAGAAAGGGGCCAAATATTGGTTTTGAATTTTTCCAGAATACATGCTGATCACTACCGCCTCCAAAAAAATCAAAGATGTGCATTGGGGTGAGATACACCTTCAAACAATTTTTCTGAGCGAGCTGAGCAATTTCTGACGTGCCGGTGATCAACGGTAACGTCAGAAAGGGGCCAAATATTGGTTTTGAATTTTTCAAGAATACATGCTGATCACTACAGCCTCCAAAAAATTCAAAGTTGTGCATTGGGGTGAGATACACCTTAAAAAAATTTTCATAGCCACCCAATCGATTTGTGACGTGTCCGATGATCAACGGCAGCGTCACACAGGGGCCAAATATTAGTTTTGAATTTTTCAAGAATACATGCTGATCACTACAGCCTCCAAAAAATTCAAAGATGTGCATTGGGGTGAGATACACCTTAAAAAAAATTTCAGAGCCACCCAATCGATTTGTGACGTGCCGATGATCAACGGCAGCGTCACACAGGGGCCAAATATTAGTTTTGAAATTTTCAAGAATACATTCTGATCACTACAGCCTCCAAAAAATTCAAAGATGTGCATTGGGGTGAGATACACCTTAAAAAAAATTTCAGAGCCACCCAATCGATTTGTGACGTGCCGATGATCAACGGCAGCGTCACAAAGGGGCCAAATATTAGTTTTGAATTTTTCAAGAATGCATGCTGATCACTACAGCCTCCAAAAAAATCAAAGATGTGCATTGGGGTGAGATACACCTTCAAACAATTTTTCTGAGCGAGCTGAGCGATTTATGACGTGCCGGTGATCAACGGTAACGTCAGAAAGGGGCCAAATATTGGTTTTGAATTTTTCAAGAATACATGCTGATCACTACAGCCTCCAAAAAAATCAAAGATGTGCATTGGGGTGAGATACACCTTCAAACAATTTTTCTGAGCGAGCTGAGCGATTTCTGACGTGCCGAAGATCAACGGCAGCGTCACAAAGGGGCCAAATATTAGTTTTGAATTTTTCAAGAATACATGCTGATCACTACAGCCTCCAAAAAATTCAAAGATGTGCATTGGGGTGAGATACACCTTAAAAAAAATTTCAGAGTCACCCAATCGATTTGTGACGTGCCGATGATCAACGGCAGCGTCACACAGGGGCCAAATATTAGTTTTGAATTTTTCAAGAATACATGCTGATCACTACAGCCTCCAAAAAATTCAAAGATGTGCATTGGGGTGAGATACACCTTAAAAAAAATTTCAGAGCCACCCAATCGATTTGTGACGTGCCGATGATCAACGGCAGCGTCACAAAGGGGCCAAATATTAGTTTTGAATTTTTCAAGAATACATGCTGATCACTACAGCCTCCAAAAAAATCAAAGATGTGCATTGGGGTGAGATACACCTTCAAACAATTTTTCAGAGCTAGCTGAGCGATTTCTGACGTGCCGGTGATCAACGGTAACGTCAGAAAGGGGCCAAATATTGGTTTTGAATTTTTCCAGAATACATGCTGATCACTACAGCCTCCAAAAAAATCAAAGATGTGCATTGGGGTGAGATACACCTTCAAACAATTTTTCAGAGCGAGCTGAGCGATTTCTGACGTGCCGATGATCAACGGCAGCGTCACACAGGGGCCAAATATTAGTTTTGAATTTTTCAAGAATACATGCTGATCACTACAGCCTCCAAAAAAATCAAAGATGTGCATTGGGGTGAGATACACCTTCAAACAATTTTTCTGAGCGAGCTGAGCGATTTCTGACGTGCCGGTGATCAACGGTAACGTCAGAAAGGGGCCAAATATTGGTTTTGAATTTTTCAAGAATACATGCTGATCACTACAGCCTCCAAAAAATTCAAAGATGTGCATTGGGGTGAGATACACCTTAAAACAAATTTCAGAGCCACCCAATCGGGTGCGTTACACAGGGGCCAAATATTAGTTTTGAATTTTTCAAGAATACATACTGATCACTACAGCCTCCAAAAAATTCAAAGATGTGCATTGGGGTGAGATACACCTTAAAAAAAATTTTCAGAGCCACCCAATCGATTTGTGACGTGCCGATGATCAACGGCAGCGTCACAAAGGGGCCAAATATTAGTTTTGAATTTTTCAAGAATACATGCTGATCACTACAGCCTCCAAAAAAATCAAAGATGTGCATTGGGGTGAGATACACCTTCAAACAATTTTTCAGAGCTAGCTGAGCGATTTCTGACGTGCCGATGATCAACGGCAGCGTCACACAGGGGCCAAATATTAGTTTTGAATTTTTCAAGAATACATGCTGATCACTACAGCCTCCAAAAAAATCAAAGATGTGCATTGGGGTGAGATACACCTTCAAACAATTTTTCAGAGCGAGCTGAGCGATTTCTGACGTGCCGGTGATCAACGGTAACGTCAGAAAGGGGCCAAATATTGGTTTTGAATTTTTCCAGAATACATGCTGATCACTACCGCCTCCAAAAAAATCAAAGATGTGCATTGGGGTGAGATACACCTTCAAACAATTTTTCTGAGCGAGCTGAGCAATTTCTGACGTGCCGGTGATCAACGGTAACGTCAGAAAGGGGCCAAATATTGGTTTTGAATTTTTCAAGAATACATGCTGATCACTACAGCCTCCAAAAAATTCAAAGTTGTGCATTGGGGTGAGATACACCTTAAAAAAATTTTCATAGCCACCCAATCGATTTGTGACGTGTCCGATGATCAACGGCAGCGTCACACAGGGGCCAAATATTAGTTTTGAATTTTTCAAGAATACATGCTGATCACTACAGCCTCCAAAAAATTCAAAGATGTGCATTGGGGTGAGATACACCTTAAAAAAAATTTCAGAGCCACCCAATCGATTTGTGACGTGCCGATGATCAACGGCAGCGTCACACAGGGGCCAAATATTAGTTTTGAAATTTTCAAGAATACATTCTGATCACTACAGCCTCCAAAAAATTCAAAGATGTGCATTGGGGTGAGATACACCTTAAAAAAAATTTCAGAGCCACCCAATCGATTTGTGACGTGCCGATGATCAACGGCAGCGTCACAAAGGGGCCAAATATTAGTTTTGAATTTTTCAAGAATACATGCTGATCACTACAGCCTCCAAAAAAATCAAAGATGTGCATTGGGGTGAGATACACCTTCAAACAATTTTTCAGAGCTAGCTGAGCGATTTCTGACGTGCCGATGATCAACGGCAGCGTCACACAGGGGCCAAATATTAGTTTTGAATTTTTCCAGAATACATGCTGATCACTACAGCCTCCAAAAAAATCAAAAATGTGCATTGGGGTGAGATACACCTTCAAACAATTTTTCAGAGCGAGCTGAGCGATTTCTGACGTGCCGGTGATCAACGGTAACGTCAGAAAGGGGCCAAATATTGGTTTTGAATTTTTCCAGAATACATGCTGATCACTACAGCCTCCAAAAAAATCAAAGATGTGCATTGGGGTGAGATACACCTTCAAACAATTTTTCAGAGCGAGCTGAGCGATTTCTGACGTGCCGATGATCAACGGCAGCGTCACACAGGGGCCAAATATTAGTTTTGAATTTTTCAAGAATACATGCTGATCACTACAGCCTCCAAAAAAATCAAAGATGTGCATTGGGGTGAGATACACCTTCAAACAATTTTTCTGAGCGAGCTGAGCGATTTCTGACGTGCCGGTGATCAACGGTAACGTCAGAAAGGGGCCAAATATTGGTTTTGAATTTTTCAAGAATACATGCTGATCACTACAGCCTCCAAAAAATTCAAAGTTGTGCATTGGGGTGAGATACACCTTAAAAAAATTTTCATAGCCACCCAATCGATTTGTGACGTGTCCGATGATCAACGGCAGCGTCACACAGGGGCCAAATATTAGTTTTGAATTTTTCAAGAATACATGCTGATCACTACAGCCTCCAAAAAATTCAAAGATGTGCATTGGGGTGAGATACACCTTAAAAAAAATTTCAGAGTCACCCAATCGATTTGTGACGTGCCGATGATCAACGGCAGCGTCACACAGGGGCCAAATATTAGTTTTGAATTTTTCAAGAATACATGCTGATCACTACAGCCTCCAAAAAATTCAAAGATGTGCATTGGGGTGAGATACACCTTAAAAAAAATTTCAGAGCCACCCAATCGATTTGTGACGTGCCGATGATCAACGGCAGCGTCACAAAGGGGCCAAATATTAGTTTTGAATTTTTCAAGAATACATGCTGATCACTACAGCCTCCAAAAAAATCAAAGATGTGCATTGGGGTGAGATACACCTTCAAACAATTTTTCAGAGCTAGCTGAGCGATTTCTGACGTGCCGATGATCAACGGCAGCGTCACACAGGGGCCAAATATTAGTTTTGAATTTTTCCAGAATACATGCTGATCACTACAGCCTCCAAAAAAATCAAAGATGTGCATTGGGGTGAGATACACCTTCAAACAATTTTTCAGAGCGAGCTGAGCGATTTCTGACGTGCCGGTGATCAACGGTAACGTCAGAAAGGGGCCAAATATTGGTTTTGAATTTTTCCAGAATACATGCTGATCACTACAGCCTCCAAAAAAATCAAAGATGTGCATTGGGGTGAGATACACCTTCAAACAATTTTTCAGAGCGAGCTGAGCGATTTCTGACGTGCCGATGATCAACGGCAGCGTCACACAGGGGCCAAATATTAGTTTTGAATTTTTCAAGAATACATGCTGATCACTACAGCCTTTTCATAGCCACCCAATCGATTTGTGACGTGTCCGATGATCAACGGCAGCGTCACACAGGGGCCAAATATTAGTTTTGAATTTTTCCAGAATACATGCTGATCACTACAGCCTCCAAAAAATTCAAAGATGTGCATTGGGGTGAGATACACCTTAAAAAAAATTTCAGAGCCACCCAATCGATTTGTGACGTGCCGATGATCAACGGCAGCGTCACACAGGGGCCAAATATTAGTTTTGAAATTTTCAAGAATACATTCTGATCACTACAGCCTCCAAAAAATTCAAAGATGTGCATTGGGGTGAGATACACCTTAAAAAAAATTTCAGAGCCACCCAATCGATTTGTGACGTGCCGATGATCAACGGCAGCGTCACAAAGGGGCCAAATATTAGTTTTGAATTTTTCAAGAATGCATGCTGATCACTACAGCCTCCAAAAAAATCAAAGATGTGCATTGGGGTGAGATACACCTTCAAACAATTTTTCTGAGCGAGCTGAGCGATTTATGACGTGCCGGTGATCAACGGTAACGTCAGAAAGGGGCCAAATATTGGTTTTGAATTTTTCAAGAATACATGCTGATCACTACAGCCTCCAAAAAAATCAAAGATGTGCATTGGGGTGAGATACACCTTCAAACAATTTTTCTGAGCGAGCTGAGCGATTTCTGACGTGCCGATGATCAACGGCAGCGTCACAAAGGGGCCAAATATTAGTTTTGAATTTTTCAAGAATACATACTACTGATCACTACAGCCTCCAAAAAATTCAAAGATGTGCATTGGGGTGAGATACACCTTAAAAAAAATTTCAGAGCCACCCAATCGATTTGTGACGTGCCGATGATCAACGGCAGCGTCACAAAGGGGCCAAATATTAGTTTTGAATTTTTCAAGAATACATGCTGATCACTACAGCCTCCAAAGAATTCAAAGATGTGCATTGGGGTGAGATACACCTTAAAAAAATTTTCAGAGCCACCCAATCGATTTGTGACGTGTCCGATGATCAACGGCAGCGTCACACAGGGGCCAAATATTAGTTTTGAATTTTTCAAGAATACATGCTGATCACTACAGCCTCCAAAAAATTCAAAGATGTGCATTGGGGTGAGATACACCTTAAAAAAAATTCAGAGCCACCCAATCGATTTGTGACGTGCCGATGATCAACGGCAGCGTCACACAGGGGCCAAATATTAGTTTTGAAATTTTCAAGAATACATGCTGATCACTACAGCCTCCAAAAAAATCAAAGATGTGCATTGGGGTGATATACACCTTCAAACAATTTTTCAGAGCGAGCTGAGCGATTTCTGACGTGCCGATGATCAACGGCAGCGTCACACAGGGGCCAAATATTAGTTTTGAATTTTTCAAGAATACATGCTGATCACTACAGCCTCCAAAAAATTCAAAGATGTGCATTGGGGTGAGATACACCTTAAAAAAAATTTCAGAGCCACCCAATCGGGTGCGTTACACAGGGGCCAAATATTAGTTTTGAATTTTTCAAGAATACATACTGATCACTACAGCCTCCAAAAAATTCAAAGATGTGCATTGGGGTGAGATACACCTTCAAACAATTTTTCTGAGCGAGCTGAGCGATTTGTGACGTGCCGATGATCAACGGCAGCGTCACACAGGGGCCAAATATTAGTTTTGAATTTTTCAAGAATACATGCTGATCACTACAGCCTCCAAAAAAATCAAAGATGTGCATTGGGGTGAGATACACCTTCAAACAATTTTTCAGAGATAGCTGAGCGATTTCTGACGTGCCGGTGATCAACGGTAACGTCAGAAAGGGGCCAAATATTGGTTTTGAATTTTTCAAGAATACATGCTGATCACTACAGCCTCCAAAAAATTCAAAGTTGTGCATTGGGGTGAGATACACCTTAAAAAAATTTTCATAGCCACCCAATCGATTTGTGACGTGTCCGATGATCAACGGCAGCGTCACACAGGGGCCAAATATTAGTTTTGAATTTTTCAAGAATACATGCTGATCACTACAGCCTCCAAAAAATTCAAAGATGTGCATTGGGGTGAGATACACCTTAAAAAAAATTTCAGAGTCACCCAATCGATTTGTGACGTGCCGATGATCAACGGCAGCGTCACACAGGGGCCAAATATTAGTTTTGAATTTTTCAAGAATACATGCTGATCACTACAGCCTCCAAAAAATTCAAAGATGTGCATTGGGGTGAGATACACCTTAAAAAAAATTTCAGAGCCACCCAATCGATTTGTGACGTGCCGATGATCAACGGCAGCGTCACAAAGGGGCCAAATATTAGTTTTGAATTTTTCAAGAATACATGCTGATCACTACAGCCTCCAAAAAAATCAAAGATGTGCATTGGGGTGAGATACACCTTCAAACAATTTTTCAGAGCTAGCTGAGCGATTTCTGACGTGCCGATGATCAACGGTAACGTCAGAAAGGGGCCAAATATTGGTTTTGAATTTTTCCAGAATACATGCTGATCACTACAGCCTCCAAAAAAATCAAAGATGTGCATTGGGGTGAGATACACCTTCAAACAATTTTTCAGAGCGAGCTGAGCGATTTCTGACGTGCCGATGATCAACGGCAGCGTCACACAGGGGCCAAATATTAGTTTTGAATTTTTCAAGAATACATGCTGATCACTACAGCCTCCAAAAAAATCAAAGATGTGCATTGGGGTGAGATACACCTTCAAACAATTTTTCTGAGCGAGCTGAGCGATTTCTGACGTGCCGGTGATCAACGGTAACGTCAGAAAGGGGCCAAATATTGGTTTTGAATTTTTCAAGAATACATGCTGATCACTACAGCCTCCAAAAAATTCAAAGATGTGCATTGGGGTGAGATACACCTTGAAACAAATTTCAGAGCCACCCAATCGGGTGCGTTACACAGGGGCCAAATATTAGTTTTGAATTTTTCAAGAATACATACTGATCACTACAGCCTCCAAAAAATTCAAAGATGTGCATTGGGGTGAGATACACCTTAAAAAAAATTTTCAGAGCCACCCAATCGATTTGTGACGTGCCGATGATCAACGGCAGCGTCACAAAGGGGCCAAATATTAGTTTTGAATTTTTCAAGAATACATGCTGATCACTACAGCCTCCAAAAAAATCAAAGATGTGCATTGGGGTGAGATACACCTTCAAACAATTTTTCAGAGCTAGCTGAGCGATTTCTGACGTGCCGATGATCAACGGCAGCGTCACACAGGGGCCAAATATTAGTTTTGAATTTTTCAAGAATACATGCTGATCACTACAGCCTCCAAAAAAATCAAAGATGTGCATTGGGGTGAGATACACCTTCAAACAATTTTTCAGAGCGAGCTGAGCGATTTCTGACGTGCCGGTGATCAACGGTAACGTCAGAAAGGGGCCAAATATTGGTTTTGAATTTTTCCAGAATACATGCTGATCACTACCGCCTCCAAAAAAATCAAAGATGTGCATTGGGGTGAGATACACCTTCAAACAATTTTTCTGAGCGAGCTGAGCAATTTCTGACGTGCCGGTGATCAACGGTAACGTCAGAAAGGGGCCAAATATTGGTTTTGAATTTTTCAAGAATACATGCTGATCACTACAGCCTCCAAAAAATTCAAAGTTGTGCATTGGGGTGAGATACACCTTAAAAAAATTTTCATAGCCACCCAATCGATTTGTGACGTGTCCGATGATCAACGGCAGCGTCACACAGGGGCCAAATATTAGTTTTGAATTTTTCAAGAATACATGCTGATCACTACAGCCTCCAAAAAATTCAAAGATGTGCATTGGGGTGAGATACACCTTAAAAAAAATTTCAGAGCCACCCAATCGATTTGTGACGTGCCGATGATCAACGGCAGCGTCACACAGGGGCCAAATATTAGTTTTGAAATTTTCAAGAATACATTCTGATCACTACAGCCTCCAAAAAATTCAAAGATGTGCATTGGGGTGAGATACACCTTAAAAAAAATTTCAGAGCCACCCAATCGATTTGTGACGTGCCGATGATCAACGGCAGCGTCACAAAGGGGCCAAATATTAGTTTTGAATTTTTCAAGAATGCATGCTGATCACTACAGCCTCCAAAAAAATCAAAGATGTGCATTGGGGTGAGATACACCTTCAAACAATTTTTCTGAGCGAGCTGAGCGATTTATGACGTGCCGGTGATCAACGGTAACGTCAGAAAGGGGCCAAATATTGGTTTTGAATTTTTCAAGAATACATGCTGATCACTACAGCCTCCAAAAAAATCAAAGATGTGCATTGGGGTGAGATACACCTTCAAACAATTTTTCTGAGCGAGCTGAGCGATTTCTGACGTGCCGAAGATCAACGGCAGCGTCACAAAGGGGCCAAATATTAGTTTTGAATTTTTCAAGAATACATGCTGATCACTACAGCCTCCAAAAAATTCAAAGATGTGCATTGGGGTGAGATACACCTTAAAAAAAATTTCAGAGTCACCCAATCGATTTGTGACGTGCCGATGATCAACGGCAGCGTCACACAGGGGCCAAATATTAGTTTTGAATTTTTCAAGAATACATGCTGATCACTACAGCCTCCAAAAAATTCAAAGATGTGCATTGGGGTGAGATACACCTTAAAAAAAATTTCAGAGCCACCCAATCGATTTGTGACGTGCCGATGATCAACGGCAGCGTCACAAAGGGGCCAAATATTAGTTTTGAATTTTTCAAGAATACATGCTGATCACTACAGCCTCCAAAAAAATCAAAGATGTGCATTGGGGTGAGATACACCTTCAAACAATTTTTCAGAGCTAGCTGAGCGATTTCTGACGTGCCGGTGATCAACGGTAACGTCAGAAAGGGGCCAAATATTGGTTTTGAATTTTTCCAGAATACATGCTGATCACTACAGCCTCCAAAAAAATCAAAGATGTGCATTGGGGTGAGATACACCTTCAAACAATTTTTCAGAGCGAGCTGAGCGATTTCTGACGTGCCGATGATCAACGGCAGCGTCACACAGGGGCCAAATATTAGTTTTGAATTTTTCAAGAATACATGCTGATCACTACAGCCTCCAAAAAAATCAAAGATGTGCATTGGGGTGAGATACACCTTCAAACAATTTTTCTGAGCGAGCTGAGCGATTTCTGACGTGCCGGTGATCAACGGTAACGTCAGAAAGGGGCCAAATATTGGTTTTGAATTTTTCAAGAATACATGCTGATCACTACAGCCTCCAAAAAATTCAAAGATGTGCATTGGGGTGAGATACACCTTAAAACAAATTTCAGAGCCACCCAATCGGGTGCGTTACACAGGGGCCAAATATTAGTTTTGAATTTTTCAAGAATACATACTGATCACTACAGCCTCCAAAAAATTCAAAGATGTGCATTGGGGTGAGATACACCTTAAAAAAAATTTTCAGAGCCACCCAATCGATTTGTGACGTGCCGATGATCAACGGCAGCGTCACAAAGGGGCCAAATATTAGTTTTGAATTTTTCAAGAATACATGCTGATCACTACAGCCTCCAAAAAAATCAAAGATGTGCATTGGGGTGAGATACACCTTCAAACAATTTTTCAGAGCTAGCTGAGCGATTTCTGACGTGCCGATGATCAACGGCAGCGTCACACAGGGGCCAAATATTAGTTTTGAATTTTTCAAGAATACATGCTGATCACTACAGCCTCCAAAAAAATCAAAGATGTGCATTGGGGTGAGATACACCTTCAAACAATTTTTCAGAGCGAGCTGAGCGATTTCTGACGTGCCGGTGATCAACGGTAACGTCAGAAAGGGGCCAAATATTGGTTTTGAATTTTTCCAGAATACATGCTGATCACTACCGCCTCCAAAAAAATCAAAGATGTGCATTGGGGTGAGATACACCTTCAAACAATTTTTCTGAGCGAGCTGAGCAATTTCTGACGTGCCGGTGATCAACGGTAACGTCAGAAAGGGGCCAAATATTGGTTTTGAATTTTTCAAGAATACATGCTGATCACTACAGCCTCCAAAAAATTCAAAGTTGTGCATTGGGGTGAGATACACCTTAAAAAAATTTTCATAGCCACCCAATCGATTTGTGACGTGTCCGATGATCAACGGCAGCGTCACACAGGGGCCAAATATTAGTTTTGAATTTTTCAAGAATACATGCTGATCACTACAGCCTCCAAAAAATTCAAAGATGTGCATTGGGGTGAGATACACCTTAAAAAAAATTTCAGAGCCACCCAATCGATTTGTGACGTGCCGATGATCAACGGCAGCGTCACACAGGGGCCAAATATTAGTTTTGAAATTTTCAAGAATACATTCTGATCACTACAGCCTCCAAAAAATTCAAAGATGTGCATTGGGGTGAGATACACCTTAAAAAAAATTTCAGAGCCACCCAATCGATTTGTGACGTGCCGATGATCAACGGCAGCGTCACAAAGGGGCCAAATATTAGTTTTGAATTTTTCAAGAATGCATGCTGATCACTACAGCCTCCAAAAAAATCAAAGATGTGCATTGGGGTGAGATACACCTTCAAACAATTTTTCTGAGCGAGCTGAGCGATTTATGACGTGCCGGTGATCAACGGTAACGTCAGAAAGGGGCCAAATATTGGTTTTGAATTTTTCAAGAATACATGCTGATCACTACAGCCTCCAAAAAAATCAAAGATGTGCATTGGGGTGAGATACACCTTCAAACAATTTTTCTGAGCGAGCTGAGCGATTTCTGACGTGCCGAAGATCAACGGCAGCGTCACAAAGGGGCCAAATATTAGTTTTGAATTTTTCAAGAATACATACTACTGATCACTACAGCCTCCAAAAAATTCAAAGATGTGCATTGGGGTGAGATACACCTTAAAAAAAATTTCAGAGCCACCCAATCGATTTGTGACGTGCCGATGATCAACGGCAGCGTCACAAAGGGGCCAAATATTAGTTTTGAATTTTTCAAGAATACATGCTGATCACTACAGCCTCCAAAAAAATCAAAGATGTGCATTGGGGTGAGATACACCTTCAAACAATTTTTCAGAGCGAGCTGAGCGATTTCTGACGTGCCGGTGATCAACGGTAACGTCAGAAAGGGGCCAAATATTGGTTTTGAATTTTTGATCACTACAGCCTCCAAAAAATTCAAAGATGTGCATTGGGGTGAGATACACCTTAAAAAAAATTTCAGAGCCACCCAATCGGGTGCGTCACACAGGGGCCAAATATTAGTTTTGAATTTTTCAAGAATACATGCTGATCACTACAGCCTCAAAAAAAATCAAAGATGTGCATTGGGGTGAGATACACCTTCAAACAATTTTTCAGAGATAGCTGAGCGATTTCTGACGTGCCGGTGATCAACGGTAACGTCACATAGGGGCCAAATATTGGTTTTGAATTTTTCCAGAATACATGCTGATCACTACAGCCTCCAAAAAAATCAAAGATGTGCATTGGGGTGAGATACACCTTCAAACAATTTTTCTGAGCGAGGTGAGCGATTTCTGACGTGCCGGTGATCAACGGTAACGTCAGAAAGGGGCCAAATATTGGTTTTGAATTTTTCAAGAATACATGCTGATCACTACAGCCTCCAAAGAATTCAAAGTTGTGCATTGGGGTGAGATACACCTTAAAAAAATTTTCAGAGCCACCCAATCGATTTGTGACGTGTCCGATGATCAACGGCAGCGTCACACAGGGGCCAAATATTAGTTTTGAATTTTTCAAGAATACATGCTGATCACTACAGCCTCCAAAAAATTCAAAGATGTGCATTGGGGTGAGATACACCTTAAAAAAAAATTCAGAGACACCCTATCGATTTGTGACGTGCCGATGATCAACGGCAGGGTCACACAGGGGCCAAATATTAGTTTTGAATTTTTCAAGAATACATACTGATCACTACAGCCTCCAAAAAATTCAAAGATGTGCATTGGGGTGAGATACACCTTAAAAAAAATTTCAGAGCCACCCAATCGATTTGTGACGTGCCGATGATCAACGGCAGCGTCACAAAGGGGCCAAATATTAGTTTTGAATTTTTCAAGAATACATGCTGATCACTACAGCCTCCAAAAAAATCAAAGATGTGCATTGGGGTGAGATACACCTTCAAACAATTTTTCTGAGCGAGCTGAGCGATTTCTGAAGTGCCGGTGATCAACGGTAACGTCAGAAAGGGGCCAAATATTGGTTTTGAATTTTTCAAGAATACATGCTGATCACTACAGCCTCCAAAAAAATCAAAGATGTGCATTGGGGTGAGATACACCTTCAAACAATTTTTCTGAGCGAGCTGAGCGATTTGTGACGTGCCGATGATCAACGGCAGCGTCACAAAGGGGCCAAATATTAGTTTTGAATTTTTCAAGAATACATACTACTGATCACTACAGCCTCCAAAAAATTCAAAGATGTGCATTGGGGTGAGATACACCTTAAAAAAAATTTCAGAGCCACCCAATCGATTTGTGACGTGCCGATGATCAACGGCAGCGTCACAAAGGGGCCAAATATTAGTTTTGAATTTTTCAAGAATACATGCTGATCACTACAGCCTCCAAAAAATTCAAAGATGTGCATTGGGGTGAGATACACCTTCAAACAATTTTTCAGAGATAGCTGAGCGATTTCTGACGTGCCGGTGATCAACGGTAACGTCACACAGGGGCCAAATATTGGTTTTGAATTTTTCCAGAATACATGCTGATCACTACAGCCTCCAAAAAAATCAAAGATGTGCATTGGGGTGAGATACCCCTTCAAACAATTTTTCTGAGCGAGGTGAGCGATTTCTGACGTGCCGGTGATCAACGGTAACGTCAGAAAGGGGCCAAATATTGGTTTTGAATTTTTCAAGAATACATGCTGATCACTACAGCCTCCAAAGAATTCAAAGTTGTGCATTGGGGTGAGATACACCTTAAAAAAATTTTCAGAGCCACCCAATCGATTTGTGACGTGTCCGATGATCAACGGCAGCGTCACACAGGGGCCAAATATTAGTTTTGAATTTTTCAAGAATACATGCTGATCACTACAGCCTCCAAAGAATTCAAAGTTGTGCATTGGGGTGAGATACACCTTAAAAAAAATTTCAGAGCCACCCAATCGATTTGTGACGTGTCCGATGATCAACGGCAGCGTCACACAGGGGCCAAATATTAGTTTTGAATTTTTCAAGAATACATGCTGATCACTACAGCCTCCAAAAAATTCAAAGATGTGCATTGGGGTGAGATACACCTTAAAAAAAATTCAGAGCCACCCAATCGATTTGTGACGTGCCGATGATCAACGGCAGCGTCACACAGGGGCCAAATATTAGTTTTGAAATTTTCAAGAATACATGCTGATCACTACAGCCTCCAAAAAAATCAAAGATGTGCATTGGGGTGATATACACCTTCAAACAATTTTTCAGAGCGAGCTGAGCGATTTCTGACGTGCCGATGATCAACGGCAGCGTCACACAGGGGCCAAATATTAGTTTTGAATTTTTCAAGAATACATGCTGATCACTACAGCCTCCAAAAAATTCAAAGATGTGCATTGGGGTGAGATACACCTTAAAAAAAATTTCAGAGCCACCCAATCGGGTGCGTTACACAGGGGCCAAATATTAGTTTTGAATTTTTCAAGAATACATACTGATCACTACAGCCTCCAAAAAATTCAAAGATGTGCATTGGGGTGAGATACACCTTCAAACAATTTTTCTGAGCGAGCTGAGCGATTTGTGACGTGCCGATGATCAACGGCAGCGTCACACAGGGGCCAAATATTAGTTTTGAATTTTTCAAGAATACATGCTGATCACTACAGCCTCCAAAAAAATCAAAGATGTGCATTGGGGTGAGATACACCTTCAAACAATTTTTCAGAGATAGCTGAGCGATTTCTGACGTGCCGGTGATCAACGGTAACGTCAGAAAGGGGCCAAATATTGGTTTTGAATTTTTCAAGAATACATGCTGATCACTACAGCCTCCAAAAAATTCAAAGTTGTGCATTGGGGTGAGATACACCTTAAAAAAATTTTCATAGCCACCCAATCGATTTGTGACGTGTCCGATGATCAACGGCAGCGTCACACAGGGGCCAAATATTAGTTTTGAATTTTTCAAGAATACATGCTGATCACTACAGCCTCCAAAAAATTCAAAGATGTGCATTGGGGTGAGATACACCTTAAAAAAAATTTCAGAGTCACCCAATCGATTTGTGACGTGCCGATGATCAACGGCAGCGTCACACAGGGGCCAAATATTAGTTTTGAATTTTTCAAGAATACATGCTGATCACTACAGCCTCCAAAAAATTCAAAGATGTGCATTGGGGTGAGATACACCTTAAAAAAAATTTCAGAGCCACCCAATCGATTTGTGACGTGCCGATGATCAACGGCAGCGTCACAAAGGGGCCAAATATTAGTTTTGAATTTTTCAAGAATACATGCTGATCACTACAGCCTCCAAAAAAATCAAAGATGTGCATTGGGGTGAGATACACCTTCAAACAATTTTTCAGAGCTAGCTGAGCGATTTCTGACGTGCCGATGATCAACGGCAGCGTCACACAGGGGCCAAATATTAGTTTTGAATTTTTCCAGAATACATGCTGATCACTACAGCCTCCAAAAAAATCAAAGATGTGCATTGGGGTGAGATACACCTTCAAACAATTTTTCAGAGCGAGCTGAGCGATTTCTGACGTGCCGGTGATCAACGGTAACGTCAGAAAGGGGCCAAATATTGGTTTTGAATTTTTCCAGAATACATGCTGATCACTACAGCCTCCAAAAAAATCAAAGATGTGCATTGGGGTGAGATACACCTTCAAACAATTTTTCAGAGCGAGCTGAGCGATTTCTGACGTGCCGATGATCAACGGCAGCGTCACACAGGGGCCAAATATTAGTTTTGAATTTTTCAAGAATACATGCTGATCACTACAGCCTCCAAAAAAATCAAAGATGTGCATTGGGGTGAGATACACCTTCAAACAATTTTTCTGAGCGAGCTGAGCGATTTCTGACGTGCCGGTGATCAACGGTAACGTCAGAAAGGGGCCAAATATTGGTTTTGAATTTTTCAAGAATACATGCTGATCACTACAGCCTCCAAAAAATTCAAAGATGTGCATTGGGGTGAGATACACCTTAAAAAAAATTTCAGAGCCACCCAATCGGGTGCGTTACACAGGGGCCAAATATTAGTTTTGAATTTTTCAAGAATACATACTGATCACTACAGCCTCCAAAAAATTCAAAGATGTGCATTGGGGTGAGATACACCTTAAAAAAAATTTTCAGAGCCACCCAATCGATTTGTGACGTGCCGATGATCAACGGCAGCGTCACAAAGGGGCCAAATATTAGTTTTGAATTTTTCAAGAATACATGCTGATCACTACAGCCTCCAAAAAAATCAAAGATGTGCATTGGGGTGAGATACACCTTCAAACAATTTTTCAGAGCGAGCTGAGCGATTTGTGACGTGCCGATGATCAACGGCAGCGTCACACATGGGCCAAATATTAGTTTTGAATTTTTCAAGAATACATGCTGATCACTACAGCCTCCAAAAAATTCAAAGATGTGCATTGGGGTGAGATACACCTTAAAAAAAATTTCAGAGCCACCCAATCGATTTGTGACGTGCCGATGATCAACGGCAGCGTCACACAGGGGCCAAATATTAGTTTTGAAATTTTCAAGAATACATGCTGAGCACTACAGCCTCCAAAAAATTCAAAGATGTGCATTGGGGTGAGATACATCTTAAAAAAAATTTCAGAGCCACCCAATCGATTTGTGACGTGCCGATGATCAACGGCAGCGTCACAAAGGGGCCAAATATTAGTTTTGAATTTTTCAAGAATACATGCTGATCACTACAGCCTCCAAAAAAATCAAAGATGTGCATTGGGGTGAGATACACCTTCAAACAATTTTTCTGAGCGAGCTGAGCGATTTATGACGTGCCGGTGATCAACGGTAACGTCAGAAAGGGGCCAAATATTGGTTTTGAATTTTTCAAGAATACATGCTGATCACTACAGCCTCCAAAAAAATCAAAGATGTGCATTGGGGTGAGATACACCTTCAAACAATTTTTCTGAGCGAGCTGAGCGATTTGTGACGTGCCGATGATCAACGGCAGCGTCACAAAGGGGCCAAATATTAGTTTTGAATTTTTCAAGAATACATGCTGATCACTACAGCCTCCAAAAAAATCAAAGATGTGCATTGGGGTGAGATACACCTTAAAAAAAATTTCAGAGCCACCCAATCGGGTGCGTTACACAGGGGCCAAATATTAGTTTTGAATTTTTCAAGAATACATACTGATCACTACAGCCTCCAAAAAATTCAAAGATGTGCATTGGGGTGAGATACACCTTTCAAAAAATTTTCAGAGCCACCCAATCGATTTGTGACGTGCCGATGATCAACGGCAGCGTCACAAAGGGGCCAAATATTAGTTTTGAATTTTTCAAGAATACATGCTGATCACTACAGCCTCCAAAAAAATCAAAGATGTGCATTGGGGTGAGATACACCTTCAAACAATTTTTCTGAGCGAGCTGAGCGATTTATGACGTGCCGGTGATCAACGGTAACGTCAGAAAGGGGCCAAATATTGGTTTTGAATTTTTCAAGAATACATGCTGATCACTACAGCCTCCAAAAAAATCAAAGATGTGCATTGGGGTGAGATACACCTTCAAACAATTTTTCTGAGCGAGCTGAGCGATTTCTGACGTGCCGATGATCAACGGCAGCGTCACAAAGGGGCCAAATATTAGTTTTGAATTTTTCAAGAATACATGCTGATCACTACAGCCTCCAAAAAATTCAAAGATGTGCATTGGGGTGAGATACACCTTAAAAAAAATTTCAGAGCCACCCAATCGATTTGTGACGTGCCGATGATCAACGGCAGCGTCACAAAGGGGCCAAATATTAGTTTTGAATTTTTCAAGAATACATGCTGATCACTACAGCCTCCAAAAAAATCAAAGATGTGCATTGGGGTGAGATACACCTTCAAACAATTTTTCTGAGCGAGCTGAGCGATTTCTGACGTGCCGGTGATCAACGGTAACGTCAGAAAGGGGCCAAATATTGGTTTTGAATTTTTGATCACTACAGCCTCCAAAAAATTCAAAGTTGTGCATTGGGGTGAGATACACCTTAAAAAAAATTTCAGAGCCACCCAATCGGGTGCGTCACACAGGGGCCAAATATTAGTTTTGAATTTTTCAAGAATACATGCTGATCACTACAGCCTCCAAAAAATTCAAAGATGTGCATTGGGGTGAGATACACCTTCAAACAATTTTTCAGAGCGAGCTGAGCGATTTCTGACGTGCCGGTGATCAACGGTAACGTCACACAGGGGCCAAATATTGGTTTTGAATTTTTCCAGAATACATGCTGATCACTACAGCCTCCAAAAAAATCAAAGATGTGCATTGGGGTGAGATACACCTTCAAACAATTTTTCTGAGCGAGGTGAGCGATTTCTGACGTGCCGGTGATCAACGGTAACGTCAGAAAGGGGCCAAATATTGGTTTTGAATTTTTCAAGAATACATGCTGATCACTACAGCCTCCAAAAAATTCAAAGATGTGCATTGGGTCGAGATACACCTTAAAAAAAATTTAAGAGCCACCCAATCGATTTGTGACGTGCCGATGATCAACGGCAGCGTCACACAGGGGCCAAATATTAGTTTTGAATTTTTCAAGAATACATGCTGATCACTACAGCCTCCAAAAAATTCAAAGATGTGCATTGGGGTGAGATACACCTTAAAAAAAATTTCAGAGCCACCCAATCGATTTGTGACGTGCCGATGATCAACGGCAGCGTCACAAAGGGGCCAAATATTAGTTTTGAATTTTTCAAGAATACATGCTGATCACTACAGCCTCCAAAAAAATCAAAGATGTGCATTGGGGTGAGATACACCTTCAAACAATTTTTCTGAGCGAGCTGAGCGATTTCTGAAGTGCCGGTGATCAACGGTAACGTCAGAAAGGGGCCAAATATTGGTTTTGAATTTTTCAAGAATACATGCTGATCACTACAGCCTCCAAAAAAATCAAAGATGTGCATTGGGGTGAGATACACCTTCAAACAATTTTTCTGAGCGAGCTGAGCGATTTGTGACATGCCGATGATCAACGGCAGCGTCACAAAGGGGCCAAATATTAGTTTTGAATTTTTCAAGAATACATACTACTGATCACTACAGCCTCCAAAAAATTCAAAGATGTGCATTGGGGTGAGATACACCTTAAAAAAAATTTCAGAGCCACCCAATCCATTTGTGACGTGCCGATGATCAACGGCAGCGTCACAAAGGGGCCAAATATTAGTTTTGAATTTTTCAAGAATACATGCTGATCACTACAGCCTCCAAAAAATTCAAAGATGTGCATTGGGGTGAGATACACCTTCAAACAATTTTTCAGAGATAGCTGAGAGATTTCTGACATGCCGGTGATCAACGGTAACGTCACACAGGGGCCAAATATTGGTTTTGAATTTTTCCAGAATACATGCTGATCACTACAGCCTCCAAAAAAATCAAAGATGTGCATTGGGGTGAGATACACCTTCAAACAATTTTTCTGAGCGAGGTGAGCGATTTCTGACGTGCCGGTGATCAACGGTAACGTCAGAAAGGGGCCAAATATTGGTTTTGAATTTTTCAAGAATACATGCTGATCACTACAGCCTCCAAAGAATTCAAAGTTGTGCATTGGGGTGAGATACACCTTAAAAAAATTTTCAGAGCCACCCAATCGATTTGTGACGTGTCCGATGATCAACGGCAGCGTCACACAGGGGCCAAATATTAGTTTTGAATTTTTCAAGAATACATGCTGATCACTACAGCCTCCAAAGAATTCAAAGTTGTGCATTGGGGTGAGATACACCTTAAAAAAATTTTCAGAGCCACCCAATCGATTTGTGACGTGTCCGATGATTAACGGCAGCGTCACACAGGGGCCAAATATTAGTTTTGAATTTTTCAAGAATACATGCTGATCACTACAGCCTCCAAAAAATTCAAAGATGTGCATTGGGGTGAGATACACCTTAAAAAAAATTCAGAGCCACCCAATCGATTTGTGACGTGCCGATGATCAACGGCAGCGTCACACAGGGGCCAAATATTAGTTTTGAAATTTTCAAGAATACATGCTGATCACTACAGCCTCCAAAAAAATCAAAGATGTGCATTGGGGTGATATACACCTTCAAACAATTTTTCAGAGCGAGCTGAGCGATTTCTGACGTGCCGATGATCAACGGCAGCGTCACACAGGGGCCAAATATTAGTTTTGAATTTTTCAAGAATACATGCTGATCACTACAGCCTCCAAAAAAATCAAAGATGTGCATTGGGGTGAGATACACCTTCAAACAATTTTTCAGAGATAGCTGAGCGATTTCTGACGTGCCGGTGATCAACGGTAACGTCAGAAAGGGGCCAAATATTGGTTTTGAATTTTACAAGAATACATGCTGATCACTACAGCCTCCAAAAAATTCAAAGTTGTGCATTGGGGTGAGATACACCTTAAAAAAATTTTCATAGCCACCCAATCGATTTGTGACGTGTCCGATGATCAACGGCAGCGTCACACAGGGGCCAAATATTAGTTTTGAATTTTTCAAGAATACATGCTGATCACTACAGCCTCCAAAAAATTCAAAGATGTGCATTGGGGTGAGATACACCTTAAAAAAAATTTCAGAGTCACCCAATCAATTTGTGACGTGCCGATGATCAACGGCAGCGTCACACAGGGGCCAAATATTAGTTTTGAATTTTTCAAGAATACATGCTGATCACTACAGCCTCCAAAAAATTCAAAGATGTGCATTGGGGTGAGATACACCTTAAAAAAAATTTCAGAGCCACCCAATCGATTTGTGACGTGCCGATGATCAACGGCAGCGTCACAAAGGGGCCAAATATTAGTTTTGAATTTTTCAAGAATACATGCTGATCACTACAGCCTCCAAAAAAATCAAAGATGTGCATTGGGGTGAGATACACCTTCAAACAATTTTTCAGAGCTAGCTGAGCGATTTCTGACGTGCCGATGATCAACGGCAGCGTCACACAGGGGCCAAATATTAGTTTTGAATTTTTCCAGAATACATGCTGATCACTACAGCCTCCAAAAAAATCAAAGATGTGCATTGGGGTGAGATACACCTTCAAACAATTTTTCAGAGCGAGCTGAGCGATTTCTGACGTGCCGGTGATCAACGGTAACGTCAGAAAGGGGCCAAATATTGGTTTTGAATTTTTCCAGAATACATGCTGATCACTACAGCCTCCAAAAAAATCAAAGATGTGCATTGGGGTGAGATACACCTTCAAACAATTTTTCAGAGCGAGCTGAGCGATTTCTGACGTGCCGATGATCAACGGCAGCGTCACACAGGGGCCAAATATTAGTTTTGAATTTTTCAAGAATACATGCTGATCACTACAGCCTCCAAAAAAATCAAAGATGTGCATTGGGGTGAGATACACCTTCAAACAATTTTTCTGAGCGAGCTGAGCGATTTCTGACGTGCCGGTGATCAACGGTAACGTCAGAAAGGGGCCAAATATTGGTTTTGAATTTTTCAAGAATACATGCTGATCACTACAGCCTCCAAAAAATTCAAAGATGTGCATTGGGGTGAGATACACCTTAAAAAAAATTTCAGAGCCACCCAATCGGGTGCGTTACACAGGGGCCAAATATTAGTTTTGAATTTTTCAAGAATACATACTGATCACTACAGCCTCCAAAAAATTCAAAGATGTGCATTGGGGTGAGATACACCTTTAAAAAATTTTTCAGAGCCACCCAATCGATTTGTGACGTGCCGATGATCAACGGCAGCGTCACAAAGGGGCCAAATATTAGTTTTGAATTTTTCAAGAATACATGCTGATCACTACAGCCTCCAAAAAAATCAAAGATGTGCATTGGGGTGAGATACACCTTCAAACAATTTTTCAGAGCGAGCTGAGCGATTTGTGACGTGCCGATGATCAACGGCAGCGTCACACATGGGCCAAATATTAGTTTTGAATTTTTCAAGAATACATGCTGATCACTACAGCCTCCAAAAAATTCAAAGATGTGCATTGGGTCGAGATACACCTTAAAAAAAATTTCAGAGCCACCCAATCGATTTGTGACGTGCCGATGATCAACGGCAGCGTCACACAGGGGCCAAATATTAGTTTTGAATTTTTCAAGAATACATGCTGATCACTACAGCCTCCAAAAAATTCAAAGATGTGCATTGGGGTGAGATACACCTTAAAAAAAATTTCAGAGCCACCCAATCGATTTGTGACGTGCCGATGATCAACGGCAGCGTCACAAAGGGGCCAAATATTAGTTTTGAATTTTTCAAGAATACATGCTGATCACTACAGCCTCCAAAAAAATCAAAGATGTGCATTGGGGTGAGATACACCTTCAAACAATTTTTCTGAGCGAGCTGAGCGATTTCTGAAGTGCCGGTGATCAACGGTAACGTCAGAAAGGGGCCAAATATTGGTTTTGAATTTTTCAAGAATACATGCTGATCACTACAGCCTCCAAAAAAATCAAAGATGTGCATTGGGGTGAGATACACCTTCAACCAATTTTTCTGAGCGAGCTGAGCGATTTGTGACGTGCCGATGATCAACGGCAGCGTCACAAAGGGGCCAAATATTAGTTTTGAATTTTTCAAGAATACATACTACTGATCACTACAGCCTCCAAAAAATTCAAAGATGTGCATTGGGGTGAGATACACCTTAAAAAAAATTTCAGAGCCACCCAATCGATTTGTGACGTGCCGATGATCAACGGCAGCGTCACAAAGGGGCCAAATATTAGTTTTGAATTTTTCAAGAATACATGCTGATCACTACAGCCTCCAAAAAAATCAAAGATGTGCATTGGGGTGAGATACACCTTCAAACAATTTTTCTGAGCGAGCTGAGCGATTTCTGACGTGCCGGTGATCAACGGTAACGTCAGAAAGGGGCCAAATATTGGTTTTGAATTTTTGATCACTACAGCCTCCAAAAAATTCAAAGTTGTGCATTGGGGTGAGATACACCTTAAAAAAAATTTCAGAGCCACCCAATCGGGTGCGTCACACAGGGGCCAAATATTAGTTTTGAATTTTTCAAGAATACATGCTGATCACTACAGCCTCCAAAAAATTCAAAGATGTGCATTGGGGTGAGATACACCTTCAAACAATTTTTCAGAGATAGCTGAGCGATTTCTGACGTGCCGGTGATCAACGGTAACGTCACACAGGGGCCAAATATTGGTTTTGAATTTTTCCAGAATACATGCTGATCACTACAGCCTCCAAAAAAATCAAAGATGTGCATTGGGGTGAGATACACCTTCAAACAATTTTTCTGAGCGAGGTGAGCGATTTCTGACGTGCCGGTGATCAACGGTAACGTCAGAAAGGGGCCAAATATTGGTTTTGAATTTTTCAAGAATACATGCTGATCACTACAGCCTCCAAAGAATTCAAAGTTGTGCATTGGGGTGAGATACACCTTAAAAAAATTTTCAGAGCCACCCAATCGATTTGTGACGTGTCCGATGATCAACGGCAGCGTCACACAGGGGCCAAATATTAGTTTTGAATTTTTCAAGAATACATGCTGATCACTACAGCCTCCAAAGAATTCAAAGTTGTGCATTGGGGTGAGATACACCTTAAAAAAATTTTCAGAGCCACCCAATCGATTTGTGACGTGTCCGATGATCAACGGCAGCGTCACACAGGGGCCAAATATTAGTTTTGAATTTTTCAAGAATACATGCTGATCACTACAGCCTCCAAAAAATTCAAAGATGTGCATTGGGGTGAGATACACCTTAAAAAAAATTCAGAGCCACCCAATCGATTTGTGACGTGCCGATGATCAACGGCAGCGTCACACAGGGGCCAAATATTAGTTTTGAAATTTTCCAGAATACATGCTGATCACTACAGCCTCCAAAAAATTCAAAGATGTGCATTGGGGTGAGATACACCTTAAAAAAAATTCAGAGCCACCCAATCGATTTGTGACGTGCCGATGATCAACGGCAGCGTCACACAGGGGCCAAATATTAGTTTTGAAATTTTCAAGAATACATGCTGATCACTACAGCCTCCAAAAAAATCAAAGATGTGCATTGGGGTGATATACACCTTCAAACAATTTTTCAGAGCGAGCTGAGCGATTTCTGACGTGCCGATGATCAACGGCAGCGTCACACAGGGGCCAAATATTAGTTTTGAATTTTTCAAGAATACATGCTGATCACTACAGCCTCCAAAAAATTCAAAGATGTGCATTGGGGTGAGATACACCTTAAAAAAAATTTCAGAGCCACCCAATCGGGTGCGTTACACAGGGGCCAAATATTAGTTTTGAATTTTTCAAGAATACATACTGATCACTACAGCCTCCAAAAAATTCAAAGATGTGCATTGGGGTGAGATACACCTTCAAACAATTTTTCTGAGCGAGCTGAGCGATTTGTGACGTGCCGATGATCAACGGCAGCGTCACACAGGGGCCAAATATTAGTTTTGAATTTTTCAAGAATACATGCTGATCACTACAGCCTCCAAAAAAATCAAAGATGTGCATTGGGGTGAGATACACCTTCAAACAATTTTTCAGAGATAGCTGAGCGATTTCTGACGTGCCGGTGATCAACGGTAACGTCAGAAAGGGGCCAAATATTGGTTTTGAATTTTTCAAGAATACATGCTGATCACTACAGCCTCCAAAAAATTCAAAGTTGTGCATTGGGGTGAGATACACCTTAAAAAAATTTTCATAGCCACCCAATCGATTTGTGACGTGTCCTATGATCAACGGCAGCGTCACACAGGGGCCAAATATTAGTTTTGAATTTTTCAAGAATACATGCTGATCACTACAGCCTCCAAAAAATTCAAAGATGTGCATTGGGGTGAGATACACCTTAAAAAAAATTTCAGAGTCACCCAATCGATTTGTGACGTGCCGATGATCAACGGCAGCGTCACACAGGGGCCAAATATTAGTTTTGAATTTTTCAAGAATACATGCTGATCACTACAGCCTCCAAAAAAATCAAAGATGTGCATTGGGGTGAGATACACCTTCAAACAATTTTTCTGAGCGAGGTGAGCGATTTCTGACGTGCCGGTGATCAACGGTAACGTCAGAAAGGGGCCAAATATTGGTTTTGAATTTTTCAAGAATACATGCTGATCACTACAGCCTCCAAAGAATTCAAAGTTGTGCATTGGGGTGAGATACACCTTAAAAAAATTTTCAGAGCCACCCAATCGATTTGTGACGTGTCCGATGATCAACGGCAGCGTCACACAGGGGCCAAATATTAGTTTTGAATTTTTCAAGAATACATGCTGATCACTACAGCCTCCAAAGAATTCAAAGTTGTGCATTGGGGTGAGATACACCTTAAAAAAATTTTCAGAGCCACCCAATCGATTTGTGACGTGTCCGATGATCAACGGCAGCGTCACACAGGGGCCAAATATTAGTTTTGAATTTTTCAAGAATACATGCTGATCACTACAGCCTCCAAAAAATTCAAAGATGTGCATTGGGGTGAGATACACCTTAAAAAAAATTCAGAGCCACCCAATCGATTTGTGACGTGCCGATGATCAACGGCAGCGTCACACAGGGGCCAAATATTAGTTTTGAAATTTTCAAGAATACATGCTGATCACTACAGCCTCCAAAAAATTCAAAGATGTGCATTGGGGTGAGATACACCTTAAAAAAAATTCAGAGCCACCCAATCGATTTGTGACGTGCCGATGATCAACGGCAGCGTCACACAGGGGCCAAATATTAGTTTTGAAATTTTCAAGAATACATGCTGATCACTACAGCCTCCAAAAAAATCAAAGATGTGCATTGGGGTGATATACACCTTCAAACAATTTTTCAGAGCGAGCTGAGCGATTTCTGACGTGCCGATGATCAACGGCAGCGTCACACAGGGGCCAAATATTAGTTTTGAATTTTTCAAGAATACATGCTGATCACTACAGCCTCCAAAAAATTCAAAGATGTGCATTGGGGTGAGATACACCTTAAAAAAAATTTCAGAGCCACCCAATCGGGTGCGTTACACAGGGGCCAAATATTAGTTTTGAATTTTTCAAGAATACATACTGATCACTACAGCCTCCAAAAAATTCAAAGATGTGCATTGGGGTGAGATACACCTTCAAACAATTTTTCTGAGCGAGCTGAGCGATTTGTGACGTGCCGATGATCAACGGCAGCGTCACACAGGGGCCAAATATTAGTTTTGAATTTTTCAAGAATACATGCTGATCACTACAGCCTCCAAAAAAATCAAAGATGTGCATTGGGGTGAGATACACCTTCAAACAATTTTTCAGAGATAGCTGAGCGATTTCTGACGTGCCGGTGATCAACGGTAACGTCAGAAAGGGGCCAAATATTGGTTTTGAATTTTTCAAGAATACATGCTGATCACTACAGCCTCCAAAAAATTCAAAGTTGTGCATTGGGGTGAGATACACCTTAAAAAAATTTTCATAGCCACCCAATCGATTTGTGACGTGTCCTATGATCAACGGCAGCGTCACACAGGGGCCAAATATTAGTTTTGAATTTTTCAAGAATACATGCTGATCACTACAGCCTCCAAAAAATTCAAAGATGTGCATTGGGGTGAGATACACCTTAAAAAAAATTTCAGAGTCACCCAATCGATTTGTGACGTGCCGATGATCAACGGCAGCGTCACACAGGGGCCAAATATTAGTTTTGAATTTTTCAAGAATACATGCTGATCACTACAGCCTCCAAAAAAATCAAAGATGTGCATTGGGGTGAGATACACCTTCAAACAATTTTTCTGAGCGAGCTGAGCGATTTATGACGTGCCGGTGATCAACGGTAACGTCAGAAAGGGGCCAAATATTGGTTTTGAATTTTTCAAGAATACATGCTGATCACTACAGCCTCCAAAGAATTCAAAGTTGTGCATTGGGGTGAGATACACCTTAAAAAAATTTTCAGAGCCACCCAATCGATTTGTGACGTGTCCGATGATCAACGGCAGCGTCACACAGGGGCCAAATATTAGTTTTGAATTTTTCAAGAATACATGCTGATCACTACAGCCTCCAAAGAATTCAAAGTTGTGCATTGGGGTGAGATACACCTTAAAAAAATTTTCAGAGCCACCCAATCGATTTGTGACGTGTCCGATGATCAACGGCAGCGTCACACAGGGGCCAAATATTAGTTTTGAATTTTTCAAGAATACATGCTGATCACTACAGCCTCCAAAAAATTCAAAGATGTGCATTGGGGTGAGATACACCTTAAAAAAAATTCAGAGCCACCCAATCGATTTGTGACGTGCCGATGATCAACGGCAGCGTCACACAGGGGCCAAATATTAGTTTTGAAATTTTCAAGAATACATGCTGATCACTACAGCCTCCAAAAAATTCAAAGATGTGCATTGGGGTGAGATACACCTTAAAAAAAATTCAGAGCCACCCAATCGATTTGTGACGTGCCGATGATCAACGGCAGCGTCACACAGGGGCCAAATATTAGTTTTGAAATTTTCAAGAATACATGCTGATCACTACAGCCTCCAAAAAAATCAAAGATGTGCATTGGGGTGATATACACCTTCAAACAATTTTTCAGAGCGAGCTGAGCGATTTCTGACGTGCCGATGATCAACGGCAGCGTCACACAGGGGCCAAATATTAGTTTTGAATTTTTCAAGAATACATGCTGATCACTACAGCCTCCAAAAAATTCAAAGATGTGCATTGGGGTGAGATACACCTTAAAAAAAATTTCAGAGCCACCCAATCGGGTGCGTTACACAGGGGCTAAATATTAGTTTTGAATTTTTCAAGAATACATACTGATCACTACAGCCTCCAAAAAATTCAAAGATGTGCATTGGGGTGAGATACACCTTCAAACAATTTTTCTGAGCGAGCTGAGCGATTTGTGACGTGCCGATGATCAACGGCAGCGTCACACAGGGGCCAAATATTAGTTTTGAATTTTTCAAGAATACATGCTGATCACTACAGCCTCCAAAAAAATCAAAGATGTGCATTGGGGTGAGATACACCTTCAAACAATTTTTCAGAGATAGCTGAGCGATTTCTGACGTGCCGGTGATCAACGGTAACGTCAGAAAGGGGCCAAATATTGGTTTTGAATTTTTCAAGAATACATGCTGATCACTACAGCCTCCAAAAAATTCAAAGTTGTGCATTGGGGTGAGATACACCTTAAAAAAATTTTCATAGCCACCCAATCGATTTGTGACGTGTCCTATGATCAACGGCAGCGTCACACAGGGGCCAAACATTAGTTTTGAATTTTTCAAGAATACATGCTGATCACTACAGCCTCCAAAAAATTCAAAGATGTGCATTGGGGTGAGATACACCTTAAAAAAAATTTCAGAGTCACCCAATCGATTTGTGACGTGCCGATGATCAACGGCAGCGTCACACAGGGGCCAAATATTAGTTTTGAATTTTTCAAGAATACATACTACTGATCACTACAGCCTCCAAAAAATTCAAAGATGTGCATTGGGGTGAGATACACCTTAAAAAAAATTTCAGAGCCACCCAATCGATTTGTGACGTGCCGATGATCAACGGCAGCGTCACACAGGGGCCAAATATTAGTTTTGAATTTTTCAAGAATACATGCTGATCACTACAGCCTCCAAAGAATTCAAAGTTGTGCATTGGGGTGAGATACACCTTAAAAAAATTTTCAGAGCCACCCAATCGATTTGTGACGTGTCCGATGATCAACGGCAGCGTCACACAGGGGCCAAATATTAGTTTTGAATTTTTCAAGAATACATGCTGATCACTACAGCCTCCAAAAAATTCAAAGATGTGCATTGGGGTGAGATACACCTTAAAAAAAATTCAGAGCCACCCAATCGATTTGTGACGTGCCGATGATCAACGGCAGCGTCACACAGGGGCCAAATATTAGTTTTGAAATTTTCAAGAATACATGCTGATCACTACAGCCTCCAAAAAAATCAAAGATGTGCATTGGGGTGATATACACCTTCAAACAATTTTTCAGAGCGAGCTGAGCGATTTCTGACGTGCCGATGATCAACGGCAGCGTCACACAGGGGCCAAATATTAGTTTTGAATTTTTCAAGAATACATGCTGATCACTACAGCCTCCAAAAAATTCAAAGATGTGCATTGGGGTGAGATACACCTTAAAAAAAATTTCAGAGCCACCCAATCGGGTGCGTTACACAGGGGCCAAATATTAGTTTTGAATTTTTCAAGAATACATACTGATCACTACAGCCTCCAAAAAATTCAAAGATGTGCATTGGGGTGAGATACACCTTCAAACAATTTTTCTGAGCGAGCTGAGCGATTTGTGACGTGCCGATGATCAACGGCAGCGTCACACAGGGGCCAAATATTAGTTTTGAATTTTTCAAGAATACATGCTGATCACTACAGCCTCCAAAAAAATCAAAGATGTGCATTGGGGTGAGATACACCTTCAAACAATTTTTCAGAGATAGCTGAGCGATTTCTGACGTGCCGGTGATCAACGGCAGCGTCACACAGGGGCCAAATATTAGTTTTGAATTTTTCAAGAATACATGCTGATCACTACAGCCTATAAAAAATTCAAAGATGTGCATTGGGGTGAGATACACCTTAAAAAAAATTTCAGAGTCACCCAATCGATTTGTGACGTGCCGATGATCAACGGCAGCGTCACACAGGGGCCAAATATTAGTTTTGAATTTTTCAAGAATACATGCTGATCACTACAGCCTCCAAAAAATTCAAAGATGTGCATTGGGGTGAGATACACCTTAAAAAAAATTTCAGAGCCACCCAATCGATTTGTGACGTGCCGATGATCAACGGCAGCGTCACAAAGGGGCCAAATATTAGTTTTGAATTTTTCAAGAATACATGCTGATCACTACAGCCTCCAAAAAAATCAAAGATGTGCATTGGGGTGAGATACACCTTCAAACAATTTTTCAGAGCTAGCTGAGCGATTTCTGACGTGCCGATGATCAACGGCAGCGTCACACAGGGGCCAAATATTAGTTTTGAATTTTTCCAGAATACATGCTGATCACTACAGCCTCCAAAAAAATCAAAGATGTGCATTGGGGTGAGATACACCTTCAAACAATTTTTCAGAGCGAGCTGAGCGATTTCTGACGTGCCGGTGATCAACGGTAACGTCAGAAAGGGGCCAAATATTGGTTTTGAATTTTTCCAGAATACATGCTGATCACTACAGCCTCCAAAAAAATCAAAGATGTGCATTGGGGTGAGATACACCTTCAAACAATTTTTCAGAGCGAGCTGAGCGATTTCTGACGTGCCGATGATCAACGGCAGCGTCACACAGGGGCCAAATATTAGTTTTGAATTTTTCAAGAATACATGCTGATCACTACAGCCTCCAAAAAATTCAAAGATGTGCATTGGGGTAAGATACACCTTAAAAAAAATTTCAGAGCCACCCAATCGGGTGCGTTACACAGGGGCCAAATATTAGTTTTGAATTTTTCAAGAATACATACTGATCACTACAGCCTCCAAAAAATTCAAAGATGTGCATTGGGGTGAGATACACCTTAAAAAAAATTTTCAGAGCCACCCAATCGATTTGTGACGTGCCGATGATCAACGGCAGCGTCACAAAGGGGCCAAATATTAGTTTTGAATTTTTCAAGAATACATGCTGATCACTACAGCCTCCAAAAAAATCAAAGATGTGCATTGGGGTGAGATACACCTTCAAACAATTTTTCAGAGCGAGCTGAGCGATTTGTGACGTGCCGATGATCAACGGCAGCGTCACACATGGGCCAAATATTAGTTTTGAATTTTTCAAGAATACATGCTGATCACTACAGCCTCCAAAAAATTCAAAGATGTGCATTGGGGTGAGATACACCTTAAAAAAAATTTCAGAGCCACCCAATCGATTTGTGACGTGCCGATGATCAACGGCAGCGTCACACAGGGGCCAAATATTAGTTTTGAAATTTTCAAGAATACATGCTGATCACTACAGCCTCCAAAAATTCAAAGATGTGCATTGGGGTGAGATACATCTTAAAAAAAATTTCAGAGCCACCCAATCGATTTGTGACGTGCCGATGATCAACGGCAGCGTCACAAAGGGGCCAAATATTAGTTTTGAATTTTTCAAGAATACATGCTGATCACTACAGCCTCCAAAAAAATCAAAGATGTGCATTGGGGTGAGATACACCTTCAAACAATTTTTCTGAGCGAGCTGAGCGATTTATGACGTGCCGGTGATCAACGGTAACGTCAGAAAGGGGCCAAATATTGGTTTTGAATTTTTCAAGAATACATGCTGATCACTACAGCCTCCAAAAAAATCAAAGATGTGCATTGGGGTGAGATACACCTTCAAACAATTTTTCTGAGCGAGCTGAGCGATTTGTGACGTGCCGATGATCAACGGCAGCGTCACAAAGGGGCCAAATATTAGTTTTGAATTTTTCAAGAATACATGCTGATCACTACAGCCTCCAAAAAAATCAAAGATGTGCATTGGGGTGAGATACACCTTAAAAAAAATTTCAGAGCCACCCAATCGGGTGCGTTACACAGGGGCCAAATATTAGTTTTGAATTTTTCAAGAATACATACTGATCACTACAGCCTCCAAAAAATTCAAAGATGTGCATTGGGGTGAGATACACCTTTAAAAAAATTTTCAGAGCCACCCAATCGATTTGTGACGTGCCGATGATCAACGGCAGCGTCACAAAGGGGCCAAATATTAGTTTTGAATTTTTCAAGAATACATGCTGATCACTACAGCCTCCAAAAAAATCAAAGATGTGCATTGGGGTGAGATACACCTTCAAACAATTTTTCTGAGCGAGCTGAGCGATTTATGACGTGCCGGTGATCAACGGTAACGTCAGAAAGGGGCCAAATATTGGTTTTGAATTTTTCAAGAATACATGCTGATCACTACAGCCTCCAAAAAAATCAAAGATGTGCATTGGGGTGAGATACACCTTCAAACAATTTTTCAGAGCGAGCTGAGCGATTTCTGACGTGCCGGTGATCAACGGTAACGTCAGAAAGGGGCCAAATATTGGTTTTGAATTTTTCCAGAATACATGCTGATCACTACAGCCTCCAAAAAAATCAAAGATGTGCATTGGGGTGGATACACCTTAAAAAAAATTTCAGAGCCACCCAATCGGGTGCGTCACACAGGGCCCAAATATTAGTTTTGAATTTTTCAAGAATACATGCTGATCACTACAGCCTCCAAAAAAAAGCAAAGATGTGCATTGGGGTGAGATACACCTTCAAACAATTTTTCAGAGCGAGCTGAGCGATTTCTGACGTGCCGGTGATCAACAGTAACGTCACACAGGGGCCAAATATTGGTTTTGAATTTTTCCAGAATACATGCTGATCACTACAGCCTCCAAAAAATTCAAAGTTGTGCATTGGGGTGAGATACACCTTCAAACAATTTTTCTGAGCGAGCTGAGCGATTTGTGACGTGCCGATGATCAACGTCAGCGTCACAATGCACATCTTCGATTTTTTTTGAGGCTGTAGTGATCAGCATGTATTCTGGAAAAATTCAAAACCAATTTTTGGCCCCTTTCTGACGTTACCGTTGATCACCGGCACGTCAGAAATCGCTCAGCTCGCTCTGAAAAATTGTTTGAAGGTGTATCACTACAGCCTCCAAAAAATTCAAAGATGTGCATTGGGGTGAGATACACCTTAAAAAAATTTCAGAGCCACCCAATCGATTTGTGACGTGCCGATGATCAACGGCAGCGTCACACAGGGGCCAAATATTAGTTTTGAATTTTTCAAGAATACATGCTGATCACTACAGCCTCCAAAAAAATCAAAGATGTGCATTGGGGTGAGATACACCTTCAAACAATTTTTCAGAGCGAGCTGAGCGATTTGTGACGTGCCGATGATCAACGGCAGCGTCACACAGGGGCCAAATATTAGTTTTGAATTTTTCAAGAATACATGCTGATCACTACAGCCTCCAAAAAAATCAAAGATGTGCATTGGGGTGAGATACACCTTCAAACAATTTTTCTGAGCGAGCTGAGCGATTTCTGACGTGCCGGTGATCAACGGTAACGTCAGAAAAGGGCCAAATATTGGTTTTGAATTTTTCAAGAATACATGCTGATCACTACAGCCTCCAAAAAATTCAAAGATGTGCATTGGGGTGAGATACACCTTAAAAAAAATTTCAGAGCCACCCAATCGGGTGCGTTACACAGGGGCCAAATATTAGTTTTGAATTTTTCAAGAATACATACTGATCACTACAGCCTCCAAAAAATTCAAAGATGTGCATTGGGGTGAGATACACCTTAAAAAAAATTTTCAGAGCCACCCAATCGATTTGTGACGTGCCGATGATCAACGGCAGCGTCACAAAGGGGCCAAATATTAGTTTTGAATTTTTCAAGAATACATGCTGATCACTACAGCCTCCAAAAAAATCAAAGATGTGCATTGGGGTGAGATACACCTTCAAACAATTTTTCTGAGCGAGCTGAGCGATTTCTGACGTGCCGGTGATCAACGGTAACGTCAGAAAGGGGCCAAATATTAGTTTTGAATTTTTCAAGAATACATGCTGATCACTACAGCCTCCAAAAAATTCAAAGATGTGCATTGGGGTGAGATACACCTTAAAAAAAATTTCAGAGCCACCCAATCGGGTGCGTTACACAGGGGCCAAATATTAGTTTTGAATTTTTCAAGAATACATACTGATCACTACAGCCTCCAAAAAATTCAAAGATGTGCATTGGGGTGAGATACACCTTAAAAAAAATTTTCAGAGCCACCCAATCGATTTGTGACGTGCCGATGATCAACGGCAGCGTCACAAAGGGGCCAAATATTAGTTTTGAATTTTTCAAGAATACATGCTGATCACTACAGCCTCCAAAAAAATCAAAGATGTGCATTGGGGTGAGATACACCTTCAAACAATTTTTCTGAGCGAGCTGAGCGATTTGTGACGTGCCGATGATCAACGGCAGCGTCACACAGGGGCCAAATATTAGTTTTGAATTTTTCAAGAATACATGCTGATCACTACAGCCTCCAAAAAAATCAAAGATGTGCATTGGGGTGAGATACACCTTCAAACAATTTTTCAGAGATAGCTGAGCGATTTCTGACGTGCCGGTGATCAACGGTAACGTCAGAAAGGGGCCAAATATTGGTTTTGAATTTTTCAAGAATACATGCTGATCACTACAGCCTCCAAAAAATTCAAAGTTGTGCATTGGGGTGAGATACACCTTACAAAAATTTTCATAGCCACCCAATCGATTTGTGACGTGTCCGATGATCAACGGCAGCGTCACACAGGGGCCAAATATTAGTTTTGAATTTTTCAAGAATACATGCTGATCACTACAGCCTCCAAAAAATTCAAAGATGTGCATTGGGGTGAGATACACCTTAAAAAAAATTTCAGAGCCACCCAATCGATTTGTGACGTGCCGATGATCAACGGCAGCGTCACACAGGGGCCAAATATTAGTTTTGAAATTTTCAAGAATACATGCTGATCACTACAGCCTCCAAAAAATTCAAAGATGTGCATTGGGGTGAGATACACCTTAAAAAAAATTTCAGAGCCACCCAATCGATTTGTGACGTGCCGATGATCAACGGCAGCGTCACAAAGGGGCCAAATATTAGTTTTGAATTTTTCAAGAATACATGCTGATCACTACAGCCTCCAAAAAAATCAAAGATGTGCATTGGGGTGAGATACACCTTCAAACAATTTTTCAGAGCGAGCTGAGCGATTTCTGACGTGCCGGTGATCAACGGTAACGTCAGAAAGGGGCCAAATATTGGTTTTGAATTTTTCAAGAATACATGCTGATCACTACAGCCTCCAAAAAATCAAAGATGTGCATTGGGGTGAGATACACCTTCAAACAATTTTTCTGAGCGAGCTGAGCGATTTGTGACGTGCCGATGATCAACGGCAGCGTCACAAAGGAGCCAAATATTAGTTTTGAATTTTTCAAGAATACATACTGATCATTACAGCCTCCAAAAAATTCAAAGATGTGCATTGGGGTGAGATACACCTTAAAAAAAATTTCAGAGCCACCCAATCGATTTGTGACGTGCCGATGATCAACGGCAGCGTCACAAAGGGGCCAAATATTAGTTTTGAATTTTTCAAGAATACATGCTGATCACTACAGCCTCCAAAAAAATCAAAGATGTGCATTGGGGTGAGATACACCTTCAAACAATTTTTCAGAGCGAGCTGAGCGATTTCTGACGTGCCGGTGATCAACGGTAACGTCAGAAAGGGGCCAAATATTGGTTTTGAATTTTTGATCACTACAGCCTCCAAAAAATTCAAAGATGTGCATTGGGGTGAGATACACCTTAAAAAAAATTTCAGAGCCACCCAATCGGGTGCGTCACACAGGGGCCAAATATTAGTTTTGAATTTTTCAAGAATACATGCTGATCACTACAGCCTCAAAAAAAATCAAAGATGTGCATTGGGGTGAGATACACCTTCAAACAATTTTTCAGAGATAGCTGAGCGATTCCTGACGTGCCGGTGATCAACGGTAACGTCACACAGGGGCCAAATATTGGTTTTGAATTTTTCCAGAATACATGCTGATCACTACAGCCTCCAAAAAAATCAAAGATGTGCATTGGGGTGAGATACACCTTCAAACAATTTTTCTGAGCGAGCTGAGCGATTTCTGAAGTGCCGGTGATCAACAATAAAGTCAGAAAGGGGCCAAATATTGGTTTTGAATTTTTCAAGAATACATGCTGATCACTACAGCCTCCAAAAAATTCAAAGATGTGCATTGGGGTGAGATACACCTTAAAAAAAATTTCAGAGCCACCCAATCGGGTGCGTCACACAGGGGCCAAATATTAGTTTTGAATTTTTCAAGAATACATGCTGATCACTACAGCCTCCAAAAAAATCAAAGATGTGCATTGGGGTGAGATACACCTTCAAACAATTTTTCAGAGATAGCTGAGCGATTTCTGACGTGCCGGTGATCAACGGTAACGTCACACAGGGGCCAAATATTGGTTTTGAATTTTTCCAGAATACATGCTGATCACTACAGCCTCCAAAAAAATCAAAGATGTGCATTGGGGTGAGATACACCTTCAAACAATTTTTCTGAGCGAGCTGAGCGATTTCTGAAGTGCCGGTGATCAACGGTAACGTCAGAAAGGGGCCAAATATTGGTTTTGAATTTTTCAAGAATACATGCTGATCATTACAGCCTCCAAAAAATTCAAAGTTGTGCATTGGGGTGAGATACACCTTAAAAAAAATTTCAGAGCCACCCAATCGGGTGCGTCGTACAGGGGCCAAATATTAGTTTTGAATTTTTCAAGAATACATGCTGATCACTACAGCCTCCAAAAAAATCAAAGATGTGCATTGGGGTGAGATACACCTTCAAACAATTTTTCAGAGATAGCTGAGCGTTTTCTGACGTGCCGGTGATCAACGGTAACGTCACACAGGGGCCAAATATTGGTTTGAATTTTTCAAGAATATATGCTGATCACTACAGCCTCCAAAAAAATCAAAGATGTGCATTGGGGTGAGATACACCTTCAAACAATTTTTCTGAGCGAGGTGAGCGATTTCTGACGTGCCGGTGATCAACGGTAACGTCAGAAAGGGGCCAAATATTGGTTTTGAATTTTTCAAGAATACATGCTGATCACTACAGCCTCCAAAAAATTCAAAGTTGTGCATTGGGGTGAGATACACCTTAAAAAAATTTTCAGAGCACCCAATCGATTTGTGACGTGTCCGATGATCAACGGCAGCGTCACACAGGGGCCAAATATTAGTTTTGAATTTTTCAAGAATACATGCTGATCACTACAGCCTCCAAAAAATTCAAAGATGTGCATTGGGGTGAGATACACCTTAAAAATAATTTCAGAGCCACCCAATCGGGTGCGTTACACAGGGGCCAAATATTAGTTTTGAATTTTTCAAGAATACATACTGATCACTACAGCCTCCAAAAAATTCAAAGATGTGCATTGGGGTGAGATACACCTTAAAAAAAATTTTCAGAGCCACCCAATCGATTTGTGACGTGCCGATGATCAACGGCAGCGTCACACAGGGGCCAAATATTAGTTTTGAATTTTTCAAGAATACATGCTGATCAGTACAGCCTCCAAAAAATTCAAAGATGTGCATTGGGGTGAGATACACCTTCAAACAATTTTTCAGAGATAGCTGAGCGATTTCTGACGTGCCGGTGATCAACGGTAACGTCACACAGGGGCCAAATATTGGTTTTGAATTTTTCCAGAATACATGCTGATCACTACAGCCTCCAAAAAAATCAAAGATGTGCATTGGGGTGAGATACACCTTCAAACAATTTTTCTGAGCGAGCTGAGCGATTTCTGAAGTGCCGGTGATCAACGGTAACGTCAGAAAGGGGCCAAATATTGGTTTTGAATTTTTCAAGAATACATGCTGATCATTACAGCCTCCAAAAAATTCAAAGTTGTGCATTGGGGTGAGATACACCTTAAAAAAAATTTCAGAGCCACCCAATCGGGTGCGTCGTACAGGGGCCAAATATTAGTTTTGAATTTTTCAAGAATACATGCTGATCACTACAGCCTCCAAAAAAATCAAAGATGTGCATTGGGGTGAGATACACCTTCAAACAATTTTTCAGAGATAGCTGAGCGATTTCTGACGTGCCGGTGATCAACGGTAACGTCACACAGGGGCCAAATATTGGTTTGAATTTTTCAAGTATACATGCTGATCACTACAGCCTCTAAAAAAATCAAAGATGTGCATTGGGGTGAGATACACCTTCAAACAATTTTTCTGAGCGAGGTGAGCGATTTCTGACGTGCCGGTGATCAACGGTAACGTCAGAAAGGGGCCAAATATTGGTTTTGAATTTTTCCAGAATACATGCTGATCACTACAGCCTCCAAAAAATTCAAAGTTGTGCATTGGGGTGAGATACACCTTAAAAAAAATTTTCAGAGCCACCCAATCGATTTGTGACGTGTCCGATGATCAACGGCAGCGTCACAAAGGGGCCAAATATTAGTTTTGAATTTTTCAAGAATACATGCTGATCAGTACAGCCTCCAAAAAAATCAAAGATGTGCATTGGGGTGAGATACACCTTCAAACAATTTTTCAGAGCGAGCTGAGCGATTTGTGACGTGCCGATGATCAACGGCAGCGTCACACATGGGCCAAATATTAGTTTTGAATTTTTCAAGAATACATGCTGATCACTACAGCCTCCAAAAAATTCAAAGTTGTGCATTGGGGTGAGATACACCTAAAAAATATTTTCATAGCCACCCAATCGATTTGTGACGTGTCCGATGATCAACGGCAGCGTCACAGAGGGGCCAAATATTAGTTTTGAATTTTTCAAGAATACATGCTGATCACTACAGCCTCCAAAAAATTCAAAGATGTGCATTGGGGTGAGATACACCTTAAAAAAAATTTCAGAGCCACCCAATCGATTTGTGACGTGCCGATGATCAACGGCAGCGTCACACAGGGGCCAAATATTAGTTTTGAAATTTTCAAGAATACATGCTGATCACTACAGCCTCCAAAAAATTCAAAGATGTGCATTGGGGTGAGATACACCTTAAAAAAATTTCAGAGCCACCCAATCGGGTGCGTTACACAGGGGCCAAATATTAGTTTTGAATTTTTCAAGAATACATACTGATCACTACAGCCTCCAAAAAATTCAAAGATGTGCATTGGGGTGAGATACACCTTAAAAAAAATTTTCAGAGCCACCCATTCGATTTGTGACGTGCCGATGATCAACGGCAGCGTCACAAAGGGGCCAAATATTAGTTTTGAATTTTTCAAGAATACATGCTGATCAGTACAGCCTCCAAAAAAATCAAAGTTGTGCATTGGGGTGAGATACACCTAAAAAATATTTTCATAGCCACCCAATCGATTTGTGACGTGTCCGATGATCAACGGCAGCGTCACAAAGGGGCCAAATATTAGTTTTGAATTTTTCCAGAATACATGCTGATCACTACAGCCTCCAAAAAAATCAAAGATGTGCATTGGGGTGAGATACACCTTCAAACAATTTTTCAGAGCGAGCTGAGCGATTTGTGACGTGCCGATGATCAACGGCAGCGTCACACAGGGGCCAAATATTAGTTTTGAATTTTTCAAGAATACATGCTGATCACTACAGCCTCCAAAAAAATCAAAGAAGTGCATTGGGGTGAGATACACCTTCAAACAATTTTTCAGAGCGAGCTGAGCGATTTCTGACGTGCCGGTGATCAACGGTAACGTCAGAAAGGGGCCAAATATTGGTTTTGAATTTTTCCAGAATACATGCTGATCACTACAGCCTCCAAAAAAATCAAAGATGTGCATTGGGGTGAGATACACCTTCAAACAATTTTTCTGAGCGAGCTGAGCGATTTCTGACGTGCCGGTGATCAACGGTAACGTCACACAGGGGCCAAATATTGGTTTGAATTTTTCAAGAATATATGCTGATCACTACAGCCTCCAAAAAAATCAAAGATGTGCATTGGGGTGAGATACACCTTCAAACAATTTTTCTGAGCGAGGTGAGCGATTTCTGACGTTCCGGTGATCAACGGTAACGTCAGAAAGGGGCCAAATATTGGTTTTGAATTTTTCAAGAATACATGCTGATCACTACAGCCTCCAAAAAATTCAAAGTTGTGCATTGGGGTGAGATACACCTTAAAAAAATTTTCAGAGCCACCCAATCGATTTGTGACGTGTCCGATGATCAACGGCAGCGTCACACAGGGGCCAAATATTAGTTTTGAATTTTTCAAGAATACATGCTGATCACTACAGCCTCCAAAAAATTCAAAGATGTGCATTGGGGTGAGATACACCTTAAAACAATTTCAGAGCCACCCAATCGGGTGCGTTACACAGGGGCCAAATATTAGTTTTGAATTTTTCAAGAATACATACTGATCACTACAGCCTCCAAAAAATTCAAAGATGTGCATTGGGGTGAGATACACCTTAAAAAAAATTTTCAGAGCCACCCAATCGATTTGTGACGTGCCGATGATCAACGGCAGCGTCACACAGGGGCCAAATATTAGTTTTGAATTTTTCAAGAATACATGCTGATCACTACAGCCTCCAAAAAATTCAAAGATGTGCATTGGGGTGAGATACACCTTAAAAAAAATTTCAGAGCCACCCAATCGGGTGCGTCACACAGGTGCCAAATATTGGTTTTGAATTTTTCCAGAATACATGCTGATCACTACAGCCTCCAAAAAAATCAAAGATGTGCATTGGGGTGAGATACACCTTCAAACAATTTTTCTGAGCGAGCTGAGCGATTTCTGAAGTGCCGGTGATCAACGGTAACGTCAGAAAGGGGCCAAATATTGGTTTTGAATTTTTCAAGAATACATGCTGATCACTACAGCCTCAAAAAAAATCAAAGATGTGCATTGGGGTGAGATACACCTTCAAACAATTTTTCAGAGATAGCTGAGCGATTTCTGACGTGCCGGTGATCAACGGTAACGTCACACAGGGGCCAAATATTGGTTTGAATTTTTCAAGAATACATGCTGATCACTACAGCCTCTAAAAAAATCAAAGATGTGCATTGGGGTGAGATACACCTTCAAACAATTTTTCTGAGCGAGGTGAGCGATTTCTGACGTGCCGGTGATCAACGGTAACGTCAGAAAGGGGCCAAATATTGGTTTTGAATTTTTCCAGAATACATGCTGATCACTACAGCCTCCAAAAAATTCAAAGTTGTGCATTGGGGTGAGATACACCTTAAAAAAATTTTCAGAGCCACCCAATCGATTTGTGACGTGTCCGATGATCAACGGCAGCGTCACACAGGGGCCAAATATTAGTTTTGAATTTTTCAAGAATACATGCTGATCACTACAGCCTCCAAAAAATTCAAAGATGTGCATTGGGGTGAGATACACCTTAAAAAAATTTCAGAGCCACCCAATTGATTTGTGACGTGCCGATGATAAACGGCAGCGTCACACAGGGGCCAAATATTAGTTTTGAAATTTTCAAGAATACATGCTGATCACTACAGCCTCCAAAAAATTCAAAGATGTGCATTGGGGTGAGATACACCTTTAAAAAAATTTCAGAGCCACCCAATCGATTTGTGACGTGCCGATGATCAACGGCAGCGTCACAAAGGGGCCAAATATTAGTTTTGAATTTTTCAAGAATACATGCTGATCACTACAGCCTCCAAAAAAATCACAGATGTGCATTGGGGTGAGATACACCTTCAAACAATTTTTCAGAGCGAGCTGAGGGATTTCTGACGTGCCGATGATCAACGGCAGCGTCACACAGGGGCCAAATATTAGTTTTGAATTTTTCAAGAATACATGCTGATCACTACAGCCTCCAAAAAATTCAAAGATGTGCATTGGGGTGAGATACACCTTAAAAAAAATTTCAGAGCCACCCAATCGGGTGCGTTACACAGGGGCCAAATATTAGTTTTGAATTTTTCAAGAATACATACTGATCACTACAGCCTCCAAAAAATTCAAAGATGTGCATTGGGGTGAGATACACCTTAAAAAAAATTTTCAGAGCCACCCAATCGATTTGTGACGTGCCGATGATCAACGGCAGCGTCACAAAGGGGCCAAATATTAGTTTTGAATTTTTCAAGAATACATGCTGATCAGTACAGCCTCCAAAAAAATCAAAGATGTGCATTGGGGTGAGATACACCTTCAAACAATTTTTCAGAGCGAGCTGAGCGATTTGTGACGTGCCGATGATCAACGGCAGCGTCACACATGGGCCAAATATTAGTTTTGAATTTTTCAAGAATACATGCTGATCACTACAGCCTCCAAAAAATTCAAAGTTGTGCATTGGGGTGAGATACACCTAAAAAATATTTTCAGAGCCACCCAATCGATTTGTGACGTGTCCGATGATCAACGGCAGCGTCACAGAGGGGCCAAATATTAGTTTTGAATTTTTCAAGAATACATGCTGATCACTACAGCCTCCAAAAAATTCAAAGATGTGCATTGGGGTGAGATACACCTTAAAAAAATTTCAGAGCCACCCAATCGGGTGCGTTACACAGGGGCCAAATATTAGTTTTGAATTTTTCAAGAATACATACTGATCACTACAGCCTCCAAAAAATTCAAAGATGTGCATTGGGGTGAGATACACCTTAAAAAAAATTTTCAGAGCCACCCATTCGATTTGTGACGTGCCGATGATCAACGGCAGCGTCACAAAGGGGCCAAATATTAGTTTTGAATTTTTCAAGAATACATGCTGATCAGTACAGCCTCCAAAAAAATCAAAGTTGTGCATTGGGGTGAGATACACCTAAAAAATATTTTCATAGCCACCCAATCAATTTGTGACGTGTCCGATGATCAACGGCAGCGTCACAAAGGGGCCAAATATTAGTTTTGAATTTTTCCAGAATACATGCTGATCACTACAGCCTCCAAAAAAATCAAAGATGTGCATTGGGGTAAGATACACCTTCAAACAATTTTTCAGAGCGAGCTGAGCGATTTGTGACGTGCCGATGATCAACGGCAGCGTCACACAGGGGCCAAATATTAGTTTTGAATTTTTCAAGAATACATGCTGATCACTACAGCCTCCAAAAAAATCAAAGAAGTGCATTGGGGTGAGATACACCTTCAAACAATTTTTCAGAGCGAGCTGAGCGATTTCTGACGTGCCGGTGATCAACGGTAACGTCAGAAAGGGGCCAAATATTGGTTTTGAATTTTTCCGGAATACATGCTGATCACTACAGCCTCCAAAAAAATCAAAGATGTGCATTGGGGTGAGATACACCTTCAAACAATTTTTCTGAGCGAGCTGAGCGATTTCTGACGTGCCGGTGATCAACGGTTAACGTCAGAAAGGGGCCAAATATTGGTTTTGAATTTTTCAAGAATACATGCTGATCACTACAGCCTCCAAAAAATTCAAAGATGTGCATTGGGGTGAGATACACCTTAAAAAAATTTCAGAGCCACCCAATCGATTTGTGACGTGCCGATGATCAACGGCAGCGTCACACAGGGGCCAAATATTAGTTTTGAAATTTTCAAGAATACATGCTGATCACTACAGCCTCCAAAAAATTCAAAGATGTGCATTGGGGTGAGATACACCTTTAAAAAAATTTCAGAGCCACCCAATCGATTTGTGACGTGCCGATGATCAACGGCAGCGTCACAAAGGGGCCAAATATTAGTTTTGAATTTTTCAAGAATACATGCTGATCACTACAGCCTCCAAAAAAATCACAGATGTGCATTGGGGTGAGATACACCTTCAAACAATTTTTCAGAGCGAGCTGAGGGATTTCTGACGTGCCGATGATCAACGGCAGCGTCACACAGGGGCCAAATATTAGTTTTGAATTTTTCAAGAATACATGCTGATCACTACAGCCTCCAAAAAATTCAAAGATGTGCATTGGGGTGAGATACACCTTAAAAAAAATTTCAGAGCCACCCAATCGGGTGCGTTACACAGGGGCCAAATATTAGTTTTGAATTTTTCAAGAATACATACTGATCACTACAGCCTCCAAAAAATTCAAAGATGTGCATTGGGGTGAGATACACCTTAAAAAAAATTTTCAGAGCCACCCAATCGATTTGTGACGTGCCGATGATCAACGGCAGCGTCACAAAGGGGCCAAATATTAGTTTTGAATTTTTCAAGAATACATGCTGATCAGTACAGCCTCCAAAAAAATCAAAGATGTGCATTGGGGTGAGATACACCTTCAAACAATTTTTCAGAGCGAGCTGAGCGATTTGTGACGTGCCGATGATCAACGGCAGCGTCACACATGGGCCAAATATTAGTTTTGAATTTTTCAAGAATACATGCTGATCACTACAGCCTCCAAAAAATTCAAAGTTGTGCATTGGGGTGAGATACACCTAAAAAATATTTTCAGAGCCACCCAATCGATTTGTGACGTGTCCGATGATCAACGGCAGCGTCACAGAGGGGCCAAATATTAGTTTTGAATTTTTCAAGAATACATGCTGATCACTACAGCCTCCAAAAAATTCAAAGATGTGCATTGGGGTGAGATACACCTTAAAAAAAATTTCAGAGCCACCCAATCGATTTGTGACGTGCCGATGATCAACGGCAGCGTCACACAGGGGCCAAATATTAGTTTTGAAATTTTCAAGAATACATGCTGATCACTACAGCCTCCAAAAAATTCAAAGATGTGCATTGGGGTGAGATACACCTTAAAAAAATTTCAGAGCCACCCAATCGGGTGCGTTACACAGGGGCCAAATATTAGTTTTGAATTTTTCAAGAATACATACTGATCACTACAGCCTCCAAAAAATTCAAAGATGTGCATTGGGGTGAGATACACCTTAAAAAAAATTTTCAGAGCCACCCATTCGATTTGTGACGTGCCGATGATCAACGGCAGCGTCACAAAGGGGCCAAATATTAGTTTTGAATTTTTCAAGAATACATGCTGATCAGTACAGCCTCCAAAAAAATCAAAGTTGTGCATTGGGGTGAGATACACCTAAAAAATATTTTCATAGCCACCCAATCAATTTGTGACGTGTCCGATGATCAACGGCAGCGTCACAAAGGGGCCAAATATTAGTTTTGAATTTTTCCAGAATACATGCTGATCACTACAGCCTCCAAAAAAATCAAAGATGTGCATTGGGGTAAGATACACCTTCAAACAATTTTTCAGAGCGAGCTGAGCGATTTGTGACGTGCCGATGATCAACGGCAGCGTCACACAGGGGCCAAATATTAGTTTTGAATTTTTCAAGAATACATGCTGATCACTACAGCCTCCAAAAAAATCAAAGAAGTGCATTGGGGTGAGATACACCTTCAAACAATTTTTCAGAGCGAGCTGAGCGATTTCTGACGTGCCGGTGATCAACGGTAACGTCAGAAAGGGGCCAAATATTGGTTTTGAATTTTTCCGGAATACATGCTGATCACTACAGCCTCCAAAAAAATCAAAGATGTGCATTGGGGTGAGATACACCTTCAAACAATTTTTCTGAGCGAGCTGAGCGATTTCTGACGTGCCGGTGATCAACGGTTAACGTCAGAAAGGGGCCAAATATTGGTTTTGAATTTTTCAAGAATACATGCTGATCACTACAGCCTCCAAAAAATTCAAAGATGTGCATTGGGGTGAGATACACCTTAAAAAAATTTCAGAGCCACCCAATCGATTTGTGACGTGCCGATGATCAACGCTAACTCGAAAAAGGGGCGAAATATTGGTTTTGAATTTTTCATATATGCATGCTGATCACTGCAGTATCCAAACAGATCAGAAATGTGGAATGGGGTGAGATGCACTTTAGAACAAAATTATGTAGCCACCCAATCGATTTCTGACGTGCCGATGATCAACGCTAACTCGAAAAAGGGGCGAAATATTGGTTTTGAATTTTTCATATATGCATGCTGATCACTGCAGTGTCTAAAGAGATCAGAAGTGTGGAATGGGGTGAGATGCACTTTAGAATAAAATTTCGGAGCCACCCATTCCATTTCTGACATGCCGATGATCAACGCTAACTCGAAAAAGGGGCGAAATATTGGTTTTGAATTTTTCATATATGCATGCTGATCACTGCAGTCTCCAAACAGATCAGAAATGTGGAATGGGGTGAGATGCACTTTAGAACAAAATTTGGGAGCCACCCAATCGATTTCTGACGTGCCGATGATCAATGCTAACTCGAAAAAGGGGCGAAATATTGGTTTTGAATTTTTCATATATGCATGCTGATCACTGCAGTGTCCAAACAGATCAGAAATGTGGAATGGGGTGAGATGCACTTAAGAACAAAATTTCGGAGCCTCCCAATTGATTTCTGACGTGCCGATGATCAGCGGTAACTCGAAAAAGGGGCGATATATTGGTTTTCAATTTTTCATATATGCATGCTAATCACTGCAGTCACCAAACAGATCAGAAATATGGAATGGGGTGAGATGCACATTAGAATAAAATTATGTAGCCACCCAATCAATTTCTGACGTGCCGATGATCAACGCTAACTCGAAAAAGGGTCAGAAATGTGGAATGGGGTGAGATGCACTTTAGAACAAAATTTGGGAGCCACCCATTCCATTTCTGACATGCCGATGATCAACTCTAACTCGAAAAAGGGGCGAAATATTGGTTTTGAATTTTTCATATATGCATGCTGATCACTGCAGTCTCCAAACAGATCAGAAATTTGGAATGGGATGAGATGCACTTTAGAACAAAATTTGGGAGCCACCCAATCGATTTCTGACGTGCCGATGATCAACGCTAACTCGAAAAAGGGGCGAAATATTGGTTTTGAATTTTTCATATATGCATGCTGATCACTGCAGTCTCCAAACAGATCAGAAATGTGTAGTGGGGTGAGATGCACTTTAGAAAAAAATTTCGGAGCCACCCAATCGATTTCTGACGTGCCGATAATCAACGCTAACTTGAAAAAGGGACGAAATATTGGTTTTGAATTTTTCATATATGCATGCTGATCACTGCAGTCTCCAAACAGATCAGAAATGTGAAATGGGGTGAGATGCACTTTAGAATAAAATTTCGGAGCCACCCAATCGATTTCTGACGTGCCGATGATCAAAGGTAACTTGAAAAAGGGGCGAAATATTGGTTTTGAATTTTTCATATATGCATGCTGATCACTGCAGTCTCCAAACAGATCAGAAATGTGGAATGGGGTGAGATGCACTTTAGAATAAAATTTCGGAGTCACCCAATCGATTTCTGACGTGCCGATGATCAACGCTAACTTGAAAAAGGGGCGAAATATTGGTTTTGAATTTTTCATATATGCATGCTGATCACTGCAGTCTCCAAACAGATCAGAAATGTGGAATGGGGTGAGTTGCACTTTAGAATAAAATTTCGGAGCCACCCAATCAATTTCTGATGTGCCGATGATCAACGCTAACTCGAAAAAGGGGCGAAATATTGGTTTTGAATTTTCCATATATGCATGCTGATCACTGCAGTCTCCAAACAGATCAGAAATGTGGAATGGGGTGAGATGCACTTTAGAATAAAATTTCGGAGCCACCCAATCAATTTCTGACGTGCCGATGATCAACGCTAACTTGAAAAAGGGGCGAAATATTGGTTTTCAATTTTTCATATATGCATGCTGATCACTGCAGTCTCCAAACAGATCAGAAATGTGGAATGGAGTGAGATGCACTTTAGAACAAAATTTCGGAGCCACCCAATCGATTTCTGACGTGCCGATGATCAACGCTAACTCGAAAAAGGGGCGAAATATTGGTTTTGAATTTTTCATATATGCATGCTGATCACTGCAGTGTCCAAAGAGATCAGAAATGTGGAATGGGGTGAGATGCACTTTAGAACAAAATTTGGGAGCCACCCAATCGATTTCTGACGTGCCGATGATCAACGCTAACTCGAAAAAGGGGCGAAATATTGGTTTTGAATTTTTCATATATGCATGCTGATCACTGCAGTATCCAAACAGATCAGAAATGTGGAATGGGGTGAGATGCACTTTAGAACAAAATTTCGGAGCCACCCAATCGATTTCTGACGTGCCGATGATCAACGGTAACTCGAAAAAGGGGCGAAATATTGGTTTTGAATTTTTCATATATGCATGCTGATCACTGCAGTGTCTAAAGAGATCAGAAATGTGGAATGGGGTGAGATGCACTTTAGAATAAAATTTCGGAGCCACCCATTCCATTTCTGACATGCCGATGATCAACGCTAACTCGAAAAAGGGGCGAAATATTGGTTTTGAATTTTTCATATATGCATGCTGATCACTGCAGTCTCCAAACAGATCAGAAATGTGGAATGGGGTGAGATGCACTTTAGAACAAAATTTGGGAGCCACCCAATCGATTTCTGACGTGCCGATGATCAACGCTAACTCGAAAAAGGGGCGAGATATTGGTTTTGAATTTTTCATATATGCATGCTGATCACTGCAGTGTCCAAAGAGATCAGAAATGTGGAATGGGGTAAGATGCACTTTAGAATAAAATTTGGGAGCCACCCAATCGATTTCTGACGTGCTGATGATCAATGCTAACTCGAAAAAGGGGCGAAATATTGGTTTTGAATTTTTCATATATGCATGCTGATCACTGCAGTCTCCAAACAGATCAGAAATGTGGAATGGGGTGAGATGCACTTTAGAACAAAATTTCGGAGCCACCCATTCGATTTCTGACGTGCCGATGATCAGCGGTAACTCGAAAAAGGGGCGATATATTGGTTTTCAATTTTTCATATATGCATGCTGATCACTGCAGTCTCCAAACAGATCAGAAATATGGAATGGGGTGAGATGCACATTAGAATAAAATTATGTAGCCACCCAAGCAATTTCTGACGTGCCGATGATCAACGCTAACTCGAAAAAGGGTCAGAAATGTGGAATGGGGTGAGATGCACTTTAGAACAAAATTTGGGAGCCACCCAATCGATTTCTGACGTGCCGATGATCAACGCTAACTTGAAAAAGGGGAGAAATATTGGTTTTGAATTTTTCATATATGCATGCTGAATTTTTCATATATGCATGTTGATCACTGCAGTCTCCAAACAGATCAGAAATGTCTAATGGGGTGAGATGCACTTTAGAATAAAATTTCGGAGTCACCCAATCGATTTCTGACGTGCCGATGATCAACGCTAACTTGAAAAAGGGGCGAAATATTGGTTTTGAATTTTTCATATATGCATGCTGATCACTGCAGTGTCTAAAGAGATCAGAAATGTGTAGTGGGGTGAGATGCACTTTAGAACAAAATTTCGGAGCCACCCAATCGATTTCTGACGTGCCGATGATCAACGCTAACTCGAAAAAGGGGCGAAATATTGGTTTTGAATTTTTCATATATGCATGCTGATCACTGCAGTGTCTAAAGAGATCAGAAATGTGGAATGGGGTGAGATGCACTTTAGAATAAAATTTCGGAGCCACCCATTCCATTTCTGACATGCCGATGATCAACGCTAACTCGAAAAAGGGGCGAAATATTGGTTTTGAATTTTTCATATATGCATGCTGATCACTGCAGTCTCCAAACAGATCAGAAATTTGGAATGGGATGAGATGCACTTTAGAACAAAATTTGGGAGCCACCCAATCGATTTCTGACGTGCCGATGATCAACGCTAACTCGAAAAAGGGGCGAAATATTGGTTTTGAATTTTTCATATATGCATGCTGATCACTGCAGTCTCCAAACAGATCAGAAATGTGTAGTGGGGTGAGATGCACTTTAGAAAAAAATTTCGGAGCCACCCAATCGATTTCTGACGTGCCGATAATCAACGCTAACTTGAAAAAGGGACGAAATATTGGTTTTGAATTTTTCATATATGCATGCTGATCACTGCAGTCTCCAAACAGATCAGAAATGTGAAATGGGGTGAGATGCACTTTAGAATAAAATTTCGGAGCCACCCAATCGATTTCTGACGTGCCGATGATCAAAGGTAACTTGAAAAAGGGGCGAAATATTGGTTTTGAATTTTTCATATATGCATGCTGATCACTGCAGTCTCCAAACAGATCAGAAATGTGGAATGGGGTGAGATGCACTTTAGAATAAAATTTCGGAGTCACCCAATCGATTTCTGACGTGCCGATGATCAACGCTAACTTGAAAAAGGGGCGAAATATTGGTTTTGAATTTTTCATATATGCATGCTGATCACTGCAGTCTCCAAACAGATCAGAAATGTGGAATGGGGTGAGTTGCACTTTAGAATAAAATTTCGGAGCCACCCAATCAATTTCTGATGTGCCGATGATCAACGCTAACTCGAAAAAGGGGCGAAATATTGGTTTTGAATTTTCCATATATGCATGCTGATCACTGCAGTCTCCAAACAGATCAGAAATGTGGAATGGGGTGAGATGCACTTTAGAATAAAATTTCGGAGCCACCCAATCAATTTCTGACGTGCCGATGATCAACGCTAACTTGAAAAAGGGGCGAAATATTGGTTTTCAATTTTTCATATATGCATGCTGATCACTGCAGTCTCCAAACAGATCAGAAATGTGGAATGGAGTGAGATGCACTTTAGAACAAAATTTCGGAGCCACCCAATCGATTTCTGACGTGCCGATGATCAACGCTAACTCGAAAAAGGGGCGAAATATTGGTTTTGAATTTTTCATATATGCATGCTGATCACTGCAGTGTCCAAAGAGATCAGAAATGTGGAATGGGGTGAGATGCACTTTAGAACAAAATTTGGGAGCCACCCAATCGATTTCTGACGTGCCGATGATCAACGCTAACTCGAAAAAGGGGCGAAATATTGGTTTTGAATTTTTCATATATGCATGCTGATCACTGCAGTATCCAAACAGATCAGAAATGTGGAATGGGGTGAGATGCACTTTAGAACAAAATTTCGGAGCCACCCAATCGATTTCTGACGTGCCGATGATCAACGGTAACTCGAAAAAGGGGCGAAATATTGGTTTTGAATTTTTCATATATGCATGCTGATCACTGCAGTGTCTAAAGAGATCAGAAATGTGGAATGGGGTGAGATGCACTTTAGAATAAAATTTCGGAGCCACCCATTCCATTTCTGACATGCCGATGATCAACGCTAACTCGAAAAAGGGGCGAAATATTGGTTTTGAATTTTTCATATATGCATGCTGATCACTGCAGTCTCCAAACAGATCAGAAATGTGGAATGGGGTGAGATGCACTTTAGAACAAAATTTGGGAGCCACCCAATCGATTTCTGACGTGCCGATGATCAACGCTAACTCGAAAAAGGGGCGAGATATTGGTTTTGAATTTTTCATATATGCATGCTGATCACTGCAGTATCCCAAGAGATCAGAAATGTGGAATGGGGTGAGGTGCAATTTAGAACAAAATTTCGGAGCGACCCAATCAATTTCTGACGTGCCGATGATCAACGCTAACTCGAAAAAGGGGCGAAATATTGGTTTTGAATTTTTCATATATGCATGCTGATCACTGCAGTGTCCAAAGAGATCAGAAATGTGGAATGGGGTAAGATGCACTTTAGAATCAAATTTCGGAGCCATCCAATCGATTTCTGACGTGCCGATGATCAATGCTAACTCGAAAAAGGGGCGAAATATTGGTTTTGAATTTTTCATATATGCATGCTGATCACTGCAGTCTCCAAACAGATCAGAAATGTGGAATGGGGTGAGATGCACTTTAGAAAAAAATTTCGGAGCCACCAAATCGATTTCTGACGTGCCGATGATCAGCGGTAACTCGAAAAAGGGGCGATATATTGGTTTTCAATTTTTCATATATGCATGCTGATCACTGCAGTCTCCAAACAGATCAGAAATATGGAATGGGGTGAGATGCACATTAGAATAAAATTATGTAGCCACCCAAGCAATTTCTGACGTGCCGATGATCAACGCTAACTCGAAAAAGGGTCAGAAATGTGGAATGGGGTGAGATGCACTTTAGAACAAAATTTGGGAGCCACCCAATCGATTTCTGACGTGCCGATGATCAACGCTAACTTGAAAAAGGGGAGAAATATTGGTTTTGAATTTTTCATATATGCATGCTGAATTTTTCATATATGCATGTTGATCACTGCAGTCTCCAAACAGATCAGAAATGTCTAATGGGGTGAGATGCACTTTAGAATAAAATTTCGGAGTCACCCAATCGATTTCTGACGTGCCGATGATCAACGGTAACTTGAAAAAGGGGCGAAATATTGGTTTTGAATTTTTCATATATGCATGCTGATCACTGCAGTCTCCAAACAGATCAGAAATGTGGAATGGGGTGAGATACACTTTAGGACAAAATTTCGGAGCCACCCAATCGATTTCTGACATGTCGATGATCAACGGTAACTCGAAAAAGGGGCGAAATATTGGTTTTGAATTTTTCATATATGCATGCTGATCACTGCAGTCTCCAAACAGATCAGAAATTTGGAATGGGATGAGATGCACTTTAGAACAAAATTTGGGAGCCACCCAATCGATTTCTGACGTGCCGATGATCAACGCTAACTCGAAAAAGGGGCGAAATATTGGTTTTGAATTTTTCATATATGCATGCTGATCACTGCAGTCTCCAAACAGATCAGAAATGTGTAGTGGGGTGAGATGCACTTTAGAAAAAAATTTCGGAGCCACCCAATCGATTTCTGACGTGCCGATGATCAACGCTAACTTGAAAAAGGGACGAAATATTGGTTTTGAATTTTTCATATATGCATGCTGATCACTGCAGTCTCCAAACAGATCAGAAATGTGAAATGGGGTGAGATGCACTTTAGAATAAAATTTCGGAGCCACCCAATCGATTTCTGACGTGCCGATGATCAAAGGTAACTTGAAAAAGGGGCGAAATATTGGTTTTGAATTTTTCATATATGCATGCTGATCACTGCAGTCTCCAAACAGATCAGAAATGTGGAATGGGGTGAGATGCACTTTAGAATAAAATTTCGGAGTCACCCAATCGATTTCTGACGTGCCGATGATCAACGCTAACTTGAAAAAGGGGCGAAATATTGGTTTTGAATTTTTCATATATGCATGCTGATCACTGCAGTCTCCAAACAGATCAGAAATGTGGAATGGGGTGAGATGCACTTTAGAAAAAAATTTCGGAGCCACCCAATCGATTTCTGACGTGCCGATGATCAACGCTAACTCGAAAAAGGGGCGAGATATTGGTTTTGAATTTTTCATATATGCATGCTGATCACTGCAGTATCCCAAGAGATCAGAAATGTGGAATGGGGTGAGATGCAATTTAGAACAAAATTTCGGAGCGACCCAATCAATTTCTGACGTGCCGATGATCAACGCTAACTCGAAAAAGGGGCGAAATATTGGTTTTGAATTTTTCATATATGCATGCTGATCACTGCAGTGTCCAAAGAGATCAGAAATGTGGAATGGGGTAAGATGCACTTTAGAATCAAATTTCGGAGCCATCCAATCGATTTCTGACGTGCCGATGATCAATGCTAACTTGAAAAAGGGGCGAAATATTGGTTTTGAATTTTTCATATATGCATGCTGATCACTGCAGTCTCCAAACAGATCAGAAATGTGGAATGGGGTGAGATGCACTTTAGAAAAAAATTTCGGAGCCACCCAATCGATTTCTGACGTGCCGATGATCAGCGGTAACTCGAAAAAGGGGCGATATATTGGTTTTCAATTTTTCATATATGCATGCTGATCACTGCAGTCTCCAAACATATCAGAAATATGGAATGGGGTGAGATGCACTTTAGAATAAAATTATGTAGCCACCCAATCAATTTCTGACGTGCCGATGATCAACGCTAACTCGAAAAAGGGTCAGAAATGTGGAATGGGGTGAGATGCACTTTAGAACAAAATTTGGGAGCCACCCAATCGATTTCTGACGTGCCGATGATCAACGCTAACTCGAAAAAGGGGCGAAATATTGGTATTGAATTTTTCATATATGCATGCTGATCACTGCAGTGTCCAAACAGATCAGAAATGTGGAATGGGGTGAGATGCACTTTAGAATAAAATTGCGGAGCCACCCATTCCATTTCTGACATGCTGATGATCAACGCTAACTCGAAAAAGGGGCGAAATATTGGTTTTGAATTTTTCATATATGCATGCTGATCACTGCAGTCTCCAAACAGATCAGAAATGTGGAATGGGGTGAGATGCACTTTAGAACAAAATTTCGAAGCCACCCAATCGATTTCTGACGTGCCGATGATCAACGCTAACTTCAAAAAGGGGCGAAATATTGGTTTTGAATTTTTCATATATGCATGCTGATCACTTCAGTCTCCAAACAGATCAGAAATGTGGAATGGGGTGAGATGCACTTTAGAATAAAATTTCGGAGCCACCCAATGGATTTCTGACGTGCCGATGATCAACGCTAACTTGAAAAAGGGGCGAAATATTGGTTATGAATTTTTCATATATGCATGCTGATCACTGAAGTCTCCAAACAGGTCAGAAATGTGGAATGGGGTGAGATGCACTTTAGAACAAAATTTCGGAGCCACCCAATCGATTTCTGATGTGCCGATGATCAACGCTAACTCGAAAAAGGGGCGAAATATTGGTTTTGAATTTTTCATATATGCATGCTGATCACTGCAGTATCCAAACAGATCAGAAATGTGGAATGGGGTGAGATGCACTTTAGAACAAAATTTGGGAGCCACCCAATCGATTTCTGACGTGCCGATGATCAACGCTAACTCGAAAAAGGGGCGAAATATTGGTTTTGAATTTTTCATATATGCATGCTGATCACTGCAGTCTCCAAACAGATCAGAAATGTGGAATGGGGTGAGATGCACTTTAGAACAAAATTTGGGAGCCACCCAATCGATTTCTGACGTGCCGATGATCAACGCTAACTTGAAAAAGGGGCGAGATATTGGTTTTGAATTTTTCATATATGCATGCTGATCACTGCAGTATCCCAACAGATCAGAAATGTGGAATGGGGTGAGATGCACTTTAGAACAAAATTTCGGAGCGACCCAATCAATTTCTGACGTGCTGATGATCAACGCTAACTTGAAAAAGGGGCGAAATATTGGTTTTGAATTTTTCATATATGCATGCTGATCACTGCAGTGTCCAAAGAGATCAGAAATGTGAAATGGGGTGAGATGCACTTTAGAATAAAATTTCGGAGCCACCCAATCGATTTCTGACGTGCCGATGATCAATGCTAACTCGAAAAAGGGGCGAAATATTGGTTTTGAATTTTTCATATATGCATGCTGATCACTGCAGTCTCCAAACAGATCAGAAATGTGGAATGGGGTGAGATGCACTTTAGAAAAAAATTTCGGAGCCACCCAATCGATTTCTGACGTGCCGATGATCAGCGGTAACTCGAAAAAGGGGCGATATATTGGTTTTCAATTTTTCATATATGCATGCTGATCACTGCAGTCTCCAAACAGATCAGAAATATGGAATGGGGTGAGATGCACTTTAGAATAAAATTATGTAGCCACCCAATCAATTTCTGACGTGCCGATGATCAACGCTAACTCGAAAAAGGGTCAGAAATGTGGAATGGGGTGAGATGCACTTTAGAACAAAATTTGGGAGCCACCCAATCGATTTCTGACGTGCCGATGATCAACGCTAACTCGAAAAAGGGGCGAAATATTGGTTTTGAATTTTTCATATATGCATGCTGATCACTGCAGTGTCCAAACAGATCAGAAATGTGGAATGGGGTGAGATGCACTTTAGAATAAAATTTCGGAGCCACCCATTCCATTTCTGACATGCTGATGATCAACGCTAACTCGAAAAAGGGGCGAAATATTGGTTTTGAATTTTTCATATATGCATGCTGATCACTGCAGTCTCCAAACAGATCAGAAATGTGGAATGGGGTGAGATGCACTTTAGAACAAAATTTCGGAGCCACCCAATCGATTTCTGACGTGCCGATGATCAACGCTAACTTGAAAAAGGGGCGAAATATTGGTTTTGAATTTTTCATATATGCATGCTGATCACTTCAGTCTCCAAACAGATCAGAAATGTGGAATGGGGTGAGATGCACTTTAGAATAAAATTTCGGAGCCACCCAATGGATTTCTGACGTGCCGATGATCAACGCTAACTTGAAAAAGGGGCGAAATATTGGTTATGAATTTTTCATATATGCATGCTGATCACTGAAGTCTCCAAACAGGTCAGAAATGTGGAATGGGGTGAGATGCACTTTAGAACAAAATTTCGGAGCCACCCAATCGATTTCTGATGTGCCGATGATCAACGCTAACTCGAAAAAGGGGCGAAATATTGGTTTTGAATTTTTCATATATGCATGCTGATCACTGCAGTATCCAAACAGATCAGAAATGTGGAATGGGGTGAGATGCACTTTAGAAAAAAATTTCGGAGCCACCCAATCGATTTCTGACGTGCCGATGATCAACGCTAACTCGAAAAAGGGGCGAAATATTGGTTTTGAATTTTTCATATATGCATGCTGATCACTGCAGTGTCCAAAGAGATCAGAAATGTGGAATGGGGTGAGATGCACTTTAGAATAAAATTTCGGAGCCACCCATTCCATTTCTGACATGCTGATGATCAACGCTAACTCGAAAAAGGGGCGAAATATTGGTTTTGAATTTTTCATATATGCATGCTGATCACTGCAGTCTCCAAACAGATCAGAAATGTGGAATGGGGTGAGATGCACTTTAGAACAAAATTTGGGAGCCACCCAATCGATTTCTGACGTGCCGATGATCAACGCTAACTCGAAAAAGGGGCGAGATATTGGTTTTGAATTTTTCATATATGCATGCTGATCACTGCAGTATCCCAACAGATCAGAAATGTGGAATGGGGTGAGATGCACTTTAGAACAAAATTTCGGAGCGACCCAATCAATTTCTGACGTGCTGATGATCAACGCTAACTCGAAAAAGGGGCGAAATATTGGTTTTGAATTTTTCATATATGCATGCTGATCACTGCAGTGTCCAAAGAGATCAGAAATGTGGAATGGGGTAAGATGCACTTTAGAATCAAATTTCGCAGCCACCCAATCTATTTCTGACGTGCCAATGATCAATGCTAACTCGAAAAAGGGGCGAAATATTGGTTTTGAATTTTTCATATATGCATGCTGATCACTGCAGTCTCCAAACAGATCAGAAATGTGGAATGGGGTGAGATGCACTTTAGAACAAAATTTCGGAGCCACCCAATTGATTTCTGACGTGCCGATGATCAGCGGTAACTCGAAAAAGGGGCGATATATTGGTTTTCAATTTTTCATATATGCATGCTGATCACTGCAGTCTCCAAACAGATCAGAAATATGGAATGGGGTGAGATGCACATTAGAATAAAATTATGTAGCCACCCAATCAATTTCTGACGTGCCGATGATCAACGCTAACTCGAAAAAGGGTCAGAAATGTGGAATGGGGTGAGATGCACTTTAGAACAAAATTTCGGAGCCACCCAATCGATTTCTGACGTGCCGATGATCAACCCTAACTCGAAAAAGGGGCGAAATATTGGTTTTGAATTTTTCATATATGCATGCTGATCACTGCAGTGTCCAAAGAGATCAGAAATGTGGAATGGGGTGAGATGCACTTTAGAACAAAATTTCGGAGCCACCCAATCGATTTCTGATGTGCCGATGATCAACGCTAACTTGAAAAAGGGGCGAAATATTGGTTTTGAATTTTTCATATATGCATGCTGATCACTGCAGTCTCCAAAGAGATCAGAAATGTGGAATGGGGTGAGATGCACTTTAGAACAAAATTTCAGAGCCACCCAATCAATTTCTGATGTGCCGATGATCAACGCTAACTTGAAAAAGGGGCGAAATATTGGTTTTCAATTTTTCATATATGCATGCTGATCACTGCAGTGTCCAAACAGATCAGAAATGTGGAATGGGGTGAGATGCACTTTAGAATAAAATTTCGGAGCCACCCAATCAATTTCTGACGTGCCGATGATCAACGCTAACTTGAAAAAGGGGCGAAATATTGGTTTTCAATTTTTCATATATGCATGCTGATCACTGCAGTCTCCAAACAGATCAGAAATGTGGAATGGAGTGAGATGCACTTTAGAACAAAATTTCGGAGCCACCCAATCGATTTCTGATGTGCCGATGATCAACGGTAACTTGAAAAAGGGGCGAAATATTGGTTTTGAATTTTTCATATATGCATGCTGATCACTGCAGTCTCCAAACAGATCAGAAATGTGGAATGGGGTGAGATGCACTTTAGAACAAAATTTCGGAGCCACCCAATCGATTTCTGACGTGCCGATGATCAACGCTAACTCGAAAAAGGGGCGAAATATTGGTTTTGAATTTTTCATATATGCATGCTGATCACTGCAGTGTCCAAAGAGATCAGAAATGTGGAATGGGGTGAGATGCACTTTAGAATAAAATTTCGGAGCCACCCATTCCATTTCTGACATGCTGATGATCAACGCTAACTCGAAAAAGGGGCGAAATATTGGTTTTGAATTTTTCTTATATGCATGCTGATCACTGCAGTCTCGAAACAGATCAAAAATGTGGAATGGGGTGAGATGCACTTTAGAATAAAATTTCGGAGCCAACCAATCAATTTCTGACGTGCCGATGATCAACGCTAACTTGAAAAAGGGGCGAAATATTGGTTTTCAATTTTTCATATATGCATGCTGATCACTGCAGTCTCCAAACAGATCAGAAATGTGGAATGGAGTGAGATGCACTTTAGAACAAAATTTCGGAGCCACCCAATCAATTTCTGACGTGCCGATGATCAACGCTATCTAGAAAAAGGGTCAGAAATGTGGAATGGGGTGAGATGCACTTTAGAACAAAATTTCGGAGCCACCCAATCGATTTCTGACGTGCCGATGATCAACGCTAACTCGAAAAAGGGGCGAAATATTGGTTTTGAATTTTTCATATATGCATGCTGATCACTGCAGTGTCCAAAGAGATCAGAAATGTGGAATGGGGTGAGATGCACTTTAGAACAAAATTTCGGAGCCACCCAATCGATTTCTGATGTGCCGATGATCAACGCTAACTTGAAAAAGGGGCGAAATATTGGTTTTGAATTTTTCATATATGCATGCTGATCACTGCAGTCTCCAAACAGATCAGAAATGTGGAATGGGGTGAGATGCACTTTAGAACAAAATTTCGGAGCCACCCAATCAATTTCTGATGTGCCGATGATCAACGCTAACTTGAAAAAGGGGCGAAATATTGGTTTTCAATTTTTCATATATGCATGCTGATCACTGCAGTCTCCAAACAGATCAGAAATGTGGAATGGGGTGAGATGAACTTTAGAATAAAATTTCGGAGCCACCCAATCAATTTCTGACGTGCCGATGATCAACGCTAACTCGAAAAAGGGGCGAAATATTGGTTTTGAATTTTTCATATATGCATGCTGATCACTGCAGTCTCCAAACAGATCAGAAATGTGGAATGGGGTGAGATGCACTTTAGAACAAAATTTGGGAGCCACCCAATCGATTTCTGACGTGCCGATGATCAACGCTAACTCGAAAAAGGGGCGAGATATTGGTTTTGAATTTTTCATATCACTGCAGTATCCCAACAGATCAGAAATGTGGAATGGGGTGAGATGCACTTTAGAACAAAATTTCGGAGCGACCCAATCAATTTCTGACGTGCTGATGATCAACGCTAACTCGAAAAAGGGGCGAAATATTGGTTTTGAATTTTTCATATATGCATGCTGATCACTGCAGTGTCCAAAGAGATCAGAAATGTGGAATGGGGTAAGATGCACTTTAGAATCAAATTTCGCAGCCACCCAATCTATTTCTGACGTGCCAATGATCAATGCTAACTCGAAAAAGGGGCGAAATATTGGTTTTGAATTTTTCATATATGCATGCTGATCACTGCAGTCTCCAAACAGATCAGAAATGTGGAATGGGGTGAGATGCACTTTAGAACAAAATTTCGGAGCCACCCAATTGATTTCTGACGTGCCGATGATCAGCGGTAACTCGAAAAAGGGGCGATATATTGGTTTTCAATTTTTCATATATGCATGCTGATCACTGCAGTCTCCAAACAGATCAGAAATATGGAATGGGGTGAGATGCACATTAGAATAAAATTATGTAGCCACCCAATCAATTTCTGACGTGCCGATGATCAACGCTAACTCGAAAAAGGGTCAGAAATGTGGAATGGGGTGAGATGCACTTTAGAACAAAATTTCGGAGCCACCCAATCGATTTCTGACGTGCCGATGATCAACCCTAACTCGAAAAAGGGGCGAAATATTGGTTTTGAATTTTTCATATATGCATGCTGATCACTGCAGTGTCCAAAGAGATCAGAAATGTGGAATGGGGTGAGATGCACTTTAGAACAAAATTTCGGAGCCACCCAATCGATTTCTGATGTGCCGATGATCAACGCTAACTTGAAAAAGGGGCGAAATATTGGTTTTGAATTTTTCATATATGCATGCTGATCACTGCAGTCTCCAAAGAGATCAGAAATGTGGAATGGGGTGAGATGCACTTTAGAATAAAATTTCGGAGCCACCCAATCAATTTCTGACGTGCCGATGATCAACGCTAACTTGAAAAAGGGGCGAAATATTGGTTTTCAATTTTTCATATATGCATGCTGATCACTGCAGTCTCCAAACAGATCAGAAATGTGGAATGGAGTGAGATGCACTTTAGAACAAAATTTCGGAGCCACCCAATCGATTTCTGATGTGCCGATGATCAACGGTAACTTGAAAAAGGGGCGAAATATTGGTTTTGAATTTTTCATATATGCATGCTGATCACTGCAGTCTCCAAACAGATCAGAAATGTGGAATGGGGTGAGATGCACTTTAGAACAAAATTTCGGAGCCACCCAATCGATTTCTGACGTGCCGATGATCAACGCTAACTCGAAAAAGGGGCGAAATATTGGTTTTGAATTTTTCATATATGCATGCTGATCACTGCAGTGTCCAAAGAGATCAGAAATGTGGAATGGGGTGAGATGCACTTTAGAATAAAATTTCGGAGCCACCCATTCCATTTCTGACATGCTGATGATCAACGCTAACTCGAAAAAGGGGCGAAATATTGGTTTTGAATTTTTCTTATATGCATGCTGATCACTGCAGTCTCGAAACAGATCAAAAATGTGGAATGGGGTGAGATGCACTTTAGAATAAAATTTCGGAGCCAACCAATCAATTTCTGACGTGCCGATGATCAACGCTAACTAGAAAAAGGGGCGAAATATTGGTTTTCAATTTTTCATATATGCATGCTGATCACTGCAGTCTCCAAACAGATCAGAAATGTGGAATGGAGTGAGATGCACTTTAGAACAAAATTTCGGAGCCACCCAATCAATTTCTGACGTGCCGATGATCAACGCTAACTAGAAAAAGGGTCAGAAATGTGGAATGGGGTGAGATGCACTTTAGAACAAAATTTCGGAGCCACCCAATCGATTTCTGACGTGCCGATGATCAACGCTAACTCGAAAAAGGGGCGAAATATTGGTTTTGAATTTTTCATATATGCATGCTGATCACTGCAGTGTCCAAAGAGATCAGAAATGTGGAATGGGGTGAGATGCACTTTAGAACAAAATTTCGGAGCCACCCAATCGATTTCTGATGTGCCGATGATCAACGCTAACTTGAAAAAGGGGCGAAATATTGGTTTTGAATTTTTCATATATGCATGCTGATCACTGCAGTCTCCAAACAGATCAGAAATGTGGAATGGGGTGAGATGCACTTTAGAACAAAATTTCGGAGCCACCCAATCAATTTCTGATGTGCCGATGATCAACGCTAACTTGAAAAAGGGGCGAAATATTGGTTTTCAATTTTTCATATATGCATGCTGATCACTGCAGTCTCCAAACAGATCAGAAATGTGGAATGGGGTGAGATGAACTTTAGAATAAAATTTCGGAGCCACCCAATCAATTTCTGACGTGCCGATGATCAACGCTAACTTGAAAAAGGGGCGAAATATTGGTTTTCAATTTTTCATATATGCATGCTGAGCACTGCAGTCTCCAAACAGATCAGAAATGTGGAATGGAGTGAGATGCACTTTAGAATAAAATTTCGGAGCCACCCAATCGATTTCTGATGTGCCGATGATCAACGCTAACTTGAAAAAGGGGCGAAATATTGGTTTTGAATTTTTCATATATGCATGCTGATCACTGCAGTATCCAAACAGATCAGAAATGTGGAATGGGGTGAGATGCACTTTAGAACAAAATTTCGGAGCCACCCAATCGATTTCTGACGTGCCGATGATCAACGGTAACTCGAAAAAGGGGCGAAATATTGGTTTTGAATTTTTCATATATGCATGCTGATCACTGCAGTGTCCAAAGAGATCAGAAATGTGGAATGGGGTGAGATGCACTTTAGAATAAAATTTCGGAGCCACCCATTCCATTTCTGACATGCTGATGATCAACGCTAACTCGAAAAAGGGGCGAAATATTGGTTTTGAATTTTTCATATATGCATGCTGATCACTGCAGTCTCCAAACAGATCAGAAATGTGGAATGGGGTGAGATGCACTTTAGAATAAAATTTCGGAGCCACCCAATCAATTTCTGACGTGCCGATGATCAACGCTAACTTGAAAAAGGGGCGAAATATTGGTTTTCAATTTTTCATATATGCATGCTGATCACTGCAGTCTCCAAACAGATCAGAAATGTGGAATGGAGTGAGATGCACTTTAGAACAAAATTTCGGAGCCACCCAATCGATTTCTGACGTGCCGATGATCAACGGTAACTTGAAAAAGGGGCGAAATATTGGTTTTGAATTTTTCATATATGCATGCTGATCACTGCAGTCTCCAAACAGATCAGAAATGTGGAATGGGGTGAGATGCACTTTAGAACAAAATTTCGGAGCCACCCAATCAATTTCTGATGTGCCGATGATCAACGCTAACTCGAAAAAGGGGCGATATATTGGTTTTCAATTTTTCATATATGCATGCTGATCACTGCAGTCTCCAAACAGATCAGAAATATGGAATGGGGTGAGATGCACTTTAGAATAAAATTATGTAGCCACCCAATCAATTTCTGACGTGCCGATGATCAACGCTAACTCGAAAAAGGGTCAGAAATGTGGAATGGGGTGAGATGCACTTTAGAACAAAATTTGGGAGCCACCCAATCGATTTCTGACGTGCCGATGATCAACGCTAACTCGAAAAAGGGGCGAAATATTGGTTTTGAATTTTTCATATATGCATGCTGATCACTGCAGTGTCCAAACAGATCAGAAATGTGGAATGGGGTGAGATGCACTTTAGAATAAAATTTCGGAGCCACCCATTCCATTTCTGACATGCTGATGATCAACGCTAACTCGAAAAAGGAGCGAAATATTGGTTTTGAATTTTTCATATATGCATGCTGATCACTGCAGTCTCCAAACAGATCAGAAATGTGGAATGGGGTGAGATGCACTTTAGAACAAAATTTCGGAGCCACCCAATCGATTTCTGACGTGCCGATGATCAACGCTAACTTGAAAAAGGGGCGAAATATTGGTTTTGAATTTTTCATATATGCATGCTGATCACTTCAGTCTCCAAACAGATCAGAAATGTGGAATGGGGTGAGATGCACTTTAGAATAAAATTTCGGAGCCACCCAATGGATTTCTGACGTGCCGATGATCAACGCTAACTTGAAAAAGGGGCGAAATATTGGTTATGAATTTTTCATATATGCATGCTGATCACTGAAGTCTCCAAACAGGTCAGAAATGTGGAATGGGGTGAGATGCACTTTAGAACAAAATTTCGGAGCCACCCAATCGATTTCTGATGTGCCGATGATCAACGCTAACTCGAAAAAGGGGCGAAATATTGGTTTTGAATTTTTCATATATGCATGCTGATCACTGCAGTATCCAAACAGATCAGAAATGTGGAATGGGGTGAGATGCACTTTAGAACAAAATTTCGGAGCCACCCAATCGATTTCTGACGTGCCGATGATCAACGCTAACTCGAAAAAGGGGCGAAATATTGGTTTTGAATTTTTCATATATGCATGCTGATCACTGCAGTGTCCAAAGAGATCAGAAATGTGGAATGGGGTGAGATGCACTTTAGAATAAAATTTCGGAGCCACCCATTCCATTTCTGACATGCTGATGATCAACGCTAACTCGAAAAAGGGGCGAAATATTGGTTTTGAATTTTTCATATATGCATGCTGATCACTGCAGTCTCCAAACAGATCAGAAATGTGGAATGGGGTGAGATGCACTTTAGAACAAAATTTGGGAGCCACCCAATCGATTTCTGACGTGCCGATGATCAACGCTAACTCGAAAAAGGGGCGAGATATTGGTTTTGAATTTTTCATATATGCATGCTGATCACTGCAGTATCCCAACAGATCAGAAATGTGGAATGGGGTGAGATGCACTTTAGAACAAAATTTCGGAGCGACCCAATCAATTTCTGACGTGCTGATGATCAACGCTAACTCGAAAAAGGGGCGAAATATTGGTTTTGAATTTTTCATATATGCATGCTGATCACTGCAGTGTCCAAAGAGATCAGAAATGTGGAATGGGGTAAGATGCACTTTAAAACAAAATTTCGGAGCCATTCAATCGATTTCTGATGTGCCGATGATCAACGGTAACTTGAAAAAGGGGCGAAATATTGGTTTTGAATTTTTCATATATGCATGCTGATCACTGCAGTCTCCAAACAGATCAGAAATGTGGAATGGGGTGAGATGCACTTTAGAACAAAATTTCGGAGCCACCCAATCGATTTCTGACGTGCCGATGATCAACGCTAACTCGAAAAAGGGGCGAAATATTGGTTTTGAATTTTTCATATATGCATGCTGATCACTGCAGTGTCCAAACAGATCAGAAATGTGGAATGGGGTGAGATGCACTTTAGAATAAAATTTCGGAGCCACCCATTCCATTTCTGACATGCTGATGATCAACGCTAACTCGAAAAAGGGGCGAAATATTGGTTTTGAATTTTTCTTATATGCATGCTGATCACTGCAGTCTCCAAACAGATCAAAAATGTGGAATGGGGTGAGATGCACTTTAGAATAAAATTTCGGAGCCAACCAATCAATTTCTGACGTGCCGATGATCAACGCTAACTAGAAAAAGGGTCAGAAATGTGGAATGGGGTGAGATGCACTTTAGAACAAAATTTCGGAGCCACCCAATCGATTTCTGACGTGCCGATGATCAACGCTAACTCGAAAAAGGGGCGAAATATTGGTTTTGAATTTTTCATATATGCATGCTGATCACTGCAGTGTCCAAAGAGATCAGAAATGTGGAATGGGGTGAGATGCACTTTAGAACAAAATTTCGGAGCCACCCAATCGATTTCTGATGTGCCGATGATCAACGCTAACTTGAAAAAGGGGCGAAATATTGGTTTTGAATTTTTCATATATGCATGCTGATCACTGCAGTCTCCAAACAGATCAGAAATGTGGAATGGGGTGAGATGCACTTTAGAACAAAATTTCGGAGCCACCCAATCAATTTCTGATGTGCCGATGATCAACGCTAACTTGAAAAAGGGGCGAAATATTGGTTTTGAATTTTTCATATATGCATGCTGATCACTGCAGTCTCCAAACAGATCAGAAATGTGGAATGGGGTGAGATGAACTTTAGAATAAAATTTCGGAGCCACCCAATCAATTTCTGACGTGCCGATGATCAACGCTAACTTGAAAAAGGGGCGAAATATTGGTTTTCAATTTTTCATATATGCATGCTGAGCACTGCAGTCTCCAAACAGATCAGAAATGTGGAATGGAGTGAGATGCACTTTAGAACAAAATTTCGGAGCCACCCAATCGATTTCTGATGTGCCGATGATCAACGCTAACTTGAAAAAGGGGCGAAATATTGGTTTTGAATTTTTCATATATGCATGCTGATCACTGCAGTCTCCAAACAGATCAGAAATGTGGAATGGGGTGAGATGCACTTTAGAATAAAATTTCGGAGCCACCCAATCGATTTCTGACGTGCCGATGATCAACGCTAACTCGAAAAAGGGGCGAAATATTGGTTTTGAATTTTTCATATATGCATGCTGATCACTGCAGTATCCAAACAGATCAGAAATGTGGAATGGGGTGAGATGCACTTTAGAACAAAATTTCGGAGCCACCCAATCGATTTCTGACGTGCCGATGATCAACGCTAACTCGAAAAAGGGGCGAAATATTGGTTTTGAATTTTTCATATATGCATGCTGATCACTGCAGTGTCCAAAGAGATCAGAAATGTGGAATGGGGTGAGATGCACTTTAGAATAAAATTTCGGAGCCACCCATTCCATTTCTGACATGCTGATGATCAACGCTAACTCGAAAAAGGGGCGAAATATTGGTTTTGAATTTTCCATATATGCATGCTGATCACTGCAGTCTCCAAACAGATCAGAAATGTGGAATGGGGTGAGATGCACTTTAGAATAAAATTTTGGAGCCACCAAATCAATTTCTGACGTGCCGATGATCAACGCTAACTCGAAAAAGGGGCGAGATATTGGTTTTGAATTTTTCATATATGCATGCTGATCACTGCAGTCTCCAAACAGATCAGAAATGTGGAATGGAGTGAGATGCACTTTAGAACAAAATTTCGGAGCCACCCAATCGATTTCTGATGTGCCGATGATCAACGCTAACTTGAAAAAGGGGCGAAATATTGGTTTTGAATTTTTCATATATGCATGCTGATCACTGCAGTATCCAAACAGATCAGAAATGTGGAATGGGGTGAGATGCACTTTAGAACAAAATTTCGGAGCCACCCAATCGATTTCTGACGTGCCGATGATCAACGGTAACTCGAAAAAGGGGCGAAATATTGGTTTTGAATTTTTCATATATGCATGCTGATCACTGCAGTGTCCAAACAGATCAGAAATGTGGAATGGGGTGAGATGCACTTTAGAATAAAATTTCGGAGCCACCCATTCCATTTCTGACATGCTGATGATCAACGCTAACTCGAAAAAGGGGCGAAATATTGGTTTTGAATTTTTCATATATGCATGCTGATCACTGCAGTCTCCAAACAGATCAGAAATGTGGAATGGGGTGAGATGCACTTTAGAATAAAATTTCGGAGCCACCCAATCAATTTCTGACGTGCCGATGATCAACGCTAACTTGAAAAAGGGGCGAAATATTGGTTTTCAATTTTTCATATATGCATGCTGATCACTGCAGTCTCCAAACAGATCAGAAATGTGGAATGGAGTGAGATGCACTTTAGAACAAAATTTCGGAGCCACCCAATCGATTTCTGACGTGCCGATGATCAACGGTAACTTGAAAAAGGGGCGAAATATTGGTTTTGAATTTTTCATATATGCATGCTGATCACTGCAGTCTCCAAACAGATCAGAAATGTGGAATGGGGTGAGATGCACTTTAGAACAAAATTTCGGAGCCACCCAATCAATTTCTGATGTGCCGATGATCAACGCTAACTTGAAAAAGGGGCGAAATATTGGTTTTGAATTTTCCATATATGCATGCTGATCACTGCAGTCTCCAAACAGATCAAAAATGTGGAATGGGGTGAGATGCACTTTAGAATAAAATTTCGGAGCCACCCAATCAATTTCTGACGTGCCGATGATCAACGCTAACTTGAAAAAGGGGCGAAATATTGGTATTCAATTTTTCATATATGCATGCTGATCACTGCAGTCTCCAAACAGATCAGAAATGTGGAATGGAGTGAGATGCACTTTAGAACAAAATTTCGGAGCCACCCAATCGATTTCTGAAGTGCCGATGATCAACGCTAACTCGAAAAAGGGGCGAAATATTGGTTTTGAAATTTTCATATATGCATGCTGATCACTGCAGTGTCCAAAGAGATCAGAAATGTGGAATGGGGTGAGATGCACTTTAGAATAAAATTTCGGAGCCACCCATTCCATTTCCGACATGCTGATGATCAACGCTAACTCGAAAAAGGGGCGAAATATTGTTTTGAATTTTTCATATATGCATGCTGATCACTGCAGTCTCCAAACAGATCAGAAATGTGGAATGGGGTGAGATGCACTTTAGAACAAAATTTCGGAGCCACCTAATCGATTTCTGACGTGCCGATGATCAACGGTAACTCGAAAAAGGGGCGAAATATTGGTTTTGAATTTTTCATATTTGCATGCTGATCACTTCAGTGTCCAAAGAGATCAGAAATGTGGAATGGGGTGAGATGCACTTTAGAATAAAATTTCGGAGCCACCCATTCCATTTCTGACATGCTGATGATCAACGCTAACTCGAAAAAGGGGCGAAATATTGGTTTTGAATTTTTCATATATGCATGCTGATCACTGCAGTCTCCAAACAGATCAGAAATGTGTAATGGGGTGAGATGCACTTTAGAATAAAATTTCGGAGCCAACCAATCAATTTCTGACGTGCCGATGATCAACGCTAACTTGAAAAAGGGGCGAAATATTGGTTTTCAATTTTTCTTATATGCATGCTGATCACTGCAGTCTCCAAACAGATCAGAAATGTGGAATGGAGTGAGATGCACTTTAGAACAAAATTTCCGAGCCACCCAATCGATTTCTGATGTGCCGATGATCAACGCTTACTTGAAAAAGGGGCGAAATATTGGTTTTGAATTTTTCATATATGCATGCTGATCACTGCAGTCTCCAAACAGATCAGAAATGTGGAATGGAGTGAGATGCACTTTAGAACAAAATTTGGGAGCCACCCAATCAATTTCTGATGTGCCGATGATCAACGCTAACTTGAAAAAGGGGCGAAATATTGGTTTTGAATTTTCCATATATGCATGCTGATCACTGCAGTCTCCAAACAGATCAGAAATGTGGAATGGGGTGAGATGCACTTTAGAATAAAATTTCGGAGCCACCCAATCAATTTCTGACGTGCCGATGATCAACGCTAACTCGAAAAAGGGGCGAGATATTGGTTTTGAATTTTTCTTATATGCATGCTGATCACTGCAGTCTCCAAACAGATCAAAAATGTGGAATGGGGTGAGATGCACTTTAGAATAAAATTTCGGAGCCAACCAATCAATTTCTGACGTGCCGATGATCAACGCTAACTTGAAAAAGGGGCGAAATATTGGTTTTCAATTTTTCATATATGCATGCTGATCACTGCAGTCTCCAAACAGATCAGAAATGTGGAATGGAGTGAGATGCACTTTAGAACAAAATTTCGGAGCCACCCAATCAATTTCTGACGTGCCGATGATCAACGCTAACTAGAAAAAGGGTCAGAAATGTGGAATGGGGTGAGATGCACTTTAGAACAAAATTTCGGAGCCACCCAATCGATTTCTGACGTGCCGATGATCAACGCTAACTCGAAAAAGGGGCGAAATATTGGTTTTGAATTTTTCATATATGCATGCTGATCACTGCAGTGTCCAAAGAGATCAGAAATGTGGAATGGGGTGAGATGCACTTTAGAACAAAATTTCGGAGCCACCCAATCGATTTCTGATGTGCCGATGATCAACGCTAACTTGAAAAAGGGGCGAAATATTGGTTTTGAATTTTTCATATATGCATGCTGATCACTGCAGTCTCCAAACAGATCAGAAATGTGGAATGGGGTGAGATGCACTTTAGAACAAAATTTCGGAGCCACCCAATCAATTTCTGATGTGCCGATGATCAACGCTAACTTGAAAAAGGGGCGAAATATTGGTTTTCAATTTTTCATATATGCATGCTGATCACTGCAGTCTCCAAACAGATCAGAAATGTGGAATGGGGTGAGATGAACTTTAGAATAAAATTTCGGAGCCACCCAATCAATTTCTGACGTGCCGATGATCAACGCTAACTTGAAAAAGGGGCGAAATATTGGTTTTCAATTTTTCATATATGCATGCTGAGCACTGCAGTCTCCAAACAGATCAGAAATGTGGAATGGAGTGAGATGCACTTTAGAATAAAATTTCGGAGCCACCCAATCGATTTCTGATGTGCCGATGATCAACGCTAACTTGAAAAAGGGGCGAAATATTGGTTTTGAATTTTTCATATATGCATGCTGATCACTGCAGTATCCAAAGAGATCAGAAATGTGGAATGGGGTGAGATGCACTTTAGAACAAAATTTCGGAGCCACCCAATCGATTTCTGACGTGCCGATGATCAACGGTAACTCGAAAAAGGGGCGAAATATTGGTTTTGAATTTTTCATATATGCATGCTGATCACTGCAGTGTCCAAAGAGATCAGAAATGTGGAATGGGGTGAGATGCACTTTAGAATAAAATTTCGGAGCCACCCATTCCATTTCTGACATGCTGATGATCAACGCTAACTCGAAAAAGGGGCGAAATATTGGTTTTGAATTTTTCATATATGCATGCTGATCACTGCAGTCTCCAAACAGATCAGAAATGTGGAATGGGGTGAGATGCACTTTAGAATAAAATTTCGGAGCCACCCAATCAATTTCTGACGTGCCGATGATCAACGCTAACTTGAAAAAGGGGCGAAATATTGGTTTTCAATTTTTCATATATGCATGCTGATCACTGCAGTCTCCAAACAGATCAGAAATGTGGAATGGAGTGAGATGCACTTTAGAACAAAATTTCGGAGCCACCCAATCGATTTCTGACGTGCCGATGATCAACGGTAACTTGAAAAAGGGGCGAAATATTGGTTTTGAAATTTTCATATATGCATGCTGATCACTGCAGTGTCCAAAGAGATCAGAAATGTGGAATGGGGTGAGATGCACTTTAGAATAAAATTTCGGAGCCACCCATTCCATTTCCGACATGCTGATGATCAACGCTAACTCGAAAAAGGGGCGAAATATTGTTTTGAATTTTTCATATATGCATGCTGATCACTGCAGTCTCCAAACAGATCAGAAATGTGGAATGGGGTGAGATGCACTTTAGAACAAAATTTCGGAGCCACCTAATCGATTATTGACGTGCCGATGATCAACGGTAACTCGAAAAAGGGGCGAAATATTGGTTTTGAATTTTTCATATTTGCATGCTGATCACTTCAGTGTCCAAAGAGATCAGAAATGTGGAATGGGGTGAGATGCACTTTAGAATAAAATTTCGGAGCCACCCATTCCATTTCTGACATGCTGATGATCAACGCTAACTCGAAAAAGGGGCGAAATATTGGTTTTGAATTTTTCATATATGCATGCTGATCACTGCAGTCTCCAAACAGATCAGAAATGTGTAATGGGGTGAGATGCACTTTAGAATAAAATTTCGGAGCCAACCAATCAATTTCTGACGTGCCGATGATCAACGCTAACTTGAAAAAGGGGCGAAATATTGGTTTTCAATTTTTCTTATATGCATGCTGATCACTGCAGTCTCCAAACAGATCAGAAATGTGGAATGGAGTGAGATGCACTTTAGAACAAAATTTCCGAGCCACCCAATCGATTTCTGATGTGCCGATGATCAACGCTTACTTGAAAAAGGGGCGAAATATTGGTTTTGAATTTTTCATATATGCATGCTGATCACTGCAGTCTCCAAACAGATCAGAAATGTGGAATGGAGTGAGATGCACTTTAGAACAAAATTTGGGAGCCACCCAATCAATTTCTGATGTGCCGATGATCAACGCTAACTTGAAAAAGGGGCGAAATATTGGTTTTGAATTTTCCATATATGCATGCTGATCACTGCAGTCTCCAAACAGATCAGAAATGTGGAATGGGGTGAGATGCACTTTAGAATAAAATTTCGGAGCCACCCAATCAATTTCTGACGTGCCGATGATCAACGCTAACTCGAAAAAGGGGCGAGATATTGGTTTTGAATTTTTCTTATATGCATGCTGATCACTGCAGTCTCCAAACAGATCAAAAATGTGGAATGGGGTGAGATGCACTTTAGAATAAAATTTCGGAGCCAACCAATCAATTTCTGACGTGCCGATGATCAACGCTAACTTGAAAAAGGGGCGAAATATTGGTTTTCAATTTTTCATATATGCATGCTGATCACTGCAGTCTCCAAACAGATCAGAAATGTGGAATGGAGTGAGATGCACTTTAGAACAAAATTTCGGAGCCACCCAATCAATTTCTGACGTGCCGATGATCAACGCTAACTAGAAAAAGGGTCAGAAATGTGGAATGGGGTGAGATGCACTTTAGAACAAAATTTCGGAGCCACCCAATCGATTTCTGACGTGCCGATGATCAACGCTAACTCGAAAAAGGGGCGAAATATTGGTTTTGAATTTTTCATATATGCATGCTGATCACTGCAGTGTCCAAAGAGATCAGAAATGTGGAATGGGGTGAGATGCACTTTAGAACAAAATTTCGGAGCCACCCAATCGATTTCTGATGTGCCGATGATCAACGCTAACTTGAAAAAGGGGCGAAATATTGGTTTTGAATTTTTCATATATGCATGCTGATCACTGCAGTCTCCAAACAGATCAGAAATGTGGAATGGGGTGAGATGCACTTTAGAACAAAATTTCGGAGCCACCCAATCAATTTCTGATGTGCCGATGATCAACGCTAACTTGAAAAAGGGGCGAAATATTGGTTTTCAATTTTTCATATATGCATGCTGATCACTGCAGTCTCCAAACAGATCAGAAATGTGGAATGGGGTGAGATGAACTTTAGAATAAAATTTCGGAGCCACCCAATCAATTTCTGACGTGCCGATGATCAACGCTAACTTGAAAAAGGGGCGAAATATTGGTTTTCAATTTTTCATATATGCATGCTGAGCACTGCAGTCTCCAAACAGATCAGAAATGTGGAATGGAGTGAGATGCACTTTAGAATAAAATTTCGGAGCCACCCAATCGATTTCTGATGTGCCGATGATCAACGCTAACTTGAAAAAGGGGCGAAATATTGGTTTTGAATTTTTCATATATGCATGCTGATCACTGCAGTATCCAAAGAGATCAGAAATGTGGAATGGGGTGAGATGCACTTTAGAACAAAATTTCGGAGCCACCCAATCGATTTCTGACGTGCCGATGATCAACGGTAACTCGAAAAAGGGGCGAAATATTGGTTTTGAATTTTTCATATATGCATGCTGATCACTGCAGTGTCCAAAGAGATCAGAAATGTGGAATGGGGTGAGATGCACTTTAGAATAAAATTTCGGAGCCACCCATTCCATTTCTGACATGCTGATGATCAACGCTAACTCGAAAAAGGGGCGAAATATTGGTTTTGAATTTTTCATATATGCATGCTGATCACTGCAGTCTCCAAACAGATCAGAAATGTGGAATGGGGTGAGATGCACTTTAGAATAAAATTTCGGAGCCACCCAATCAATTTCTGACGTGCCGATGATCAACGCTAACTTGAAAAAGGGGCGAAATATTGGTTTTCAATTTTTCATATATGCATGCTGATCACTGCAGTCTCCAAACAGATCAGAAATGTGGAATGGAGTGAGATGCACTTTAGAACAAAATTTCGGAGCCACCCAATCGATTTCTGACGTGCCGATGATCAACGGTAACTTGAAAAAGGGGCGAAATATTGGTTTTGAAATTTTCATATATGCATGCTGATCACTGCAGTGTCCAAAGAGATCAGAAATGTGGAATGGGGTGAGATGCACTTTAGAATAAAATTTCGGAGCCACCCATTCCATTTCCGACATGCTGATGATCAACGCTAACTCGAAAAAGGGGCGAAATATTGTTTTGAATTTTTCATATATGCATGCTGATCACTGCAGTCTCCAAACAGATCAGAAATGTGGAATGGGGTGAGATGCACTTTAGAACAAAATTTCGGAGCCACCTAATCGATTTCTGACGTGCCGATGATCAACGGTAACTCGAAAAAGGGGCGAAATATTGGTTTTGAATTTTTCATATTTGCATGCTGATCACTTCAGTGTCCAAAGAGATCAGAAATGTGGAATGGGGTGAGATGCACTTTAGAATAAAATTTCGGAGCCACCCATTCCATTTCTGACATGCTGATGATCAACGCTAACTCGAAAAAGGGGCGAAATATTGGTTTTGAATTTTTCATATATGCATGCTGATCACTGCAGTCTCCAAACAGATCAGAAATGTGTAATGGGGTGAGATGCACTTTAGAATAAAATTTCGGAGCCAACCAATCAATTTCTGACGTGCCGATGATCAACGCTAACTTGAAAAAGGGGCGAAATATTGGTTTTCAATTTTTCTTATATGCATGCTGATCACTGCAGTCTCCAAACAGATCAGAAATGTGGAATGGAGTGAGATGCACTTTAGAACAAAATTTCCGAGCCACCCAATCGATTTCTGATGTGCCGATGATCAACGCTTACTTGAAAAAGGGGCGAAATATTGGTTTTGAATTTTTCATATATGCATGCTGATCACTGCAGTCTCCAAACAGATCAGAAATGTGGAATGGAGTGAGATGCACTTTAGAACAAAATTTGGGAGCCACCCAATCAATTTCTGATGTGCCGATGATCAACGCTAACTTGAAAAAGGGGCGAAATATTGGTTTTGAATTTTCCATATATGCATGCTGATCACTGCAGTCTCCAAACAGATCAGAAATGTGGAATGGGGTGAGATGCACTTTAGAATAAAATTTCGGAGCCACCCAATCAATTTCTGACGTGCCGATGATCAACGCTAACTCGAAAAAGGGGCGAGATATTGGTTTTGAATTTTTCTTATATGCATGCTGATCACTGCAGTCTCCAAACAGATCAAAAATGTGGAATGGGGTGAGATGCACTTTAGAATAAAATTTCGGAGCCAACCAATCAATTTCTGACGTGCCGATGATCAACGCTAACTTGAAAAAGGGGCGAAATATTGGTTTTCAATTTTTCATATATGCATGCTGATCACTGCAGTCTCCAAACAGATCAGAAATGTGGAATGGAGTGAGATGCACTTTAGAACAAAATTTCGGAGCCACCCAATCAATTTCTGACGTGCCGATGATCAACGCTAACTAGAAAAAGGGTCAGAAATGTGGAATGGGGTGAGATGCACTTTAGAACAAAATTTCGGAGCCACCCAATCGATTTCTGACGTGCCGATGATCAACGCTAACTCGAAAAAGGGGCGAAATATTGGTTTTGAATTTTTCATATATGCATGCTGATCACTGCAGTGTCCAAAGAGATCAGAAATGTGGAATGGGGTGAGATGCACTTTAGAACAAAATTTCGGAGCCACCCAATCGATTTCTGATGTGCCGATGATCAACGCTAACTTGAAAAAGGGGCGAAATATTGGTTTTGAATTTTTCATATATGCATGCTGATCACTGCAGTCTCCAAACAGATCAGAAATGTGGAATGGGGTGAGATGCACTTTAGAACAAAATTTCGGAGCCACCCAATCAATTTCTGATGTGCCGATGATCAACGCTAACTTGAAAAAGGGGCGAAATATTGGTTTTCAATTTTTCATATATGCATGCTGATCACTGCAGTCTCCAAACAGATCAGAAATGTGGAATGGGGTGAGATGAACTTTAGAATAAAATTTCGGAGCCACCCAATCAATTTCTGACGTGCCGATGATCAACGCTAACTTGAAAAAGGGGCGAAATATTGGTTTTCAATTTTTCATATATGCATGCTGAGCACTGCAGTCTCCAAACAGATCAGAAATGTGGAATGGAGTGAGATGCACTTTAGAATAAAATTTCGGAGCCACCCAATCGATTTCTGATGTGCCGATGATCAACGCTAACTTGAAAAAGGGGCGAAATATTGGTTTTGAATTTTTCATATATGCATGCTGATCACTGCAGTATCCAAAGAGATCAGAAATGTGGAATGGGGTGAGATGCACTTTAGAACAAAATTTCGGAGCCACCCAATCGATTTCTGACGTGCCGATGATCAACGGTAACTCGAAAAAGGGGCGAAATATTGGTTTTGAATTTTTCATATATGCATGCTGATCACTGCAGTGTCCAAAGAGATCAGAAATGTGGAATGGGGTGAGATGCACTTTAGAATAAAATTTCGGAGCCACCCATTCCATTTCTGACATGCTGATGATCAACGCTAACTCGAAAAAGGGGCGAAATATTGGTTTTGAATTTTTCATATATGCATGCTGATCACTGCAGTCTCCAAACAGATCAGAAATGTGGAATGGGGTGAGATGCACTTTAGAATAAAATTTCGGAGCCACCCAATCAATTTCTGACGTGCCGATGATCAACGCTAACTAGAAAAAGGGGCGAAATATTGGTTTTCAATTTTTCATATATGCATGCTGATCACTGCAGTCTCCAAACAGATCAGAAATGTGGAATGGAGTGAGATGCACTTTAGAACAAAATTTCGGAGCCACCCAATCGATTTCTGACGTGCCGATGATCAACGGTAACTTGAAAAAGGGGCGAAATATTGGTTTTGAATTTTTCATATATGCATGCTGATCACTGCAGTCTCCAAACAGATCAGAAATGTGGAATGGGGTGAGATGCACTTTAGAACAAAATTTCGGAGCCACCCAATCAATTTCTGATGTGCCGATGATCAACGGTAACTCGAAAAAGGGGCGATATATTGGTTTTCAATTTTTCATATATGCATGCTGATCACTGCAGTCTCCAAACAGATCAGAAATATGGAATGGGGTGAGATGCACTTTAGAATAAAATTATGTAGCCACCCAATCAATTTCTGACGTGCCGATGATCAACGCTAACTCGAAAAAGGGTCAGAAATGTGGAATGGGGTGAGATGCACTTTAGAACAAAATTTGGGAGCCACCCAATCGATTTCTGACGTGCCGATGATCAACGCTAACTCGAAAAAGGGGCGAAATATTGGTTTTGAATTTTTCATATATGCATGCTGATCACTGCAGTGTCCAAACAGATCAGAAATGTGGAATGGGGTGAGATGCACTTTAGAATAAAATTTCGGAGCCACCCATTCCATTTCTGACATGCTGATGATCAACGCTAACTCGAAAAAGGAGCGAAATATTGGTTTTGAATTTTTCATATATGCATGCTGATCACTGCAGTCTCCAAACAGATCAGAAATGTGGAATGGGGTGAGATGCACTTTAGAACAAAATTTCGGAGCCACCCAATCGATTTCTGACGTGCCGATGATCAACGCTAACTTGAAAAAGGGGCGAAATATTGGTTTTGAATTTTTCATATATGCATGCTGATCACTTCAGTCTCCAAACAGATCAGAAATGTGGAATGGGGTGAGATGCACTTTAGAATAAAATTTCGGAGCCACCCAATGGATTTCTGACGTGCCGATGATCAACGCTAACTTGAAAAAGGGGCGAAATATTGGTTATGAATTTTTCATATATGCATGCTGATCACTGAAGTCTCCAAACAGGTCAGAAATGTGGAATGGGGTGAGATGCACTTTAGAACAAAATTTCGGAGCCACCCAATCGATTTCTGATGTGCCGATGATCAACGCTAACTCGAAAAAGGGGCGAAATATTGGTTTTGAATTTTTCATATATGCATGCTGATCACTGCAGTATCCAAACAGATCAGAAATGTGGAATGGGGTGAGATGCACTTTAGAACAAAATTTCGGAGCCACCCAATCGATTTCTGACGTGCCGATGATCAACGCTAACTCGAAAAAGGGGCGAAATATTGGTTTTGAATTTTTCATATATGCATGCTGATCACTGCAGTCTCCAAAGAGATCAGAAATGTGGAATGGGGTGAGATGCACTTTAGAATAAAATTTCGGAGCCACCCATTCCATTTCTGACATGCTGATGATCAACGCTAACTCGAAAAAGGGGCGAAATATTGGTTTTGAATTTTTCATATATGCATGCTGATCACTGCAGTCTCCAAACAGATCAGAAATGTGGAATGGGGTGAGATGCACTTTAGAACAAAATTTGGGAGCCACCCAATCGATTTCTGACGTGCCGATGATCAACGCTAACTCGAAAAAGGGGCGAGATATTGGTTTTGAATTTTTCATATATGCATGCTGATCACTGCAGTATCCCAACAGATCAGAAATGTGGAATGGGGTGAGATGCACTTTAGAACAAAATTTCGGAGCGACCCAATCAATTTCTGACGTGCTGATGATCAACGCTAACTCGAAAAAGGGGCGAAATATTGGTTTTGAATTTTTCATATATGCATGCTGATCACTGCAGTGTCCAAAGAGATCAGAAATGTGGAATGGGGTAAGATGCACTTTAGAACAAAATTTCGGAGCCACCCAATCGATTTCTGATGTGCCGATGATCAACGGTAACTTGAAAAAGGGGCGAAATATTGGTTTTGAATTTTTCATATATGCATGCTGATCACTGCAGTCTCCAAACAGATCAGAAATGTGGAATGGGGTGAGATGCACTTTAGAACAAAATTTCGGAGCCACCCAATCGATTTCTGACGTGCCGATGATCAACGCTAACTCGAAAAAGGGGCGAAATATTGGTTTTGAATTTTTCATATATGCATGCTGATCACTGCAGTGTCCAAACAGATCAGAAATGTGGAATGGGGTGAGATGCACTTTAGAATAAAATTTCGGAGCCACCCATTCCATTTCTGACATGCTGATGATCAACGCTAACTCGAAAAAGGGGCGAAATATTGGTTTTGAATTTTTCTTATATGCATGCTGATCACTGCAGTCTCCAAACAGATCAAAAATGTGGAATGGGGTGAGATGCACTTTAGAATAAAATTTCGGAGCCAACCAATCAATTTCTGACGTGCCGATGATCAACGCTAACTAGAAAAAGGGTCAGAAATGTGGAATGGGGTGAGATGCACTTTAGAACAAAATTTCGGAGCCACCCAATCGATTTCTGACGTGCCGATGATCAACGCTAACTCGAAAAAGGGGCGAAATATTGGTTTTGAATTTTTCATATATGCATGCTGATCACTGCAGTCTCCAAACAGATCAGAAATGTGGAATGGGGTGAGATGCACTTTAGAATAAAATTTCGGAGCCACCCAATCGATTTCTGACGTGCCGATGATCAACGCTAACTCGAAAAAGGGGCGAAATATTGGTTTTGAATTTTTCATATATGCATGCTGATCACTGCAGTATCCAAACAGATCAGAAATGTGGAATGGGGTGAGATGCACTTTAGAACAAAATTTCGGAGCCACCCAATCGATTTCTGACGTGCCGATGATCAACGGTAACTCGAAAAAGGGGCGAAATATTGGTTTTGAATTTTTCATATATGCATGCTGATCACTGCAGTGTCCAAAGAGATCAGAAATGTGGAATGGGGTGAGATGCACTTTAGAATAAAATTTCGGAGCCACCCATTCCATTTCTGACATGCTGATGATCAACGCTAACTCGAAAAAGGGGCGAAATATTGGTTTTGAATTTTCCATATATGCATGCTGATCACTGCAGTCTCCAAACAGATCAGAAATGTGGAATGGGGTGAGATGCACTTTAGAATAAAATTTCGGAGCCACCAAATCAATTTCTGACGTGCCGATGATCAACGCTAACTCGAAAAAGGGGCGAGATATTGGTTTTGAATTTTTCATATATGCATGCTGATCACTGCAGTCTCCAAACAGATCAGAAATGTGGAATGGAGTGAGATGCACTTTAGAACAAAATTTCGGAGCCACCCAATCGATTTCTGATGTGCCGATGATCAACGCTAACTTGAAAAAGGGGCGAAATATTGGTTTTGAATTTTTCATATATGCATGCTGATCACTGCAGTATCCAAACAGATCAGAAATGTGGAATGGGGTGAGATGCACTTTAGAACAAAATTTCGGAGCCACCCAATCGATTTCTGACGTGCCGATGATCAACGGTAACTCGAAAAAGGGGCGAAATATTGGTTTTGAATTTTTCATATATGCATGCTGATCACTGCAGTGTCCAAACAGATCAGAAATGTGGAATGGGGTGAGATGCACTTTAGAATAAAATTTCGGAGCCACCCATTCCATTTCTGACATGCTGATGATCAACGCTAACTCGAAAAAGGGGCGAAATATTGGTTTTGAATTTTTCATATATGCATGCTGATCACTGCAGTCTCCAAACAGATCAGAAATGTGGAATGGGGTGAGATGCACTTTAGAATAAAATTTCGGAGCCACCCAATCAATTTCTGACGTGCCGATGATCAACGCTAACTTGAAAAAGGGGCGAAATATTGGTTTTCAATTTTTCATATATGCATGCTGATCACTGCAGTCTCCAAACAGATCAGAAATGTGGAATGGAGTGAGATGCACTTTAGAACAAAATTTCGGAGCCACCCAATCGATTTCTGACGTGCCGATGATCAACGGTAACTTGAAAAAGGGGCGAAATATTGGTTTTGAATTTTTCATATATGCATGCTGATCACTGCAGTCTCCAAACAGATCAGAAATGTGGAATGGGGTGAGATGCACTTTAGAACAAAATTTCGGAGCCACCCAATCAATTTCTGATGTGCCGATGATCAACGCTAACTTGAAAAAGGGGCGAAATATTGGTTTTGAATTTTCCATATATGCATGCTGATCACTGCAGTCTCCAAACAGATCAAAAATGTGGAATGGGGTGAGATGCACTTTAGAATAAAATTTCGGAGCCACCCAATCAATTTCTGACGTGCCGATGATCAACGCTAACTTGAAAAAGGGGCGAAATATTGGTTTTCAATTTTTCATATATGCATGCTGATCACTGCAGTCTCCAAACAGATCAGAAATGTGGAATGGAGTGAGATGCACTTTAGAACAAAATTTCGGAGCCACCCAATCGATTTCTGAAGTGCCGATGATCAACGCTAACTCGAAAAAGGGGCGAAATATTGGTTTTGAAATTTTCATATATGCATGCTGATCACTGCAGTGTCCAAAGAGATCAGAAATGTGGAATGGGGTGAGATGCACTTTAGAATAAAATTTCGGAGCCACCCATTCCATTTCCGACATGCTGATGATCAACGCTAACTCGAAAAAGGGGCGAAATATTGTTTTGAATTTTTCATATATGCATGCTGATCACTGCAGTCTCCAAACAGATCAGAAATGTGGAATGGGGTGAGATGCACTTTAGAACAAAATTTCGGAGCCACCTAATCGATTTCTGACGTGCCGATGATCAACGGTAACTCGAAAAAGGGGCGAAATATTGGTTTTGAATTTTTCATATATGCATGCTGATCACTTCAGTGTCCAAAGAGATCAGAAATGTGGAATGGGGTGAGATGCACTTTAGAATAAAATTTCGGAGCCACCCATTCCATTTCTGACATGCTGATGATCAACGCTAACTCGAAAAAGGGGCGAAATATTGGTTTTGAATTTTTCATATATGCATGCTGATCACTGCAGTCTCCAAACAGATCAGAAATGTGTAATGGGGTGAGATGCACTTTAGAATAAAATTTCGGAGCCAACCAATCAATTTCTGACGTGCCGATGATCAACGCTAACTTGAAAAAGGGGCGAAATATTGGTTTTCAATTTTTCTTATATGCATGCTGATCACTGCAGTCTCCAAACAGATCAGAAATGTGGAATGGAGTGAGATGCACTTTAGAACAAAATTTCGGAGCCACCCAATCGATTTCTGATGTGCCGATGATCAACGCTTACTTGAAAAAGGGGCGAAATATTGGTTTTGAATTTTTCATATATGCATGCTGATCACTGCAGTCTCCAAACAGATCAGAAATGTGGAATGGAGTGAGATGCACTTTAGAACAAAATTTGGGAGCCACCCAATCAATTTCTGATGTGCCGATGATCAACGCTAACTTGAAAAAGGGGCGAAATATTGGTTTTGAATTTTCCATATATGCATGCTGATCACTGCAGTCTCCAAACAGATCAGAAATGTGGAATGGGGTGAGATGCACTTTAGAATAAAATTTCGGAGCCACCCAATCGATTTCTGACGTGCCGATGATCAACGCTAACTCGAAAAAGGGGCGAGATATTGGTTTTGAATTTTTCATATATGCATGCTGATCACTGCAGTCTCCAAACAGATCAGAAATGTGGAATGGAGTGAGATGCACTTTAGAACAAAATTTCGGAGCCACCCAATCGATTTCTGATGTGCCGATGATCAACGCTAACTTGAAAAAGGGGCGAAATATTGGTTTTGAATTTTTCATATATGCATGCTGATCACTGCAGTATCCAAACAGATCAGAAATGTGGAATGGGGTGAGATGCACTTTAGAACAAAATTTCGGAGCCACCCAATCGATTTCTGACGTGCCGATGATCAACGGTAACTCGAAAAAGGGGCGAAATATTGGTTTTGAATTTTTCATATATGCATGCTGATCACTGCAGTATCCAAACAGATCAGAAATGTGGAATGGGGTGAGATGCACTTTAGAACAAAATTTCGGAGCCACCCAATCAATTTCTGACATGTTGATGATCAACGGTAACTCGAAAAAGGGGTGAAATATTGGTTTTGAATTTTTCATATATGCATGCTGATCACTGCAGTCTCCAAACAGATCAGAAATGTGGAATGGGGTGAGATGCACTTTAGAACAAAATTTGGGAGCCACCCAATCGATTTCTGACGAGCCGATGATCAACGGTAACTCGAAAAAGGGGTGAAATATTGGTTTTGAATTTTTCATATATGCATGCTGATCACTGCAGTCTCCAAACAGATCAGAAATGTGGAATGGAGTGAGATGCACTTTAGAACAAAATTTGGGAGCCACCCAATCAATTTCTGATGTGCCGATGATCAACGCTAACTTGAAAAAGGGGCGAAATATTGGTTTTGAATTTTCCATATATGCATGCTGATCACTGCAGTCTCCAAACAGATCAGAAATGTGGAATGGAGTGAGATGCACTTTAGAACAAAATTTCGGAGCCACCCAATCAATTTCTGATGTGCCGATGATCAACGCTAACTTGAAAAAGGGGCGAAATATTGGTTTTCAATTTTTCATATATGCATGCTGATCACTGCAGTATCCAAACAGATCAGAAATGTGGAATGGGGTGAGATGCACTTTAGAATAAAATTTCGGAGCCACCCAATCAATTTCTGACGTGCCGATGATCAACAGTAACTCGAAAAAGGGGCGAAATATTGGTTTTGAATTTTTCATATATGCATGCTGATCACTGCAGTCTCCAAACAGATCAGAAATGTGGAATGGAGTGAGATGCACTTTAGAACAAAATTTGGGAGCCACCCAATCAATTTCTGATGTGCCGATGATCAACGCTAACTTGAAAAAGGGGCGAAATATTGGTTTTGAATTTTTCATATATGCATGCTGATCACTGCAGTCTCCAAACAGATCAGAAATGTGGAATGGAGTGAGATGCACTTTAGAACAAAATTTCGGAGCCACCCAATCGATTTCTGATGTGCCGATGATCAACGCTAACTTGAAAAAGGGGCGAAATATTGGTTTTGAATTTTTCATATATGCATGCTGATCACTGCAGTATCCAAACAGATCAGAAATGTGGAATGGGGTGAGATGCACTTTAGAATAAAATTTCGGAGCCACCCAATCGATTTCTGACGTGCCGATGATCAACGCTAACTCGAAAAAGGGGCGAAATATTGGTTTTGAATTTTTCATATATGCATGCTGATCACTGCAGTATCCAAACAGATCAGAAATGTGGAATGGGGTGAGATGCACTTTAGAACAAAATTTCGGAGCCACCCAATCGATTTCTGACATGTTAATGATCAACGCTAACTCGAAAAAGGGGCGAAATATTGGTTTTCAATTTTTCATATATGCATGCTGATCACTGCAGTGTCCAAAGAGATCAGAAATGTGGAATGGGGTGAGATGCACTTTAGAATAAAATTTCGGAGCCACCCATTCCATTTCCGACATGCTGATGATCAACGCTAACTCGAAAAAGGGGCGAAATATTGTTTTGAATTTTTCATATATGCATGCTGATCACTGCAGTATCCAAACAGATCAGAAATGTGGAATGGGGTGAGATGCACTTTAGAACAAAATTTCGGAGCCACCTAATCGATTTCTGACGTGCCGATGATCAACGGTAACTCGAAAAAGGGGCGAAATATTGGTTTTGAATTTTTCATATATGCATGCTGATCACTGCAGTGTCCAAAGAGATCAGAAATGTGGAATGGGGTGAGATGCACTTTAGAATAAAATTTCGGAGCCACCCATTCCATTTCTGACATGCTGATGATCAACGCTAACTCGAAAAAGGGGCGAAATATTGGTTTTGAATTTTTCATATATGCATGCTGATCACTGCAGTCTCCAAACAGATCAGAAATGTGGAATGGAGTGAGATGCACTTTAGAACAAAATTTGGGAGCCACCCAATCAATTTCTGATGTGCCGATGATCAACGCTAACTTGAAAAAGGGGCGAAATATTGGTTTTGAATTTTCCATATATGCATGCAGATCACTGCAGTCTCCAAACAGATCAGAAATGTGGAATGGGGTGAGATGCACTTTAGAATAAAATTTCGGAGCCACCCAATCAATTTCTGACGTGCCGATGATCAACGCTAACTCGAAAAAGGGGCGAGATATTGGTTTTGAATTTTTCATATATGCATGCTGATCACTGCAGTCTCCAAACAGATCAGAAATGTGGAATGGAGTGAGATGCACTTTAGAACAAAATTTCGGAGCCACCCAATCGATTTCTGATGTGCCGATGATCAACGCTAACTTGAAAAAGGGGCGAAATATTGGTTTTGAATTTTTCATATATGCATGCTGATCACTGCAGTCTCCAAACAGATCAGAAATGTGGAATGGGGTGAGATGCACTTTAGAACAAAATTTCGGAGCCACCCAATTGATTTCTGACGTGCCGATGATCAACGGTAACTCGAAAAAGGGGCGAAATATTGGTTTTGAATTTTTCATATATGCATGCTGATCACTGCAGTATCCAAACAGATCAGAAATGTGGAATGGGGTGAGATGCACTTTAGAACAAAATTTCGGAGCCACCCAATCAATTTCTGACATGTTGATGATCAACGGTAACTCGAAAAAGGGGCGAAATATTGGTTTTGAATTTTTCATATATGCATGCTGATCACTGCAGTCTCCAAACAGATCAGAAATGTGGAATGGGGTAAGATGCATTTTAGAACAAAATTTGGGAGCCACCCAATCGATTTCTGACGTGCCGATGATCAACGGTAACTCGAAAAAGGGGCGAAATATTGGTTTTGAATTTTTCATATATGCATGCTGATCACTGCAGTCTCCAAACAGATCAGAAATGTGGAATGGGGTGAGATGCACTTTAGAATAAAATTTCGGAGCCACCCAATCAATTTCTGATGTGCCGATGATCAACGCTAACTTGAAAAAGGGGCGAAATATTGGTTTTCAATTTTTCATATATGCATGCTGATCACTGCAGTCTCCAAACAGATCAGAAATGTCTAATGGGGTGAGATGCACTTTAGAATAAAATTTCGGAGTCACCCAATCGATTTCTGACGTGCCGATGATCAACGGTAACTTGAAAAAGGGGCGAAATATTGGTTTTGAATTTTTCATATATGCATGCTGATCACTGCAGTCTCCAAACAGATCAGAAATGTGGAATGGGGTGAGATGCACTTTAGAACAAAATTTCGGAGCCACCCAATCGATTTCTGACGTGCCGATGATCAACGGTAACTCGAAAAAGGGGAGAAATATTGGTTTTGAATTTTTCATATATGCATGCTGATCACTGCAGTCTCCAAACAGATCAGAAATGTGGAATGGGGTGAGATGCACTTTAGAATAAAATTTCGGAGCCACCCGATCAATTTCTGATGTGCCGATGATCAACGCTAACTTGAAAAAGGGGCGAAATATTGGTTTTGAATTTTTCATATATGCATGCTGATCACTGCAGTCTCCAAACAGATCAGAAATGTCTAATGGGGTGAGATGCACTTTAGAATGAAATTTCGGAGTCACCCAATCGATTTCTGACGTGCCGATGATCAACGGTAACTTGAAAAAGTGCCGAAATATTGGTTTTGAATTTTTCATATATGCATGCTGATCACTGCAGTCTCCAAACAGATCAGAAATGTGGAATGGGGTGAGATGCACTTTAGAACAAAATTTCGGAGCCACCCAATCAATTTCTGACGTGCCGATGATCAACGGTAACTCGAAAAAGGGGCGAAATATTGGTTTTTAATTTTTCATATATGCATGCTGATCACTGCAGTATCCAAACAGATCAGAAATGTGGAATGGGGTGAGATGCACTTTAGAACAAAATTTCGGAGCCACCCAATCGATTTCTGACATGTTGATGATCAACGGTAACTCGAAAAAGGGGCGAAATATTGGTTTTGAATTTTTCATATATGCATGCTGATCACTGCAGTGTCCAAAGAGATCAGAAATGTGGAATGGGGTGAGATGCACTTTAGAATAAAATTTCGGAGCCACCCATTCCATTTCTGACATGCTGATGATCAACGCTAACTCGAAAAAGGGGCGAAATATTGGTTTTGAATTTTTCATATATGCATGCTGATCACTGCAGTCTCCAAACAGATCAGAAATGTGGAATGGGGTGAGATGCACTTTAGAATAAAATTTCGGAGCCACCCATTCCATTTCTGACATGCTGATGATCAACGCTAACTCGAAAAAGGGGCGAAATATTGGTTTTGAATTTTTCATATATGCATGCTGATCACTGCAGTCTCCAAACAGATCAGAAATGTGGAATGGGGTGAGATGCACTTTAGAATAAAATTTCGGAGCCAACCAATCAATTTTTGACGTGCCGATGATTAACGCTAACTTGAAAAAGGGGCGAAATATTGGTTTTCAATTTTTCTTATATGCATGCTGATCACTGCAGTCTCCAAACAGATCAGAAATGTGGAATGGAGTGAGATGCAGTTCAGAACAAAATTTCGGAGCCACCCAATCGATTTCTGATGTGCCGATGATCAACGCTAACTTGAAAAAGGGGCGAAATATTGGTTTTGAATTTTTCATATATGCATGCTGATCACTGCAGTGTCCAAAGAGATCAGAAATGTGGAATGGGGTGAGATGCACTTTAGAATAAAATTTCGGAGCCACCCATTCCATTTCTGACATGCTGATGATCAACGCTAACTCGAAAAAGGGGCGAAATATTGGTTTTGAATTTTTCATATATGCATGCTGATCACTGCAGTATCCAAACAGATCAGAAATGTGGAATGGGGTGAGATGCACTTTAGAATAAAATTTCGGAGCCACCCAATCAATTTCTGACGTGCCGATGATCAACGGTAACTCGAAAAAGGGGCGAAATATTGGTTTTGAATTTTTCATATATGCATGCTGATCACTGCAGTCTCCAAACAGATCAGAAATGTGGAATGGAGTGAGATGCACTTTAGAACAAAATTTCGGAGCCACCCAATCGATTTCTGATGTGCCGATGATCAACGCTAACTTGAAAAAGGGGCGAAATATTGGTTTTGAATTTTTCATATATGCATGCTGATCACTGCAGTCTCCAAACAGATCAGAAATGTCTAATGGGGTGAGATGCACTTTAGAATAAAATTTCGGAGTCACCGAATCGATTTCTGACGTGCCGATGATCAACGGTAACTCGAAAAAGGGGCGAAATATTGGTTTTGAATTTTTCATATATGCATGCTGATCACTGCAGTCTCCAAACAGATCAGAAATGTGGAATGGAGTGAGATGCACTTTAGAACAAAATTTGGGAGCCACCCAATCAATTTCTGATGTGTCGATGATCAACGCTAACTTGAAAAAGGGGCGAAATATTGGTTTTGAATTTTCCATATATGCATGCTGATCACTGCAGTCTCCAAACAGATCAGAAATGTGGAATAGAGTGAGATGCACTTTAGAACAAAATTTCAGAGCCACCCAATCGATTTCTGATGTGCCGATGATCAACGCTAACTTGAAAAAGGGGCGAAATATTGGTTTTGAATTTTTCATATATGCATGCTGATCACTGCAGTATCCAAACAGATCAGAAATGTGGAATGGGGTGAGATGCACTTTAGAATAAAATTTCGGAGCCACCCAATCGATTTCTGACGTGCCGATGATCAACGGTAACTCGAAAAAGGGGCGAAATATTGGTTTTGAATTTTTCATATATGCATGCTGATCACTGCAGTATCCAAACAGATCAGAAATGTGGAATGGGGTGAGATGCACTTTAGAATAAAATTTCGGAGCCACCCAATCAATTTCTGACGTGCCGATGATCAACGTAACTCGAAAAAGGGGCGAAATATTGGTTTTAAATTTTTCATATATGCATGCTGATCACTGCAGTATCCAAACAGATCAGAAATGTGGAATGGGGTGAGATGCACTTTAGAATAAAATTTCGGAGCCACCCAATCAATTTCTGATGTGCCGATGATCAACGCTAACTTGAAAAAGGGGCGAAATATTGGTTTTGAATTTTTCATATATGCATGCTGATCACTGCAGTCTCCAAACAGATCAGAAATGTCTAATGGGGTGAGATGCACTTTAGAATAAAATTTCGGAGTCACCGAATCGATTTCTGACGTGCCGATGATCAACGGTAACTCGAAAAAGGGGCGAAATATTGGTTTTGAATTTTTCATATATGCATGCTGATCACTGCAGTCTCCAAACAGATCAGAAATGTGGAATGGAGTGAGATGCACTTTAGAACAAAATTTGGGAGCCACCCAATCAATTTCTAATGTGTCGATGATCAACGCTAACTTGAAAAAGGGGCGAAATATTGGTTTTGAATTTTCCATATATGCATGCTGATCACTGCAGTCTCCAAACAGATCAGAAATGTGGAATGGAGTGAGATGCACTTTAGAACAAAATTTCGGAGCCACCCAATCGATTTCTGATGTGCCGATGATCAACGCTAACTTGAAAAAGGGGCGAAATATTGGTTTTGAATTTTTCATATATGCATGCTGATCACTGCAGTATCCAAACAGATCAGAAATGTGGAATGGGGTGAGATGCACTTTAGAATAAAATTTCGGAGCCACCCAATCGATTTCTGACGTGCCGATGATCAACGGTAACTCGAAAAAGGGGCGAAATATTGGTTTTGAATTTTTCATATATGCATGCTGATCACTGCAGTATCCAAACAGATCAGAAATGTGGAATGGGGTGAGATGCACTTTAGAATAAAATTTCGGAGCCACCCAATCAATTTCTGATGTGCTGATGATCAACGCTAACTTGAAAAAGGGGCGAAATATTGGTTTTGAATTTTTCATATATGCATGCTGATCACTGCAGTCTCCAAACAGATCAGAAATGTGGAATGGGGTGAGATGCACTTTAGAACAAAATTTGGGAGCCACTCAATCGATTTCTGACGTGCCGATGATCAACGGTAACTCGAAAAAGGGGAGAAATATTGGTTTTGAATTTTTCATATATGCATGCTGATCACTGCAGTCTCCAAACAGATCAGAAATGTGGAATGGGGTGAGATGCACTTTAGAACAAAATTTCGGAGCCACCCAATCAATTTCTGATGTGCCGATGATCAACGCTAACTTGAAAAAGGGGCGAAATATTGGTTTTCAATTTTTCATATATGCATGCTGATCACTGCAGTCTCCAAACAGATCAGAAATGTGGAATGGAGTGAGATGCACTTTAGAACAAAATTTCGGAGCCACCCAATCGATTTCTGATGTGCCGATGATCAACGCTAACTTGAAAAAGGGGCGAAATATTGGTTTTGAATTTTTCATATATGCATGCTGATCACTGCAGTATCCAAACAGATCAGAAATGTGGAATGGGGTGAGATGCACTTTAGAACAAAATTTCGGAGCCACCCAATCGATTTCTGACATGCCGATGATCAACGGTAACTCGAAAAAGGGGCGAAATATTGGTTTTGAATTTTTCATATATGCATGCTGATCACTGCAGTATCCAAACAGATCAGAAATGTGGAATGGGGTGAGATGCACTTTAGAACAAAATTTCGGAGCCACCCAATCGATTTCTGACATGTTGATGATCAACGGTAACTCGAAAAAGGGGCGAAATATTGGTTTTGAATTTTTCATATATGCATGCTGATCACTGCAGTCTCCAAACAGATCAGAAATGTGGAATGGGGTGAGATGCACTTTAGAACAAAATTTGGGAGCCACCCAATCGATTTCTGACGTGCCGATGATCAACGGTAACTCGAAAAAGGGGAGAAATATTGGTTTTCAATTTTTCATATATGCATGCTGATCACTGCAGTCTCCAAACAGATCAGAAATGTCTAATGGGGTGAGATGCACTTTAGAATAAAATTTCGAAGTCACCCAATCGATTTCTGACGTGCCGATAATCAATGGTAACTTGAAAAAGGGGCGAAATATTGGTTTTGAATTTTTCATATATGCATGCTGATCACTGCAGTCTCCAAACAGATCAGAAATGTGGAATGGGGTGAGATGCACTTTAGAACAAAATTTCGGAGCCACCCAATCGGTTTCTGACATGTTGATGATCAACGGTAACTCGAAAAAGGGGCGAAATATTGGTTTTGAATTTTTCATATATGCATGCTGATCACTGCAGTGTCCAAAGAGATCAGAAATGTGGAATGGGGTGAGATGCACTTTAGAATAAAATTTCGGAGCCACCCATTCCATTTCTGACATGCTGATGATCAACGCTAACTCGAAAAAGGGGCGAAATATTGGTTTTGAATTTTTCATATATGCATGCTGATCACTGCAGTCTCCAAACAGATCAGAAATGTGGAATGGGGTGAGATGCACTTTAGAACAAAATTTGGGAGCCACCCAATCGATTTCTGACGTGCCGATGATCAACGGTAACTCGAAAAAGGGGAGAAATATTGGTTTTCAATTTTTCATATATGCATGCTGATCACTGCAGTCTCCAAACAGATCAGAAATGTCTAATGGGGTGAGATGCACTTTAGAATAAAATTTCGAAGTCACCCAATCGATTTCTGACGTGCCGATAATCAATGGTAACTTGAAAAAGGGGCGAAATATTGGTTTTGAATTTTTCATATATGCATGCTGATCACTGCAGTATCCAAACAGATCAGAAATGTGGAATGGGGTGAGATGCACTTTAGAACAAAATTTCGGAGCCACCCAATCGATTTCTGACGTGCCGATGATCAACGGTAACTCGAAAAAGGGGAGAAATATTGGTTTTGAATTTTTCATATATGCATGCTGATCACTGCAGTCTCCAAACAGATCAGAAATGTGGAATGGGGTGAGATGCACTTTAGAATAAAATTTCGGAGCCACCCGATCAATTTCTGATGTGCCGATGATCAACGCTAACTCGAAAAAGGGGCGAAATATTGGTTTTGAATTTTTCATATATGCATGCTGATCACTGCAGTCTCCAAACAGATCAGAAATGTCTAATGGGGTGAGATGCACTTTAAAATAAAATTTCGGAGTCACCCAATCGATTTCTGACGTGCCGATGATCAACGGTAACTTGAAAAAGTGCCGAAATATTGGTTTTGAATTTTTCATATATGCATGCTGATCACTGCAGTCTCCAAACAGATCAGAAATGTGGAATGGGGTGAGATGCACTTTAGAACAAAATTTCGGAGCCACCCAATCAATTTCTGACGTGCCGATGATCAACGGTAACTCGAAAAAGGGGCGAAATATTGGTTTTTAATTTTTCATATATGCATGCTGATCACTGCAGTATCCAAACAGATCAGAAATGTGGAATGGGGTGAGATGCACTTTAGAACAAAATTTCGGAGCCACCCAATCGATTTCTGACATGTTGATGATCAACGGTAACTCGAAAAAGGGGCGAAATATTGGTTTTGAATTTTTCATATATGCATGCTGATCACTGCAGTGTCCAAAGAGATCAGAAATGTGGAATGGGGTGAGATGCACTTTAGAATAAAATTTCGGAGCCACCCATTCCATTTCTGACATGCTGATGATCAACGCTAACTCGAAAAAGGGGCGAAATATTGGTTTTGAATTTTTCATATATGCATGCTGATCACTGCAGTCTCCAAACAGATCAGAAATGTGGAATGGGGTGAGATGCACTTTAGAATAAAATTTCGGAGCCAACCAATCAATTTTTGACGTGCCGATGATTAACGCTAACTTGAAAAAGGGGCGAAATATTGGTTTTCAATTTTTCTTATATGCATGCTGATCACTGCAGTCTCCAAACAGATCAGAAATGTGGAATGGAGTGAGATGCAGTTCAGAACAAAATTTCGGAGCCACCCAATCGATTTCTGATGTGCCGATGATCAACGCTAACTTGAAAAAGGGGCGAAATATTGGTTTTGAATTTTTCATATATGCATGCTGATCACTGCAGTGTCCAAAGAGATCAGAAATGTGGAATGGGGTGAGATGCACTTTAGAATAAAATTTCGGAGCCACCCATTCCATTTCTGACATGCTGATGATCAACGCTAACTCGAAAAAGGGGCGAAATATTGGTTTTGAATTTTTCATATATGCATGCTGATCACTGCAGTATCCAAACAGATCAGAAATGTGGAATGGGGTGAGATGCACTTTAGAATAAAATTTCGGAGCCACCCAATCAATTTCTGACGTGCCGATGATCAACGTAACTCGAAAAAGGGGCGAAATATTGGTTTTGAATTTTTCATATATGCATGCTGATCACTGCAGTCTCCAAACAGATCAGAAATGTGGAATGGAGTGAGATGCACTTTAGAACAAAATTTCGGAGCCACCCAATCGATTTCTGATGTGCCGATGATCAACGCTAACTTGAAAAAGGGGCGAAATATTGGTTTTGAATTTTTCATATATGCATGCTGATCACTGCAGTCTCCAAACAGATCAGAAATGTCTAATGGGGTGAGATGCACTTTAGAATAAAATTTCGGAGTCACCGAATCGATTTCTGACGTGCCGATGATCAACGGTAACTCGAAAAAGGGGCGAAATATTGGTTTTGAATTTTTCATATATGCATGCTGATCACTGCAGTCTCCAAACAGATCAGAAATGTGGAATGGAGTGAGATGCACTTTAGAACAAAATTTGGGAGCCACCCAATCAATTTCTGATGTGTCGATGATCAACGCTAACTTGAAAAAGGGGCGAAATATTGGTTTTGAATTTTCCATATATGCATGCTGATCACTGCAGTCTCCAAACAGATCAGAAATGTGGAATAGAGTGAGATGCACTTTAGAACAAAATTTCGGAGCCACCCAATCGATTTCTGATGTGCCGATGATCAACGCTAACTTGAAAAAGGGGCGAAATATTGGTTTTGAATTTTTCATATATGCATGCTGATCACTGCAGTATCCAAACAGATCAGAAATGTGGAATGGGGTGAGATGCACTTTAGAATAAAATTTCGGAGCCACCCAATCGATTTCTGACGTGCCGATGATCAACGGTAACTCGAAAAAGGGGCGAAATATTGGTTTTGAATTTTTCATATATGCATGCTGATCACTGCAGTATCCAAACAGATCAGAAATGTGGAATGGGGTGAGATGCACTTTAGAATAAAATTTCGGAGCCACCCAATCAATTTCTGACGTGCCGATGATCAACGTAACTCGAAAAAGGGGCGAAATATTGGTTTTAAATTTTTCATATATGCATGCTGATCACTGCAGTATCCAAACAGATCAGAAATGTGGAATGGGGTGAGATGCACTTTAGAATAAAATTTCGGAGCCACCCAATCAATTTCTGATGTGCCGATGATCAACGCTAACTTGAAAAAGGGGCGAAATATTGGTTTTGAATTTTTCATATATGCATGCTGATCACTGCAGTCTCCAAACAGATCAGAAATGTCTAATGGGGTGAGATGCACTTTAGAATAAAATTTCGGAGTCACCGAATCGATTTCTGACGTGCCGATGATCAACGGTAACTCGAAAAAGGGGCGAAATATTGGTTTTGAATTTTTCATATATGCATGCTGATCACTGCAGTCTCCAAACAGATCAGAAATGTGGAATGGAGTGAGATGCACTTTAGAACAAAATTTGGGAGCCACCCAATCAATTTCTAATGTGTCGATGATCAACGCTAACTTGAAAAAGGGGCGAAATATTGGTTTTGAATTTTCCATATATGCATGCTGATCACTGCAGTCTCCAAACAGATCAGAAATGTGGAATGGAGTGAGATGCACTTTAGAACAAAATTTCGGAGCCACCCAATCGATTTCTGATGTGCCGATGATCAACGCTAACTTGAAAAAGGGGCGAAATATTGGTTTTGAATTTTTCATATATGCATGCTGATCACTGCAGTATCCAAACAGATCAGAAATGTGGAATGGGGTGAGATGCACTTTAGAATAAAATTTCGGAGCCACCCAATCGATTTCTGACGTGCCGATGATCAACGGTAACTCGAAAAAGGGGCGAAATATTGGTTTTGAATTTTTCATATATGCATGCTGATCACTGCAGTATCCAAACAGATCAGAAATGTGGAATGGGGTGAGATGCACTTTAGAATAAAATTTCGGAGCCACCCAATCAATTTCTGATGTGCTGATGATCAACGCTAACTTGAAAAAGGGGCGAAATATTGGTTTTGAATTTTTCATATATGCATGCTGATCACTGCAGTCTCCAAACAGATCAGAAATGTGGAATGGGGTGAGATGCACTTTAGAACAAAATTTGGGAGCCACTCAATCGATTTCTGACGTGCCGATGATCAACGGTAACTCGAAAAAGGGGAGAAATATTGGTTTTGAATTTTTCATATATGCATGCTGATCACTGCAGTCTCCAAACAGATCAGAAATGTGGAATGGGGTGAGATGCACTTTAGAACAAAATTTCGGAGCCACCCAATCAATTTCTGATGTGCCGATGATCAACGCTAACTTGAAAAAGGGGCGAAATATTGGTTTTCAATTTTTCATATATGCATGCTGATCACTGCAGTCTCCAAACAGATCAGAAATGTGGAATGGAGTGAGATGCACTTTAGAACAAAATTTCGGAGCCACCCAATCGATTTCTGATGTGCCGATGATCAACGCTAACTTGAAAAAGGGGCGAAATATTGGTTTTGAATTTTTCATATATGCATGCTGATCACTGCAGTATCCAAACAGATCAGAAATGTGGAATGGGGTGAGATGCACTTTAGAACAAAATTTCGGAGCCACCCAATCGATTTCTGACATGCCGATGATCAACGGTAACTCGAAAAAGGGGCGAAATATTGGTTTTGAATTTTTCATATATGCATGCTGATCACTGCAGTATCCAAACAGATCAGAAATGTGGAATGGGGTGAGATGCACTTTAGAACAAAATTTCGGAGCCACCCAATCGATTTCTGACATGTTGATGATCAACGGTAACTCGAAAAAGGGGCGAAATATTGGTTTTGAATTTTTCATATATGCATGCTGATCACTGCAGTCTCCAAACAGATCAGAAATGTGGAATGGGGTGAGATGCACTTTAGAACAAAATTTGGGAGCCACCCAATCGATTTCTGACGTGCCGATGATCAACGGTAACTCGAAAAAGGGGAGAAATATTGGTTTTCAATTTTTCATATATGCATGCTGATCACTGCAGTCTCCAAACAGATCAGAAATGTCTAATGGGGTGAGATGCACTTTAGAATAAAATTTCGAAGTCACCCAATCGATTTCTGACGTGCCGATAATCAATGGTAACTTGAAAAAGGGGCGAAATATTGGTTTTGAATTTTTCATATATGCATGCTGATCACTGCAGTATCCAAACAGATCAGAAATGTGGAATGGGGTGAGATGCACTTTAGAACAAAATTTCGGAGCCACCCAATCGGTTTCTGACATGTTGATGATCAACGGTAACTCGAAAAAGGGGCGAAATATTGGTTTTGAATTTTTCATATATGCATGCTGATCACTGCAGTGTCCAAAGAGATCAGAAATGTGGAATGGGGTGAGATGCACTTTAGAATAAAATTTCGGAGCCACCCATTCCATTTCTGACATGCTGATGATCAACGCTAACTCGAAAAAGGGGCGAAATATTGGTTTTGAATTTTTCATATATGCATGCTGATCACTGCAGTCTCCAAACAGATCAGAAATGTGGAATGGGGTGAGATGCACTTTAGAACAAAATTTGGGAGCCACCCAATCGATTTCTGACGTGCCGATGATCAACGGTAACTCGAAAAAGGGGAGAAATATTGGTTTTCAATTTTTCATATATGCATGCTGATCACTGCAGTCTCCAAACAGATCAGAAATGTCTAATGGGGTGAGATGCACTTTAGAATAAAATTTCGAAGTCACCCAATCGATTTCTGACGTGCCGATAATCAATGGTAACTTGAAAAAGGGGCGAAATATTGGTTTTGAATTTTTCATATATGCATGCTGATCACTGCAGTATCCAAACAGATCAGAAATGTGGAATGGGGTGAGATGCACTTTAGAACAAAATTTCGGAGCCACCCAATCGGTTTCTGACATGTTGATGATCAACGGTAACTCGAAAAAGGGGCGAAATATTGGTTTTGAATTTTTCATATATGCATGCTGATCACTGCAGTGTCCAAAGAGATCAGAAATGTGGAATGGGGTGAGATGCACTTTAGAATAAAATTTCGGAGCCACCCATTCCATTTCTGACATGCTGATGATCAACGCTAACTCGAAAAAGGGGCGAAATATTGGTTTAGAATTTTTCATATATGCATGCTGATCACTGCAGTCTCCAAACAGATCAGAAATGTGGAATGGGGTGAGATGCACTTTAGAATAAAATTTCGGAGCCAACCAATCAATTTCTGACGTGCCGATGATCAACGCTAACTTGAAAAAGGGGCGAAATATTGGTTTTCAATTTTTCTTATATGCATGCTGATCACTGCAGTCTCCAAACAGATCAGAAATGTGGAATGGAGTGAGATGCAGTTCAGAACAAAATTTGGGAGCCACCCAATCAATTTCTGATGTGCCGATGATCAACGCTAACTTGAAAAAGGGGCGAAATATTGGTTTTGAATTTTTCATATATGCATGCTGATCACTGCAGTATCCAAACAGATCAGAAATGTGGAATGGGGTGAGATGCACTTTAGAATAAAATTTCGGAGCCACCCAATCAATTTCTGACGTGCCGATGATCAACGTAACTCGAAAAAGGGGCGAAATATTGGTTTTGAATTTTTCATATATGCATGCTGATCACTGCAGTCTCCAAACAGATCAGAAATGTGGAATGGAGTGAGATGCACTCTAGAACAAAATTTCGGAGCCACCCAATCGATTTCTGATGTGCCGATGATCAACGCTAACTTGAAAAAGGGGCGAAATATTGGTTTTGAATTTTTCATATATGCATGCTGATCACTGCAGTATCCAAACAGATCAGAAATGTGGAATGGGGTGAGATGCACTTTAGAATAAAATTTCGGAGCCACCCAATCAATTTCTGACGTGCCGATGATCAACGTAACTCGAAAAAGGGGCGAAATATTGGTTTTGAATTTTTCATATATGCATGCTGATCACTGCAGTCTCCAAACAGATCAGAAATGTGGAATGGAGTGAGATGCACTTTAGAACAAAATTTCGGAGCCACCCAATCGATTTCTGATGTGCCGATGATCAACGCTAACTTGAAAAAGGGGCGAAATATTGGTTTTGAATTTTTCATATATGCATGCTGATCACTGCAGTCTCCAAACAGATCAGAAATGTCTAATGGGGTGAGATGCACTTTAGAATAAAATTTCGGAGTCACCCAATCGATTTCTGACGTGCCGATGATCAACGGTAACTCGAAAAAGGGGCGAAATATTGGTTTTGAATTTTTCATATATGCATGCTGATCACTGCAGTCTCCAAACAGATCAGAAATGTGGAATGGAGTGAGATGCACTTTAGAACAAAATTTGGGAGCCACCCAATCAATTTCTGATGTGTCGATGATCAACGCTAACTTGAAAAAGGGGCGAAATATTGGTTTTGAATTTTCCATATATGCATGCTGATCACTGCAGTCTCCAAACAGATCAGAAATGTGGAATGGAGTGAGATGCACTTTAGAACAAAATTTCGGAGCCACCCAATCGATTTCTGATGTGCCGATGATCAACGCTAACTTGAAAAAGGGGCGAAATATTGGTTTTGAATTTTTCATATATGCATGCTGATCACTGCAGTATCCAAACAGATCAGAAATGTGGAATGGGGTGAGATGCACTTTAGAACAAAATTTCGGAGCCACCCAATCGATTTCTGACATGTTGATGATCAACGGTAACTCGAAAAAGGGGCGAAATATTGGTTTTGAATTTTTCATATATGCATGCTGATCACTGCAGTATCCAAACAGATCAGAAATGTGGAATGGGGTGAGATGCACTTTAGAACAAAATTTCGGAGCCACCCAATCGATTTCTGACATGTTGATGATCAACGGTAACTCGAAAAATGGGCGAAATATTGGTTTTGAATTTTTCATATATGCATGCTGATCACTGCAGTGTCCAAAGAGATCAGAAATGTGGAATGGGGTGAGATGCACTTTAGAATAAAATTTCGGAGCCACCCATTCCATTTCTGACATGCTGATGATCAACGCTAACTCGAAAAAGGGGCGAAATATTGTTTTGAATTTTTCATATATGCATGCTGATCACTGCAGTATCCAAACAGATCAGAAATGTGGAATGGGGTGAGATGCACTTTAGAACAAAATTTCGGAGCCACCTAATCGATTTCTGACGTGCCGATGATCAACGGTAACTCGAAAAAGGGGCGAAATATTGGTTTTGAATTTTTCATATATGCATGCTGATCACTGCAGTGTCCAAAGAGATCAGAAATGTGGAATGGGGTGAGATGCACTTTAGAATAAAATTTCGGAGCCACCCATTCCATTTCTGACATGCTGATGATCAACGCTAACTCGAAAAAGGGGCGAAATATTGGTTTTGAATTTTTCATATATGCATGCTGATCACTGCAGTCTCCAAACAGATCAGAAATGTGGAATGGAGTGAGATGCACTTTAGAACAAAATTTGGGAGCCACCCAATCAATTTCTGATGTGCCGATGATCAACGCTAACTTGAAAAAGGGGCGAAATATTGGTTTTGAATTTTCCATATATGCATGCAGATCACTGCAGTCTCCAAACAGATCAGAAATGTGGAATGGGGTGAGATGCACTTTAGAATAAAATTTCGGAGCCACCCAATCAATTTCTGACGTGCCGATGATCAACGCTAACTCGAAAAAGGGGCGAGATATTGGTTTTGAATTTTTCATATATGCATGCTGATCACTGCAGTCTCCAAACAGATCAGAAATGTGGAATGGAGTGAGATGCACTTTAGAACAAAATTTCGGAGCCACCCAATCGATTTCTGATGTGCCGATGATCAACGCTAACTTGAAAAAGGGGCGAAATATTGGTTTTGAATTTTTCATATATGCATGCTGATCACTGCAGTCTCCAAACAGATCAGAAATGTGGAATGGGGTGAGATGCACTTTAGAACAAAATTTCGGAGCCACCCAATTGATTTCTGACGTGCCGATGATCAACGGTAACTCGAAAAAGGGGCGAAATATTGGTTTTGAATTTTTCATATATGCATGCTGATCACTGCAGTATCCAAACAGATCAGAAATGTGGAATGGGGTGAGATGCACTTTAGAACAAAATTTCGGAGCCACCCAATCAATTTCTGACATGTTGATGATCAACGGTAACTCGAAAAAGGGGCGAAATATTGGTTTTGAATTTTTCATATATGCATGCTGATCACTGCAGTCTCCAAACAGATCAGAAATGTGGAATGGGGTAAGATGCATTTTAGAACAAAATTTGGGAGCCACCCAATCGATTTCTGACGTGCCGATGATCAACGGTAACTCGAAAAAGGGGCGAAATATTGGTTTTGAATTTTTCATATATGCATGCTGATCACTGCAGTCTCCAAACAGATCAGAAATGTGGAATGGGGTGAGATGCACTTTAGAATAAAATTTCGGAGCCACCCAATCAATTTCTGATGTGCCGATGATCAACGCTAACTTGAAAAAGGGGCGAAATATTGGTTTTCAATTTTTCATATATGCATGCTGATCACTGCAGTCTCCAAACAGATCAGAAATGTCTAATGGGGTGAGATGCACTTTAGAATAAAATTTCGGAGTCACCCAATCGATTTCTGACGTGCCGATGATCAACGGTAACTTGAAAAAGGGGCGAAATATTGGTTTTGAATTTTTCATATATGCATGCTGATCACTGCAGTCTCCAAACAGATCAGAAATGTGGAATGGGGTGAGATGCACTTTAGAACAAAATTTCGGAGCCACCCAATCGATTTCTGACGTGCCGATGATCAACGGTAACTCGAAAAAGGGGAGAAATATTGGTTTTGAATTTTTCATATATGCATGCTGATCACTGCAGTCTCCAAACAGATCAGAAATGTGGAATGGGGTGAGATGCACTTTAGAATAAAATTTCGGAGCCACCCGATCAATTTCTGATGTGCCGATGATCAACGCTAACTTGAAAAAGGGGCGAAATATTGGTTTTGAATTTTTCATATATGCATGCTGATCACTGCAGTCTCCAAACAGATCAGAAATGTCTAATGGGGTGAGATGCACTTTAGAATAAAATTTCGGAGTCACCCAATCGATTTCTGACGTGCCGATGATCAACGGTAACTTGAAAAAGTGCCGAAATATTGGTTTTGAATTTTTCATATATGCATGCTGATCACTGCAGTCTCCAAACAGATCAGAAATGTGGAATGGGGTGAGATGCACTTTAGAACAAAATTTCGGAGCCACCCAATCAATTTCTGACGTGCCGATGATCAACGGTAACTCGAAAAAGGGGCGAAATATTGGTTTTTAATTTTTCATATATGCATGCTGATCACTGCAGTATCCAAACAGATCAGAAATGTGGAATGGGGTGAGATGCACTTTAGAACAAAATTTCGGAGCCACCCAATCGATTTCTGACATGTTGATGATCAACGGTAACTCGAAAAAGGGGCGAAATATTGGTTTTGAATTTTTCATATATGCATGCTGATCACTGCAGTGTCCAAAGAGATCAGAAATGTGGAATGGGGTGAGATGCACTTTAGAATAAAATTTCGGAGCCACCCATTCCATTTCTGACATGCTGATGATCAACGCTAACTCGAAAAAGGGGCGAAATATTGGTTTTGAATTTTTCATATATGCATGCTGATCACTGCAGTCTCCAAACAGATCAGAAATGTGGAATGGGGTGAGATGCACTTTAGAATAAAATTTCGGAGCCACCCATTCCATTTCTGACATGCTGATGATCAACGGTAACTCGAAAAATGGGCGAAATATTGGTTTTGAATTTTTCATATATGCATGCTGATCACTGCAGTGTCCAAAGAGATCAGAAATGTGGAATGGGGTGAGATGCACTTTAGAATAAAATTTCGGAGCCACCCATTCCATTTCTGACATGCTGATGATCAACGCTAACTCGAAAAAGGGGCGAAATATTGTTTTGAATTTTTCATATATGCATGCTGATCACTGCAGTATCCAAACAGATCAGAAATGTGGAATGGGGTGAGATGCACTTTAGAACAAAATTTCGGAGCCACCTAATCGATTTCTGACGTGCCGATGATCAACGGTAACTCGAAAAAGGGGCGAAATATTGGTTTTGAATTTTTCATATATGCATGCTGATCACTGCAGTGTCCAAAGAGATCAGAAATGTGGAATGGGGTGAGATGCACTTTAGAATAAAATTTCGGAGCCACCCATTCCATTTCTGACATGCTGATGATCAACGCTAACTCGAAAAAGGGGCGAAATATTGGTTTTGAATTTTTCATATATGCATGCTGATCACTGCAGTCTCCAAACAGATCAGAAATGTGGAATGGAGTGAGATGCACTTTAGAACAAAATTTGGGAGCCACCCAATCAATTTCTGATGTGCCGATGATCAACGCTAACTTGAAAAAGGGGCGAAATATTGGTTTTGAATTTTCCATATATGCATGCAGATCACTGCAGTCTCCAAACAGATCAGAAATGTGGAATGGGGTGAGATGCACTTTAGAATAAAATTTCGGAGCCACCCAATCAATTTCTGACGTGCCGATGATCAACGCTAACTCGAAAAAGGGGCGAGATATTGGTTTTGAATTTTTCATATATGCATGCTGATCACTGCAGTCTCCAAACAGATCAGAAATGTGGAATGGAGTGAGATGCACTTTAGAACAAAATTTCGGAGCCACCCAATCGATTTCTGATGTGCCGATGATCAACGCTAACTTGAAAAAGGGGCGAAATATTGGTTTTGAATTTTTCATATATGCATGCTGATCACTGCAGTCTCCAAACAGATCAGAAATGTGGAATGGGGTGAGATGCACTTTAGAACAAAATTTCGGAGCCACCCAATTGATTTCTGACGTGCCGATGATCAACGGTAACTCGAAAAAGGGGCGAAATATTGGTTTTGAATTTTTCATATATGCATGCTGATCACTGCAGTATCCAAACAGATCAGAAATGTGGAATGGGGTGAGATGCACTTTAGAACAAAATTTCGGAGCCACCCAATCAATTTCTGACATGTTGATGATCAACGGTAACTCGAAAAAGGGGCGAAATATTGGTTTTGAATTTTTCATATATGCATGCTGATCACTGCAGTCTCCAAACAGATCAGAAATGTGGAATGGGGTAAGATGCATTTTAGAACAAAATTTGGGAGCCACCCAATCGATTTCTGACGTGCCGATGATCAACGGTAACTCGAAAAAGGGGCGAAATATTGGTTTTGAATTTTTCATATATGCATGCTGATCACTGCAGTCTCCAAACAGATCAGAAATGTGGAATGGGGTGAGATGCACTTTAGAATAAAATTTCGGAGCCACCCAATCAATTTCTGATGTGCCGATGATCAACGCTAACTTGAAAAAGGGGCGAAATATTGGTTTTCAATTTTTCATATATGCATGCTGATCACTGCAGTCTCCAAACAGATCAGAAATGTCTAATGGGGTGAGATGCACTTTAGAATAAAATTTCGGAGTCACCCAATCGATTTCTGACGTGCCGATGATCAACGGTAACTTGAAAAAGGGGCGAAATATTGGTTTTGAATTTTTCATATATGCATGCTGATCACTGCAGTCTCCAAACAGATCAGAAATGTGGAATGGGGTGAGATGCACTTTAGAACAAAATTTCGGAGCCACCCAATCGATTTCTGACGTGCCGATGATCAACGGTAACTCGAAAAAGGGGAGAAATATTGGTTTTGAATTTTTCATATATGCATGCTGATCACTGCAGTCTCCAAACAGATCAGAAATGTGGAATGGGGTGAGATGCACTTTAGAATAAAATTTCGGAGCCACCCGATCAATTTCTGATGTGCCGATGATCAACGCTAACTTGAAAAAGGGGCGAAATATTGGTTTTGAATTTTTCATATATGCATGCTGATCACTGCAGTCTCCAAACAGATCAGAAATGTGGAATGGGGTGAGATGCACTTTAGAACAAAATTTCGGAGCCACCCAATCAATTTCTGACGTGCCGATGATCAACGGTAACTCGAAAAAGGGGCGAAATATTGGTTTTTAATTTTTCATATATGCATGCTGATCACTGCAGTATCCAAACAGATCAGAAATGTGGAATGGGGTGAGATGCACTTTAGAACAAAATTTCGGAGCCACCCAATCGATTTCTGACATGTTGATGATCAACGGTAACTCGAAAAAGGGGCGAAATATTGGTTTTGAATTTTTCATATATGCATGCTGATCACTGCAGTGTCCAAAGAGATCAGAAATGTGGAATGGGGTGAGATGCACTTTAGAATAAAATTTCGGAGCCACCCATTCCATTTCTGACATGCTGATGATCAACGCTAACTCGAAAAAGGGGCGAAATATTGGTTTTGAATTTTTCATATATGCATGCTGATCACTGCAGTCTCCAAACAGATCAGAAATGTGGAATGGGGTGAGATGCACTTTAGAATAAAATTTCGGAGCCACCCATTCCATTTCTGACATGCTGATGATCAACGCTAACTCGAAAAAGGGGCGAAATATTGGTTTTGAATTTTTCATATATGCATGCTGATCACTGCAGTCTCCAAACAGATCAGAAATGTGGAATGGGGTGAGATGCACTTTAGAATAAAATTTCGGAGCCAACCAATCAATTTTTGACGTGCCGATGATTAACGCTAACTTGAAAAAGGGGCGAAATATTGGTTTTCAATTTTTCTTATATGCATGCTGATCACTGCAGTCTCCAAACAGATCAGAAATGTGGAATGGAGTGAGATGCAGTTCAGAACAAAATTTCGGAGCCACCCAATCGATTTCTGATGTGCCGATGATCAACGCTAACTTGAAAAAGGGGCGAAATATTGGTTTTGAATTTTTCATATATGCATGCTGATCACTGCAGTGTCCAAAGAGATCAGAAATGTGGAATGGGGTGAGATGCACTTTAGAATAAAATTTCGGAGCCACCCATTCCATTTCTGACATGCTGATGATCAACGCTAACTCGAAAAAGGGGCGAAATATTGGTTTTGAATTTTTCATATATGCATGCTGATCACTGCAGTATCCAAACAGATCAGAAATGTGGAATGGGGTGAGATGCACTTTAGAATAAAATTTCGGAGCCACCCAATCAATTTCTGACGTGCCGATGATCAACGTAACTCGAAAAAGGGGCGAAATATTGGTTTTGAATTTTTCATATATGCATGCTGATCACTGCAGTCTCCAAACAGATCAGAAATGTGGAATGGAGTGAGATGCACTTTAGAACAAAATTTCGGAGCCACCCAATCGATTTCTGATGTGCCGATGATCAACGCTAACTTGAAAAAGGGGCGAAATATTGGTTTTGAATTTTTCATATATGCATGCTGATCACTGCAGTCTCCAAACAGATCAGAAATGTCTAATGGGGTGAGATGCACTTTAGAATAAAATTTCGGAGTCACCGAATCGATTTCTGACGTGCCGATGATCAACGGTAACTCGAAAAAGGGGCGAAATATTGGTTTTGAATTTTTCATATATGCATGCTGATCACTGCAGTCTCCAAACAGATCAGAAATGTGGAATGGAGTGAGATGCACTTTAGAACAAAATTTGGGAGCCACCCAATCAATTTCTGATGTGTCGATGATCAACGCTAACTTGAAAAAGGGGCGAAATATTGGTTTTGAATTTTCCATATATGCATGCTGATCACTGCAGTCTCCAAACAGATCAGAAATGTGGAATAGAGTGAGATGCACTTTAGAACAAAATTTCAGAGCCACCCAATCGATTTCTGATGTGCCGATGATCAACGCTAACTTGAAAAAGGGGCGAAATATTGGTTTTGAATTTTTCATATATGCATGCTGATCACTGCAGTATCCAAACAGATCAGAAATGTGGAATGGGGTGAGATGCACTTTAGAATAAAATTTCGGAGCCACCCAATCGATTTCTGACGTGCCGATGATCAACGGTAACTCGAAAAAGGGGCGAAATATTGGTTTTGAATTTTTCATATATGCATGCTGATCACTGCAGTATCCAAACAGATCAGAAATGTGGAATGGGGTGAGATGCACTTTAGAATAAAATTTCGGAGCCACCCAATCAATTTCTGACGTGCCGATGATCAACGTAACTCGAAAAAGGGGCGAAATATTGGTTTTAAATTTTTCATATATGCATGCTGATCACTGCAGTATCCAAACAGATCAGAAATGTGGAATGGGGTGAGATGCACTTTAGAATAAAATTTCGGAGCCACCCAATCAATTTCTGATGTGCCGATGATCAACGCTAACTTGAAAAAGGGGCGAAATATTGGTTTTGAATTTTTCATATATGCATGCTGATCACTGCAGTCTCCAAACAGATCAGAAATGTCTAATGGGGTGAGATGCACTTTAGAATAAAATTTCGGAGTCACCGAATCGATTTCTGACGTGCCGATGATCAACGGTAACTCGAAAAAGGGGCGAAATATTGGTTTTGAATTTTTCATATATGCATGCTGATCACTGCAGTCTCCAAACAGATCAGAAATGTGGAATGGAGTGAGATGCACTTTAGAACAAAATTTGGGAGCCACCCAATCAATTTCTAATGTGTCGATGATCAACGCTAACTTGAAAAAGGGGCGAAATATTGGTTTTGAATTTTCCATATATGCATGCTGATCACTGCAGTCTCCAAACAGATCAGAAATGTGGAATGGAGTGAGATGCACTTTAGAACAAAATTTCGGAGCCACCCAATCGATTTCTGATGTGCCGATGATCAACGCTAACTTGAAAAAGGGGCGAAATATTGGTTTTGAATTTTTCATATATGCATGCTGATCACTGCAGTATCCAAACAGATCAGAAATGTGGAATGGGGTGAGATGCACTTTAGAATAAAATTTCGGAGCCACCCAATCGATTTCTGACGTGCCGATGATCAACGGTAACTCGAAAAAGGGGCGAAATATTGGTTTTGAATTTTTCATATATGCATGCTGATCACTGCAGTATCCAAACAGATCAGAAATGTGGAATGGGGTGAGATGCACTTTAGAATAAAATTTCGGAGCCACCCAATCAATTTCTGATGTGCTGATGATCAACGCTAACTTGAAAAAGGGGCGAAATATTGGTTTTGAATTTTTCATATATGCATGCTGATCACTGCAGTCTCCAAACAGATCAGAAATGTGGAATGGGGTGAGATGCACTTTAGAACAAAATTTGGGAGCCACTCAATCGATTTCTGACGTGCCGATGATCAACGGTAACTCGAAAAAGGGGAGAAATATTGGTTTTGAATTTTTCATATATGCATGCTGATCACTGCAGTCTCCAAACAGATCAGAAATGTGGAATGGGGTGAGATGCACTTTAGAACAAAATTTCGGAGCCACCCAATCAATTTCTGATGTGCCGATGATCAACGCTAACTTGAAAAAGGGGCGAAATATTGGTTTTCAATTTTTCATATATGCATGCTGATCACTGCAGTCTCCAAACAGATCAGAAATGTGGAATGGAGTGAGATGCACTTTAGAACAAAATTTCGGAGCCACCCAATCGATTTCTGATGTGCCGATGATCAACGCTAACTTGAAAAAGGGGCGAAATATTGGTTTTGAATTTTTCATATATGCATGCTGATCACTGCAGTATCCAAACAGATCAGAAATGTGGAATGGGGTGAGATGCACTTTAGAACAAAATTTCGGAGCCACCCAATCGATTTCTGACATGCCGATGATCAACGGTAACTCGAAAAAGGGGCGAAATATTGGTTTTGAATTTTTCATATATGCATGCTGATCACTGCAGTATCCAAACAGATCAGAAATGTGGAATGGGGTGAGATGCACTTTAGAACAAAATTTCGGAGCCACCCAATCGATTTCTGACATGTTGATGATCAACGGTAACTCGAAAAAGGGGCGAAATATTGGTTTTGAATTTTTCATATATGCATGCTGATCACTGCAGTCTCCAAACAGATCAGAAATGTGGAATGGGGTGAGATGCACTTTAGAACAAAATTTGGGAGCCACCCAATCGATTTCTGACGTGCCGATGATCAACGGTAACTCGAAAAAGGGGAGAAATATTGGTTTTCAATTTTTCATATATGCATGCTGATCACTGCAGTCTCCAAACAGATCAGAAATGTCTAATGGGGTGAGATGCACTTTAGAATAAAATTTCGAAGTCACCCAATCGATTTCTGACGTGCCGATAATCAATGGTAACTTGAAAAAGGGGCGAAATATTGGTTTTGAATTTTTCATATATGCATGCTGATCACTGCAGTATCCAAACAGATCAGAAATGTGGAATGGGGTGAGATGCACTTTAGAACAAAATTTCGGAGCCACCCAATCGGTTTCTGACATGTTGATGATCAACGGTAACTCGAAAAAGGGGCGAAATATTGGTTTTGAATTTTTCATATATGCATGCTGATCACTGCAGTGTCCAAAGAGATCAGAAATGTGGAATGGGGTGAGATGCACTTTAGAATAAAATTTCGGAGCCACCCATTCCATTTCTGACATGCTGATGATCAACGCTAACTCGAAAAAGGGGCGAAATATTGGTTTTGAATTTTTCATATATGCATGCTGATCACTGCAGTCTCCAAACAGATCAGAAATGTGGAATGGGGTGAGATGCACTTTAGAACAAAATTTGGGAGCCACCCAATCGATTTCTGACGTGCCGATGATCAACGGTAACTCGAAAAAGGGGAGAAATATTGGTTTTCAATTTTTCATATATGCATGCTGATCACTGCAGTCTCCAAACAGATCAGAAATGTCTAATGGGGTGAGATGCACTTTAGAATAAAATTTCGAAGTCACCCAATCGATTTCTGACGTGCCGATAATCAATGGTAACTTGAAAAAGGGGCGAAATATTGGTTTTGAATTTTTCATATATGCATGCTGATCACTGCAGTATCCAAACAGATCAGAAATGTGGAATGGGGTGAGATGCACTTTAGAACAAAATTTCGGAGCCACCCAATCGATTTCTGACGTGCCGATGATCAACGGTAACTCGAAAAAGGGGAGAAATATTGGTTTTGAATTTTTCATATATGCATGCTGATCACTGCAGTCTCCAAACAGATCAGAAATGTGGAATGGGGTGAGATGCACTTTAGAATAAAATTTCGGAGCCACCCGATCAATTTCTGATGTGCCGATGATCAACGCTAACTCGAAAAAGGGGCGAAATATTGGTTTTGAATTTTTCATATATGCATGCTGATCACTGCAGTCTCCAAACAGATCAGAAATGTCTAATGGGGTGAGATGCACTTTAGAATAAAATTTCGGAGTCACCCAATCGATTTCTGACGTGCCGATGATCAACGGTAACTTGAAAAAGTGCCGAAATATTGGTTTTGAATTTTTCATATATGCATGCTGATCACTGCAGTCTCCAAACAGATCAGAAATGTGGAATGGGGTGAGATGCACTTTAGAACAAAATTTCGGAGCCACCCAATCAATTTCTGACGTGCCGATGATCAACGGTAACTCGAAAAAGGGGCGAAATATTGGTTTTTAATTTTTCATATATGCATGCTGATCACTGCAGTATCCAAACAGATCAGAAATGTGGAATGGGGTGAGATGCACTTTAGAACAAAATTTCGGAGCCACCCAATCGATTTCTGACATGTTGATGATCAACGGTAACTCGAAAAAGGGGCGAAATATTGGTTTTGAATTTTTCATATATGCATGCTGATCACTGCAGTGTCCAAAGAGATCAGAAATGTGGAATGGGGTGAGATGCACTTTAGAATAAAATTTCGGAGCCACCCATTCCATTTCTGACATGCTGATGATCAACGCTAACTCGAAAAAGGGGCGAAATATTGGTTTTGAATTTTTCATATATGCATGCTGATCACTGCAGTCTCCAAACAGATCAGAAATGTGGAATGGGGTGAGATGCACTTTAGAATAAAATTTCGGAGCCAACCAATCAATTTTTGACGTGCCGATGATTAACGCTAACTTGAAAAAGGGGCGAAATATTGGTTTTCAATTTTTCTTATATGCATGCTGATCACTGCAGTCTCCAAACAGATCAGAAATGTGGAATGGAGTGAGATGCAGTTCAGAACAAAATTTCGGAGCCACCCAATCGATTTCTGATGTGCCGATGATCAACGCTAACTTGAAAAAGGGGCGAAATATTGGTTTTGAATTTTTCATATATGCATGCTGATCACTGCAGTGTCCAAAGAGATCAGAAATGTGGAATGGGGTGAGATGCACTTTAGAATAAAATTTCGGAGCCACCCATTCCATTTCTGACATGCTGATGATCAACGCTAACTCGAAAAAGGGGCGAAATATTGGTTTTGAATTTTTCATATATGCATGCTGATCACTGCAGTATCCAAACAGATCAGAAATGTGGAATGGGGTGAGATGCACTTTAGAATAAAATTTCGGAGCCACCCAATCAATTTCTGACGTGCCGATGATCAACGTAACTCGAAAAAGGGGCGAAATATTGGTTTTGAATTTTTCATATATGCATGCTGATCACTGCAGTCTCCAAACAGATCAGAAATGTGGAATGGAGTGAGATGCACTTTAGAACAAAATTTCGGAGCCACCCAATCGATTTCTGATGTGCCGATGATCAACGCTAACTTGAAAAAGGGGCGAAATATTGGTTTTGAATTTTTCATATATGCATGCTGATCACTGCAGTCTCCAAACAGATCAGAAATGTCTAATGGGGTGAGATGCACTTTAGAATAAAATTTCGGAGTCACCGAATCGATTTCTGACGTGCCGATGATCAACGGTAACTCGAAAAAGGGGCGAAATATTGGTTTTGAATTTTTCATATATGCATGCTGATCACTGCAGTCTCCAAACAGATCAGAAATGTGGAATGGAGTGAGATGCACTTTAGAACAAAATTTGGGAGCCACCCAATCAATTTCTGATGTGTCGATGATCAACGCTAACTTGAAAAAGGGGCGAAATATTGGTTTTGAATTTTCCATATATGCATGCTGATCACTGCAGTCTCCAAACAGATCAGAAATGTGGAATAGAGTGAGATGCACTTTAGAACAAAATTTCGGAGCCACCCAATCGATTTCTGATGTGCCGATGATCAACGCTAACTTGAAAAAGGGGCGAAATATTGGTTTTGAATTTTTCATATATGCATGCTGATCACTGCAGTATCCAAACAGATCAGAAATGTGGAATGGGGTGAGATGCACTTTAGAATAAAATTTCGGAGCCACCCAATCGATTTCTGACGTGCCGATGATCAACGGTAACTCGAAAAAGGGGCGAAATATTGGTTTTGAATTTTTCATATATGCATGCTGATCACTGCAGTATCCAAACAGATCAGAAATGTGGAATGGGGTGAGATGCACTTTAGAATAAAATTTCGGAGCCACCCAATCAATTTCTGACGTGCCGATGATCAACGTAACTCGAAAAAGGGGCGAAATATTGGTTTTAAATTTTTCATATATGCATGCTGATCACTGCAGTATCCAAACAGATCAGAAATGTGGAATGGGGTGAGATGCACTTTAGAATAAAATTTCGGAGCCACCCAATCAATTTCTGATGTGCCGATGATCAACGCTAACTTGAAAAAGGGGCGAAATATTGGTTTTGAATTTTTCATATATGCATGCTGATCACTGCAGTCTCCAAACAGATCAGAAATGTCTAATGGGGTGAGATGCACTTTAGAATAAAATTTCGGAGTCACCGAATCGATTTCTGACGTGCCGATGATCAACGGTAACTCGAAAAAGGGGCGAAATATTGGTTTTGAATTTTTCATATATGCATGCTGATCACTGCAGTCTCCAAACAGATCAGAAATGTGGAATGGAGTGAGATGCACTTTAGAACAAAATTTGGGAGCCACCCAATCAATTTCTAATGTGTCGATGATCAACGCTAACTTGAAAAAGGGGCGAAATATTGGTTTTGAATTTTCCATATATGCATGCTGATCACTGCAGTCTCCAAACAGATCAGAAATGTGGAATGGAGTGAGATGCACTTTAGAACAAAATTTCGGAGCCACCCAATCGATTTCTGATGTGCCGATGATCAACGCTAACTTGAAAAAGGGGCGAAATATTGGTTTTGAATTTTTCATATATGCATGCTGATCACTGCAGTATCCAAACAGATCAGAAATGTGGAATGGGGTGAGATGCACTTTAGAATAAAATTTCGGAGCCACCCAATCGATTTCTGACGTGCCGATGATCAACGGTAACTCGAAAAAGGGGCGAAATATTGGTTTTGAATTTTTCATATATGCATGCTGATCACTGCAGTATCCAAACAGATCAGAAATGTGGAATGGGGTGAGATGCACTTTAGAATAAAATTTCGGAGCCACCCAATCAATTTCTGATGTGCTGATGATCAACGCTAACTTGAAAAAGGGGCGAAATATTGGTTTTGAATTTTTCATATATGCATGCTGATCACTGCAGTCTCCAAACAGATCAGAAATGTGGAATGGGGTGAGATGCACTTTAGAACAAAATTTGGGAGCCACTCAATCGATTTCTGACGTGCCGATGATCAACGGTAACTCGAAAAAGGGGAGAAATATTGGTTTTGAATTTTTCATATATGCATGCTGATCACTGCAGTCTCCAAACAGATCAGAAATGTGGAATGGGGTGAGATGCACTTTAGAACAAAATTTCGGAGCCACCCAATCAATTTCTGATGTGCCGATGATCAACGCTAACTTGAAAAAGGGGCGAAATATTGGTTTTCAATTTTTCTTATATGCATGCTGATCACTGCAGTCTCCAAACAGATCAGAAATGTGGAATGGAGTGAGATGCACTTTAGAACAAAATTTCGGAGCCACCCAATCGATTTCTGATGTGCCGATGATCAACGCTAACTTGAAAAAGGGGCGAAATATTGGTTTTGAATTTTTCATATATGCATGCTGATCACTGCAGTATCCAAACAGATCAGAAATGTGGAATGGGGTGAGATGCACTTTAGAATAAAATTTCGGAGCCACCCAATCGATTTCTGACATGCCGATGATCAACGGTAACTCGAAAAAGGGGCGAAATATTGGTTTTGAATTTTTCATATATGCATGCTGATCACTGCAGTATCCAAACAGATCAGAAATGTGGAATGGGGTGAGATGCACTTTAGAACAAAATTTCGGAGCCACCCAATCGATTTCTGACATGTTGATGATCAACGGTAACTCGAAAAAGGGGCGAAATATTGGTTTTGAATTTTTCATATATGCATGCTGATCACTGCAGTCTCCAAACAGATCAGAAATGTGGAATGGGGTGAGATGCACTTTAGAACAAAATTTGGGAGCCACCCAATCGATTTCTGACGTGCCGATGATCAACGGTAACTCGAAAAAGGGGAGAAATATTGGTTTTCAATTTTTCATATATGCATGCTGATCACTGCAGTCTCCAAACAGATCAGAAATGTCTAATGGGGTGAGATGCACTTTAGAATAAAATTTCGAAGTCACCCAATCGATTTCTGACGTGCCGATAATCAATGGTAACTTGAAAAAGGGGCGAAATATTGGTTTTGAATTTTTCATATATGCATGCTGATCACTGCAGTATCCAAACAGATCAGAAATGTGGAATGGGGTGAGATGCACTTTAGAACAAAATTTCGGAGCCACCCAATCGGTTTCTGACATGTTGATGATCAACGGTAACTCGAAAAAGGGGCGAAATATTGGTTTTGAATTTTTCATATATGCATGCTGATCACTGCAGTGTCCAAAGAGATCAGAAATGTGGAATGGGGTGAGATGCACTTTAGAATAAAATTTCGGAGCCACCCATTCCATTTCTGACATGCTGATGATCAACGCTAACTCGAAAAAGGGGCGAAATATTGGTTTTGAATTTTTCATATATGCATGCTGATCACTGCAGTCTCCAAACAGATCAGAAATGTGGAATGGGGTGAGATGCACTTTAGAACAAAATTTGGGAGCCACCCAATCGATTTCTGACGTGCCGATGATCAACGGTAACTCGAAAAAGGGGAGAAATATTGGTTTTCAATTTTTCATATATGCATGCTGATCACTGCAGTCTCCAAACAGATCAGAAATGTCTAATGGGGTGAGATGCACTTTAGAATAAAATTTCGAAGTCACCCAATCGATTTCTGACGTGCCGATAATCAATGGTAACTTGAAAAAGGGGCGAAATATTGGTTTTGAATTTTTCATATATGCATGCTGATCACTGCAGTATCCAAACAGATCAGAAATGTGGAATGGGGTGAGATGCACTTTAGAACAAAATTTCGGAGCCACCCAATCGGTTTCTGACATGTTGATGATCAACGGTAACTCGAAAAAGGGGCGAAATATTGGTTTTGAATTTTTCATATATGCATGCTGATCACTGCAGTGTCCAAAGAGATCAGAAATGTGGAATGGGGTGAGATGCACTTTAGAATAAAATTTCGGAGCCACCCATTCCATTTCTGACATGCTGATGATCAACGCTAACTCGAAAAAGGGGCGAAATATTGGTTTAGAATTTTTCATATATGCATGCTGATCACTGCAGTCTCCAAACAGATCAGAAATGTGGAATGGGGTGAGATGCACTTTAGAATAAAATTTCGGAGCCAACCAATCAATTTCTGACGTGCCGATGATCAACGCTAACTTGAAAAAGGGGCGAAATATTGGTTTTCAATTTTTCTTATATGCATGCTGATCACTGCAGTCTCCAAACAGATCAGAAATGTGGAATGGAGTGAGATGCAGTTCAGAACAAAATTTGGGAGCCACCCAATCAATTTCTGATGTGCCGATGATCAACGCTAACTTGAAAAAGGGGCGAAATATTGGTTTTGAATTTTTCATATATGCATGCTGATCACTGCAGTATCCAAACAGATCAGAAATGTGGAATGGGGTGAGATGCACTTTAGAATAAAATTTCGGAGCCACCCAATCAATTTCTGACGTGCCGATGATCAACGTAACTCGAAAAAGGGGCGAAATATTGGTTTTGAATTTTTCATATATGCATGCTGATCACTGCAGTCTCCAAACAGATCAGAAATGTGGAATGGAGTGAGATGCACTCTAGAACAAAATTTCGGAGCCACCCAATCGATTTCTGATGTGCCGATGATCAACGCTAACTTGAAAAAGGGGCGAAATATTGGTTTTGAATTTTTCATATATGCATGCTGATCACTGCAGTATCCAAACAGATCAGAAATGTGGAATGGGGTGAGATGCACTTTAGAATAAAATTTCGGAGCCACCCAATCAATTTCTGACGTGCCGATGATCAACGTAACTCGAAAAAGGGGCGAAATATTGGTTTTGAATTTTTCATATATGCATGCTGATCACTGCAGTCTCCAAACAGATCAGAAATGTGGAATGGAGTGAGATGCACTTTAGAACAAAATTTCGGAGCCACCCAATCGATTTCTGATGTGCCGATGATCAACGCTAACTTGAAAAAGGGGCGAAATATTGGTTTTGAATTTTTCATATATGCATGCTGATCACTGCAGTCTCCAAACAGATCAGAAATGTCTAATGGGGTGAGATGCACTTTAGAATAAAATTTCGGAGTCACCCAATCGATTTCTGACGTGCCGATGATCAACGGTAACTCGAAAAAGGGGCGAAATATTGGTTTTGAATTTTTCATATATGCATGCTGATCACTGCAGTCTCCAAACAGATCAGAAATGTGGAATGGAGTGAGATGCACTTTAGAACAAAATTTGGGAGCCACCCAATCAATTTCTGATGTGTCGATGATCAACGCTAACTTGAAAAAGGGGCGAAATATTGGTTTTGAATTTTCCATATATGCATGCTGATCACTGCAGTCTCCAAACAGATCAGAAATGTGGAATGGAGTGAGATGCACTTTAGAACAAAATTTCGGAGCCACCCAATCGATTTCTGATGTGCCGATGATCAACGCTAACTTGAAAAAGGGGCGAAATATTGGTTTTGAATTTTTCATATATGCATGCTGATCACTGCAGTATCCAAACAGATCAGAAATGTGGAATGGGGTGAGATGCACTTTAGAACAAAATTTCGGAGCCACCCAATCGATTTCTGACATGTTGATGATCAACGGTAACTCGAAAAAGGGGCGAAATATTGGTTTTGAATTTTTCATATATGCATGCTGATCACTGCAGTATCCAAACAGATCAGAAATGTGGAATGGGGTGAGATGCACTTTAGAACAAAATTTCGGAGCCACCCAATCGATTTCTGACATGTTGATGATCAACGGTAACTCGAAAAATGGGCGAAATATTGGTTTTGAATTTTTCATATATGCATGCTGATCACTGCAGTGTCCAAAGAGATCAGAAATGTGGAATGGGGTGAGATGCACTTTAGAATAAAATTTCGGAGCCACCCATTCCATTTCTGACATGCTGATGATCAACGCTAACTCGAAAAAGGGGCGAAATATTGGTTTTGAATTTTTCATATATGCATGCTGATCACTGCAGTCTCCAAACAGATCAGAAATGTGGAATGGGGTGAGATGCACTTTAGAATAAAATTTCGGAGCCAACCAATCAATTTCTGACGTGCCGATGATCAACGCTAACTTGAAAAAGGGGCGAAATATTGGTTTTCAATTTTTCTTATATGCATGCTGATCACTGCAGTCTCCAAACAGATCAGAAATGTGGAATGGAGTGAGATGCACTTCAGAACAAAATTTCGGAGCCACCCAATCGATTTCTGATGTGCCGATGATCAACGCTAACTTGAAAAAGGGGCGAAATATTGGTTTTGAATTTTTCATATATGCATGCTGATCACTGCAGTCTCCAAACAGATCAGAAATGTGGAATGGAGTGAGATGCACTTTAGAACAAAATTTGGGAGCCACCCAATCAATTTCTGATGTGCCGATGATCAACGCTAACTTGAAAAAGGGGCGAAATATTGGTTTTGAATTTTCCATATATGCATGCTGATCACTGCAGTCTCCAAACAGATCAGAAATGTGGAATGGAGTGAGATGCACTTTAGAACAAAATTTCGGAGCCACCCAATCAATTTCTGATGTGCCGATGATCAACGCTAACTTGAAAAAGGGGCGAAATATTGGTTTTCAATTTTTCATATATGCATGCTGATCACTGCAGTATCCAAACAGATCAGAAATGTGGAATGGGGTGAGATGCACTTTAGAATAAAATTTCGGAGCCACCCAATCAATTTCTGACGTGCCGATGATCAACGGTAACTCGAAAAAGGGGCGAAATATTGGTTTTGAATTTTTCATATATGCATGCTGATCACTGCAGTCTCCAAACAGATCAGAAATGTGGAATGGAGTGAGATGCACTTTAGAACAAAATTTGGGAGCCACCCAATCAATTTCTGATGTGCCGATGATCAACGCTAACTTGAAAAAGGGGCGAAATATTGGTTTTCAATTTTTCATATATGCATGCTGATCACTGCAGTCTCCAAACAGATCAGAAATGTGGAATGGAGTGAGATGCACTTTAGAACAAAATTTCGGAGCCACCCAATCGATTTCTGATGTGCCGATGATCAACGCTAACTTGAAAAAGGGGCGAAATATTGGTTTTGAATTTTTCATATATGCATGCTGATCACTGCAGTATCCAAACAGATCAGAAATGTGGAATGGGGTGAGATGCACTTTAGAATAAAATTTCGGAGCCACCCAATCGATTTCTCACGTGCCGATGATCAACGGTAACTCGAAAAAGGGGCGAAATATTGGTTTTGAATTTTTCATATATGCATGCTGATCACTGCAGTATCCAAACAGATCAGAAATGTGGAATGGGGTGAGATGCACTTTAGAACAAAATTTCGGAGCCACCCAATCGATTTCTGACATGTTGATGATCAACGCTAACTCGAAAAAGGGGCGAAATATTGGTTTTCAATTTTTCATATATGCATGCTGATCACTGCAGTGTCCAAAGAGATCAGAAATGTGGAATGGGGTGAGATGCACTTTAGAATAAAATTTCGGAGCCACCCATTCCATTTCTGACATGCTGATGATCAACGCTAACTCGAAAAAGGGGCGAAATATTGGTTTTGAATTTTCCATATATGCATGCTGATCACTGCAGTCTCCAAACAGATCAGAAATGTGGAATGGGGTGAGATGCACTTTAGAATAAAATTTCGGAGCCACCCAATCAATTTCTGACGTGCCGATGATCAACGCTAACTCGAAAAAGGGGCGAGATATTGGTTTTGAATTTTTCATATATGCATGCTGATCACTGCAGTCTCCAAACAGATCAGAAATGTGGAATGGAGTGAGATGCACTTTAGAACAAAATTTCGGAGCCACCCAATCGATTTCTGATGTGCCGATGATCAACGCTAACTTGAAAAAGGGGCGAAATATTGGTTTTGAATTTTTCATATATGCATGCTGATCACTGCAGTATCCAAACAGATCAGAAATGTGGAATGGGGTGAGATGCACTTTAGAACAAAATTTCGGAGCCACCCAATTGATTTCTGACGTGCCGATGATCAACGGTAACTCGAAAAAGGGGCGAAATATTGGTTTTGAATTTTTCATATATGCATGCTGATCACTGCAGTATCCAAACAGATCAGAAATGTGGAATGGGGTGAGATGCACTTTAGAACAAAATTTCGGAGCCACCCAATCAATTTCTGATGTGCCGATGATCAACGCTAACTTGAAAAAGGGGCGAAATATTGGTTTTCAATTTTTCTTATATGCATGCTGATCACTGCAGTCTCCAAACAGATCAGAAATGTGGAATGGAGTGAGATGCACTTCAGAACAAAATTTCGGAGCCACCCAATCAATTTCTGATGTGCCGATGATCAACGCTAACTTGAAAAAGGGGCGAAATATTGGTTTTCAATTTTTCATATATGCATGCTGATCACTGCAGTATCCAAACAGATCAGAAATGTGGAATGGGGTGAGATGCACTTTAGAATAAAATTTCGGAGCCACCCAATCAATTTCTGACGTGCCGATGATCAACGGTAACTCGAAAAAGGGGCGAAATATTGGTTTTGAATTTTTCATATATGCATGCTGATCACTGCAGTCTCCAAACAGATCAGAAATGTGGAATGGAGTGAGATGCACTTTAGAACAAAATTTGGGAGCCACCCAATCAATTTCTGATGTGCCGATGATCAACGCTAACTTGAAAAAGGGGCGAAATATTGGTTTTGAATTTTTCATATATGCATGCTGATCACTGCAGTCTCCAAACAGATCAGAAATGTGGAATGGAGTGAGATGCACTTTAGAACAAAATTTCGGAGCCACCCAATCGATTTCTGATGTGCCGATGATCAACGCTAACTTGAAAAAGGGGCGAAATATTGGTTTTGAATTTTTCATATATGCATGCTGATCACTGCAGTATCCAAACAGATCAGAAATGTGGAATGGGGTGAGATGCACTTTAGAATAAAATTTCGGAGCCACCCAATCGATTTCTCACGTGCCGATGATCAACGGTAACTCGAAAAAGGGGCGAAATATTGGTTTTGAATTTTTCATATATGCATGCTGATCACTGCAGTATCCAAACAGATCAGAAATGTGGAATGGGGTGAGATGCACTTTAGAACAAAATTTCGGAGCCACCCAATCGATTTCTGACATGTTGATGATCAACGCTAACTCGAAAAAGGGGCGAAATATTGGTTTTCAATTTTTCATATATGCATGCTGATCACTGCAGTGTCCAAAGAGATCAGAAATGTGGAATGGGGTGAGATGCACTTTAGAATAAAATTTCGGAGCCACCCATTCCATTTCTGACATGCTGATGATCAACGCTAACTCGAAAAAGGGGCGAAATATTGGTTTTGAATTTTCCATATATGCATGCTGATCACTGCAGTCTCCAAACAGATCAGAAATGTGGAATGGGGTGAGATGCACTTTAGAATAAAATTTCGGAGCCACCCAATCAATTTCTGACGTGCCGATGATCAACGCTAACTCGAAAAAGGGGCGAGATATTGGTTTTGAATTTTTCATATATGCATGCTGATCACTGCAGTCTCCAAACAGATCAGAAATGTGGAATGGAGTGAGATGCACTTTAGAATAAAATTTCGGAGCCACCCAATCAATTTCTGACGTGCCGATGATCAACGCTAACTCGAAAAAGGGGCGAGATATTGGTTTTGAATTTTTCATATATGCATGCTGATCACTGCAGTCTCCAAACAGATCAGAAATGTGGAATGGAGTGAGATGCACTTTAGAACAAAATTTCGGAGCCACCCAATCGATTTCTGATGTGCCGATGATCAACGCTAACTTGAAAAAGGGGCGAAATATTGGTTTTGAATTTTTCATATATGCATGCTGATCACTGCAGTATCCAAACAGATCAGAAATGTGGAATGGGGTGAGATGCACTTTAGAACAAAATTTCGGAGCCACCCAATTGATTTCTGACGTGCCGATGATCAACGGTAACTCGAAAAAGGGGCGAAATATTGGTTTTGAATTTTTCATATATGCATGCTGATCACTGCAGTATCCAAACAGATCAGAAATGTGGAATGGGGTGAGATGCACTTTAGAACAAAATTTCGGAGCCACCCAATCAATTTCTGATGTGCCGATGATCAACGCTAACTTGAAAAAGGGGCGAAATATTGGTTTTCAATTTTTCTTATATGCATGCTGATCACTGCAGTCTCCAAACAGATCAGAAATGTGGAATGGAGTGAGATGCACTTCAGAACAAAATTTCGGAGCCACCCAATCAATTTCTGATGTACCGATGATCAACGCTAACTCGAAAAAGGGGCGAAATATTGGTTTTCAATTTTTCATATATGCATGCTGATCACTGCAGTATCCAAACAGATCAGAAATGTGGAATGGGGTGAGATGCACTTTAGAATAAAATTTCGGAGCCACCCAATCAATTTCTGACGTGCCGATGATCAACGGTAACTCGAAAAAGGGGCGAAATATTGGTTTTGAATTTTTCATATATGCATGCTGATCACTGCAGTCTCCAAACAGATCAGAAATGTGGAATGGAGTGAGATGCACTTTAGAACAAAATTTGGGAGCCACCCAATCAATTTCTGATGTGCCGATGATCAACGCTAACTTGAAAAAGGGGCGAAATATTGGTTTTGAATTTTTCATATATGCATGCTGATCACTGCAGTCTCCAAACAGATCAGAATTGTGGAATGGAGTGAGATGCACTTTAGAACAAAATTTCGGAGCCACCCAATCGATTTCTGATGTGCCGATGATCAACGCTAACTTGAAAAAGGGGCGAAATATTGGTTTTGAATTTTTCATATATGCATGCTGATCACTGCAGTATCCAAACAGATCAGAAATGTGGAATGGGGTGAGATGCACTTTAGAATAAAATTTCGGAGCCACCCAATCGATTTCTCACGTGCCGATGATCAACGGTAACTCGAAAAAGGGGCGAAATATTGGTTTTGAATTTTTCATATATGCATGCTGATCACTGCAGTATCCAAACAGATCAGAAATGTGGAATGGGGTGAGATGCACTTTAGAACAAAATTTCGGAGCCACCCAATCGATTTCTGACATGTTGATGATCAACGCTAACTCGAAAAAGGGGCGAAATATTGGTTTTCAATTTTTCATATATGCATGCTGATCACTGCAGTGTCCAAAGAGATCAGAAATGTGGAATGGGGTGAGATGCACTTTAGAATAAAATTTCGGAGCCACCCATTCCATTTCTGACATGCTGATGATCAACGCTAACTCGAAAAAGGGGCGAAATATTGGTTTTGAATTTTCCATATATGCATGCTGATCACTGCAGTCTCCAAACAGATCAGAAATGTGGAATGGGGTGAGATGCACTTTAGAATAAAATTTCGGAGCCACCCAATCAATTTCTGACGTGCCGATTATCAACGCTAACTCGAAAAAGGGGCGAGATATTGGTTTTGAATTTTTCATATATGCATGCTGATCACTGCAGTCTCCAAACAGATCAGAAATGTGGAATGGAGTGAGATGCACTTTAGAACAAAATTTCGGAGCCACCCAATCGATTTCTGATGTGCCGATGATCAACGCTAACTTGAAAAAGGGGCGAAATATTGGTTTTGAATTTTTCATATATGCATGCTGATCACTGCAGTATCCAAACAGATCAGAAATGTGGAATGGGGTGAGATGCACTTTAGAACAAAATTTCGGAGCCACCCAATTGATTTCTGACGTGCCGATGATCAACGGTAACTCGAAAAAGGGGCGAAATATTTGTCTTGAATTTTTCATATATGCATGCTGATCACTGCAGTATCCAAACAGATCAGAAATGTGGAATGGGGTGAGATGCACTTTAGAACAAAATTTCGGAGCCACCCAATCAATTTCTGATGTGCCGATGATCAACGCTAACTTGAAAAAGGGGCGAAATATTGGTTTTCAATTTTTCTTATATGCATGCTGATCACTGCAGTCTCCAAACAGATCAGAAATGTGGAATGGAGTGAGATGCACTTCAGAACAAAATTTCGGAGCCACCCAATCAATTTCTGATGTGCCGATGATCAACGCTAACTTGAAAAAGGGGCGAAATATTGGTTTTGAATTTTTCATATATGCATGCTGATCACTGCAGTCTCCAAACAGATCAGAAATGTGGAATGGAGTGAGATGCACTTTAGAACAAAATTTGGGAGCCACCCAATCAATTTCTGATGTGCCGATGATCAACGCTAACTTGAAAAAGGGGCGAAATATTGGTTTTGAATTTTCCATATATGCATGCTGATCCCTGCAGTCTCCAAACAGATCAGAAATGTGGAATGGAGTGAGATGCACTTTAGAACAAAATTTCGGAGCCACCCAATCAATTTCTGATGTGCCGATGATCAACGCTAACTTGAAAAAGGGGCGAAATATTGGTTTTCAATTTTTCATATATGCATGCTGATCACTGCAGTATCCAAACAGATCAGAAATGTGGAATGGGGTGAGATGCACTTTAGAATAAAATTTCGGAGCCACCCAATCAATTTCTGACGTGCCGATGATCAACGGTAACTCGAAAAAGGGGCGAAATATTGGTTTTGAATTTTTCATATATGCATGCTGATCACTGCAGTCTCCAAACAGATCAGAAATGTGGAATGGAGTGAGATGCACTTTAGAACAAAATTTGGGAGCCACCCAATCAATTTCTGATGTGCCGATGATCAACGCTAACTTGAAAAAGGGGCGAAATATTGGTTTTGAATTTTTCATATATGCATGCTGATCACTGCAGTCTCCAAACAGATCAGAAATGTGGAATGGAGTGAGATGCACTTTAGAACAAAATTTCGGAGCCACCCAATCGATTTCTGATGTGCCGATGATCAACGCTAACTTGAAAAAGGGGCGAAATATTGGTTTTGAATTTTTCATATATGCATGCTGATCACTGCAGTATCCAAACAGATCAGAAATGTGGAATGGGGTGAGATGCACTTTAGAATAAAATTTCGGAGCCACCCAATCGATTTCTCACGTGCCGATGATCAACGGTAACTCGAAAAAGGGGCGAAATATTGGTTTTGAATTTTTCATATATGCATGCTGATCACTGCAGTATCCAAACAGATCAGAAATGTGGAATGGGGTGAGATGCACTTTAGAACAAAATTTCGGAGCCACCCAATCGATTTCTGACATGTTGATGATCAACGCTAACTCGAAAAAGGGGCGAAATATTGGTTTTCAATTTTTCATATATGCATGCTGATCACTGCAGTGTCCAAAGAGATCAGAAATGTGGAATGGGGTGAGATGCACTTTAGAATAAAATTTCGGAGCCACCCATTCCATTTCCGACATGCTGATGATCAACGCTAACTCGAAAAAGGGGCGAAATATTGTTTTGAATTTTTCATATATGCATGCTGATCACTGCAGTATCCAAACAGATCAGAAATGTGGAATGGGGTGAGATGCACTTTAGAACAAAATTTCGGAGCCACCTAATCGATTTCTGACGTGCCGATGATCAACGGTAACTCGAAAAAGGGGCGAAATATTGGTTTTGAATTTTTCATATATGCATGCTGATCACTGCAGTGTCCAAAGAGATCAGAAATGTGGAATGGGGTGAGATGCACTTTAGAATAAAATTTCGGAGCCACCCATTCCATTTCTGACATGCTGATGATCAACGCTAACTCGAAAAAGGGGCGAAATATTGGTTTTGAATTTTTCATTTATGCATGCTGATCACTGCAGTCTCCAAACAGATCAGAAATGTGGAATGGAGTGAGATGCACTTTAGAACAAAATTTGGGAGCCACCCAATCAATTTCTGATGTGCCGATGATCAACGCTAACTTGAAAAAGGGGCGAAATATTGGTTTTGAATTTTCCATATATGCATGCTGATCACTGCAGTCTCCAAACAGATCAGAAATGTGGAATGGGGTGAGATGCACTTTAGAATAAAATTTCGGAGCCACCCAATCAATTTCTGATGTGCCGATGATCAACGCTAACTCGAAAAAGGGGCGAGATATTGGTTTTGAATTTTTCATATATGCATGCTGATCACTGCAGTCTCCAAACAGATCAGAAATGTGGAATGGAGTGAGATGCACTTTAGAACAAAATTTCGGAGCCACCCAATCGATTTCTGATGTGCCGATGATCAACGCTAACTTGAAAAAGGGGCGAAATATTGGTTTTGAATTTTTCATATATGCATGCTGATCACTGCAGTATCCAAACAGATCAGAAATGTGGAATGGGGTGAGATGCACTTTAGAACAAAATTTCGGAGCCACCCAATTGATTTCTGACGTGCCGATGATCAACGGTAACTCGAAAAAGGGGCGAAATATTGGTTTTGAATTTTTCATATATGCATGCTGATCACTGCAGTATCCAAACAGATCAGAAATGTGGAATGGGGTGAGATGCACTTTAGAACAAAATTTCGGAGCCACCCAATCAATTTCTGACATGTTGATGATCAACGGTAACTCGAAAAAGGGGCGAAATATTGGTTTTGAATTTTTCATATATGCATGCTGATCACTGCAGTCTCCAAACAGATCAGAAATGTGGAATGGGGTGAGATGCACTTTAGAACAAAATTTGGGAGCCACCCAATCGATTTCTGACGTGCCGATGATCAACGGTAACTCGAAAAAGGGGCGAAATATTGGTTTTGAATTTTTCATATATGCATGCTGATCACTGCAGTATCCAAACAGATCAGAAATGTGGAATGGGGTGAGATGCACTTTAGAATAAAATTTCGGAGCCACCCAATCAATTTCTGATGTGCCGATGATCAACGCTAACTTGAAAAAGGGGCGAAATATTGGTTTTCAATTTTTCATATATGCATGCTGATCACTGCAGTCTCCAAACAGATCAGAAATGTCTAATGGGGTGAGATGCACTTTAGAATAAAATTTCGGAGTCACCCAATCGATTTCTGACATGCCGATGATCAACGGTAACTTGAAAAAGGGGCGAAATATTGGTTTTGAATTTTTCATATATGCATGCTGATCACTGCAGTCTCCAAACAGATCAGAAATGTGGAATGGGGTGAGATGCACTTTAGAACAAAATTTCGGAGCCACCCAATCGATTTCTGACGTGCCGATGATCAACGGTAACTCGAAAAAGGGGAGAAATATTGGTTTTGAATTTTTCATATATGCATGCTGATCACTGCAGTCTCCAAACAGATCAGAAATGTGGAATGGGGTGAGATGCACTTTAGAATAAAATTTCGGAGCCACCCGATCAATTTCTGATGTGCCGATGATCAACGCTAACTTGAAAAAGGGGCGAAATATTGGTTTTGAATTTTTCATATATGCATGCTGATCACTGCAGTCTCCAAACAGATCAGAAATGTGGAATGGGGTGAGATGCACTTTAGAATAAAATTTCGGAGTCACCCAATCGATTTCTGACGTGCCGATGATCAACGGTAACTTGAAAAAGTGCCGAAATATTGGTTTTGAATTTTTCATATATGCATGCTGATCACTGCAGTCTCCAAACAGATCAGAAATGTGGAATGGGGTGAGATGCACTTTAGAACAAAATTTCGGAGCCACCCAATCGATTTCTGACGTGCCGATGATCAACGGTAACTCGAAAAAGGGGCGAAATATTGGTTTTTAATTTTTCATATATGCATGCTGATCACTGCAGTATCCAAACAGATCAGAAATGTGGAATGGGGTGAGATGCACTTTAGAACAAAATTTCGGAGCCACCCAATCGATTTCTGACATGTTGATGATCAACGGTAACTCGAAAAAGGGGCGAAATATTGGTTTTGAATTTTTCATATATGCATGCTGATCACTGCAGTGTCCAAAGAGATCAGAAATGTGGAATGGGGTGAGATGCACTTTAGAATAAAATTTCGGAGCCACCCATTCCATTTCTGACATGCTGATGATCAACGCTAACTCGAAAAAGGGGCGAAATATTGGTTTTGAATTTTTCATATATGCATGCTGATCACTGCAGTCTCCAAACAGATCAGAAATGTGGAATGGGGTGAGATGCACTTTAGAATAAAATTTCGGAGCCAACCAATCAATTTCTGACGTGCCGATGATCAACGCTAACTTGAAAAAGGGGCGAAATATTGGTTTTCAATTTTTCTTATATGCATGCTGATCACTGCAGTCTCCAAACAGATCAGAAATGTGGAATGGAGTGAGATGCACTTCAGAACAAAATTTCGGAGCCACCCAATCGATTTCTGATGTGCCGATGATCAACGCTAACTTGAAAAAGGGGCGAAATATTGGTTTTGAATTTTTCATATATGCATGCTGATCACTGCAGTATCCAAACAGATCAGAAATGTGGAATGGGGTGAGATGCACTGTAGAATAAAATTTCGGAGCCACCCAATCAATTTCTGACGTGCCGATGATCAACGTAACTCGAAAAAAGGGCGAAATATTGGTTTTGAATTTTTCATATATGCATGCTGATCACTGCAGTCTCCAAACAGATCAGAAATGTGGAATGGAGTGAGATGCACTTTAGAACAAAATTTCGGAGCCACCCAATCGATTTCTGATGTGCCGATGATCAACGCTAACTTGAAAAAGGGGCGAAATATTGGTTTTGAATTTTTCATATATGCATGCTGATCACTGCAGTCTCCAAACAGATCAGAAATGTCTAATGGGGTGAGATGCACTTTAGAATAAAATTTCGGAGTCACCCAATCGATTTCTGACGTGCCGATGATCAACGGTAACTCGAAAAAGGGGCGAAATATTGGTTTTGAATTTTTCATATATGCATGCTGATCACTGCAGTCTCCAAACAGATCAGAAATGTGGAATGGAGTGAGATGCACTTTAGAACAAAATTTGGGAGCCACCCAATCAATTTCTGATGTGTCGATGATCAACGCTAACTTGAAAAAGGGGCGAAATATTGGTTTTGAATTTTCCATATATGCATGCTGATCACTGCAGTCTCCAAACAGATCAGAAATGTGGAATGGAGTGAGATGCACTTTAGAACAAAATTTCGGAGCCACCCAATCGATTTCTGATGTGCCGATGATCAACGCTAACTTGAAAAAGGGGCGAAATATTGGTTTTGAATTTTTCATATATGCATGCTGATCACTGCAGTATCCAAACAGATCAGAAATGTGGAATGGGGTGAGATGCACTTTAGAATAAAATTTCGGAGCCACCCAATCGATTTCTGACGTGCCGATGATCAACGGTAACTCGAAAAAGGGGCTAAATATTGGTTTTGAATTTTTCATATATGCATGCTGATCACTGCAGTATCCAAACAGATCAGAAATGTGGAATGGGGTGAGATGCACTTTAGAATAAAATTTCGGAGCCACCCAATCAATTTCTGATGTGCTGATGATCAACGCTAACTTGAAAAAGGGGCGAAATATTGGTTTTCAATTTTTCATATATGCATGCTGATCACTGCAGTCTCCAAACAGATCAGAAATGTGGAATGGGGTGAGATGCACTTTAGAATAAAATTTCGGAGTCACCCAATCGATTTCTGATGTGCCGATGATCAACGGTAACTTGAAAAAGGGGCGAAATATTGGTTTTGAATTTTTCATATATGCATGCTGATCACTGCAGTCTCCAAACAGATCAGAAATGTGGAATGGAGTGAGATGCACTTTAGAACAAAATTTCGGAGCCACCCAATCGATTTCTGATGTGCCGATGATCAACGCTAACTTGAAAAAGGGGCGAAATATTGGTTTTGAATTTTTCATATATGCATGCTGATCACTGCAGTATCCAAACAGATCAGAAATGTGGAATGGGGTGAGATGCACTTTAGAATAAAATTTCGGAGCCACCCAATCGATTTCTGACGTGCCGATGATCAACGGTAACTCGAAAAAGGGGCTAAATATTGGTTTTGAATTTTTCATATATGCATGCTGATCACTGCAGTATCCAAACAGATCAGAAATGTGGAATGGGGTGAGATGCACTTTAGAATAAAATTTCGGAGCCACCCAATCAATTTCTGATGTGCTGATGATCAACGCTAACTTGAAAAAGGGGCGAAATATTGGTTTTCAATTTTTCATATATGCATGCTGATCACTGCAGTCTCCAAACAGATCAGAAATGTGGAATGGGGTGAGATGCACTTTAGAATAAAATTTCGGAGTCACCCAATCGATTTCTGACGTGCCGATGATCAACGGTAACTTGAAAAAGGGGCGAAATATTGGTTTTGAATTTTTCATATATGCATGCTGATCACTGCAGTCTCCAAACAGATCAGAAATGTGGAATGGGGTGAGATGCACTTTAGAACAAAATTTGGGAGCCACCCAATCGATTTCTGACGTGCCGATGATCAACGGTAACTCGAAAAAGGGGAGAAATATTGGTTTTGAATTTTTCATATATGCATGCTGATCACTGCAGTCTCCAAACAGATCAGAAATGTGGAATGGGGTGAGATGCACTTTAGAATAAAATTTCGGAGCCACCCAATCAATTTCTGATGTGCCGATGATCAACGCTAACTTGAAAAAGGGGCGAAATATTGGTTTTCAATTTTTCATATATGCATGCTGATCACTGCAGTCTCCAAACAGATCAGAAATGTGGAATGGAGTGAGATGCACTTTAGAACAAAATTTCGGAGCCACCCAATCGATTTCTGATGTGCCGATGATCAACGCTAACTTGAAAAAGGGGCGAAATATTGGTTTTGAATTTTTCATATATGCATGCTGATCACTGCAGTGTCCAAAGAGATCAGAAATGTGGAATGGGGTGAGATGCACTTTAGAATAAAATTTCGGAGCCACCCATTCCATTTCTGACATGTTGATGATCAACGCTAACTCGAAAAAGGGGCGAAATATTGGTTTTGAATTTTTCATATATGCATGCTGATCACTGCAGTCTCCAAACAGATCAGAAATGTGGAATGGGGTGAGATGCACTTTAGAATAAAATTTCGGAGCCAACCAATCAATTTCTGACGTGCCGATGATCAACGCTAACTTGAAAAAGGGGCGAAATATTGGTTTTCAATTTTTCTTATATGCATGCTGATCACTGCAGTCTCCAAACAGATCAGAAATGTGGAATGGAGTGAGATGCACTTCAGAACAAAATTTCGGAGCCACCCAATCGATTTCTGATGTGCCGATGATCAACGCTAACTTGAAAAAGGGGCGAAATATTGGTTTTGAATTTTTCATATATGCATGCTGATCACTGCAGTATCCAAACAGATCAGAAATGTGGAATGGGGTGAGATGCACTGTAGAATAAAATTTCGGAGCCACCTAATCAATTTCTGACGTGCCGATGATCAACGTAACTCGAAAAAAGGGCGAAATATTGGTTTTGAATTTTTCATATATGCATGCTGATCACTGCAGTCTCCAAACAGATCAGAAATGTGGAATGGAGTGAGATGCACTTTAGAACAAAATTTAGGAGCCACCCAATCGATTTCTGATGTGCCGATGATCAACGCTAACTTGAAAAAGGGGCGAAATATTGGTTTTGAATTTTTCATATATGCATGCTGATCACTGCAGTCTCCAAACAGATCAGAAATGTCTAATGGGGTGAGATGCACTTTAGAATAAAATTTCGGAGTCACCCAATCGATTTCTGACGTGCCGATGATCAACGGTAACTCGAAAAAGGGGCGAAATATTGGTTTTGAATTTTTCATATATGCATGCTGATCACTGCAGTCTCCAAACAGATCAGAAATGTGGAATGGAGTGAGATGCACTTTAGAACAAAATTTGGGAGCCACCCAATCAATTTCTGATGTGTCGATGATCAACGCTAACTTGAAAAAGGGGCGAAATATTGGTTTTGAATTTTCCATATATGCATGCTGATCACTGCAGTATCCAAACAGATCAGAAATGTGGAATGGAGTGAGATGCACTTTAGAACAAAATTTCGGAGCCACCCAATCGATTTCTGATGTGCCGATGATCAACGCTAACTTGAAAAAGGGGCGAAATATTGGTTTTGAATTTTTCATATATGCATGCTGATCACTGCAGTATCCAAACAGATCAGAAATGTGGAATGGGGTGAGATGCACTTTAGAATAAAATTTCGGAGCCACCCAATCGATTTCTGACGTGCCGATGATCAACGGTAACTCGAAAAAGGGGCTAAATATTGGTTTTGAATTTTTCATATATGCATGCTGATCACTGCAGTATCCAAACAGATCAGAAATGTGGAATGGGGTGAGATGCACTTTAGAATAAAATTTCGGAGCCACCCAATCAATTTCTGATGTGCTGATGATCAACGCTAACTTGAAAAAGGGGCGAAATATTGGTTTTCAATTTTTCATATATGCATGCTGATCACTGCAGTCTCCAAACAGATCAGAAATGTGGAATGGGGTGAGATGCACTTTAGAATAAAATTTCGGAGTCACCCAATCGATTTCTGACGTGCCGATGATCAACGGTAACTTGAAAAAGGGGCGAAATATTGGTTTTGAATTTTTCATATATGCATGCTGATCACTGCAGTCTCCAAACAGATCAGAAATGTGGAATGGAGTGAGATGCACTTTAGAACAAAATTTCGGAGCCACCCAATCGATTTCTGATGTGCCGATGATCAACGCTAACTTGAAAAAGGGGCGAAATATTGGTTTTGAATTTTTCATATATGCATGCTGATCACTGCAGTATCCAAACAGATCAGAAATGTGGAATGGGGTGAGATGCACTTTAGAATAAAATTTCGGAGCCACCCAATCGATTTCTGACGTGCCGATGATCAGCGGTAACTCGAAAAAGGGGCTAAATATTGGTTTTGAATTTTTCATATATGCATGCTGATCACTGCAGTATCCAAACAGATCAGAAATGTGGAATGGGGTGAGATGCACTTTAGAATAAAATTTCGGAGCCACCCAATCAATTTCTGATGTGCTGATGATCAACGCTAACTTGAAAAAGGGGCGAAATATTGGTTTTCAATTTTTCATATATGCATGCTGATCACTGCAGTCTCCAAACAGATCAGAAATGTGGAATGGGGTGAGATGCACTTTAGAATAAAATTTCGGAGTCACCCAATCGATTTCTGACGTGCCGATGATCAACGGTAACTTGAAAAAGGGGCGAAATATTGGTTTTGAATTTTTCATATATGCATGCTGATCACTGCAGTCTCCAAACAGATCAGAAATGTGGAATGGGGTGAGATGCACTTTAGAACAAAATTTCGGAGCCACCCAATCGATTTCTGACGTGCCGATGATCAACGGTAACTCGAAAAAGGGGAGAAATATTGGTTTTGAATTTTTCATATATGCATGCTGATCACTGCAGTCTCCAAACAGATCAGAAATGTGGAATGGGGTGAGATGCACTTTAGAATAAAATTTCGGAGCCACCCAATCAATTTCTGATGTGCCGATGATCAACGCTAACTTGAAAAAGGGGCGAAATATTGGTTTTCAATTTTTCATATATGCATGCTGATCACTGCAGTCTCCAAACAGATCAGAAATGTGGAATGGAGTGAGATGCACTTTAGAACAAAATTTCGGAGCCACCCAATCGATTTCTGATGTGCCGATGATCAACGCTAACTTGAAAAAGGGGCGAAATATTGGTTTTGAATTTTTCATATATGCATGCTGATCACTGCAGTATCCAAACAGATCAGAAATGTGGAATGGGGTGAGATGCACTTTAGAACAAAATTTCGGAGCCACCCAATCGATTTCTGACATGCCGATGATCAACGGTAACTCGAAAAAGGGGCGAAATATTGGTTTTGAATTTTTCATATATGCATGCTGATCACTGCAGTCTCCAAACAGATCAGAAATGTGGAATGGGGTGAGATGCACTTTAGAACAAAATTTCGGAGCCACCCAATCGATTTCTGACATGTTGATGATCAACGGTAACTCGAAAAAGGGGCGAAATATTGGTTTTGAATTTTTCATATATGCATGCTGATCACTGCAGTATCCAAACAGATCAGAAATGTGGAATGGGGTGAGATGCACTTTAGAACAAAATTTGGGAGCCACCCAATCGATTTCTGACGTGCCGATGATCAACGGTAACTCGAAAAAGGGGCGAAATATTGGTTTTGAATTTTTCATATATGCATGCTGATCACTGCAGTCTCCAAACAGATCAGAAATGTGGAATGGGGTGAGATGCACTTTAGAATAAAATTTCGGAGCCACCCAATCAATTTCTGATGTGCCGATGATCAACGCTAACTTGAAAAAGGGGCGAAATATTGGTTTTCAATTTTTCATATATGCATGCTGATCACTGCAGTCTCCAAACAGATCAGAAATGTCTAATGGGATGAGATGCACTTTAGAATAAAATTTCGGAGTCACCCAATCGATTTCTGACGTGCCGATGATCAACGGTAACTTGAAAAAGGGGCGAAATATTGGTTTTGAATTTTTCATATATGCATGCTGATCACTGCAGTCTCCAAACAGATCAGAAATGTTGAATGGGGTGAGATGCACTTTAGAACAAAATTTGGGAGCCACCCAATCGATTTCTGACGTGCCGATGATCAACGGTAACTCGAAAAAGGGGAGAAATATTGGTTTTGAATTTTTCATATATGCATGCTGATCACTGCAGTCTCCAAACAGATCAGAAATGTGGAATGGGGTGAGATGCACTTTAGAACAAAATTTCGGAGCCACCCAATCGATTTCTGACATGTTGATGATCAACGGTAACTCGAAAAAGGGGCGAAATATTTGTTTTGAATTTTTCATATATGCATGCTGATCACTGCAGTCTCCAAACAGATCAGAAATGTGGAATGCGGTGAGATGCACTTTAGAACAAAATTTGGGAGCCACCCAATCGATTTATGACGTGCCGATGATCAACGGTAACTCGAAAAAGGGGAGAAATATTGGTTTTGAATTTTTCATATATGCATGCTGATCACTGCAGTCTCCAAACAGATCAGAAATGTCTAATGGGGTGAGATGCACTTTAGAATAAAATTTCGGAGTCACCCAATCGATTTCTGACGTGCTGATAATCAATGGTAACTTGAAAAAGGGGCGAAATATTGGTTTTGAATTTTTCATATATGCATGCTGATCACTGCAGTCTCCAAACAGATCAGAAATGTGGAATGGGGTGAGATGCACTTTAGAACAAAATTTCGGAGCCACCCAATCGATTTCTGACGTGCCGATGATCAACGGTAACTCGAAAAAGGGGCGAAATATTGGTTTTTAATTTTTCATATATGCATGCTGATCACTGCAGTATCCAAACAGATCAGAAATGTGGAATGGGGTGAGATGCACTTTAGAACAAAATTTCGGAGCCACCCAATCGATTTCTGACATGTTGATGATCAACGGTAACTCGAAAAAGGGGCGAAATATTGGTTTTGAATTTTTCATATATGCATGCTGATCACTGCAGTGTCCAAAGAGATCAGAAATGTGGAATGGGGTGAGATGCACTTTAGAATAAAATTTCGGAGCCACCCATTCCATTTCTGACATGCTGATGATCAACGCTAACTCGAAAAAGGGGCGAAATATTGGTTTTGAATTTTTCATATATGCATGCTGATCACTGCAGTCTCCAAACAGATCAGAAATGTGGAATGGGGTGAGATGCACTTTAGAATAAAATTTCGGAGCCAACCAATCAATTTCTGACGTGCCGATGATCAACGCTAACTTGAAAAAGGGGCGAAATATTGGTTTTCAATTTTTCTTATATGCATGCTGATCACTGCAGTCTCCAAACAGATCAGAAATGTGGAATGGAGTGAGATGCAGTTCAGAACAAAATTTCGGAGCCACCCAATCGATTTCTGATGTGCCGATGATCAACACTAACTTGAAAAAGGGGCGAAATATTGGTTTTGAATTTTTCATATATGCATGCTGATCACTGCAGTATCCAAACAGATCAGAAATGTGGAATGGGGTGAGATGCACTTTAGAATAAAATTTCGGAGCCACCCAATCAATTTCTGACGTGCCGATGATCAACGTAACTCGAAAAAGGGGCGAAATATTGGTTTTCAATTTTTCATATATGCATGCTGATCACTGCAGTCTCCAAACAGATCAGAAATGTGGAATGGAGTGAGATGCACTTTAGAACAAAATTTCGGAGCCACCCAATCGATTTCTGATGTGCCGATGATCAACGCTAACTTGAAAAAGGGGCGAAATATTGGTTTTGAATTTTTCATATATGCATGCTGATCACTGCAGTATCCAAACAGATCAGAAATGTGGAATGGGGTGAGATGCACTTTAGAACAAAATTTCGGAGCCACCCAATCGATTTCTGACATGCCGATGATCAACGGTAACTCGAAAAAGGGGCGAAATATTGGTTTTGAATTTTTCATATATGCATGCTGATCACTGCAGTCTCCAAACAGATCAGAAATGTGGAATGGGGTGAGATGCACTTTAGAACAAAATTTCGGAGCCACCCAATCGATTTCTGACATGTTGATGATCAACGGTAACTCGAAAAAGGGGCGAAATATTGGTTTTGAATTTTTCATATATGCATGCTGATCACTGCAGTATCCAAACAGATCAGAAATGTGGAATGGGGTGAGATGCACTTTAGAACAAAATTTGGGAGCCACCCAATCGATTTCTGACGTGCCGATGATCAACGGTAACTCGAAAAAGGGGCGAAATATTGGTTTTGAATTTTTCATATATGCATGCTGATCACTGCAGTCTCCAAACAGATCAGAAATGTGGAATGGGGTGAGATGCACTTTAGAATAAAATTTCGGAGCCACCCAATCAATTTCTGATGTGCCGATGATCAACGCTAACTTGAAAAAGGGGCGAAATATTGGTTTTCAATTTTTCATATATGCATGCTGATCACTGCAGTCTCCAAACAGATCAGAAATGTCTAATGGGATGAGATGCACTTTAGAATAAAATTTCGGAGTCACCCAATCGATTTCTGACGTGCCGATGATCAACGGTAACTTGAAAAAGGGGCGAAATATTGGTTTTGAATTTTTCATATATGCATGCTGATCACTGCAGTCTCCAAACAGATCAGAAATGTTGAATGGGGTGAGATGCACTTTAGAACAAAATTTGGGAGCCACCCAATCGATTTCTGACGTGCCGATGATCAACGGTAACTCGAAAAAGGGGAGAAATATTGGTTTTGAATTTTTCATATATGCATGCTGATCACTGCAGTCTCCAAACAGATCAGAAATGTGGAATGGGGTGAGATGCACTTTAGAACAAAATTTCGGAGCCACCCAATCGATTTCTGACATGTTGATGATCAACGGTAACTCGAAAAAGGGGCGAAATATTTGTTTTGAATTTTTCATATATGCATGCTGATCACTGCAGTCTCCAAACAGATCAGAAATGTGGAATGCGGTGAGATGCACTTTAGAACAAAATTTGGGAGCCACCCAATCGATTTATGACGTGCCGATGATCAACGGTAACTCGAAAAAGGGGAGAAATATTGGTTTTGAATTTTTCATATATGCATGCTGATCACTGCAGTCTCCAAACAGATCAGAAATGTGGAATGGGGTGAGATGCACTTTAGAATAAAATTTCGGAGCCACCCAATCAATTTCTGATGTGTCGATGATCAACGCTAACTTGAAAAAGGGGCTAAATATTGGTTTTCAATTTTTCATATATGCATGCTGATCACTGCAGTCTCCAAACAGATCAGAAATGTCTAATGGGGTGAGATGCACTTTAGAATAAAATTTCGGAGTCACCCAATCGATTTCTGACGTGCTGATAATCAATGGTAACTTGAAAAAGGGGCGAAATATTGGTTTTGAATTTTTCATATATGCATGCTGATCACTGCAGTCTCCAAACAGATCAGAAATGTGGAATGGGGTGAGATGCACTTTAGAACAAAATTTCGGAGCCACCCAATCGATTTCTGACGTGCCGATGATCAACGGTAACTCGAAAAAGGGGCGAAATATTGGTTTTTAATTTTTCATATATGCATGCTGATCACTGCAGTATCCAAACAGATCAGAAATGTGGAATGGGGTGAGATGCACTTTAGAACAAAATTTCGGAGCCACCCAATCGATTTCTGACATGTTGATGATCAACGGTAACTCGAAAAAGGGGCGAAATATTGGTTTTGAATTTTTCATATATGCATGCTGATCACTGCAGTGTCCAAAGAGATCAGAAATGTGGAATGGGGTGAGATGCACTTTAGAATAAAATTTCGGAGCCACCCATTCCATTTCTGACATGCTGATGATCAACGCTAACTCGAAAAAGGGGCGAAATATTGGTTTTGAATTTTTCATATATGCATGCTGATCACTGCAGTCTCCAAACAGATCAGAAATGTGGAATGGGGTGAGATGCACTTTAGAATAAAATTTCGGAGCCAACCAATCAATTTCTGACGTGCCGATGATCAACGCTAACTTGAAAAAGGGGCGAAATATTGGTTTTCAATTTTTCTTATATGCATGCTGATCACTGCAGTCTCCAAACAGATCAGAAATGTGGAATGGAGTGAGATGCAGTTCAGAACAAAATTTCGGAGCCACCCAATCGATTTCTGATGTGCCGATGATCAACACTAACTTGAAAAAGGGGCGAAATATTGGTTTTGAATTTTTCATATATGCATGCTGATCACTGCAGTATCCAAACAGATCAGAAATGTGGAATGGGGTGAGATGCACTTTAGAATAAAATTTCGGAGCCACCCAATCAATTTCTGACGTGCCGATGATCAACGTAACTCGAAAAAGGGGCGAAATATTGGTTTTGAATTTTTCATATATGCATGCTGATCACTGCAGTCTCCAAACAGATCAGAAATGTGGAATGGAGTGAGATGCACTTTAGAACAAAATTTCGGAGCCACCCAATCGATTTCTGATGTGCCGATGATCAACGCTAACTTGAAAAAGGGGCGAAATATTGGTTTTGAATTTTTCATATATGCATGCTGATCACTGCAGTCTCCAAACAGATCAGAAATGTCTAATGGGGTGAGATGCACTTTAGAATAAAATTTCGGAGTCACCCAATCGATTTCTGACGTGCCGATGATCAACGGTAACTCGAAAAAGGGGCGAAATATTGGTTTTGAATTTTTCATATATGCATGCTGATCACTGCAGTCTCCAAACAGATCAGAAATGTGGAATGGAGTGAGATGCACTTTAGAACAAAATTTGGGAGCCACCCAATCAATTTCTGATGTGTCGATGATCAACGCTAACTTGAAAAAGGGGCGAAATATTGGTTTTGAATTTTCCATATATGCATGCTGATCACTGCAGTCTCCAAACAGATCAGAAATGTGGAATGGAGTGAGATGCACTTTAGAACAAAATTTCGGAGCCACCCAATCGATTTCTGATGTGCCGATGATCAACGCTAACTTGAAAAAGGGGCGAAATATTGGTTTTGAATTTTTCATATATGCATGCTGATCACTGCAGTATCCAAACAGATCAGAAATGTGGAATGGGGTGAGATGCACTTTAGAATAAAATTTCGGAGCCACCCAATCAATTTCTGATGTGCTGATGATCAACGCTAACTTGAAAAAGGGGCGAAATATTGGTTTTCAATTTTTCATATATGCATGCTGATCACTGCAGTCTCCAAACAGATCAGAAATGTGGAATGGGGTGAGATGCACTTTAGAATAAAATTTCGGAGTCACCCAATCGATTTCTGACGTGCCGATGATCAACGGTAACTTGAAAAAGGGGCGAAATATTGGTTTTGAATTTTTCATATATGCATGCTGATCACTGCAGTCTCCAAACAGATCAGAAATGTGGAATGGGGTGAGATGCACTTTAGAACAAAATTTGGGAGCCACCCAATCGATTTCTGACGTGCCGATGATCAACGGTAACTCGAAAAAGGGGAGAAATATTGGTTTTGAATTTTTCATATATGCATGCTGATCACTGCAGTCTCCAAACAGATCAGAAATGTGGAATGGAGTGAGATGCACTTTAGAACAAAATTTCGGAGCCACCCAATCGATTTCTGATGTGCCGATGATCAACGCTAACTTGAAAAAGGGGCGAAATATTGGTTTTGAATTTTTCATATATGCATGCTGATCACTGCAGTCTCCAAACAGATCAGAAATGTCTAATGGGGTGAGATGCACTTTAGAATAAAATTTCGGAGTCACCCAATCGATTTCTGACGTGCCGATGATCAACGGTAACTCGAAAAAGGGGCGAAATATTGGTTTTGAATTTTCCATATATGCATGCTGATCACTGCAGTCTCCAAACAGATCAGAAATGTGGAATGGAGTGAGATGCACTTTAGAACAAAATTTCGGAGCCACCCAATCGATTTCTGATGTGCCGATGATCAACGCTAACTTGAAAAAGGGGCGAAATATTGGTTTTGAATTTTTCATATATGCATGCTGATCACTGCAGTATCCAAACAGATCAGAAATGTGGAATGGGGTGAGATGCACTTTAGAATAAAATTTCGGAGCCACCCAATCAATTTCTGATGTGCTGATGATCAACGCTAACTTGAAAAAGGGGCGAAATATTGGTTTTCAATTTTTCATATATGCATGCTGATCACTGCAGTCTCCAAACAGATCAGAAATGTGGAATGGGGTGAGATGCACTTTAGAATAAAATTTCGGAGTCACCCAATCGATTTCTGACGTGCCGATGATCAACGGTAACTTGAAAAAGGGGCGAAATATTGGTTTTGAATTTTTCATATATGCATGCTGATCACTGCAGTCTCCAAACAGATCAGAAATGTGGAATGGGGTGAGATGCACTTTAGAACAAAATTTGGGAGCCACCCAATCGATTTCTGACGTGCCGATGATCAACGGTAACTCGAAAAAGGGGAGAAATATTGGTTTTGAATTTTTCATATATGCATGCTGATCACTGCAGTCTCCAAACAGATCAGAAATGTGGAATGGGGTGAGATGCACTTTAGAACAAAATTTCGGAGCCACCCAATCAATTTCTGATGTGCCGATGATCAACGCTAACTTGAAAAAGGGGCGAAATATTGGTTTTCAATTTTTCATATATGCATGCTGATCACTGCAGTCTCCAAACAGATCAGAAATGTGGAATGGAGTGAGATGCACTTTAGAACAAAATTTCGGAGCCACCCAATCGATTTCTGATGTGCCGATGATCAACGCTAACTTGAAAAAGGGGCGAAATATTGGTTTTGAATTTTTCATATATGCATGCTGATCACTGCAGTCTCCAAACAGATCAGAAATGTGGAATGGGGTGAGATGCACTTTAGAACAAAATTTTGGAGCCACCCAATCGATTTCTGACATGCCGATGATCAACGGTAACTCGAAAAAGGGGCGAAATATTGGTTTTGAATTTTTCATATATGCATGCTGATCACTGCAGTATCCAAACAGATCAGAAATGTGGAATGGGGTGAGATGCACTTTAGAACAAAATTTCGGAGCCACCCAATCGATTTCTGACATGTTGATGATCAACGGTAACTCGAAAAAGGGGCGAAATATTGGTTTTGAATTTTTCATATATGCATGCTGATCACTGCAGTATCCAAACAGATCAGAAATGTGGAATGGGGTGAGATGCACTTTAGAACAAAATTTGGGAGCCACCCAATCGATTTCTGATGTGCCGATGATCAACGGTAACTCGAAAAAGGGGCGAAATATTGGTTTTGAATTTTTCATATATGCATGCTGATCACTGCAGTCTCCAAACAGATCAGAAATGTGGAATGGGGTGAGATGCACTTTAGAATAAAATTTCGGAGCCACCCAATCAATTTCTGATGTGCCGATGATCAACGCTAACTTGAAAAAGGGGCGAAATATTGGTTTTCAATTTTTCATATATGCATGCTGATCACTGCAGTCTCCAAACAGATCAGAAATGTCTAATGGGGTGAGATGCACTTTAGAATAAAATTTCGGAGTCACCCAATCGATTTCTGACGTGCCGATGATCAACGGTAACTTGAAAAAGGGGCGAAATATTGGTTTTGAATTTTTCATATATGCCTGCTGATCACTGCAGTCTCCAAACAGATCAGAAATGTGGAATGGGGTGAGATGCACTTTAGAACAAAATTTGGGAGCCACCCAATCGATTTCTGACGTGCCGATGATCAACGGTAACTCGAAAAAGGGGAGAAATATTGGTTTTGAATTTTTCATATATGCATGCTGATCACTGCAGTCTCCAAACAGATCAGAAATGTGGAATGGGGTGAGATGCACTTTAGAACAAAATTTCGGAGCCACCCAATCGATTTCTGACATGTTGATGATCAACGGTAACTCGAAAAAGGGGCGAAATATTTGTTTTGAATTTTTCATATATGCATGCTGATCACTGCAGTCTCCAAACAGATCAGAAATGTGGAATGCGGTGAGATGCACTTTAGAACAAAATTTGGGAGCCACCCAATCGATTTCTGACGTGCCGATGATCAACGGTAACTCGAAAAAGGGGAGAAATATTGGTTTTGAATTTTTCATATATGCATGCTGATCACTGCAGTATCCAAACAGATCAGAAATGTGGAATGGGGTGAGATGCACTTTAGAACAAAATTTCGGAGCCACCCAATCGATTTCTGACATGCTGATGATCAACGCTAACTCGAAAAAGGGGCGAAATATTGGTTTTGAATTTTTCATATATGCATGCTGATCACTGCAGTCTCCAAACAGATCAGAAATGTGGAATGGGGTGAGATGCACTTTAGAACAAAATTTCGGAGCCAACCAATCAATTTCTGACGTGCCGATGATCAACGCTAACTTGAAAAAGGGGCGAAATATTGGTTTTCAATTTTTCTTATATGCATGCTGATCACTGCAGTCTCCAAACAGATCAGAAATGTGGAATGGGGTGAGATGCACTTTAGAATAAAATTTCGGAGCCACCCATTCCATTTCTGACATGCTGATGATCAACGCTAACTCGAAAAAGGGGCGAAATATTGGTTTTGAATTTTTCATATATGCATGCTGATCACTGCAGTCTCCAAACAGATCAGAAATGTGGAATGGGGTGAGATGCACTTTAGAATAAAATTTCGGAGCCAACCAATCAATTTCTGACGTGCCGATGATCAACGCTAACTTGAAAAAGGGGCGAAATATTGGTTTTCAATTTTTCTTATATGCATGCTGATCACTGCAGTCTCCAAACAGATCAGAAATGTGGAATGGAGTGAGATGCAGTTCAGAACAAAATTTCGGAGCCACCCAATCGATTTCTGATGTGCCGATGATCAACGCTAACTTGAAAAAGGGGCGAAATATTGGTTTTGAATTTTTCATATATGCATGCTGATCACTGCAGTATCCAAACAGATCAGAAATGTGGAATGGGGTGAGATGCACTTTAGAATAAAATTTCGGAGCCACCCAATCAATTTCTGACGTGCCGATGATCAACGTAACTCGAAAAAGGGGCGAAATATTGGTTTTGAATTTTTCATATATGCATGCTGATCACTGCAGTCTCCAAACAGATCAGAAATGTGGAATGGAGTGAGATGCACTTTAGAACAAAATTTCGGAGCCACCCAATCGATTTCTGATGTGCCGATGATCAACGCTAACTTGAAAAAGGGGCGAAATATTGGTTTTGAATTTTTCATATATGCATGCTGATCACTGCAGTCTCCAAACAGATCAGAAATGTCTAATGGGGTGAGATGCACTTTAGAATAAAATTTCGGAGTCACCCAATCGATTTCTGACGTGCCGATGATCAACGGTAACTCGAAAAAGGGGCGAAATATTGGTTTTGAATTTTTCATATATGCATGCTGATCACTGCAGTCTCCAAACAGATCAGAAATGTGGAATGGAGTGAGATGCACTTTAGAACAAAATTTGGGAGCCACCCAATCAATTTCTGATGTGTCGATGATCAACGCTAACTTGAAAAAGGGGCGAAATATTGGTTTTGAATTTTCCATATATGCATGCTGATCACTGCAGTCTCCAAACAGATCAGAAATGTGGAATGGAGTGAGATGCACTTTAGAACAAAATTTCGGAGCCACCCAATCGATTTCTGATGTGCCGATGATCAACGCTAACTTGAAAAAGGGGCGAAATATTGGTTTTGAATTTTTCATATATGCATGCTGATCACTGCAGTATCCCAACAGATCAGAAATGTGGAATGGGGTGAGATGCACTTTAGAATAAAATTTCGGAGCCACCCAATCAATTTCTGATGTGCTGATGATCAACGCTAACTTGAAAAAGGGGCGAAATATTGGTTTTCAATTTTTCATATATGCATGCTGATCACTGCAGTCTCCAAACAGATCAGAAATGTGGAATGGGGTGAGATGCACTTTAGAATAAAATTTCGGAGTCACCCAATCGATTTCTGACGTGCCGATGATCAACGGTAACTTGAAAAAGGGGCGAAATATTGGTTTTGAATTTTTCATATATGCATGCTGATCACTGCAGTCTCCAAACAGATCAGAAATGTGGAATGGGGTGAGATGCACTTTAGAACAAAATTTCGGAGCCAACCAATCGATTTCTGACATGCCGATGATCAACGGTAACTCGAAAAAGGGGCGAAATATTGGTTTTGAATTTTTCATATATGCATGCTGATCACTGCAGTATCCAAACAGATCAGAAATGTGGAATGGGGTGAGATGCACTTTAGAACAAAATTTCGGAGCCACCCAATCGATTTCTGACATGTTGATGATCAACGGTAACTCGAAAAAGGGGCGAAATATTGGTTTTGAATTTTTCATATATGCATGCTGATCACTGCAGTATCCAAACAGATCAGAAATGTGGAATGGGGTGAGATGCACTTTAGAACAAAATTTGGGAGCCACCCAATCGATTTCTGATGTGCCGATGATCAACGGTAACTCGAAAAAGGGGCGAAATATTGGTTTTGAATTTTTCATATATGCATGCTGATCACTGCAGTCTCCAAACAGATCAGAAATGTGGAATGGGGTGAGATGCACTTTAGAATAAAATTTCGGAGCCACCCAATCAATTTCTGATGTGCCGATGATCAACGCTAACTTGAAAAAGGGGCGAAATATTGGTTTTCAATTTTTCATATATGCATGCTGATCACTGCAGTCTCCAAACAGATCAGAAATGTCTAATGGGGTGAGATGCACTTTAGAATAAAATTTCGGAGTCACCCAATCGATTTCTGACGTGCCGATGATCAACGGTAACTTGAAAAAGGGGCGAAATATTGGTTTTGAATTTTTCATATATGCCTGCTGATCACTGCAGTCTCCAAACAGATCAGAAATGTGGAATGGGGTGAGATGCACTTTAGAACAAAATTTGGGAGCCACCCAATCGATTTCTGACGTGCCGATGATCAACGGTAACTCGAAAAAGGGGAGAAATATTGGTTTTGAATTTTTCATATATGCATGCTGATCACTGCAGTCTCCAAACAGATCAGAAATGTGGAATGGGGTGAGATGCACTTTAGAACAAAATTTCGGAGCCACCCAATCGATTTCTGACATGTTGATGATCAACGGTAACTCGAAAAAGGGGCGAAATATTTGTTTTGAATTTTTCATATATGCATGCTGATCACTGCAGTCTCCAAACAGATCAGAAATGTGGAATGCGGTGAGATGCACTTTAGAACAAAATTTGGGAGCCACCCAATCGATTTCTGACGTGCCGATGATCAACGGTAACTCGAAAAAGGGGAGAAATATTGGTTTTGAATTTTTCATATATGCATGCTGATCACTGCAGTATCCAAACAGATCAGAAATGTGGAATGGGGTGAGATGCACTTTAGAACAAAATTTCGGAGCCACCCAATCGATTTCTGACATGCTGATGATCAACGCTAACTCGAAAAAGGGGCGAAATATTGGTTTTGAATTTTTCATATATGCATGCTGATCACTGCAGTCTCCAAACAGATCAGAAATGTGGAATGGGGTGAGATGCACTTTAGAACAAAATTTCGGAGCCAACCAATCAATTTCTGACGTGCCGATGATCAACGCTAACTTGAAAAAGGGGCGAAATATTGGTTTTCAATTTTTCTTATATGCATGCTGATCACTGCAGTCTCCAAACAGATCAGAAATGTGGAATGGGGTGAGATGCACTTTAGAATAAAATTTCGGAGCCACCCATTCCATTTCTGACATGCTGATGATCAACGCTAACTCGAAAAAGGGGCGAAATATTGGTTTTGAATTTTTCATATATGCATGCTGATCACTGCAGTCTCCAAACAGATCAGAAATGTGGAATGGGGTGAGATGCACTTTAGAATAAAATTTCGGAGCCAACCAATCAATTTCTGACGTGCCGATGATCAACGCTAACTTGAAAAAGGGGCGAAATATTGGTTTTCAATTTTTCTTATATGCATGCTGATCACTGCAGTCTCCAAACAGATCAGAAATGTGGAATGGAGTGAGATGCAGTTCAGAACAAAATTTCGGAGCCACCCAATCGATTTCTGATGTGCCGATGATCAACGCTAACTTGAAAAAGGGGCGAAATATTGGTTTTGAATTTTTCATATATGCATGCTGATCACTGCAGTATCCAAACAGATCAGAAATGTGGAATGGGGTGAGATGCACTTTAGAATAAAATTTCGGAGCCACCCAATCAATTTCTGACGTGCCGATGATCAACGTAACTCGAAAAAGGGGCGAAATATTGGTTTTGAATTTTTCATATATGCATGCTGATCACTGCAGTCTCCAAACAGATCAGAAATGTGGAATGGAGTGAGATGCACTTTAGAACAAAATTTCGGAGCCACCCAATCGATTTCTGATGTGCCGATGATCAACGCTAACTTGAAAAAGGGGCGAAATATTGGTTTTGAATTTTTCATATATGCATGCTGATCACTGCAGTCTCCAAACAGATCAGAAATGTCTAATGGGGTGAGATGCACTTTAGAATAAAATTTCGGAGTCACCCAATCGATTTCTGACGTGCCGATGATCAACGGTAACTCGAAAAAGGGGCGAAATATTGGTTTTGAATTTTTCATATATGCATGCTGATCACTGCAGTCTCCAAACAGATCAGAAATGTGGAATGGAGTGAGATGCACTTTAGAACAAAATTTGGGAGCCACCCAATCAATTTCTGATGTGTCGATGATCAACGCTAACTTGAAAAAGGGGCGAAATATTGGTTTTGAATTTTCCATATATGCATGCTGATCACTGCAGTCTCCAAACAGATCAGAAATGTGGAATGGAGTGAGATGCACTTTAGAACAAAATTTCGGAGCCACCCAATCGATTTCTGATGTGCCGATGATCAACGCTAACTTGAAAAAGGGGCGAAATATTGGTTTTGAATTTTTCATATATGCATGCTGATCACTGCAGTATCCAAACAGATCAGAAATGTGGAATGGGGTGAGATGCACTTTAGAATAAAATTTCGGAGCCACCCAATCAATTTCTGATGTGCTGATGATCAACGCTAACTTGAAAAAGGGGCGAAATATTGGTTTTCAATTTTTCATATATGCATGCTGATCACTGCAGTCTCCAAACAGATCAGAAATGTGGAATGGGGTGAGATGCACTTTAGAATAAAATTTCGGAGTCACCCAATCGATTTCTGACGTGCCGATGATCAACGGTAACTTGAAAAAGGGGCGAAATATTGGTTTTGAATTTTTCATATATGCATGCTGATCACTGCAGTCTCCAAACAGATCAGAAATGTGGAATGGGGTGAGATGCACTTTAGAACAAAATTTCGGAGCCACCCAATCGATTTCTGACGTGCCGATGATCAACGGTAACTCGAAAAAGGGGAGAAATATTGGTTTTTAATTTTTCATATATGCATGCTGATCACTGCAGTATCCAAACAGATCAGAAATGTGGAATGGGGTGAGATGCACTTTAGAACAAAATTTCGGAGCCACCCAATCGATTTCTGACATGTTGATGATCAACGGTAACTCGAAAAAGGGGCGAAATATTGGTTTTGAATTTTTCATATATGCATGCTGATCACTGCAGTGTCCAAAGAGATCAGAAATGTGGAATGGGGTGAGATGCACTTTAGAATAAAATTTCGGAGCCACCCATTCCATTTCTGACATGCTGATGATCAACGCTAACTCGAAAAAGGGGCGAAATATTGGTTTTGAATTTTTCATATATGCATGCTGATCACTGCAGTCTCCAAACAGATCAGAAATGTGGAATGGGGTGAGATGCACTTTAGAATAAAATTTCGGAGCCAACCAATCAATTTCTGACGTGCCGATGATCAACGCTAACTTGAAAAAGGGGCGAAATATTGGTTTTCAATTTTTCTTATATGCATGCTGATCACTGCAGTCTCCAAACAGATCAGAAATGTGGAATGGAGTGAGATGCAGTTCAGAACAAAATTTCGGAGCCACCCAATCGATTTCTGATGTGCCGATGATCAACACTAACTTGAAAAAGGGGCGAAATATTGGTTTTGAATTTTTCATATATGCATGCTGATCACTGCAGTATCCAAACAGATCAGAAATGTGGAATGGGGTGAGATGCACTTTAGAATAAAATTTCGGAGCCACCCAATCAATTTCTGACGTGCCGATGATCAACGTAACTCGAAAAAGGGGCGAAATATTGGTTTTGAATTTTTCATATATGCATGCTGATCACTGCAGTCTCCAAACAGATCAGAAATGTGGAATGGAGTGAGATGCACTTTAGAACAAAATTTCGGAGCCACCCAATCGATTTCTGATGTGCCGATGATCAACGCTAACTTGAAAAAGGGGCGAAATATTGGTTTTGAATTTTTCATATATGCATGCTGATCACTGCAGTCTCCAAACAGATCAGAAATGTCTAATGGGGTGAGATGCACTTTAGAATAAAATTTCGGAGTCACCCAATCGATTTCTGATGTGCCGATGATCAACGGTAACTCGAAAAAGGGGCGAAATATTGGTTTTGAATTTTTCATATATGCATGCTGATCACTGCAGTCTCCAAACAGATCAGAAATGTGGAATGGAGTGAGATGCACTTTAGAACAAAATTTGGGAGCCACCCAATCAATTTCTGATGTGTCGATGATCAACGCTAACTTGAAAAAGGGGCGAAATATTGGTTTTGAATTTTCCATATATGCATGCTGATCACTGCAGTCTCCAAACAGATCAGAAATGTGGAATGGAGTGAGATGCACTTTAGAACAAAATTTCGGAGCCACCCAATCGATTTCTGATGTGCCGATGATCAACGCTAACTTGAAAAAGGGGCGAAATATTGGTTTTGAATTTTTCATATATGCATGCTGATCACTGCAGTATCCAAACAGATCAGAAATGTGGAATGGGGTGAGATGCACTTTAGAATAAAATTTCGGAGCCACCCAATCAATTTCTGATGTGCTGATGATCAACGCTAACTTGAAAAAGGGGTGAAATATTGGTTTTCAATTTTTCATATATGCATGCTGATCACTGCAGTCTCCAAACAGATCAGAAATGTGGAATGGGGTGAGATGCACTTTAGAACAAAATTTCGGAGCCACCCAATCGATTTCTGACATGTTGATGATCAACGGTAACTCGAAAAAGGGGCGAAATATTGGTTTTGAATTTTTCATATATGCATGCTGATCACTGCAGTGTCCAAAGAGATCAGAAATGTGGAATGGGGTGAGATGCACTTTAGAATAAAATTTCGGAGCCACCCATTCCATTTCTGACATGCTGATGATCAACGCTAACTCGAAAAAGGGGCGAAATATTGGTTTTGAATTTTTCATATATGCATGCTGATCACTGCAGTCTCCAAACAGATCAGAAATGTGGAATGGGGTGAGATGCACTTTAGAATAAAATTTCGGAGCCAACCAATCAATTTCTGACGTGCCGATGATCAACGCTAACTTGAAAAAGGGGCGAAATATTGGTTTTCAATTTTTCTTATATGCATGCTGATCACTGCAGTCTCCAAACAGATCAGAAATGTGGAATGGAGTGAGATGCAGTTCAGAACAAAATTTCGGAGCCACCCAATCGATTTCTGATGTGCCGATGATCAACACTAACTTGAAAAAGGGGCGAAATATTGGTTTTGAATTTTTCATATATGCATGCTGATCACTGCAGTATCCAAACAGATCAGAAATGTGGAATGGGGTGAGATGCACTTTAGAATAAAATTTCGGAGCCACCCAATCAATTTCTGACGTGCCGATGATCAACGTAACTCGAAAAAGGGGCGAAATATTGGTTTTGAATTTTTCATATATGCATGCTGATCACTGCAGTCTCCAAACAGATCAGAAATGTGGAATGGAGTGAGATGCACTTTAGAACAAAATTTCGGAGCCACCCAATCGATTTCTGATGTGCCGATGATCAACGCTAACTTGAAAAAGGGGCGAAATATTGGTTTTGAATTTTTCATATATGCATGCTGATCACTGCAGTCTCCAAACAGATCAGAAATGTCTAATGGGGTGAGATGCACTTTAGAATAAAATTTCGGAGTCACCCAATCGATTTCTGACGTGCCGATGATCAACGGTAACTCGAAAAAGGGGCGAAATATTGGTTTTGAATTTTTCATATATGCATGCTGATCACTGCAGTCTCCAAACAGATCAGAAATGTGGAATGGAGTGAGATGCACTTTAGAACAAAATTTGGGAGCCACCCAATCAATTTCTGATGTGTCGATGATCAACGCTAACTTGAAAAAGGGGCGAAATATTGGTTTTGAATTTTCCATATATGCATGCTGATCACTGCAGTCTCCAAACAGATCAGAAATGTGGAATGGAGTGAGATGCACTTTAGAACAAAATTTCGGAGCCACCCAATCGATTTCTGATGTGCCGATGATCAACGCTAACTTGAAAAAGGGGCGAAATATTGGTTTTGAATTTTTCATATATGCATGCTGATCACTGCAGTATCCAAACAGATCAGAAATGTGGAATGGGGTGAGATGCACTTTAGAATAAAATTTCGGAGCCACCCAATCAATTTCTGATGTGCTGATGATCAACGCTAACTTGAAAAAGGGGTGAAATATTGGTTTTCAATTTTTCATATATGCATGCTGATCACTGCAGTCTCCAAACAGATCAGAAATGTGGAATGGGGTGAGATGCACTTTAGAATAAAATTTCGGAGTCACCCAATCGATTTCTGACGTGCCGATGATCAACGGTAACTTGAAAAAGGGGCGAAATATTGGTTTTGAATTTTTCATATATGCATGCTGATCACTGCAGTCTCCAAACAGATCAGAAATGTGGAATGGGGTGAGATGCACTTTAGAACAAAATTTGGGAGCCACCCAATCGATTTCTGACGTGCCGATGATCAACGGTAACTCGAAAAAGGGGAGAAATATTGGTTTTGAATTTTTCATATATGCATGCTGATCACTGCAGTCTCCAAACAGATCAGAAATGTGGAATGGGGTGAGATGCACTTTAGAACAAAATTTCGGAGCCACCCAATCAATTTCTGATGTGCCAATGATCAACGCTAACTTGAAAAAGGGGCGAAATATTGGTTTTCAATTTTTCATATATGCATGCTGATCACTGCAGTCTCCAAACAGATCAGAAATGTGGAATGGAGTGAGATGCACTTTAGAACAAAATTTCGGAGCCACCCAATCGATTTCTGATGTGCCGATGATCAACGCTAACTTGAAAAAGGGGCGAAATATTGGTTTTGAATTTTTCATATATGCATGCTGATCACTGCAGTCTCCAAACAGATCAGAAATGTGGAATGGGGTGAGGTGCACTTTAGAACAAAATTTCGGAGCCACCCAATCGATTTCTGACGTGCCGATGATCAACGGTAACTCGAAAAAGGGGCGAAATATTGGTTTTGAATTTTTCATATATGCATGCTGATCACTGCAGTATCCAAACAGATCAGAAATGTGGAATGGGGTGAGATGCACTTTAGAACAAAATTTCGGAGCCACCCAATCGATTTCTGACATGTTGATGATCAACGGTAACTCGAAAAAGGGGCGAAATATTGGTTTTGAATTTTTCATATATGCATGCTGATCACTGCAGTATCCAAACAGATCAGAAATGTGGAATGGGGTGAGATGCACTTTAGAACAAAATTTGGGAGCCACCCAATCGATTTCTGATGTGCCGATGATCAACGGTAACTCGAAAAAGGGGCGAAATATTGGTTTTGAATTTTTCATATATGCATGCTGATCACTGCAGTCTCCAAACAGATCAGAAATGTGGAATGGGGTGAGATGCACTTTAGAATAAAATTTCGGAGCCACCCAATCAATTTCTGATGTGCCGATGATCAACGCTAACTTGAAAAAGGGGCGAAATATTGGTTTTCAATTTTTCATATATGCATGCTGATCACTGCAGTCTCCAAACAGATCAGAAATGTCTAATGGGGTGAGATGCACTTTAGAATAAAATTTCGGAGTCACCCAATCGATTTCTGACGTGCCGATGATCAACGGTAACTTGAAAAAGGGGCGAAATATTGGTTTTGAATTTTTCATATATGCCTGCTGATCACTGCAGTCTCCAAACAGATCAGAAATGTGGAATGGGGTGAGATGCACTTTAGAACAAAATTTGGGAGCCACCCAATCGATTTCTGACGTGCCGATGATCAACGGTAACTCGAAAAAGGGGAGAAATATTGGTTTTGAATTTTTCATATATGCATGCTGATCACTGCAGTCTCCAAACAGATCAGAAATGTGGAATGGGGTGAGATGCACTTTAGAACAAAATTTCGGAGCCACCCAATCGATTTCTGACATGTTGATGATCAACGGTAACTCGAAAAAGGGGCGAAATATTTGTTTTGAATTTTTCATATATGCATGCTGATCACTGCAGTCTCCAAACAGATCAGAAATGTGGAATGGGGTGAGATGCACTTTAGAACAAAATTTGGGAGCCACCCAATCGATTTCTGACGTGCCGATGATCAACGGTAACTCGAAAAAGGGGAGAAATATTGGTTTTGAATTTTTCATATATGCATGCTGATCACTGCAGTATCCAAACAGATCAGAAATGTGGAATGGGGTGAGATGCACTTTAGAACAAAATTTCGGAGCCACCCAATCGATTTCTGACATGCTGATGATCAACGCTAACTCGAAAAAGGGGCGAAATATTGGTTTTGAATTTTTCATATATGCATGCTGATCACTGCAGTCTCCAAACAGATCAGAAATGTGGAATGGGGTGAGATGCACTTTAGAACAAAATTTCGGAGCCAACCAATCAATTTCTGACGTGCCGATGATCAACGCTAACTTGAAAAAGGGGCGAAATATTTGTTTTCAATTTTTCTTATATGCATGCTGATCACTGCAGTCTCCAAACAGATCAGAAATGTGGAATGGGGTGAGATGCACTTTAGAATAAAATTTCGGAGCCACCCATTCCATTTCTGACATGCTGATGATCAACGCTAACTCGAAAAAGGGGCGAAATATTGGTTTTGAATTTTTCATATATGCATGCTGATCACTGCAGTCTCCAAACAGATCAGAAATGTGGAATGGGGTGAGATGCACTTTAGAATAAAATTTCGGAGCCAACCAATCAATTTCTGACGTGCCGATGATCAACGCTAACTTGAAAAAGGGGCGAAATATTGGTTTTCAATTTTTCTTATATGCATGCTGATCACTGCAGTCTCCAAACAGATCAGAAATGTGGAATGGAGTGAGATGCAGTTCAGAACAAAATTTCGGAGCCACCCAATCGATTTCTGATGTGCCGATGATCAACGCTAACTTGAAAAAGGGGCGAAATATTGGTTTTGAATTTTTCATATATGCATGCTGATCACTGCAGTATCCAAACAGATCAGAAATGTGGAATGGGGTGAGATGCACTTTAGAATAAAATTTCGGAGCCACCCAATCAATTTCTGACGTGCCGATGATCAACGTAACTCGAAAAAGGGGCGAAATATTGGTTTTGAATTTTTCATATATGCATGCTGATCACTGCAGTCTCCAAACAGATCAGAAATGTGGAATGGAGTGAGATGCACTTTAGAACAAAATTTCGGAGCCACCCAATCGATTTCTGATGTGCCGATGATCAACGCTAACTTGAAAAAGGGGCGAAATATTGGTTTTGAATTTTTCATATATGCATGCTGATCACTGCAGTCTCCAAACAGATCAGAAATGTCTAATGGGGTGAGATGCACTTTAGAATAAAATTTCGGAGTCACCCAATCGATTTCTGACGTGCCGATGATCAACGGTAACTCGAAAAAGGGGCGAAATATTGGTTTTGAATTTTTCATATATGCATGCTGATCACTGCAGTCTCCAAACAGATCAGAAATGTGGAATGGAGTGAGATGCACTTTAGAACAAAATTTGGGAGCCACCCAATCAATTTCTGATGTGTCGATGATCAACGCTAACTTGAAAAAGGGGCGAAATATTGGTTTTGAATTTTCCATATATGCATGCTGATCACTGCAGTCTCCAAACAGATCAGAAATGTGGAATGGAGTGAGATGCACTTTAGAACAAAATTTCGGAGCCACCCAATCGATTTCTGATGTGCCGATGATCAACGCTAACTTGAAAAAGGGGCGAAATATTGGTTTTGAATTTTTCATATATGCATGCTGATCACTGCAGTATCCCAACAGATCAGAAATGTGGAATGGGGTGAGATGCACTTTAGAATAAAATTTCGGAGCCACCCAATCAATTTCTGATGTGCTGATGATCAACGCTAACTTGAAAAAGGGGCGAAATATTGGTTTTCAATTTTTCATATATGCATGCTGATCACTGCAGTCTCCAAACAGATCAGAAATGTGGAATGGGGTGAGATGCACTTTAGAATAAAATTTCGGAGCCAACCAATCGATTTCTGACATGCCGATGATCAACGGTAACTCGAAAAAGGGGCGAAATATTGGTTTTGAATTTTTCATATATGCATGCTGATCACTGCAGTATCCAAACAGATCAGAAATGTGGAATGGGGTGAGATGCACTTTAGAACAAAATTTCGGAGCCACCCAATCGATTTCTGACATGTTGATGATCAACGGTAACTCGAAAAAGGGGCGAAATATTGGTTTTGAATTTTTCATATATGCATGCTGATCACTGCAGTATCCAAACAGATCAGAAATGTGGAATGGGGTGAGATGCACTTTAGAACAAAATTTGGGAGCCACCCAATCGATTTCTGATGTGCCGATGATCAACGGTAACTCGAAAAAGGGGCGAAATATTGGTTTTGAATTTTTCATATATGCATGCTGATCACTGCAGTCTCCAAACAGATCAGAAATGTGGAATGGGGTGAGATGCACTTTAGAATAAAATTTCGGAGCCACCCAATCAATTTCTGATGTGCCGATGATCAACGCTAACTTGAAAAAGGGGCGAAATATTGGTTTTCAATTTTTCATATATGCATGCTGATCACTGCAGTCTCCAAACAGATCAGAAATGTCTAATGGGGTGAGATGCACTTTAGAATAAAATTTCGGAGTCACCCAATCGATTTCTGACGTGCCGATGATCAACGGTAACTTGAAAAAGGGGCGAAATATTGGTTTTGAATTTTTCATATATGCCTGCTGATCACTGCAGTCTCCAAACAGATCAGAAATGTGGAATGGGGTGAGATGCACTTTAGAACAAAATTTGGGAGCCACCCAATCGATTTCTGACGTGCCGATGATCAACGGTAACTCGAAAAAGGGGAGAAATATTGGTTTTGAATTTTTCATATATGCATGCTGATCACTGCAGTCTCCAAACAGATCAGAAATGTGGAATGGGGTGAGATGCACTTTAGAACAAAATTTCGGAGCCACCCAATCGATTTCTGACATGTTGATGATCAACGGTAACTCGAAAAAGGGGCGAAATATTTGTTTTGAATTTTTCATATATGCATGCTGATCACTGCAGTCTCCAAACAGATCAGAAATGTGGAATGCGGTGAGATGCACTTTAGAACAAAATTTGGGAGCCACCCAATCGATTTCTGACGTGCCGATGATCAACGGTAACTCGAAAAAGGGGAGAAATATTGGTTTTGAATTTTTCATATATGCATGCTGATCACTGCAGTATCCAAACAGATCAGAAATGTGGAATGGGGTGAGATGCACTTTAGAACAAAATTTCGGAGCCACCCAATCGATTTCTGACATGCTGATGATCAACGCTAACTCGAAAAAGGGGCGAAATATTGGTTTTGAATTTTTCATATATGCATGCTGATCACTGCAGTCTCCAAACAGATCAGAAATGTGGAATGGGGTGAGATGCACTTTAGAACAAAATTTCGGAGCCAACCAATCAATTTCTGACGTGCCGATGATCAACGCTAACTTGAAAAAGGGGCGAAATATTGGTTTTCAATTTTTCTTATATGCATGCTGATCACTGCAGTCTCCAAACAGATCAGAAATGTGGAATGGGGTGAGATGCACTTTAGAATAAAATTTCGGAGCCACCCATTCCATTTCTGACATGCTGATGATCAACGCTAACTCGAAAAAGGGGCGAAATATTGGTTTTGAATTTTTCATATATGCATGCTGATCACTGCAGTCTCCAAACAGATCAGAAATGTGGAATGGGGTGAGATGCACTTTAGAATAAAATTTCGGAGCCAACCAATCAATTTCTGACGTGCCGATGATCAACGCTAACTTGAAAAAGGGGCGAAATATTGGTTTTCAATTTTTCTTATATGCATGCTGATCACTGCAGTCTCCAAACAGATCAGAAATGTGGAATGGAGTGAGATGCAGTTCAGAACAAAATTTCGGAGCCACCCAATCGATTTCTGATGTGCCGATGATCAACGCTAACTTGAAAAAGGGGCGAAATATTGGTTTTGAATTTTTCATATATGCATGCTGATCACTGCAGTATCCAAACAGATCAGAAATGTGGAATGGGGTGAGATGCACTTTAGAATAAAATTTCGGAGCCACCCAATCAATTTCTGACGTGCCGATGATCAACGTAACTCGAAAAAGGGGCGAAATATTGGTTTTGAATTTTTCATATATGCATGCTGATCACTGCAGTCTCCAAACAGATCAGAAATGTGGAATGGAGTGAGATGCACTTTAGAACAAAATTTCGGAGCCACCCAATCGATTTCTGATGTGCCGATGATCAACGCTAACTTGAAAAAGGGGCGAAATATTGGTTTTGAATTTTTCATATATGCATGCTGATCACTGCAGTCTCCAAACAGATCAGAAATGTCTAATGGGGTGAGATGCACTTTAGAATAAAATTTCGGAGTCACCCAATCGATTTCTGACGTGCCGATGATCAACGGTAACTCGAAAAAGGGGCGAAATATTGGTTTTGAATTTTTCATATATGCATGCTGATCACTGCAGTCTCCAAACAGATCAGAAATGTGGAATGGAGTGAGATGCACTTTAGAACAAAATTTGGGAGCCACCCAATCAATTTCTGATGTGTCGATGATCAACGCTAACTTGAAAAAGGGGCGAAATATTGGTTTTGAATTTTCCATATATGCATGCTGATCACTGCAGTCTCCAAACAGATCAGAAATGTGGAATGGAGTGAGATGCACTTTAGAACAAAATTTCGGAGCCACCCAATCGATTTCTGATGTGCCGATGATCAACGCTAACTTGAAAAAGGGGCGAAATATTGGTTTTGAATTTTTCATATATGCATGCTGATCACTGCAGTATCCAAACAGATCAGAAATGTGGAATGGGGTGAGATGCACTTTAGAATAAAATTTCGGAGCCACCCAATCAATTTCTGATGTGCTGATGATCAACGCTAACTTGAAAAAGGGGCGAAATATTGGTTTTCAATTTTTCATATATGCATGCTGATCACTGCAGTCTCCAAACAGATCAGAAATGTGGAATGGGGTGAGATGCACTTTAGAATAAAATTTCGGAGTCACCCAATCGATTTCTGACGTGCCGATGATCAACGGTAACTTGAAAAAGGGGCGAAATATTGGTTTTGAATTTTTCATATATGCATGCTGATCACTGCAGTCTCCAAACAGATCAGAAATGTGGAATGGGGTGAGATGCACTTTAGAACAAAATTTGGGAGCCACCCAATCGATTTCTGACGTGCCGATGATCAACGGTAACTCGAAAAAGGGGAGAAATATTGGTTTTGAATTTTTCATATATGCATGCTGATCACTGCAGTCTCCAAACAGATCAGAAATGTGGAATGGGGTGAGATGCACTTTAGAATAAAATTTCGGAGCCACCCAATCAATTTCTGATGTGCCGATGATCAACGCTAACTTGAAAAAGGGGCGAAATATTGGTTTTCAATTTTTCATATATGCATGCTGATCACTGCAGTCTCCAAACAGATCAGAAATGTGGAATGGAGTGAGATGCACTTTAGAACAAAATTTCGGAGCCACCCAATCGATTTCTGATGTGCCGATGATCAACGCTAACTTGAAAAAGGGGCGAAATATTGGTTTTGAATTTTTCATATATGCATGCTGATCACTGCAGTCTCCAAACAGATCAGAAATGTGGAATGGGGTGAGATGCACTTTAGAACAAAATTTCGGAGCCACCCAATCGATTTCTGACATGCCGATGATCAACGGTAACTCGAAAAAGGGGCGAAATATTGGTTTTGAATTTTTCATATATGCATGCTGATCACTGCAGTATCCAAACAGATCAGAAATGTGGAATGGGGTGAGATGCACTTTAGAACAAAATTTCGGAGCCACCCAATCGATTTCTGACATGTTGATGATCAACGGTAACTCGAAAAAGGGGCGAAATATTGGTTTTGAATTTTTCATATATGCATGCTGATCACTGCAGTATCCAAACAGATCAGAAATGTGGAATGGGGTGAGATGCACTTTAGAACAAAATTTGGGAGCCACCCAATCGATTTCTGACGTGCCGATGATCAACGGTAACTCGAAAAAGGGGCGAAATATTGGTTTTGAATTTTTCATATATGCATGCTGATCACTGCAGTCTCCAAACAGATCAGAAATGTGGAATGGGGTGAGATGCACTTTAGAATAAAATTTCGGAGCCACCCAATCAATTTCTGATGTGCCGATGATCAACGCTAACTTGAAAAAGGGGCGAAATATTGGTTTTCAATTTTTCATATATGCATGCTGATCACTGCAGTCTCCAAACAGATCAGAAATGTCTAATGGGGTGAGATGCACTTTAGAATAAAATTTCGGAGTCACCCAATCGATTTCTGACGTGCCGATGATCAACGGTAACTTGAAAAAGGGGCGAAATATTGGTTTTGAATTTTTCATATATGCATGCTGATCACTGCAGTCTCCAAACAGATCAGAAATGTGGAATGGGGTGAGATGCACTTTAGAACAAAATTTGGGAGCCACCCTATCGATTTCTGACGTGCCGATGATCAACGGTAACTCGAAAAAGGGGAGAAATATTGGTTTTGAATTTTTCATATATGCATGCTGATCACTGCAGTCTCCAAACAGATCAGAAATGTGGAATGGGGTGAGATGCACTTTAGAACAAAATTTCGGAGCCACCCAATCGATTTCTGACATGTTGATGATCAACGGTAACTCGAAAAAGGGGCGAAATATTTGTTTTGAATTTTTCATATATGCATGCTGATCACTGCAGTCTCCAAACAGATCAGAAATGTGGAATGCGGTGAGATGCACTTTAGAACAAAATTTGGGAGCCACCCAATCGATTTCTGACGTGCCGATGATCAACGGTAACTCGAAAAAGGGGAGAAATATTGGTTTTGAATTTTTCATATATGCATGCTGATCACTGCAGTCTCCAAACAGATCAGAAATGTGGAATGGGGTGAGATGCACTTTAGAATAAAATTTCGGAGCCACCCAATCAATTTCTGATGTGTCGATGATCAACGCTAACTTGAAAAAGGGGCTAAATATTGGTTTTCAATTTTTCATATATGCATGCTGATCACTGCAGTCTCCAAACAGATCAGAAATGTCTAATGGGGTGAGATGCACTTTAGAATAAAATTTCGGAGTCACCCAATCGATTTCTGACGTGCCGATAATCAATGGTAACTTGAAAAAGGGGCGAAATATTGGTTTTGAATTTTTCATATATGCATGCTGATCACTGCAGTCTCCAAACAGATCAGAAATGTGGAATGGGGTGAGATGCACTTTAGAACAAAATTTCGGAGCCACCCAATCGATTTCTGACGTGCCGATGATCAACGGTAACTCGAAAAAGGGGCGAAATATTGGTTTTGAATTTTTCATATATGCATGCTGATCACTGCAGTCTCCAAACAGATCAGAAATGTGGAATGGAGTGAGATGCACTTTAGAAAAAAATTTCTGAGCCACCCAATCGATTTCTGATGTGCCGATGATCAACGCTAACTAGAAAAAGGGGCGAAATATTGGTTTTGAATTTTTCATATATGCATGCTGATCACTGCAGTCTCCAAACAGATCAGAAATGTGGAATGGAGTGAGATGCACTTTAGAACAAAATTTGGGAGCCACCCAATCAATTTCTGATGTGCCGATGATCAACGCTAACTTGAAAAAGGGGCGAAATATTGGTTTTGAATTTTTCATATATGCATGCTGATCACTGCAGTCTCCAAACAGATCAGAAATGTGGAATGGAGTGAGATGCACTTTAGAACAAAATTTCGGAGCCACCCAATCGATTTCTGATGTGCCGATGATCAACGCTAACTTGAAAAAGGGGCGAAATATTGGTTTTGAATTTTTCATATATGCATGCTGATCACTGCAGTATCCAAAGAGATCAGAAATGTGGAATGGGGTGAGATGCACTTTAGAATAAAATTTCGGAGCCACCCAATCGATTTCTGACGTGCCGATGATCAACGGTAATTCGAAAAAGGGGCGAAATATTGGTTTTGAATTTTTCATATATGCATGCTGATCACTGCAGTATCCAAACAGATCAGAAATGTGGAATGGGGTGAGATGCACTTTAGAACAAAATTTCGGAGCCACCCAATCGATTTCTGACATGTTGATGATCAACGCTAACTCGAAAAAGGGGCGAAATATTGGTTTTCAATTTTTCATATATGCATGCTGATCACTGCAGTGTCCAAAGAGATCAGAAATGTGGAATGGGGTGAGATGCACTTTAGAATAAAATTTCGGAGCCACCCATTCCATTTCCGACATGCTGATGATCAACGCTAACTCGAAAAAGGGGCGAAATATTGTTTTGAATGTTCATATATGCATGCTGATCACTGCAGTATCCAAACAGATCAGAAATGTGGAATGGGGTGAGATGCACTTTAGAACAAAATTTCGGAGCCACCTAATCGATTTCTGACGTGCCGATGATCAACGGTAACTCGAAAAAGGGGCGAAATATTGGTTTTGAATTTTTCATATATGCATGCTGATCACTGCAGTGTCCAAAGAGATCAGAAATGTGGAATGGGGTGAGATGCACTTTAGAATAAAATTTCGGAGCCACCCATTCCATTTCTGACATGCTGATGATCAACGCTAACTCGAAAAAGGGGCGAAATATTGGTTTTGAATTTTTCATATATGCATGCTGATCACTGCAGTCTCCAAACAGATCAGAAATGTGGAATGGAGTGAGATGCACTTTAGAACAAAATTTGGGAGCCACCCAATCAATTTCTGATGTGCCGATGATCAACGCTAACTTGAAAAAGGGGCGAAATATTGGTTTTGAATTTTCCATATATGCATGCAGATCACTGCAGTCTCCAAACAGATCAGAAATGTGGAATGGGGTGAGATGCACTTTAGAATAAAATTTCGGAGCCACCCAATCAATTTCTGACGTGCCGATGATCAACGCTAACTCGAAAAAGGGGCGAGATATTGGTTTTGAATTTTTCATATATGCATGCTGATCACTGCAGTCTCCAAACAGATCAGAAATGTGGAATGGAGTGAGATGCACTTTAGAACAAAATTTCGGAGCCACCCAATCGATTTCTGATGTGCCGATGATCAACGCTAACTTGAAAAAGGGGCGAAATATTGGTTTTGAATTTTTCATATATGCATGCTGATCACTGCAGTATCCAAACAGATCAGAAATGTGGAATGGGGTGAGATGCACTTTAGAACAAAATTTCGGAGCCACCCAATTGATTTCTGACGTGCCGATGATCAACGGTAACTCGAAAAAGGGGCGAAATATTGGTTTTGAATTTTTCATATATGCATGCTGATCACTGCAGTCTCCAAACAGATCAGAAATGTGGAATGGGGTGAGATGCACTTTAGAACAAAATTTGGGAGCCACCCAATCGATTTCTGACGTGCCGATGATCAACGGTAACTCGAAAAAGGGGCGAAATATTGGTTTTGAATTTTTCATATATGCATGCTGATCACTGCAGTCTCCAAACAGATCAGAAATGTGGAATGGGGTGAGATGCACTTTAGAACAAAATTTGGGAGCCACCCAATCGATTTCTGACGTGCCGATGATCAACGGTAACTCGAAAAAGGGGCGAAATATTGGTTTTGAATTTTTCATATATGCATGCTGATCACTGCAGTCTCCAAACAGATCAGAAATGTGGAATGGGGTGAGATGCACTTTAGAATAAAATTTCGGAGCCACCCAATCAATTTCTGATGTGCCGATGATCAACGGTAACTTGAAAAAGTGCCGAAATATTGGTTTTGAATTTTTCATATATGCATGCTGATCACTGCAGTCTCCAAACAGATCAGAAATGTGGAATGGGGTGAGATGCACTTTAGAACAAAATTTCGGAGCCACCCGATCAATTTCTGATGTGCCGATGATCAACGCTAACTCGAAAAAGGGGCGAAATATTGGTTTTTAATTTTTCATATATGCATGCTGATCACTGCAGTATCCAAACAGATCAGAAATGTGGAATGGGGTGAGATGCACTTTAGAATAAAATTTCGGAGCCACCCATTCCATTTCTGACATGCTGATGATCAACGCTAACTCGAAAAAGGGGCGAAATATTGGTTTTGAATTTTTCATATATGCATGCTGATCACTGCAGTCTCCAAACAGATCAGAAATGTGGAATGGGGTGAGATGCACTTTAGAATAAAATTTCGGAGCCACCCAATCAATTTCTGATGTGCCGATGATCAACGGTAACTCGAAAAAGGGGCGAAATATTGGTTTTGAATTTTTCATATATGCATGCTGATCACTGCAGTCTCCAAACAGATCAGAAATGTGGAATGGAGTGAGATGCACTTTAGAATAAAAATTCTGAGCCACCCAATCGATTTCTGATGTGCCGATGATCAACGCTAACTTGAAAAAGGGGCGAAATATTGGTTTTGAATTTTTCATATATGCATGCTGATCACTGCAGTCTCCAAACAGATCAGAAATGTGGAATGGAGTGAGATGCACTTTAGAACAAAATTTGGGAGCCACCCAATCAATTTCTGATGTGCCGATGATCAACGCTAACTTGAAAAAGGGGCGAAATATTGGTTTTGAATTTTTCATATATGCATGCTGATCACTGCAGTCTCCAAACAGATCAGAAATGTGGAATGGAGTGAGATGCACTTTAGAACAAAATTTCGGAGCCACCCAATCGATTTCTGATGTGCCGATGATCAACGCTAACTTGAAAAAGGGGCGAAATATTGGTTTTGAATTTTTCATATATGCATGCTGATCACTGCAGTATCCAAACAGATCAGAAATGTGGAATGGGGTGAGATGCACTTTAGAATAAAATTTCGGAGCCACCCAATCGATTTCTGACGTGCCGATGATCAACGGTAATTCGAAAAAGGGGCGAAATATTGGTTTTGAATTTTTCATATATGCATGCTGATCACTGCAGTATCCAAACAGATCAGAAATGTGGAATGGGGTGAGATGCACTTTAGAACAAAATTTCGGAGCCACCCAATCGATTTCTGACATGTTGATGATCAACGCTAACTCGAAAAAGGGGCGAAATATTGGTTTTCAATTTTTCATATATGCATGCTGATCACTGCAGTGTCCAAAGAGATCAGAAATGTGGAATGGGGTGAGATGCACTTTAGAATAAAATTTCGGAGCCACCCATTCCATTTCCGACATGCTGATGATCAACGCTAACTCGAAAAAGGGGCGAAATATTGTTTTGAATTTTTCATATATGCATGCTGATCACTGCAGTATCCAAACAGATCAGAAATGTGGAATGGGGTGAGATGCACTTTAGAACAAAATTTCGGAGCCACCTAATCGATTTCTGACGTGCCGATGATCAACGGTAACTCGAAAAAGGGGCGAAATATTGGTTTTGAATTTTTCATATATGCATGCTGATCACTGCAGTGTCCAAAGAGATCAGAAATGTGGAATGGGGTGAGATGCACTTTAGAATAAAATTTCGGAGCCACCCATTCCATTTCTGACATGCTGATGATCAACGCTAACTCGAAAAAGGGGCGAAATATTGGTTTTGAATTTTTCATATATGCATGCTGATCACTGCAGTCTCCAAACAGATCAGAAATGTGGAATGGAGTGAGATGCACTTTAGAACAAAATTTGGGAGCCACCCAATCAATTTCTGATGTGCCGATGATCAACGCTAACTTGAAAAAGGGGCGAAATATTGGTTTTGAATTTTCCATATATGCATGCTGATCACTGCAGTCTCCAAACAGATCAGAAATGTGGAATGGGGTGAGATGCACTTTAGAATAAAATTTCGGAGCCACCCAATCAATTTCTGACGTGCCGATGATCAACGCTAACTCGAAAAAGGGGCGAGATATTGGTTTTGAATTTTTCATATATGCATGCTGATCACTGCAGTCTCCAAACAGATCAGAAATGTGGAATGGAGTGAGATGCACTTTAGAACAAAATTTCGGAGCCACCCAATCGATTTCTGATGTGCCGATGATCAACGCTAACTTGAAAAAGGGGCGAAATATTGGTTTTGAATTTTTTTATATATGCATGCTGATCACTGCAGTATCCAAACAGATCAGAAATGTGGAATGGGGTGAGATGCACTTTAGAACAAAATTTCGGAGCCACCCAATTGATTTCTGACGTGCCGATGATCAACGGTAACTCGAAAAAGGGGCGAAATATTGGTTTTGAATTTTTCATATATGCATGCTGATCACTGCAGTATCCAAACAGATCAGAAATGTGGAATGGGGTGAGATGCACTTTAGAACAAAATTTCGGAGCCACCCAATCAATTTCTGACATGTTGATGATCAACGGTAACTCGAAAAAGGGGCGAAATATTGGTTTTGAATTTTTCATATATGCTTGCTGATCACTGCAGTCTCCAAACAGATCAGAAATGTGGAATGGGGTGAGATGCACTTTAGAACAAAATTTGGGAGCCACCCAATCGATTTCTGACGTGCCGATGATCAACGGTAACTCGAAAAAGGGGCGAAATATTGGTTTTGAATTTTTCATATATGCATGCTGATCACTGCAGTCTCCAAACAGATCAGAAATGTGGAATGGGGTGAGATGCACTTTAGAATAAAATTTCGGAGCCACCCAATCAATTTCTGATGTGCCGATGATCAACGCTAACTTGAAAAAGGGGCGAAATATTGGTTTTCAATTTTTCATATATGCATGCTGATCACTGCAGTCTCCAAACAGATCAGAAATGTCTAATGGGGTGAGATGCACTTTAGAATAAAATTTCGGAGTCACCCAATCGATTTCTGACGTGCCGATGATCAACGGTAACTTGAAAAAGGGGCGAAATATTGGTTTTGAATTTTTCATATATGCATGCTGATCACTGCAGTCTCCAAACAGATCAGAAATGTGGAATGGGGTGAGATGCACTTTAGAACAAAATTTCGGAGCCACCCAATTGATTTCTGACGTGCCGATGATCAACGGTAACTCGAAAAAGGGGCGAAATATTGGTTTTGAATTTTTCATATATGCATGCTGATCACTGCAGTATCCAAACAGATCAGAAATGTGGAATGGGGTGAGATGCACTTTAGAACAAAATTTCGGAGCCACCCAATCAATTTCTGACATGTTGATGATCAACGGTAACTCGAAAAAGGGGCGAAATATTGGTTTTGAATTTTTCATATATGCATGCTGATCACTGCAGTATCCAAACAGATCAGAAATGTGGAATGGGGTGAGATGCACTTTAGAACAAAATTTCGGAGCCACCCAATTGATTTCTGACGTGCCGATGATCAACGGTAACTCGAAAAAGGGGCGAAATATTGGTTTTGAATTTTTCATATATGCATGCTGATCACTGCAGTATCCAAACAGATCAGAAATGTGGAATGGGGTGAGATGCACTTTAGAACAAAATTTCGGAGCCACCCAATCAATTTCTGACATGTTGATGATCAACGGTAACTCGAAAAAGGGGCGAAATATTGGTTTTGAATTTTTCATATATGCTTGCTGATCACTGCAGTCTCCAAACAGATCAGAAATGTGGAATGGGGTGAGATGCACTTTAGAACAAAATTTGGGAGCCACCCAATCGATTTCTGACGTGCCGATGATCAACGGTAACTCGAAAAAGGGGCGAAATATTGGTTTTGAATTTTTCATATATGCATGCTGATCACTGCAGTCTCCAAACAGATCAGAAATGTGGAATGGGGTGAGATGCACTTTAGAATAAAATTTCGGAGCCACCCAATCAATTTCTGATGTGCCGATGATCAACGCTAACTTGAAAAAGGGGCGAAATATTGGTTTTCAATTTTTCATATATGCATGCTGATCACTGCAGTCTCCAAACAGATCAGAAATGTCTAATGGGGTGAGATGCACTTTAGAATAAAATTTCGGAGTCACCCAATCGATTTCTGACGTGCCGATGATCAACGGTAACTTGAAAAAGGGGCGAAATATTGGTTTTGAATTTTTCATATATGCATGCTGATCACTGCAGTCTCCAAACAGATCAGAAATGTGGAATGGGGTGAGATGCACTTTAGAACAAAATTTCGGAGCCACCCAATTGATTTCTGACGTGCCGATGATCAACGGTAACTCGAAAAAGGGGCGAAATATTGGTTTTGAATTTTTCATATATGCATGCTGATCACTGCAGTATCCAAACAGATCAGAAATGTGGAATGGGGTGAGATGCACTTTAGAACAAAATTTCGGAGCCACCCAATCAATTTCTGACATGTTGATGATCAACGGTAACTCGAAAAAGGGGCGAAATATTGGTTTTGAATTTTTCATATATGCATGCTGATCACTGCAGTCTCCAAACAGATCAGAAATGTGGAATGGGGTGAGATGCACTTTAGAACAAAATTTGGGAGCCACCCAATCGATTTCTGACGTGCCGATGATCAACGGTAACTCGAAAAAGGGGCGAAATATTGGTTTTGAATTTTTCATATATGCATGCTGATCACTGCAGTCTCCAAACAGATCAGAAATGTGGAATGGGGTGAGATGCACTTTAGAATAAAATTTCGGAGCCACCCAATCAATTTCTGATGTGCCGATGATCAACGCTAACTTGAAAAAGGGGCGAAATATTGGTTTTCAATTTTTCATATATGCATGCTGATCACTGCAGTCTCCAAACAGATCAGAAATGTCTAATGGGGTGAGATGCACTTTAGAATAAAATTTCGGAGTCACCCAATCGATTTCTGACGTGCCGATGATCAACGGTAACTTGAAAAAGGGGCGAAATATTGGTTTTGAATTTTTCATATATGCATGCTGATCACTGCAGTCTCCAAACAGATCAGAAATGTGGAATGGGGTGAGATGCACTTTAGAACAAAATTTGGGAGCCACCCAATCGATTTCTGACGTGCCGATGATCAACGGTAACTCGAAAAAGGGGAGAAATATTGGTTTTGAATTTTTCATATATGCATGCTGATCACTGCAGTCTCCAAACAGATCAGAAATGTGGAATGGGGTGAGATGCACTTTAGAACAAAATTTCGGAGCCACCCGATCAATTTCTGATGTGCCGATGATCAACGCTAACTTGAAAAAGGGGCGAAATATTGGTTTTGAATTTTTCATATATGCATGCTGATCACTGCAGTCTCCAAACAGATCAGAAATGTCTAATGGGGTGAGATGCACTTTAGAATAAAATTTCGGAGTCACCCAATCCATTTCTGATGTGCCGATGATCAACGGTAACTTGAAAAAGTGCCAAAATATTGGTTTTGAATTTTTCATATATGCATGCTGATCACTGCAGTCTCCAAACAGATCAGAAATGTGGAATGGGGTGAGATGCACTTTAGAACAAAATTTCGGAGCCACCCGATCAATTTCTGATGTGCCGATGATCAACGCTCACTCGAAAAAGGGGCGAAATATTGGTTTTTAATTTTTCATATATGCATGCTGATCACTGCAGTATCCAAACAGATCAGAAATGTGGAATGGGGTGAGATGCACTTTAGAACAAAATTTCGGAGCCACCCAATCGATTTCTGACATGTTGATGATCAACGGTAACTCGAAAAAGGGGCGAAATATTGGTTTTGAATTTTTCATATATGCATGCTGATCACTGCAGTGTCCAAAGAGATCAGAAATGTGGAATGGGGTGAGATGCACTTTAGAATAAAATTTCGGAGCCACCCATTCCATTTCTGACATGCTGATGATCAACGCTAACTCGAAAAAGGGGCGAAATATTGGTTTTGAATTTTTCATATATGCATGCTGATCACTGCAGTCTCCAAACAGATCAGAAATGTGGAATGGGGTGAGATGCACTTTAGAATAAAATTTCGGAGCCAACCAATCAATTTCTGACGTGCCGATGATCAACGCTAACTTGAAAAAGGGGCGAAATATTGGTTTTCAATTTTTCATATATGCATGCTGATCACTGCAGTCTCCAAACAGATCAGAAATGTGGAATGGAGTGAGATGCAGTTCAGAACAAAATTTCGGAGCCACCCAATCGATTTCTGATGTGCCGATGATCAACGCTAACTTGAAAAAGGGGCGAAATATTGGTTTTGAATTTTTCATATATGCATGCTGATCACTGCAGTATCCAAACAGATCAGAAATGTGGAATGGGGTGAGATGCACTTTAGAATAAAATTTCGGAGCCACCCAATCAATTTCTGACGTGCCGATGATCAACGTAACTCGAAAAAGGGGCGAAATATTGGTTTTGAATTTTTCATATATGCATGCTGATCACTGCAGTCTCCAAACAGATCAGAAATGTGGAATGGAGTGAGATGCACTTTAGAACAAAATTTCGGAGCCACCCAATCGATTTCTGATGTGCCGATGATCAACGCTAACTTGAAAAAGGGGCGAAATATTGGTTTTGAATTTTTCATATATGCATGCTGATCACTGCAGTCTCCAAACAGATCAGAAATGTGGAATGGAGTGAGATGCACTTTAGAACAAAATTTGGGAGCCACCCAATCAATTTCTGATGTGTCGATGATCAACGCTAACTTGAAAATGGGGCGAAATATTGGTTTTGAATTTTCCATATATGCATGCTGATCACTGCAGTCTCCAAACAGATCAGAAATGTGGAATGGAGTGAGATGCACTTTAGAACAAAATTTCGGAGCCACCCAATCGATTTCTGAAGTGCCGATGATCAACGCTAACTTGAAAAAGGGGCGAAATATTGGTTTTGAATTTTTCATATATGCATGTTGATCACTGCAGTATCCAAACAGATCAGAAATGTGGAATGGGGTGAGATGCACTTTAGAATAAAATTTCGGAGCCACCCAATCGATTTCTGACGTGCCGATGATCAACGGTAACTCGAAAAAGGGGCGAAATATAGGTTTTGAATTTTTCATATATGCATGCTGATCACTGCAGTATCCAAACAGATCAGAAATGTGGAATGGGGTGAGATGCACTTTAGAATAAAATTTCGGAGCCACCCAATCAATTTCTGATGTGCTGATGATCAACGCTAACTTGAAAAAGGGGCGAAATATTGGTTTTCAATTTTTCATATATGCATGCTGATCACTGCAGTCTCCAAACAGATCAGAAATGTGGAATGGGGTGAGATGCACTTTAGAATAAAATTTCGGAGTCACCCAATCGATTTCTGACGTGCCGATGATCAACGGTAACTTGAAAAAGGGGCGAAATATTGGTTTTGAATTTTTCATATATGCATGCTGATCACTGCAGTCTCCAAACAGATCAGAAATGTGGAATGGGGTGAGATGCACTTTAGAACAAAATTTGGGAGCCACCCAATCGATTTCTGACGTGCCGATGATCAACGGTAACTCGAAAAAGGGGAGAAATATTGGTTTTGAATTTTTCATATATGCATGCTGATCACTGCAGTCTCCAAACAGATCAGAAATGTCTAATGGGGTGAGATGCACTTTAGAATAAAATTTCGGAGTCACCCAATCGATTTCTGACGTGCCGATGATCAACGGTAACTTGAAAAAGGGGCGAAATATTGGTTTTGAATTTTTCATATATGCATGCTGATCACTGCAGTCTCCAAACAGATCAGAAATGTGGAATGGGGTGAGATGCACTTTAGAACAAAATTTCGGAGCCACCCAATCAATTTCTGACGTGCCGATGATCAACGCTAACTCGAAAAAGGGGCGAGATATTGGTTTTGAATTTTTCATATATGCATGCTGATCACTGCAGTCTCCAAACAGATCAGAAATGTGGAATGGAGTGAGATGCACTTTAGAACAAAATTTCGGAGCCACCCAATCGATTTCTGATGTGCCGATGATCAATGCTAACTTGAAAAAGGGGCGAAATATTGGTTTTGAATTTTTCATATATGCATGCTGATCACTGCAGTATCCAAACAGATCAGAAATGTGGAATGGGGTGAGATGCACTTTAGAACAAAATTTCGGAGCCACCCAATTGATTTCTGACGTGCCGATGATCAACGGTAACTCGAAAAAGGGGCGAAATATTGGTTTTGAATTTTTCATATATGCATGCTGATCACTGCAGTATCCAAACAGATCAGAAATGTGGAATGGGGTGAGATGCACTTTAGAACAAAATTTCGGAGCCACCCAATCAATTTCTGACATGTTGATGATCAACGGTAACTCGAAAAAGGGGCGAAATATTGGTTTTGAATTTTTCATATATGCATGCTGATCACTGCAGTCTCCAAACAGATCAGAAATGTGGAATGGGGTGAGATGCACTTTAGAACAAAATTTGGGAGCCACCCAATCGATTTCTGACGTGCCGATGATCAACGGTAACTCGAAAAAGGGGCGAAATATTGGTTTTGAATTTTTCATATATGCATGCTGATCACTGCAGTCTCCAAACAGATCAGAAATGTGGAATGGGGTGAGATGCACTTTAGAATAAAATTTCGGAGCCACCCAATCAATTTCTGATGTGCCGATGATCAACGCTAACTTGAAAAAGGGGCGAAATATTGGTTTTCAATTTTTCATATATGCATGCTGATCACTGCAGTCTCCAAACAGATCAGAAATGTCTAATGGGGTGAAATGCACTTTAGAATAAAATTTCGGAGTCACCCAATCGATTTCTGACGTGCCGATGATCAACGGTAACTTGAAAAAGGGGCGAAATATTGGTTTTGAATTTTTCATATATGCATGCTGATCACTGCAGTCTCCAAACAGATCAGAAATGTGGAATGGGGTGAGATGCACTTTAGAACAAAATTTGGGAGCCACCCAATCGATTTCTGACGTGCCGATGATCAACGGTAACTCGAAAAAGGGGAGAAATATTGGTTTTGAATTTTTCATATATGCATGCTGATCACTGCAGTCTCCAAACAGATCAGAAATGTGGAATGGGGTGAGATGCACTTTAGAACAAAATTTCGGAGCCACCCGATCAATTTCTGATGTGCCGATGATCAACGCTAACTTGAAAAAGGGGCGAAATATTGGTTTTGAATTTTTCATATATGCATGCTGATCACTGCAGTCTCCAAACAGATCAGAAATGTCTAATGGGGTGAGATGCACTTTAGAATAAAATTTCGGAGTCACCCAATCGATTTCTGATGTGCCGATGATCAACGGTAACTTGAAAAAGTGCCGAAATATTGGTTTTGAATTTTTCATATATGCATGCTGATCACTGCAGTCTCCAAACAGATCAGAAATGTGGAATGGGGTGAGATGCACTTTAGAATAAAATTTCGGAGCCACCCATTCCATTTCTGACATGCTGATGATCAACGCTAACTCGAAAAAGGGGCGAAATATTGGTTTTGAATTTTTCATATATGCATGCTGATCACTGCAGTCTCCAAACAGATCAGAAATGTGGAATGGGGTGAGATGCACTTTAGAATAAAATTTCGGAGCCAACCAATCAATTTCTGACGTGCCGATGATCAACGCTAACTTGAAAAAGGGGCGAAATATTGGTTTTCAATTTTTCTTATATGCATGCTGATCACTGCAGTCTCCAAACAGATCAGAAATGTGGAATGGGGTGAGATGCACTTTAGAACAAAATTTCGGAGCCACCCGATCAATTTCTGATGTGCCGATGATCAACGCTAACTCGAAAAAGGGGCGAAATATTGGTTTTTAATTTTTCATATATGCATGCTGATCACTGCAGTATCCAAACAGATCAGAAATGTGGAATGGGGTGAGATGCACTTTAGAACAAAATTTCGGAGCCACCCAATCGATTTCTGACATGTTGATGATCAACGGTAACTCGAAAAAGGGGCGAAATATTGGTTTTGAATTTTTCATATATGCATGCTGATCACTGCAGTGTCCAAAGAGATCAGAAATGTGGAATGGGGTGAGATGCACTTTAGAATAAAATTTCGGAGCCACCCATTCCATTTCTGACATGCTGATGATCAACGCTAACTCGAAAAAGGGGCGAAATATTGGTTTTGAATTTTTCATATATGCATGCTGATCACTGCAGTCTCCAAACAGATCAGAAATGTGGAATGGGGTGAGATGCACTTTAGAATAAAATTTCGGAGCCAACCAATCAATTTCTGACGTGCCGATGATCAACGCTAACTTGAAAAAGGGGCGAAATATTGGTTTTCAATTTTTCTTATATGCATGCTGATCACTGCAGTCTCCAAACAGATCAGAAATGTGGAATGGAGTGAGATGCAGTTCAGAACAAAATTTCGGAGCCACCCAATCGATTTCTGATGTGCCGATGATCAACGCTAACTTGAAAAAGGGGCGAAATATTGGTTTTGAATTTTTCATATATGCATGCTGATCACTGCAGTATCCAAACAGATCAGAAATGTGGAATGGGGTGAGATGCACTTTAGAATAAAATTTCGGAGCCACCCAATCAATTTCTGACGTGCCGATGATCAACGTAACTCGAAAAAGGGGCGAAATATTGGTTTTGAATTTTTCATATATGCATGCTGATCACTGCAGTCTCCAAACAGATCAGAAATGTGGAATGGAGTGAGATGCACTTTAGAACAAAATTTCGGAGCCACCCAATCGATTTCTGATGTGCCGATGATCAACGCTAACTTGAAAAAGGGGCGAAATATTGGTTTTGAATTTTTCATATATGCATGCTGATCACTGCAGTCTCCAAACAGATCAGAAATGTGGAATGGAGTGAGATGCACTTTAGAACAAAATTTGGGAGCCACCCAATCAATTTCTGATGTGTCGATGATCAACGCTAACTTGAAAATGGGGCGAAATATTGGTTTTGAATTTTCCATATATGCATGCTGATCACTGCAGTCTCCAAACAGATCAGAAATGTGGAATGGAGTGAGATGCACTTTAGAACAAAATTTCGGAGCCACCCAATCGATTTCTGAAGTGCCGATGATCAACGCTAACTTGAAAAAGGGGCGAAATATTGGTTTTGAATTTTTCATATATGCATGTTGATCACTGCAGTATCCAAACAGATCAGAAATGTGGAATGGGGTGAGATGCACTTTAGAATAAAATTTCGGAGCCACCCAATCGATTTCTGACGTGCCGATGATCAACGGTAACTCGAAAAAGGGGCGAAATATAGGTTTTGAATTTTTCATATATGCATGCTGATCACTGCAGTCTCCAAACAGATCAGAAATGTGGAATGGGGTGAGATGCACTTTAGAATAAAATTTCGGAGTCACCCAATCGATTTCTGACGTGCCGATGATCAACGGTAACTTGAAAAAGGGGCGAAATATTGGTTTTGAATTTTTCATATATGCATGCTGATCACTGCAGTCTCCAAACAGATCAGAAATGTGGAATGGGGTGAGATGCACTTTAGAACAAAATTTGGGAGCCACCCAATCGATTTCTGACGTGCCGATGATCAACGGTAACTCGAAAAAGGGGAGAAATATTGGTTTTGAATTTTTCATATATGCATGCTGATCACTGCAGTCTCCAAACAGATCAGAAATGTCTAATGGGGTGAGATGCACTTTAGAATAAAATTTCGGAGTCACCCAATCGATTTCTGACGTGCCGATGATCAACGGTAACTTGAAAAAGGGGCGAAATATTGGTTTTGAATTTTTCATATATGCATGCTGATCACTGCAGTCTCCAAACAGATCAGAAATGTGGAATGGGGTGAGATGCACTTTAGAACAAAATTTGGGAGCCACCCAATCGATTTCTGACGTGCCGATGATCAACGGTAACTCGAAAAAGGGGAGAAATATTGGTTTTGAATTTTTCATATATGCATGCTGATCACTGTAGTCTCCAAACAGATCAGAAATGTGGAATGGGGTGAGATGCACTTTAGAATAAAATTTCGGAGCCACCCGATCAATTTCTGATGTGCCGATGATCAACGCTAACTTGAAAAAGGGGCGAAATATTGGTTTTGAATTTTTCATATATGCATGCTGATCACTGCAGTCTCCAAACAGATCAGAAATGTCTAATGGGGTGAGATGCACTTTAGAATAAAATTTCGGAGTCACCCAATCGATTTCTGATGTGCCGATGATCAACGGTAACTTGAAAAAGTGCCGAAATATTGGTTTTGAATTTTTCATATATGCATGCTGATCACTGCAGTCTCCAAACAGATCAGAAATGTGGAATGGGGTGAGATGCACTTTAGAACAAAATTTCGGAGCCACCCGATCAATTTCTGATGTGCCGATGATCAACGCTAACTCGAAAAAGGGGCGAAATATTGGTTTTTAATTTTTCATATATGCATGCTGATCACTGCAGTATCCAAACAGATCAGAAATGTGGAATGGGGTGAGATGCACTTTAGAACAAAATTTCGGAGCCACCCAATCGATTTCTGACATGTTGATGATCAACGGTAACTCGAAAAAGGGGCGAAATATTGGTTTTGAATTTTTCATATATGCATGCTGATCACTGCAGTGTCCAAAGAGATCAGAAATGTGGAATGGGGTGAGATGCACTTTAGAATAAAATTTCGGAGCCACCCATTCCATTTCTGACATGCTGATGATCAACGCTAACTCGAAAAAGGGGCGAAATATTGGTTTTGAATTTTTCATATATGCATGCTGATCACTGCAGTCTCCAAACAGATCAGAAATGTGGAATGGGGTGAGATGCACTTTAGAATAAAATTTCGGAGCCACCCAATCAATTTCTGACGTGCCGATGATCAACGTAACTCGAAAAAGGGGCGAAATATTGGTTTTGAATTTTTCATATATGCATGCTGATCACTGCAGTCTCCAAACAGATCAGAAATGTGGAATGGAGTGAGATGCACTTTAGAACAAAATTTCGGAGCCACCCAATCGATTTCTGATGTGCCGATGATCAACGCTAACTTGAAAAAGGGGCGAAATATTGGTTTTGAATTTTTCATATATGCATGCTGATCACTGCAGTCTCCAAACAGATCAGAAATGTGGAATGGAGTGAGATGCACTTTAGAACAAAATTTGGGAGCCACCCAATCAATTTCTGATGTGTCGATGATCAACGCTAACTTGAAAATGGGGCGAAATATTGGTTTTGAATTTTCCATATATGCATGCTGATCACTGCAGTCTCCAAACAGATCAGAAATGTGGAATGGAGTGAGATGCACTTTAGAACAAAATTTCGGAGCCACCCAATCGATTTCTGAAGTGCCGATGATCAACGCTAACTTGAAAAAGGGGCGAAATATTGGTTTTGAATTTTTCATATATGCATGTTGATCACTGCAGTATCCAAACAGATCAGAAATGTGGAATGGGGTGAGATGCACTTTAGAATAAAATTTCGGAGCCACCCAATCGATTTCTGACGTGCCGATGATCAACGGTAACTCGAAAAAGGGGCGAAATATAGGTTTTGAATTTTTCATATATGCATGCTGATCACTGCAGTATCCAAACAGATCAGAAATGTGGAATGGGGTGAGATGCACTTTAGAATAAAATTTCGGAGCCACCCAATCAATTTCTGATGTGCTGATGATCAACGCTAACTTGAAAAAGGGGCGAAATATTGGTTTTCAATTTTTCATATATGCATGCTGATCACTGCAGTCTCCAAACAGATCAGAAATGTGGAATGGGGTGAGATGCACTTTAGAATAAAATTTCGGAGTCACCCAATCGATTTCTGACGTGCCGATGATCAACGGTAACTTGAAAAAGGGGCGAAATATTGGTTTTGAATTTTTCATATATGCATGCTGATCACTGCAGTCTCCAAACAGATCAGAAATGTGGAATGGGGTGAGATGCACTTTAGAACAAAATTTGGGAGCCACCCAATCGATTTCTGACGTGCCGATGATCAACGGTAACTCGAAAAAGGGGAGAAATATTGGTTTTGAATTTTTCATATATGCATGCTGATCACTGCAGTCTCCAAACAGATCAGAAATGTGGAATGGGGTGAGATGCACTTTAGAATAAAATTTCGGAGCCACCCAATCAATTTCTGATGTGCCGATGATCAACGCTAACTTGAAAAAGGGGCGAAATATTGGTTTTCAATTTTTCATATATGCATGCTGATCACTGCAGTCTCCAAACAGATCAGAAATGTGGAATGGAGTGAGATGCACTTTAGAACAAAATTTCGGAGCCACCCAATCGATTTCTGATGTGCCGATGATCAACGCTAACTTGAAAAAGGGGCGAAATATTGGTTTTGAATTTTTCATATATGCATGCTGATCACTGCAGTATCCGAATAGATCAGAAATGTGGAATGGGGTGAGATGCACTTTAGAACAAAATTTCGGAGCCACCCAATCGATTTCTGACATGCCGATGATCAACGGTAACTCGAAAAAGGGGCGAAATATTGGTTTTGAATTTTTCATATATGCATGCTGATCACTGCAGTATCCAAACAGATCAGAAATGTGGAATGGGGTGAGATGCACTTTAGAACAAAATTTCGGAGCCACCCAATCAATTTCTGACGTGCCGATGATCAACGGTAACTCGAAAAAGGGGCGAAATATTGGTTTTGAATTTTTCATATATGCATGCTGATCACTGCAGTCTCCAAACAGATCAGAAATGTGGAATGGAGTGAGATGCACTTTAGAACAAAATTTTTGAGCCACCCAATCGATTTCTGATGTGCCGATGATCAACGCTAACTTGAAAAAGGGGCGAAATATTGGTTTTGAATTTTTCATATATGCATGCTGATCACTGCAGTCTCCAAACAGATCAGAAATGTGGAATGGAGTGAGATGCACTTTAGAACAAAATTTGGGAGCCACCCAATCAATTTCTGATGTGCCGATGATCAACGCTAACTTGAAAAAGGGGCGAAATATTGGTTTTGAATTTTTCATATATGCATGCTGATCACTGCAGTCTCCAAACAGATCAGAAATGTGGAATGGAGTGAGATGCACTTTAGAACAAAATTTCGGAGCCACCCAATCGATTTCTGATGTGCCGATGATCAACGCTAACTTGAAAAAGGGGCGAAATATTGGTTTTGAATTTTTCATATATGCATGCTGATCACTGCAGTATCCAAACAGATCAGAAATGTGGAATGGGGTGAGATGCACTTTAGAATAAAATTTCGGAGCCACCCAATCGATTTCTGACGTGCCGATGATCAACGGTAATTCGAAAAAGGGGCGAAATATTGGTTTTGAATTTTTCATATATGCATGCTGATCACTGCAGTATCCAAACAGATCAGAAATGTGGAATGGGGTGAGATGCACTTTAGAACAAAATTTCGGAGCCACCCAATCGATTTCTGACATGTTGATGATCAACGCTAACTCGAAAAAGGGGCGAAATATTGGTTTTCAATTTTTCATATATGCATGCTGATCACTGCAGTGTCCAAAGAGATCAGAAATGTGGAATGGGGTGAGATGCACTTTAGAATAAAATTTCGGAGCCACCCATTCCATTTCCGACATGCTGATGATCAACGCTAACTCGAAAAAGGGGCGAAATATTGTTTTGAATTTTTCATATATGCATGTTGATCACTGCAGTATCCAAACAGATCAGAAATGTGGAATGGGGTGAGATGCACTTTAGAACAAAATTTCGGAGCCACCTAATCGATTTCTGACGTGCCGATGATCAACGGTAACTCGAAAAAGGGGCGAAATATTGGTTTTGAATTTTTCATATATGCATGCTGATCACTGCAGTGTCCAAAGAGATCAGAAATGTGGAATGGGGTGAGATGCACTTTAGAATAAAATTTCGGAGCCACCCATTCCATTTCTGACATGCTGATGATCAACGCTAACTCGAAAAAGGGGCGAAATATTGGTTTTGAATTTTTCATATATGCATGCTGATCACTGCAGTCTCCAAACAGATCAGAAATGTGGAATGGAGTGAGATGCACTTTAGAACAAAATTTCGGAGCCACCCAATCAATTTCTGATGTGCCGATGATCAACGCTAACTTGAAAAAGGGGCGAAATATTGGTTTTGAATTTTCCATATATGCATGCTGATTACTGCAGTCTCCAAACAGATCAGAAATGTGGAATGGGGTGAGATGCACTTTAGAATAAAATTTCGGAGCCACCCAATCAATTTCTGACGTGCCGATGATCAACGCTAACTCGAAAAAGGGGCGAGATATTGGTTTTGAATTTTTCATATATGCATGCTGATCACTGCAGTCTCCAAACAGATCAGAAATGTGGAATGGAGTGAGATGCACTTTAGAACAAAATTTCGGAGCCACCCAATCGATTTCTGATGTGCCGATGATCAACGCTAACTTGAAAAAGGGGCGAAATATTGGTTTTGAATTTTTCATATATGCATGCTGATCACTGCAGTATCCAAACAGATCAGAAATGTGGAATGGGGTGAGATGCACTTTAGAACAAAATTTCGGAGCCACCCAATTGATTTCTGACGTGCCGATGATCAACGGTAACTCGAAAAAGGGGCGAAATATTGGTTTTGAATTTTTCATATATGCATGCTGATCACTGCAGTATCCAAACAGATCAGAAATGTGGAATGGGGTGAGATGCACTTTAGAACAAAATTTCGGAGCCACCCAATCAATTTCTGACATGTTGATGATCAACGGTAACTCGAAAAAGGGGCGAAATATTGGTTTTGAATTTTTCATATATGCATGCTGATCACTGCAGTCTCCAAACAGATCAGAAATGTGGAATGGGGTGAGATGCACTTTAGAACAAAATTTGGGAGCCACCCAATCGATTTCTGACGTGCCGATGATCAACGGTAACTCGAAAAAGGGGCGAAATATTGGTTTTGAATTTTTCATATATGCATGCTGATCACTGCAGTCTCCAAACAGATCAGAAATGTGGAATGGGGTGAGATGCACTTTAGAATAAAATTTCGGAGCCACCCAATCAATTTCTGATGTGCCGATGATCAACGCTAACTTGAAAAAGGGGCGAAATATTGGTTTTCAATTTTTCATATATGCATGCTGATCACTGCAGTCTCCAAACAGATCAGAAATGTGGAATGGAGTGAGATGCACTTTAGAACAAAATTTCGGAGCCACCCAATCGATTTCTGATGTGCCGATGATCAACGCTAACTTGAAAAAGGGGCGAAATATTGGTTTTGAATTTTTCATATATGCATGCTGATCACTGCAGTATCCGAACAGATCAGAAATGTGGAATGGGGTGAGATGCACTTTAGAACAAAATTTCGGAGCCACCCAATCGATTTCTGACATGCCGATGATCAACGGTAACTCGAAAAAGGGGCGAAATATTGGTTTTGAATTTTTCATATATGCATGCTGATCACTGCAGTATCCAAACAGATCAGAAATGTGGAATGGGGTGAGATGCACTTTAGAACAAAATTTCGGAGCCACCCAATCAATTTCTGACGTGCCGATGATCAACGGTAACTCGAAAAAGGGGCGAAATATTGGTTTTGAATTTTTCATATATGCATGCTGATCACTGCAGTCTCCAAACAGATCAGAAATGTGGAATGGAGTGAGATGCACTTTAGAACAAAATTTCGGAGCCACCCAATTGATTTCTGATGTGCCGATGATCAACGCTAACTTGAAAAAGGGGCGAAATATTGGTTTTGAATTTTTCATATATGCATGTTGATCACTGCAGTATCCAAACAGATCAGAAATGTGGAATGGGGTGAGATGCACTTTAGAATAAAATTTCGGAGCCACCCTATCGATTTCTGACGTGCCGATGATCAACGGTAACTCGAAAAAGGGGCGAAATATAGGTTTTGAATTTTTCATATATGCATGCTGATCACTGCAGTCTCCAAACAGATCAGAAATGTGGAATGGGGTGAGATGCACTTTAGAATAAAATTTCGGAGCCACCCAATCGATTTCTGACGTGCCGATGATCAACGGTAACTCGAAAAAGGGGAGAAATATTGGTTTTGAATTTTTCATATATGCATGCTGATCACTGCAGTCTCCAAACAGATCAGAAATGTCTAATGGGGTGAGATGCACTTTAGAATAAAATTTCGGAGTCACCCAATCGATTTCTGACGTGCCGATGATCAACGGTAACTTGAAAAAGGGGCGAAATATTGGTTTTGAATTTTTCATATATGCATGCTGATCACTGCAGTCTCCAAACAGATCAGAAATGTGGAATGGGGTGAGATGCACTTTAGAACAAAATTTGGGAGCCACCCAATCGATTTCTGACGTGCCGATGATCAACGGTAACTCGAAAAAGGGGAGAAATATTGGTTTTGAATTTTTCATATATGCATGCTGATCACTGTAGTCTCCAAACAGATCAGAAATGTGGAATGGGGTGAGATGCACTTTAGAATAAAATTTCGGAGCCACCCGATCAATTTCTGATGTGCCGATGATCAACGCTAACTTGAAAAAGGGGCGAAATATTGGTTTTGAATTTTTCATATATGCATGCTGATCACTGCAGTCTCCAAACAGATCAGAAATGTCTAATGGGGTGAGATGCACTTTAGAATAAAATTTCGGAGTCACCCAATCGATTTCTGATGTGCCGATGATCAACGGTAACTTGAAAAAGTGCCGAAATATTGGTTTTGAATTTTTCATATATGCATGCTGATCACTGCAGTCTCCAAACAGATCAGAAATGTGGAATGGGGTGAGATGCACTTTAGAACAAAATTTCGGAGCCACCCGATCAATTTCTGATGTGCCGATGATCAACGCTAACTCGAAAAAGGGGCGAAATATTGGTTTTTAATTTTTCATATATGCATGCTGATCACTGCAGTATCCAAACAGATCAGAAATGTGGAATGGGGTGAGATGCACTTTAGAACAAAATTTCGGAGCCACCCAATCAATTTCTGACATGTTGATGATCAACGGTAACTCGAAAAAGGGGCGAAATATTGGTTTTGAATTTTTCATATATGCATGCTGATCACTGCAGTGTCCAAAGAGATCAGAAATGTGGAATGGGGTGAGATGCACTTTAGAATAAAATTTCGGAGCCACCCATTCCATTTCTGACATGCTGATGATCAACGCTAACTCGAAAAAGGGGCGAAATATTGGTTTTGAATTTTTCATATATGCATGCTGATCACTGCAGTCTCCAAACAGATCAGAAATGTGGAATGGGGTGAGATGCACTTTAGAATAAAATTTCGGAGCCAACCAATCAATTTCTGACGTGCCGATGATCAACGCTAACTTGAAAAAGGGGCGAAATATTGGTTTTGAATTTTTCATATATGCATGCTGATCACTGCAGTATCCAAACAGATCAGAAATGTGGAATGGGGTGAGATGCACTTTAGAATAAAATTTCGGAGCCACCCAATCAATTTCTGACGTGCCGATGATCAACGTAACTCGAAAAAGGGGCGAAATATTGGTTTTGAATTTTTCATATATGCATGCTGATCACTGCAGTCTCCAAACAGATCAGAAATGTGGAATGGAGTGAGATGCACTTTAGAACAAAATTTCGGAGCCACCCAATCGATTTCTGATGTGCCGATGATCAACGCTAACTTGAAAAAGGGGCGAAATATTGGTTTTGAATTTTTCATATATGCATGCTGATCACTGCAGTCTCCAAACAGATCAGAAATGTGGAATGGAGTGAGATGCACTTTAGAACAAAATTTGGGAGCCACCCAATCAATTTCTGATGTGTCGATGATCAACGCTAACTTGAAAATGGGGCGAAATATTGGTTTTGAATTTTCCATATATGCATGCTGATCACTGCAGTCTCCAAACAGATCAGAAATGTGGAATGGAGTGAGATGCACTTTAGAACAAAATTTCGGAGCCACCCAATCGATTTCTGAAGTGCCGATGATCAACGCTAACTTGAAAAAGGGGCGAAATATTGGTTTTGAATTTTTCATATATGCATGTTGATCACTGCAGTATCCAAACAGATCAGAAATGTGGAATGGGGTGAGATGCACTTTAGAATAAAATTTCGGAGCCACCCAATCGATTTCTGACGTGCCGATGATCAACGGTAACTCGAAAAAGGGGCGAAATATAGGTTTTGAATTTTTCATATATGCATGCTGATCACTGCAGTATCCAAACAGATCAGAAATGTGGAATGGGGTGAGATGCACTTTAGAATATAATTTCGGAGCCACCCAATCAATTTCTGATGTGCTGATGATCAACGCTAACTTGAAAAAGGGGCGAAATATTGGTTTTCAATTTTTCATATATGCATGCTGATCACTGCAGTCTCCAAACAGATCAGAAATGTGGAATGGGGTGAGATGCACTTTAGAATAAAATTTCGGAGTCACCCAATCGATTTCTGACGTGCCGATGATCAACGGTAACTTGAAAAAGGGGCGAAATATTGGTTTTGAATTTTTCATATATGCATGCTGATCACTGCAGTCTCCAAACAGATCAGAAATGTGGAATGGGGTGAGATGCACTTTAGAACAAAATTTGGGAGCCACCCAATCGATTTCTGACGTGCCGATGATCAACGGTAACTCGAAAAAGGGGAGAAATATTGGTTTTGAATTTTTCATATATGCATGCTGATCACTGCAGTCTCCAAACAGATCAGAAATGTGGAATGGGGTGAGATGCACTTTAGAATAAAATTTCGGAGCCACCCAATCAATTTCTGATGTGCCGATGATCAACGCTAACTTGAAAAAGGGGCGAAATATTGGTTTTCAATTTTTCATATATGCATGCTGATCACTGCAGTCTCCAAACAGATCAGAAATGTGGAATGGAGTGAGATGCACTTTAGAACAAAATTTCGGAGCCACCCAATCGATTTCTGATGTGCCGATGATCAACGCTAACTTGAAAAAGGGGCGAAATATTGGTTTTGAATTTTTCATATATGCATGCTGATCACTGCAGTATCCGAATAGATCAGAAATGTGGAATGGGGTGAGATGCACTTTAGAACAAAATTTCGGAGCCACCCAATCGATTTCTGACATGCCGATGATCAACGGTAACTCGAAAAAGGGGCGAAATATTGGTTTTGAATTTTTCATATATGCATGCTGATCACTGCAGTATCCAAACAGATCAGAAATGTGGAATGGGGTGAGATGCACTTTAGAACAAAATTTCGGAGCCACCCAATCAATTTCTGACGTGCCGATGATCAACGGTAACTCGAAAAAGGGGCGAAATATTGGTTTTGAATTTTTCATATATGCATGCTGATCACTGCAGTCTCCAAACAGATCAGAAATGTGGAATGGAGTGAGATGCACTTTAGAAAAAAATTTCTGAGCCACCCAATCGATTTCTGATGTGCCGATGATCAACGCTAACTTGAAAAAGGGGCGAAATATTGGTTTTGAATTTTTCATATATGCATGCTGATCACTGCAGTCTCCAAACAGATCAGAAATGTGGAATGGAGTGAGATGCACTTTAGAACAAAATTTGGGAGCCACCCAATCAATTTCTGATGTGCCGATGATCAACGCTAACTTGAAAAAGGGGCGAAATATTGGTTTTGAATTTTTCATATATGCATGCTGATCACTGCAGTCTCCAAACAGATCAGAAATGTGGAATGGAGTGAGATGCACTTTAGAACAAAATTTCGGAGCCACCCAATCGATTTCTGATGTGCCGATGATCAACGCTAACTTGAAAAAGGGGCGAAATATTGGTTTTGAATTTTTCATATATGCATGCTGATCACTGCAGTATCCAAACAGATCAGAAATGTGGAATGGGGTGAGATGCACTTTAGAATAAAATTTCGGAGCCACCCAATCGATTTCTGACGTGCCGATGATCAACGGTAATTCGAAAAAGGGGCGAAATATTGGTTTTGAATTTTTCATATATGCATGCTGATCACTGCAGTATCCAAACAGATCAGAAATGTGGAATGGGGTGAGATGCACTTTAGAACAAAATTTCGGAGCCACCCAATCGATTTCTGACATGTTGATGATCAACGCTAACTCGAAAAAGGGGCGAAATATTGGTTTTCAATTTTTCATATATGCATGCTGATCACTGCAGTGTCCAAAGAGATCAGAAATGTGGAATGGGGTGAGATGCACTTTAGAATAAAATTTCGGAGCCACCCATTCCATTTCCGACATGCTGATGATCAACGCTAACTCGAAAAAGGGGCGAAATATTGTTTTGAATTTTTCATATATGCATGCTGATCACTGCAGTATCCAAACAGATCAGAAATGTGGAATGGGGTGAGATGCACTTTAGAACAAAATTTCGGAGCCACCTAATCGATTTCTGACGTGCCGATGATCAACGGTAACTCGAAAAAGGGGCGAAATATTGGTTTTGAATTTTTCATATATGCATGCTGATCACTGCAGTGTCCAAAGAGATCAGAAATGTGGAATGGGGTGAGATGCACTTTAGAATAAAATTTCGGAGCCACCCATTCCATTTCTGACATGCTGATGATCAACGCTAACTCGAAAAAGGGGCGAAATATTGGTTTTGAATTTTTCATATATGCATGCTGATCACTGCAGTCTCCAAACAGATCAGAAATGTGGAATGGAGTGAGATGCACTTTAGAACAAAATTTGGGAGCCACCCAATCAATTTCTGATGTGCCGATGATCAACGCTAACTTGAAAAAGGGGCGAAATATTGGTTTTGAATTTTCCATATATGCATGCTGATTACTGCAGTCTCCAAACAGATCAGAAATGTGGAATGGGGTGAGATGCACTTTAGAATAAAATTTCGGAGCCACCCAATCAATTTCTGACGTGCCGATGATCAACGCTAACTCGAAAAAGGGGCGAGATATTGGTTTTGAATTTTTCATATATGCATGCTGATCACTGCAGTCTCCAAACAGATCAGAAATGTGGAATGGAGTGAGATGCACTTTAGAACAAAATTTCGGAGCCACCCAATCGATTTCTGATGTGCCGATGATCAACGCTAACTTGAAAAAGGGGCGAAATATTGGTTTTGAATTTTTCATATATGCATGCTGATCACTGCAGTATCCAAACAGATCAGAAATGTGGAATGGGGTGAGATGCACTTTAGAACAAAATTTCGGAGCCACCCAATTGATTTCTGACGTGCCGATGATCAACGGTAACTCGAAAAAGGGGCGAAATATTGGTTTTGAATTTTTCATATATGCATGCTGATCACTGCAGTATCCAAACAGATCAGAAATGTGGAATGGGGTGAGATGCACTTTAGAACAAAATTTCGGAGCCACCCAATCAATTTCTGACATGTTGATGATCAACGGTAACTCGAAAAAGGGGCGAAATATTGGTTTTGAATTTTTCATATATGCATGCTGATCACTGCAGTCTCCAAACAGATCAGAAATGTGGAATGGGGTGAGATGCACTTTAGAACAAAATTTGGGAGCCACCCAATCGATTTCTGACGTGCCGATGATCAACGGTAACTCGAAAAAGGGGAGAAATATTGGTTTTGAATTTTTCATATATGCATGCTGATCACTGCAGTCTCCAAACAGATCAGAAATGTGGAATGGGGTGAGATGCACTTTAGAATAAAATTTCGGAGCCACCCAATCAATTTCTGATGTGCCGATGATCAACGCTAACTTGAAAAAGGGGCGAAATATTGGTTTTCAATTTTTCATATATGCATGCTGATCACTGCAGTCTCCAAACAGATCAGAAATGTGGAATGGAGTGAGATGCACTTTAGAACAAAATTTCGGAGCCACCCAATCGATTTCTGATGTGCCGATGATCAACGCTAACTTGAAAAAGGGGCGAAATATTGGTTTTGAATTTTTCATATATGCATGCTGATCACTGCAGTATCCGAACAGATCAGAAATGTGGAATGGGGTGAGATGCACTTTAGAACAAAATTTCGGAGCCACCCAATCGATTTCTGACATGCCGATGATCAACGGTAACTCGAAAAAGGGGCGAAATATTGGTTTTGAATTTTTCATATATGCATGCTGATCACTGCAGTATCCAAACAGATCAGAAATGTGGAATGGGGTGAGATGCACTTTAGAACAAAATTTCGGAGCCACCCAATCAATTTCTGACGTGCCGATGATCAACGGTAACTCGAAAAAGGGGCGAAATATTGGTTTTGAATTTTTCATATATGCATGCTGATCACTGCAGTCTCCAAACAGATCAGAAATGTGGAATGGAGTGAGATGCACTTTAGAAAAAAATTTCTGAGCCACCCAATCGATTTCTGATGTGCCGATGATCAACGCTAACTTGAAAAAGGGGCGAAATATTGGTTTTGAATTTTTCATATATGCATGCTGATCACTGCAGTCTCCAAACAGATCAGAAATGTGGAATGGAGTGAGATGCACTTTAGAACAAAATTTGGGAGCCACCCAATCAATTTCTGATGTGCCGATGATCAACGCTAACTTGAAAAAGGGGCGAAATATTGGTTTTGAATTTTTCATATATGCATGCTGATCACTGCAGTCTCCAAACAGATCAGAAATGTGGAATGGAGTGAGATGCACTTTAGAACAAAATTTCGGAGCCACCCAATCGATTTCTGATGTGCCGATGATCAACGCTAACTTGAAAAAGGGGCGAAATATTGGTTTTGAATTTTTCATATATGCATGCTGATCACTGCAGTATCCAAACAGATCAGAAATGTGGAATGGGGTGAGATGCACTTTAGAATAAAATTTCGGAGCCACCCAATCGATTTCTGACGTGCCGATGATCAACGGTAATTCGAAAAAGGGGCGAAATATTGGTTTTGAATTTTTCATATATGCATGCTGATCACTGCAGTATCCAAACAGATCAGAAATGTGGAATGGGGTGAGATGCACTTTAGAACAAAATTTCGGAGCCACCCAATCGATTTCTGACATGTTGATGATCAACGCTAACTCGAAAAAGGGGCGAAATATTGGTTTTCAATTTTTCATATATGCATGCTGATCACTGCAGTGTCCAAAGAGATCAGAAATGTGGAATGGGGTGAGATGCACTTTAGAATAAAATTTCGGAGCCACCCATTCCATTTCCGACATGCTGATGATCAACGCTAACTCGAAAAAGGGGCGAAATATTGTTTTGAATTTTTCATATATGCATGCTGATCACTGCAGTATCCAAACAGATCAGAAATGTGGAATGGGGTGAGATGCACTTTAGAACAAAATTTCGGAGCCACCTAATCGATTTCTGACGTGCCGATGATCAACGGTAACTCGAAAAAGGGGCGAAATATTGGTTTTGAATTTTTCATATATGCATGCTGATCACTGCAGTGTCCAAAGAGATCAGAAATGTGGAATGGGGTGAGATGCACTTTAGAATAAAATTTCGGAGCCACCCATTCCATTTCTGACATGCTGATGATCAACGCTAACTCGAAAAAGGGGCGAAATATTGGTTTTGAATTTTTCATATATGCATGCTGATCACTGCAGTCTCCAAACAGATCAGAAATGTGGAATGGAGTGAGATGCACTTTAGAACAAAATTTGGGAGCCACCCAATCAATTTCTGATGTGCCGATGATCAACGCTAACTTGAAAAAGGGGCGAAATATTGGTTTTGAATTTTCCATATATGCATGCTGATCACTGCAGTCTCCAAACAGATCAGAAATGTGGAATGGGGTGAGATGCACTTTAGAATAAAATTTCGGAGCCACCCAATCAATTTCTGACGTGCCGATGATCAACGCTAACTCGAAAAAGGGGCGAGATATTGGTTTTGAATTTTTCATATATGCATGCTGATCACTGCAGTCTCCAAACAGATCAGAAATGTGGAATGGAGTGAGATGCACTTTAGAACAAAATTTCGGAGCCACCCAATCGATTTCTGATGTGCCGATGATCAACGCTAACTTGAAAAAGGGGCGAAATATTGGTTTTGAATTTTTCATATATGCATGCTGATCACTGCAGTATCCAAACAGATCAGAAATGTGGAATGGGGTGAGATGCACTTTAGAACAAAATTTCGGAGCCACCCAATTGATTTCTGACATGCCGATGATCAACGGTAACTCGAAAAAGGGGCGAAATATTGGTTTTGAATTTTTCATATATGCATGCTGATCACTGCAGTATCCAAACAGATCAGAAATGTGGAATGGGGTGAGATGCACTTTAGAACAAAATTTCGGAGCCACCCAATCAATTTCTGACATGTTGATGATCAACGGTAACTCGAAAAAGGGGCGAAATATTGGTTTTGAATTTTTCATATATGCATGCTGATCACTGCAGTCTCCAAACAGATCAGAAATGTGGAATGGGGTGAGATGCACTTTAGAACAAAATTTGGGAGCCACCCAATCGATTTCTGACGTGCCGATGATCAACGGTAACTCGAAAAAGGGGCGAAATATTGGTTTTGAATTTTTCATATATGCATGCTGATCACTGCAGTCTCCAAACAGATCAGAAATGTGGAATGGGGTGAGATGCACTTTAGAATAAAATTTCGGAGCCACCCAATCAATTTCTGATGTGCCGATGATCAACGCTAACTTGAAAAAGGGGCGAAATATTGGTTTTCAATTTTTCATATATGCATGCTGATCACTGCAGTCTCCAAACAGATCAGAAATGTCTAATGGGGTGAGATGCACTTTAGAATAAAATTTCGGAGTCACCCAATCGATTTCTGACGTGCCGATGATCAACGGTAACTTGAAAAAGGGGCGAAATATTGGTTTTGAATTTTTCATATATGCATGCTGATCACTGCAGTCTCCAAACAGATCAGAAATGTGGAATGGGGTGAGATGCACTTTAGAACAAAATTTCGGAGCCACCCAATCGATTTCTGACGTGCCGATGATCAACGGTAAATCGAAAAAGGGGAGAAATATTGGTTTTGAATTTTTCATATATGCATGCTGATCACTGCAGTCTCCAAACAGATCAGAAATGTGGAATGGGGTGAGATGCACTTTAGAATAAAATTTCGGAGCCACCCGATCAATTTCTGATGTGCCGATGATCAACGCTAACTTGAAAAAGGGGCGAAATATTGGTTTTCAATTTTTCATATATGCATGCTGATCACTGCAGTCTCCAAACAGATCAGAAATGTCTAATGGGGTGAGATGCACTTTAGAATAAAATTTCGGAGTCACCCAATCGATTTCTGATGTGCCGATGATCAACGCTAACTTGAAAAAGTGCCGAAATATTGGTTTTGAATTTTTCATATATGCATGCTGATCACTGCAGTCTCCAAACAGATCAGAAATGTGGAATGGGGTGAGATGCACTTTAGAACAAAATTTCGGAGCCACCCAATCGATTTCTGACGTGCCGATGATCAACGGTAACTCGAAAAAGGGGCGAAATATTGGTTTTTAATTTTTCATATATGCATGCTGATCACTGCAGTATCCAAACAGATCAGAAATGTGGAATGGGGTGAGATGCACTTTAGAACAAAATTTCGGAGCCACCCAATCGATTTCTGACATGTTGATGATCAACGGTAACTCGAAAAAGGGGCGAAATATTGGTTTTGAATTTTTCATATATGCATGCTGATCACTGCAGTGTCCAAAGAGATCAGAAATGTGGAATGGGGTGAGATGCACTTTAGAATAAAATTTCGGAGCCACCCATTCCATTTCTGACATGCTGATGATCAACGCTAACTCGAAAAAGGGGCGAAATATTGGTTTTGAATTTTTCATATATGCATGCTGATCACTGCAGTCTCCAAACAGATCAGAAATGTGGAATGGGGTGAGATGCACTTTAGAATAAAATTTCGGAGCCAACCAATCAATTTCTGACGTGCCGATGATCAACGCTAACTTGAAAAAGGGGCGAAATATTGGTTTTCAATTTTTCTTATATGCATGCTGATCACTGCAGTCTCCAAACAGATCAGAAATGTGGAATGGAGTGAGATGCAGTTCAGAACAAAATTTCGGAGCCACCCAATCGATTTCTGATGTGCCGATGATCAACGCTAACTTGAAAAAGGGGCGAAATATTGGTTTTGAATTTTTCATATATGCATGCTGATCACTGCAGTATCCAAACAGATCAGAAATGTGGAATGGGGTGAGATGCACTTTAGAATAAAATTTCGGAGCCACCCAATCAATTTCTGACGTGCCGATGATCAACGTAACTCGAAAAAGGGGCGAAATATTGGTTTTGAATTTTTCATATATGCATGCTGATCACTGCAGTCTCCAAACAGATCAGAAATGTGGAATGGAGTGAGATGCACTTTAGAACAAAATTTCGGAGCCACCCAATCGATTTCTGATGTGCCGATGATCAACGCTAACTTGAAAAAGGGGCGAAATATTGGTTTTGAATTTTTCATATATGCATGCTGATCACTGCAGTCTCCAAACAGATCAGAAATGTGGAATGGGGTGAGATGCACTTTAGAACAAAATTTGGGAGCCACCCAATCAATTTCTGATGTGTCGATGATCAACGCTAACTTGAAAAAGGGGCGAAATATTGGTTTTGAATTTTCCATATATGCATGCTGATCACTGCAGTCTCCAAACAGATCAGAAATGTGGAATGGAGTGAGATGCACTTTAGAACAAAATTTCGGAGCCACCCAATCGATTTCTGATGTGCCGATGATCAACGCTAACTTGAAAAAGGGGCGAAATATTGGTTTTGAATTTTTCATATATGCATGCTGATCACTGCAGTCTCCAAAGAGATCAGAAATGTGGAATGGGGTGAGATGCACTTTAGAATAAAATTTCGGAGCCACCCAATCGATTTCTGACGTGCCGATGATCAACGGTAACTCGAAAAAGGGGCGAAATATAGGTTTTGAATTTTTCATATATGCATGCTGATCACTGCAGTATCCAAACAGATCAGAAATGTGGAATGGGGTGAGATGCACTTTAGAATAAAATTTCGGAGCCACCCAATCAATTTCTGATGTGCTGATGATCAACGCTAACTTGAAAAAGGGGCGAAATATTGGTTTTCAATTTTTCATATATGCATGCTGATCACTGCAGTCTCCAAACAGATCAGAAATGTGGAATGGGGTGAGATGCACTTTAGAATTAAATTTCGGAGTCACCCAATCGATTTCTGACGTGCCGATGATCAACGGTAACTTGAAAAAGGGGCGAAATATTGGTTTTGAATTTTTCATATATGCATGCTGATCACTGCAGTCTCCAAACAGATCAGAAATGTGGAATGGGGTGAGATGCACTTTAGAACAAAATTTGGGAGCCACCCAATCGATTTCTGACGTGCCGATGATCAACGGTAACTTGAAAAAGGGGAGAAATATTGGTTTTGAATTTTTCATATATGCATGCTGATCACTGCAGTCTCCAAACAGATCAGAAATGTGGAATGGGGTGAGATGCACTTTAGAATAAAATTTCGGAGCCACCCAATCAATTTCTGATGTGCCGATGATCAACGCTAACTTGAAAAAGGGGCGAAATATTGGTTTTCAATTTTTCATATATGCATGCTGATCACTGCAGTCTCCAAACAGATCAGAAATGTGGAATGGAGTGAGATGCACTTTAGAACAAAATTTCGGAGCCACCCAATCGATTTCTGATGTGCCGATGATCAACGCTAACTTGAAAAAGGGGCGAAATATTGGTTTTGAATTTTTCATATATGCATGCTGATCACTGCAGTATCCAAACAGATCAGAAATGTGGAATGGGGTGAGATGCACTTTAGAACAAAATTTCGGAGCCACCCAATCGATTTCTGACATGCCGATGATCAACGGTAACTCGAAAAAGGGGCGAAATATTGGTTTTGAATTTTTCATATATGCATGCTGATCACTGCAGTATACAAACAGATCAGAAATGTGGAATGGGGTGAGATGCACTTTAGAACAAAATTTCGGAGCCACCCAATCGATTTCTGACATGTTGATGATCAACGGTAACTCGAAAAAGGGGCGAAATATTGGTTTTGAATTTTTCATATATGCATGCTGATCACTGCAGTATCCAAACAGATCAGAAATGTGGAATGGGGTGAGATGCACTTTAGAACAAAATTTGGGAGCCACCCAATCGATTTCTGACGTGCCGATGATCAACGGTAACTCGAAAAAGGGGCGAAATATTGGTTTTGAATTTTTCATATATGCATGCTGATCACTGCAGTCTCCAAACAGATCAGAAATGTGGAATGGGGTGAGATGCACTTTAGAATAAAATTTCGGAGCCACCCAATCAATTTCTGATGTGCCGATGATCAACGCTAACTTGAAAAAGGGGCGAAATATTGGTTTTCAATTTTTCATATATGCATGCTGATCACTGCAGTCTCCAAACAGATCAGAAATGTCTAATGGGGTGAGATGCACTTTAGAATAAAATTTCGGAGTCACCCAATCGATTTCTGATGTGCCGATGATCAACGGTAACGTGAAAAAGGGGCGAAATATTGGTTTTGAATTTTTCATATATGCATGCTGATCACTGCAGTCTCCAAACAGATCAGAAATGTGGAATGGGGTGAGATGCACTTTAGAACAAAATTTGGGAGCCACCCAATCGATTTCTGACGTGCCGATGATCAACGGTAACTCGAAAAAGGGGAGAAATATTGGTTTTGAATTTTTCATATATGCATGCTGATCACTGCAGTCTCCAAACAGATCAGAAATGTGGAATGGGGTGAGATGCACTTTAGAACAAAATTTCGGAGCCACCCAATCGATTTCTGACATGTTGATGATCAACGGTAACTCGAAAAAGGGGCGAAATATTTGTCTTGAATTTTTCATATATGCATGCTGATCACTGCAGTCTCCAAACATATCAGAAATGTGGAATGCGGTGAGATGCACTTTAGAACAAAATTTGGGAGCCACCCAATCGATTTCTGACGTGCCGATGATCAACGCTAACTCGAAAAAGGGGAGAAATATTGGTTTTGAATTTTTCATATATGCATGCTGATCACTGCAGTCTCCAAACAGATCAGAAATGTGGAATGGGGTGAGATGCACTTTAGAATAAAATTTCGGAGCCACCCAATCAATTTCTGATGTGTCGATGATCAACGCTAACTTGAAAAAGGGGCTAAATATTGGTTTTCAATTTTTCATATATGCATGCTGATCACTGCAGTCTCCAAACAGATCAGAAATGTCTAATGGGGTGAGATGCACTTTAGAATAAAATTTCGGAGTCACCCAATCGATTTCTGACGTGCCGATAATCAATGGTAACTTGAAAAAGGGGCGAAATATTGGTTTTGAATTTTTCATATATGCATGCTGATCACTGCAGTCTCCAAACAGATCAGAAATGTGGAATGGGGTGAGATGCACTTTAGAATAAAATTTCGGAGCCACCCAATCAATTTCTGATGTGCCGATGATCAACGCTAACTTGAAAAAGGGGCTAAATATTGGTTTTCAATTTTTCATATATGCATGCTGATCACTGCAGTCTCCAAACAGATCAGAAATGTGGAATAGGGTGAGATGCACTTTAGAACAAAATTTCGGAGCCACCCAATCAATTTCTGACATGTTGATGATCAACGGTAACTCGAAAAAGGGGCGAAATATTGGTTTTGAATTTTTCATATATGCATGCTGATCACTGCAGTCTCCAAACAGATCAGAAATGTGGAATGCGGTGAGATGCACTTTAGAACAAAATTTGGGAGCCACCCAATCGATTTCTGACGTGCCGATGATCAACGGTAACTCGAAAAAGGGGCGAAATATTGGTTTTGAATTTTTCATATATGCATGCTGATCACTGCAGTCTCCAAACAGATCAGAAATGTGGAATGGGGTGAGATGCACTTTAGAATAAAATTTCGGAGCCACCCAATCAATTTCTGATGTGCCGATGATCAACGCTAACTTGAAAAAGGGGCTAAATATTGGTTTTCAATTTTTCATATATGCATGCTGATCACTGCAGTCTCCAAACAGATCAGAAATGTCTAATGGGGTGAGATGCACTTTAGAATAAAATTTCGGAGTCACCCAATCGATTTCTGACGTGCCGATAATCAATGGTAACTTGAAAAAGGGGCGAAATATTGGTTTTGAATTTTTCATATATGCATGCTGATCACTGCAGTCTCCAAACAGATCAGAAATGTGGAATGGGGTGAGATGCACTTTAGAACAAAATTTGGGAGCCACCCAATCGATTTCTGACGTGCCGATGATCAACGGTTACTCCAAAAAGGGGAGAAATATTGGTTTTGAATTTTTCATATATGCATGCTGATCACTGCAGTGTCCAAAGAGATCAGAAATGTGGAATGGGGTGAGATGCACTTTAGAATAAAATTTCGGAGCCACCCATTCCATTTCTGACATGCTGATGATCAACGCTAACTCGAAAAAGGGGCGAAATATTGGTTTTGAATTTTTCATATATGCTTGCTGATCACTGCAGTCTCCAAACAGATCAGAAATGTGGAATGGGGTGAGATGCACTTTAGAATAAAATTTCGGAGCCAACCAATCAATTTCTGACGTGCCGATGATCAACGCTAACTTGAAAAAGGGGCGAAATATTGGTTTTCAATTTTTCTTATATGCATGCTGATCACTGCAGTCTCCAAACAGATCAGAAATGTGGAATGGAGTGAGATGCACTTTAGAACAAAATTTCGGAGCCACCCAATCGATTTCTGATGTGCCGATGATCAACGCTAACTTGAAAAAGGGGCGAAATATTGGTTTTGAATTTTTCATATATGCATGCTGATCACTGCAGTCTCCAAACAGATCAGAAATGTGGAATGGAGTGAGATGCACTTTAGAACAAAATTTGGGAGCCACCCAATCAATTTCTGATGTGCCGATGATCAACGCTAACTTGAAAAACGGGCGAAATATTGGTTTTGAATTTTCCATATATGCATGCTGATCACTGCAGTCTCTAAACAGATCAGAAATGTGGAATGGAGTGAGATGCACTTTAGAGCAAAATTTCGGAGCCACCCAATCAATTTCTGACGTGCCGATGATCAACGGTAACTCGAAAAAGGGGCGAAATATTGGTTTTGAATTTTTCATATATGCATGCTGATCACTGCAGTCTCCAAACAGATCAGAAATGTGGAATGGAGTGAGATGCACTTTAGAACAAAATTTCGGAGCCACCCAATCGATTTCTGATGTGCCGATGATCAACGCTAACATGAAAAAGGGGCGAAATATTGGTTTTGAATTTTTCATATATGCATGCTGATCACTGCAGTCTCCAAACAGATCAGAAATGTGGAATGGAGTGAGATGCACTTTAGAACAAAATTTGGGAGCCACCCAATCAATTTCTGAGGTGCCGATGATCAACGCTAACTTGAAAAAGGGGCGAAATATTGGTTTTGAATTTTTCATATATGCATGCTGATCACTGCAGTCTCCAAACAGATCAGAAATGTGGAATGGAGTGAGATGCACTTTAGAACAAAATTTGGGAGCCACCCAATCGATTTCTGATGTGCCGATGATCAACGCTAACTTGAAAAAGGGGCGAAATATTGGTTTTGAATTTTTCATATATGCATGCTGATCACTGCAGTATCCAAACAGATCAGAAATGTGGAATGGGGTGAGATGCACTTTAGAACAAAATTTCGGAGCCACCCAATCGATTTCTGACATGTTGATGATCAACGGTAACTCGAAAAAGGGGCGAAATATTGGTTTTGAATTTTTCATATATGCATGCTGATCACTGCAGTCTCCAAACAGATCAGAAATGTGGAATGGGGTGAGATGCACTTTAGAACAAAATTTGGGAGCCACCCAATCGATTTCTGACGTGCCGATGATCAACGGTAACTCGAAAAAGGGGCGAAAAATTGGTTTTGAATTTTTCATATATGCATGCTGATCACTGCAGTCTCCAAACAGATCAGAAATGTGGAATGGGGTGAGATGCACTTTAGAACAAAATTTCGGAGCCAACCAATCAATTTCTGACGTGCCGATGATCAACGGTAACTCGAAAAAGGGGCGAAATATTGGTTTTTAATTTTTCATATATGCATGCTGATCACTGCAGTCTCCAAACAGATCAGAAATGTGGAATGGAGTGAGATGCACTTTAGAACAAAATTTCGGAGCCACCCAATCGATTTCTGATGTGCCGATGATCAACGCTAACTTGAAAAACGGGCGAAATATTGGTTTTGAATTTTTCATATATGCATGCTGATCACTGCAGTCTCCAAACAGATCAGAAATGTGGAATGGAGTGAGATGCACTTTAGAGCAAAATTTCGGAGCCACCCAATCAATTTCTGACGTGCCGATGATCAACGGTAACTCGAAAAAGGGGCGAAATATTGGTTTTGAATTTTTCATATATGCATGCTGATCACTGCAGTCTCCAAACAGATCAGAAATGTGGAATGGAGTGAGATGCACTTTAGAACAAAATTTGGGAGCCACCCAATCGATTTCTGATGTGCCGATGATCAACGCTAACTTGAAAAACGGGCGAAATATTGGTTTTGAATTTTCCATATATGCATGCTGATCACTGCAGTCTCCAAACAGATCAGAAATGTGGAATGGAGTGAGATGCACTTTAGAGCAAAATTTCGGAGCCACCCAATCAATTTCTGACGTGCCGATGATCAACGGTAACTCGAAAAAGGGGCGAAATATTGGTTTTGAATTTTTCATATATGCATGCTGATCACTGCAGTCTCCAAACAGATCAGAAATGTGGAATGGGGTGAGATGCACTTTAGAACAAAATTTGGGAGCCACCCAATCGATTTCTGACGTGCCGATGATCAACGGTAACTCGAAAAAGGGGCGAAATATTGGTTTTGAATTTTTCATATATGCATGCTGATCACTGCAGTCTCCAAACAGATCAGAAATGTGGAATGGGGTGAGATGCACTTTAGAACAAAATTTCGGAGCCACCCAATCGATTTCTGACATGTTTCTGATGTGCCGATGATCAACGCTAACTTGAAAAACGGGCGAAATATTGGTTTTGAATTTTCCATATATGCATGCTGATCACTGCAGTATCCAAACAGATCAGAAATGTGGAATGGGGTGAGATGCACTTTAGAACAAAATTTCGGAGCCACCCAATCGATTTCTGACATGTTGATGATCAACGGTAACTCGAAAAAGGCGCGAAATATTGGTTTTGAATTTTTCATATATGCATGCTGATCACTGCAGTCTCCAAACAGATCAGAAATGTGGAATGGGGTGAGATGCACTTTAGAACAAAATTTCGGAGCCACCCAATCGATTTCTGACGTGCCGATGATCAACGGTAACTCGAAAAAGGGGCGAAATATTGGTTTTGAATTTTTCATATATGCATGCTGATCACTGCAGTCTCCAAACAGATCAGAAATGTGGAATGGGGTGAGATGCACTTTAGAACAAAATTTCGGAGCCACCCAATCGATTTCTGACATGTTGATGATCAACGGTAACTCGAAAAAGGGGCGAAATATTGGTTTTGAATTTTTCATATATGCATGCTGATCACTGCAGTCTCCAAACAGATCAGAAATGTGGAATGGGGTGAGATGCACTTTAGAACAAAATTTGGGAGCCACCCAATCGATTTCTGACGTGCCGATGATCAACGCTAACTCGAAAAAGGGGCGAAATATTGGTTTTGAATTTTTCATATATGCATGCTGATCACTGCAGTATCCAAACAGATCAGAAATGTGGAATGGGGTGAGATGCACTTTAGAACAAAATTTCGGAGCCACCCAATCGATTTCTGACATGTTGATGATCAACGGTAACTCGAAAAAGGGGCGAAATATTGGTTTTGAATTTTTCATATATGCATGCTGATCACTGCAGTGTCCAAAGAGATCAGAAATGTGGAATGGGGTGAGATGCACTTTAGAATAAAATTTCGGAGCCACCCATTCCATTTCTGACATGCTGATGATCAACGCTAACTCGAAAAAGGGGCGAAATATTGGTTTTGAATTTTTCATATATGCATGCTGATCACTGCAGTCTCCAAACAGATCAGAAATGTGGAATGGGGTGAGATGCACTTTAGAATAAAATTTCGGAGCCAACCAATCAATTTCTGACGTGCCGATGATCAACGCTAACTTGAAAAAGGGGCGAAATATTGGTTTTGAATTTTTCATATATGCATGCTGATCACTGCAGTCTCCAAACAGATCAGAAATGTGGAATGGAGTGAGATGCACTTTAGAACAAAATTTGGGAGCCACCCAATCGATTTCTGATGTGCCGATGATCAACGCTAACTTGAAAAAGGGGCGAAATATTGGTTTTGAATTTTTCATATATGCATGCTGATCACTGCAGTCTCCAAACAGATCAGAAATGTGGAATGGAGTGAGATGCACTTTAGAACAAAATTTGGGAGCCACCCAATCAATTTCTGATGTGCCGATGATCAACGCTAACTTGAAAAACGGGCGAAATATTGGTTTTGAATTTTCCATATATGCATGCTGATCACTGCAGTCTCCAAACAGATCAGAAATGTGGAATGGAGTGAGATGCACTTTAGAGCAAAATTTCGGAGCCACCCAATCAATTTCTGACGTGCCGATGATCAACGGTAACTCGAAAAAGGGGCGAAATATTGGTTTTGAATTTTTCATATATGCATGCTGATCACTGCAGTATCCAAACAGATCAGAAATGTGGAATGGGGTGAGATGCACTTTAGAATAAAATTTCGGAGCCAACCAATCAATTTCTGATGTGCCGATGATCAACGCTAACTTGAAAAAGGGGCGAAATATTGGTTTTGAATTTTTCATATATGCATGCTGATCACTGCAGTCTCCAAACAGATCAGAAATGTGGAATGGAGTGAGATGCACTTTAGAACAAAATTTCGGAGCCACCCAATCGATTTCTGATGTGCCGATGATCAACGCTAACTTGAAAAAGGGGCGAAATATTGGTTTTGAATTTTTCATATATGCATGCTGATCACTGCAGTCTCCAAACAGATCAGAAATGTGGAATGGAGTGAGATGCACTTTAGAACAAAATTTGGGAGCCACCCAATCAATTTCTGATGTGCCGATGATCAACGCTAACTCGAAAAAGGGGCGAAATATTGGTTTTGAATTTTTCATATATGCATGCTGATCACTGCAGTCTCCAAACAGATCAGAAATGTGGAATGGGTTGAGATGCACTTTAGAACAAAATTTGGGAGCCACCCAATCGATTTCTGACGTGCCGATGATCAACGCTAACTTGAAAAAGGGGCGAAATATTGGTTTTGAATTTTTCATATATGCATGCTGATCACTGCAGTCTCCAAACAGATCAGAAATGTGGAATGGGGTGAGATGCACTTTAGAATAAAATTTTGGAGCCACCCATTCAATTTCTGACATGCCGATGATCAACGCTAACTCGAAAAAGGGGCGAAATATTGGTTTTGAATTTTTCATATATGCATGCTGATCACTGCAGTATCCCAACAGATCAGAAATGTGGAATGGGGTGAGATGCACTTTAGAACAAAATTTCGGAGCCACCCAATCAATTTCTGATGTGCCGATGATCAACGCTAACTCGAAAAAGGGGCGAAATATTGGTTTTGAATTTTTCATATATGCATGCTGATCACTGCAGTCTCCAAACAGATCAGAAATGTGGAATGGGGTGAGATGCACTTTAGAACAAAATTTGGGAGCCACCCAATCGATTTCTGACGTGCCGATGATCAACGCTAACTCGAAAAAGGGGCGAGATATTGGTTTTGAATTTTTCATATATGCATGCTGATCACTGCAGTATCCCAACAGATCAGAAATGTGCAATGGGGTGAGATGCTCTTTAGAATAAAATTTCGTAGCCACCCAATCAATTTCTGACGTGCCGATGATCAACGCTAACTTGAAAAAGGGGCGAAATATTGGTTTTGAATTTTTCATATATGCATGCTGAATTTTTCATATATGCATGCTGATCACTGCAGTCTCCAAACAGATCAGAAATGTCTAATAGGGTGAGATGCACTTTTGAATAAAATTTCGTAGTCACCCAATCGATTTCTGACGTGCCGATGATCAACGGTAACTTGAAAAAGGGGCGAAATATTGGTTTTGAATTTTTCATATATGCATGCTGATCACTGCAGTCTCCAAACAGATCAGAAATGTGGAATGGGGTGAGATGCACTTTAGAACAAAATTTGGGAGCCACCCAATCGATTTCTGACGTGCCGATGATCAACGGTAACTCGAAAAAGGGGCGAAATATTGGTTTTGAATTTTTCATATATGCATGCTGATCACTGCAGTCTCCAAACAGATCAGAAATGTGGAATGGGTTGAGATGCACTTTAGAATAAAATTTGGGAGCCACCCAATCGATTTCTGACGTGCCGATGATCAACGCTAACTTGAAAAAGGGGCGAAATATTGGTTTTGAATTTTTCATATATGCATGCTGATCACTGCAGTCTCCAAACAGATCAGAAATGTGGAATGGGGTGAGATGCACTTTAGAATAAAATTTTGGAGCCACCCATTCAATTTCTGACATGCCGATGATCAAAGCTAACTCGAAAAAGGGGCGAAATATTGGTTTTGAATTTTTCATATATGCATGCTGATCACTGCAGTATCCCAACAGATCAGAAATGTGGAATGGGGTGAGATGCACTTTAGAACAAAATTTGGGAGCCACCCAATCGATTTCTGACGTGCCGATGATCAACGCTAACTCGAAAAAGGGGCAAAATATTGGTTTTGAATTTTTCATATATGCATGCTGATCACTGCAGTATCCCAACAGATCAGAAATGTGGAATGGGGTGAGATGCACTTTAGAACAAAATTTCGGAGCCACCCAATCAATTTCTGATGTGCCGATGATCAACGCTAACTCGAAAAAGGGGCGAAATATTGGTTTTGAATTTTTCATATATGCATGCTGATCACTGCAGTCTCCAAACAGATCAGAAATGTGGAATGGGGTGAGATGCACTTTAGAACAAAATTTGGGAGCCACCCAATCGATTTCTGACGTGCCGATGATCAACGCTAACTCGAAAAAGGGGCGAGATATTGGTTTTGAATTTTTCATATATGCATGCTGATCACTGCAGTATCCCAACAGATCAGAAATGTGGAATGGGGTGAGATGCACTTTAGAATAAAATTTCGTAGCCACCCAATCAATTTCTGACGTGCCGATGATCAACGCTAACTTGAAAAAGGGGCGAAATATTGGTTTTGAATTTTTCATATATGCATGCTGAATTTTTCATATATGCATGCTGATCACTGCAGTCTCCAAACAGATCAGAAATGTCTAATAGGGTGAGATGCACTTTTGAATAAAATTTCGTAGTCACCCAATCGATTTCTGACGTGCCGATGATCAACGGTAACTTGAAAAAGGGGCGAAATATTGGTTTTGAATTTTTCATATATGCATGCTGATCACTGCAGTCTCCAAACAGATCAGAAATGTGGAATGGGGTGAGATGCACTTTAGAACAAAATTTCGGAGCCACCCAATCGATTTCTGACATGTTGATGATCAACGGTAACTCGAAAAAGGGGCGAAATATTGGTTTTGAATTTTTCATATATGCATGCTGATCACTGCAGTCTCCAAACAGATCAGAAATGTGGAATGGGGTGAGATGCACTTTAGAATAAAATTTTGGAGCCACCCATTCAATTTCTGACATGCCGATGATCAACGCTAACTCGAAAAAGGGGCGAAATATTGGTTTTGAATTTTTCATATATGCATGCTGATCACTGCAGTATCCCAACAGATCAGAAATGTGGAATGGGGTGAGATGCACTTTAGAACAAAATTTGGGAGCCACCCAATCGATTTCTGACGTGCCGATGATCAACGCTAACTCGAAAAAGGGGCGAGATATTGGTTTTGAATTTTTCATATATGCATGCTGATCACTGCAGTATCCCAACAGATCAGAAATGTGGAATGGGGTGAGATGCACTTTAGAACAAAATTTCGGAGCCACCCAATCGATTTCTGATGTGCCGATGATCAACGCTAACTCGAAAAAGGGGCGAAATATTGGTTTTGAATTTTTCATATATGCATGCTGATCACTGCAGTCTCCAAACAGATCAGAAATGTGGAATGGGGTGAGATGCACTTTAGAATAAAATTTTGGAGCCACCCATTCAATTTCTGACATGCCGATGATCAACGCTAACTCGAAAAAGGGGCGAAATATTGGTTTTGAATTTTTCATATATGCATGCTGATCACTGCAGTATCCCAACAGATCAGAAATGTGGAATGGGGTGAGATGCACTTTAGAACAAAATTTGGGAGCCACCCAATCGATTTCTGACGTGCCGATGATCAACGCTAACTCGAAAAAGGGGCGAGATATTGGTTTTGAATTTTTCATATATGCATGCTGATCACTGCAGTATCCCAACAGATCAGAAATGTGGAATGGGGTGAGATGCACTTTAGAACAAAATTTCGGAGCCACCCAATCGATTTCTGATGTGCCGATGATCAACGCTAACTCGAAAAAGGGGCGAAATATTGGTTTTGAATTTTTCATATATGCATGCTGATCACTGCAGTCTCCAAACAGATCAGAAATGTGAAATGGGGTGAGATGCACTTTAGAACAAAATTTGGGAGCCACCCAATCGATTTCTGACGTGCCGATGATCAACGGTAACTCGAAAAAGGGGCGAAATATTGGTTTTTAATTTTTCATATATGCATGCTGATCACTGCAGTATCCAAACAGATCAGAAATGTGGAATGGGGTGAGATGCACTTTAGGACAAAATTTCGGAGCCACCCAATCGATTTCTGACGTGCCGATGATCAACGGTAACTTGAAAAAGGGGCGAAATATTGGTTTTGAATTTTTCATATATGCATGCTGATCACTGCAGTCTCCAAACAGATCAGAAATGTGGAATGGGGTGAGATGCACTTTAGAATAAAATTTCAAGCCACCCAATTGATTTCTGACGTGCCGATGATCAACGCTAACTTGAAAAAGGGGCGAAATATTGGTTTTGAATTTTTCATATATGCATGCTGATCACTGCAGTCTCCAAACAGATCAGAAATGTGGAATGGGGTGAGATGCACTTTAGAATAAAATTTCGGAGCCACCCAATCAAATTCTGATGTGCCGATGATCAACGCTAACTTGAAAAAGGGGCGAAATATTGGTTTTGAATTTTCCATATATGCATGCTGATCACTGCAGTCTCCAAACAGATCAGAAATGTGGAATGGGGTGAGATGCACTTTAGAATAAAATTTCGGAGCCACCCAATCAATTTCTGACGTGCCGATGATCAACGCTAACTTGAAAAAGGGGCGAAATATTGGTTTTCAATTTTTCATATATGCATGCTGATCACTGCAGTCTCCAAAAAGATCAGAAATGTGGAATGGAGTGAGATGCACTTTAGAACAAAATTTGGGAGCCACCCAATCGATTTCTGACGTGCCGATGATCAACGCTAACTCGAAAAAGGGGCGAAATATTGGTTTTGAATTTTTCATATATGCATGCTGATCACTGCAGTATCCCAACAGATCAGAAATGTGGAATGGGGTGAGATGCACTTTAGAACAAAATTTCGGAGCCACCCAATCGATTTCTGACGTGCCGATGATCAACGCTAACTCGAAAAAGGGGCGAGATATTGGTTTTGAATTTTTCATATATGCATGCTGATCACTGCAGTATCCCAACAGATCAGAAATGTGGAATGGGGTGAGATGCACTTTAGAACAAAATTTCGGAGCGACCCAATCAATTTCTGAAGTGCCGATGATCAACGCTAACTCGAAAAAGGGGCGAAATATTGGTTTTCAATTTTTCATATATGCATGCTGATCACTGCAGTGTCCAAAGAGATCAGAAATGTGGAATGGGGTAAGATGCACTTTAGAATCAAATTTCGGAGCCACCCAATCGATTTCTGACGTGCCGATGATCAGCGGTAACTCGAAAAAGGGGCGATATATTGGTTTTCAATTTTTCATATATGCATGCTGATCACTGCAGTCTCCAAACAGATCAGAAATGTGGAATGGGGTGAGATGCACTTTAGAATAAAATTTCGTAGCCACCCAATCAATTTCTGACGTGCCGATGATCAACGCTAACTCGAAAATGGGTCAGAAATGTGGAATGGGGTGAGATGCACTTTAGAACAAAATTTGGGAGCCACCCAATCGATTTCTGACGTGCCGATGATCAACGCTAACTTGAAAAAGGGGCGAAATATTGGTTTTGAATTTTTCATATATGCATGCTGAATTTTTCATATATGCATGCTGATCACTGCAGTCTCCAAACAGATCAGAAATGTCTAATGGGGTGAGATGCACTTTAGAATAAAATTTCGGAGTCACCCAATCGATTTCTGACGTGCCGATGATCAACGGTAACTTGAAAAAGGGGCGAAATATTGGTTTTGAATTTTTTTTATATGCATGCTGATCACTGCAGTCTCCAAACAGATCAGAAATGTGGAATGGGGTGAGATGCACTTTAGAACAAAATTTGGGAGCCACCCAATCGATTTCTGACGTGCCGATGATCAACGGTAACTCGAAAAAGGGGCGAAATATTGGTTTTGAATTTTTCATATATGCATGCTGATCACTGCAGTCTCCAAACAGATCAGAAATGTGGAATGGGTTGAGATGCACTTTAGAACAAAATTTGGGAGCCACCCAATCGATTTCTGACGTGCCGATGATCAACGCTAACTTGAAAAAGGGGCGAAATATTGGTTTTGAATTTTTCATATATGCATGCTGATCACTGCAGTCTCCAAACAGATCAGAAATGTGCAATGGGGTGAGATGCACTTTAGAATAAAATTTTGGAGCCACCCATTCAATTTCTGACATGCCGATGATCAACGCTAACTCGAAAAAGGGGCGAAATATTGGTTTTGAATTTTTCATATATGCATGCTGATCACTGCAGTATCCCAACAGATCAGAAATGTGGAATGGGGTGAGATGCACTTTAGAACAAAATTTCGGAGCCACCCAATCAATTTCTGATGTGCCGATGATCAACGCTAACTCGAAAAAGGGGCGAAATATTGGTTTTGAATTTTTCATATATGCATGCTGATCACTGCAGTCTCCAAACAGATCAGAAATGTGGAATGGGGTGAGATGCACTTTAGAACAAAATTTGGGAGCCACCCAATCGATTTCTGACGTGCCGATGATCAACGCTAACTCGAAAAAGGGGCGAGATATTGGTTTTGAATTTTTCATATATGCATGCTGATCACTGCAGTATCCCAACAGATCAGAAATGTGGAATGGGGTGAGATGCACTTTAGAATAAAATTTCGTAGCCACCCAATCAATTTCTGACGTGCCGATGATCAACGCTAACTCGAAAATGGGTCAGAAATGTGGAATGGGGTGAGATGCACTTCAGAACAAAATTTGGGAGCCACCCAATCGATTTCTGACGTGCCAATGATCAACGCTAACTTGAAAAAGGGGCGAAATATTGGTTTTGAATTTTTCATATATGCATGCTGAATTTTTCATATATGCATGCTGATCACTGCAGTCTCCAAACAGATCAGAAATGTCTAATAGGGTGAGATGCACTTTAGAATAAAATTTCGTAGTCACCCAATCGATTTCTGACGTGCCGATGATCAACGGTAACTTGAAAAAGGGGCGAAATATTGGTTTTGAATTTTTCATATATGCATGCTGATCACTGCAGTCTCCAAACAGATCAGAAATGTGGAATGGGGTGAGATGCACTTTAGAACAAAATTTGGGAGCCACCCAATCGATTTCTGATGTGCCGATGATCAACGGTAACTTGAAAAAGGGGCGAAATATTGGTTTTGAATTTTTCATATATGCATGCTGATCACTGCAGTCTCCAAACAGATCAGAAATGTGGAATGGGGTGAGATGCACTTTAGAACAAAATTTGGGAGCCACCCAATCGATTTCTGACGTGCCGATGATCAACGCTAACTTGAAAAAGGGGCGAAATATTGGTTTTGAATTTTTCATATTAGCATGCTGATCACTGCAGTATCCAAACAGATCAGAAATGTGGAATGGGGTGAGATGCACTTTAGAACAAAATTTCGGAGCCACCCAATCCATTTCTGACGTGCCGATGATCAACGCTAACTCGAAAAAGGGGCGAGATATTGGTTTTGAATTTTTCATATATGCATGCTGATCACTGCAGTATCCCAACAGATCAGAAATGTGGAATGGGGTGAGATGCACTTTAGAACAAAATTTCGGAGCGACCCAATCAATTTCTGAAGTGCCGATGATCAACGCTAACTCGAAAAAGGGGCGAAATATTGGTTTTGAATTTTTCATATATGCATGCTGATCACTGCAGTGTCCAAAGAGATCAGAAATGTGGAATGGGGTAAGATGCACTTTAGAATCAAATTTCGGAGCCACCCAATCGATTTCTGACGTGCCGATGATCAATGCTAACTCGAAAAAGGGGCGAAATATTGGTTTTGAATTTTTCATATATGCATGCTGATCACTGCAGTCTCCAAACAGATCAGAAATGTGGAATGGGGTGAGATGCACTTTAGAACAAAATTTGGGAGCCACCCAATCGATTTCTGACGTGCCGATGATCAACGCTAACTCGAAAAAGGGGCGAGATATTGGTTTTGAATTTTTCATATATGCATGCTGATCACTGCAGTATCCCAACAGATCAGAAATGTGGAATGGGGTGAGATGCACTTTAGAATAAAATTTCGTAGCCACCCAATCAATTTCTGACGTGCCGATGATCAACGCTAACTTGAAAAAGGGGCGAAATATTGGTTTTGAATTTTTCATATATGCATGCTGAATTTTTCATATATGCATGCTGATCACTGCAGTCTCCAAACAGATCAGAAATGTCTAATAGGGTGAGATGCACTTTTGAATAAAATTTCGTAGTCACCCAATCGATTTCTGACGTGCCGATGATCAACGGTAACTTGAAAAAGGGGCGAAATATTGGTTTTGAATTTTTCATATATGCATGCTGATCACTGCAGTCTCCAAACAGATCAGAAATGTGGAATGGGGTGAGATGCACTTTAGAACAAAATTTGGGAGCCACCCAATCGATTTCTGACGTGCCGATGATCAACGGTAACTCGAAAAAGGGGCGAAATATTGGTTTTGAATTTTTCATATATGCATGCTGATCACTGCAGTATCCCAACAGATCAGAAATGTGGAATGGGGTGAGATGCACTTTAGAATAAAATTTCGTAGCCACCCAATCAATTTCTGACGTGCCGATGATCAACGCTAACTCGAAAATGGGTCAGAAATGTGGAATGGGGTGAGATGCACTTTAGAACAAAATTTGGGAGCCACCCAATCGATTTCTGACGTGCCGATGATCAACGCTAACTTGAAAAAGGGGCGAAATATTGGTTTTGAATTTTTCATATATGCATGCTGAATTTTTCATATATGCATGCTGATCACTGCAGTCTCCAAACAGATCAGAAATGTCTAATAGGGTGAGATGCACTTTAGAATAAAATTTCGTAGTCACCCAATCGATTTCTGACGTGCCGATGATCAACGGTAACTTGAAAAAGGGGCGAAATATTGGTTTTGAATTTTTCATATATGCATGCTGATCACTGCAGTCTCCAAACAGATCAGAAATGTGGAATGGGGTGAGATGCACTTTAGAACAAAATTTCGGAGCCACCCAATCGATTTCTGATGTGCCGATGATCAACGCTAACTTGAAAAAGGGGCGAAATATTGGTTTTCAATTTTTCATATATGCATGCTGATCACTGCAGTCTCCAAACAGATCAGAAATGTGGAATGGGGTGAGATGCACTTTAGAACAAAATTTGGGAGCCACCCAATCGATTTCTGACGTGCCGATGATCAACGCTAACTTGAAAAAGGGGCGAAATATTGGTTTTGAATTTTTCATATATGCATGCTGATCACTGCAGTATCCAAACAGATCAGAAATGTGGAATGGGGTGAGATGCACTTTAGAACAAAATTTCGGAGCCACCCAATCCATTTCTGACATGCCGATGATCAACGCTAACTCAAAAAAGGGGCGAGATATTGGTTTTGAATTTTTCATATATGCATGCTGATCACTGCAGTATCCCAACAGATCAGAAATGTGGAATGGGGTGAGATGCACTTTAGAACAAAATTTCGGAGCGACCCAATCAATTTCTGAAGTGCCGATGATCAACGCTAACTCGAAAAAGGGGCGAAATATTGGTTTTGAATTTTTCATATATGCATGCTGATCACTGCAGTGTCCAAAGAGATCAGAAATGTGGAATGGGGTAAGATGCACTTTAGAATCAAATTTCGGAGCCACCCAATCGATTTCTGACGTGCCGATGATCAATGTTAACTCGAAAAAGGGGCGAAATATTGGTTTTGAATTTTTCATATATGCATGCTGATCACTGCAGTCTCCAAACAGATCAGAAATGTGGAATGGGGTGAGATGCACTTTAGAACAAAATTTCGGAGCCACCCAATCGATTTCTGACGTGCCGATGAACAGCGGTAACTCGAAAAAGGGGCGATATATTGGTTTTCAATTTTTCATATATGCATGCTGATCACTGCAGTCTCCAAACAGATCAGAAATGTGGAATGGGGTGAGATGCACTTTAGAATAAAATTTTGGAGCCACCCATTCAATTTCTGACATGCCGATGATCAACGCTAACTCGAAAAAGGGGCGAAATATTGGTTTTGAATTTTTCATATATGCATGCTGATCACTGCAGTATCCCAACAGATCAGAAATGTGGAATGGGGTGAGATGCACTTTAGAACAAAATTTCGGAGCCACCCAATCAATTTCTGATGTGCCGATGATCAACGCTAACTCGAAAAAGGGGCGAAATATTGGTTTTGAATTTTTCATATATGCATGCTGATCACTGCAGTCTCCAAACAGATCAGAAATGTGGAATGGGGTGAGATGCACTTTAGAACAAAATTTGGGAGCCACCCAATCGATTTCTGACGTGCCGATGATCAACGCTAACTCGAAAAAGGGGCGAGATATTGGTTTTGAATTTTTCATATATGCATGCTGATCACTGCAGTATCCCAACAGATCAGAAATGTGGAATGGGGTGAGATGCACTTTAGAACAAAATTTGGGAGCCACCCAATCGATTTCTGACGTGCCGATGATCAACGGTAACTTGAAAAAGGGGCGAAATATTGGTTTTGAATTTTTCATATATGCATGCTGATCACTGCAGTCTCCAAACAGATCATAAATGTGCAATGGGGTGAGATGCACTTTAGAATAAAATTTCGGAGCCACCCAATCGATTTCTGATGTGCCGATGATCAACGCTAACTCGAAAAAGGGGCGAAATATTGGTTTTGAATTTTTCATATATGCATGCTGATCACTGCATTCTCCAAACAGATCAGAAATGGGGTGAGATGCACTTTAGAACAAAATTTCGGAGCCACCCAATCGATTTCTGACATGCCGATGATCAACGCTAACTCGAAAAAGGGGCGAAATATTGGTTTTTAATTTTTCATATATGCATGCTGATCACTGCAGTCTCCAAACAGATCAGAAATGTGGAATGGGGTGAGATGCACTTTAGAACAAAATTTCGGAGCCACCCAATCGATTTCTGACGTGCCGATGATCAACGCTAAATCGAAAAAAGGGCGAAATATTGGTTTTGAATTTTTCATATATGCATGCTGATCACTGCAGTGTCCAAAGAGATCAGAAATGTGGAATGGGGTTAGATGCACTTTAGAATCAAATTTCGGAGCCACCCAATCGATTTCTGATGTGCCGATGATCAACGCTAACTCAAAAAAGGGGCGAAATATTGGTTTTGAATTTTTCATATATGCATGCTGATCACTGCAGTCTCCAAACAGATCAGAAATGTGGAATGGGGTGAGATGCACTTTAGAACAAAATTTGGGAGCCACCCAATCGATTTCTGACGTGCCGATGATCAACGCTAACTCGAAAAAGGGGCGAAATATTGGTTTTGAATTTTTCATATATGCATGCTGATCACTGCAGTGTCCAAAGAGATCAGAAATGTGGAATGGGGTGAGATGCACTTTAGGATAAAATTTCGGAGCCACCCAATCGATTTCTGATGTGCCGATGATCAACGCTAACTCGAAAAAGGGGCGAAATATTGGTTTTGAATTTTTCATATATGCATGCTGATCACTGCAGTCTCCAAACAGATCAGAAATGTCCAATGGGGTGAGATGCACTTTAGAACAAAATTTCGGAGCCACCCAATCGATTTCTGACGTGCCGATGATCAACGCTAACTCGAAAAAGGGGAGAAATATTGGTTTTGAATTTTTCATATATGCATGCTGATCACTGCAGTCTCCAAACAGATCAGAAATGTCCAATGGGGTAAGATGCACGTTAAAATAAAATTTCGGAGCCACCCAATCCATTTCTGACATGTCGATGATCAAAGCTAACTCAAAAAAGTGGCGAAATATTGGTTTTGAATTTTTCATATTTGCATGCTGATCACTGCAATGTCCAAACAGATCAGAAATGTGGAATGGGGTGAGATGCACTTTAGAATAAAATTTCGGAGTCACCCAATCGATTTCTGACGTGCCAATGATCAACGGTAACGTAAAAAAGGGGCGAAATATCGGTTTTGAATTTTTCATACGTGCACGCTGATCACTGCAGTCTCCAAACAGATCAGAAATGTGGAATGGGGTGAGATGCACTTTAGAAAAAAAATTTGGAGCCTCCCAATCAATTCCTGACGTGCCGATGATCAACAGTAACCTAAAAAAGGGACGAAATATATTCGTTTTGAATTTTTCATATATGCATTCTGATCACTTGAGTCTTCTAACAGATCAGAATTGTCGAATGGGGTGAGATGCACTATAGAAAAAAATTTCGGAGCCACCCAATCAATTTCTGACGTGCCGATGATCAACGCTAACGAAAAAAAGGGGCGAAATATTGGTTTTGAATTTTTCATATATTCATGCTGATCACTGGAGTCTCCAAACAAATCACAAATGTGCAATGGGGTGAGATGCACTTTTGGAGAAAATTTTAGAGCCACCCAATCGATTTCTGACGTGCCGATGATCAACGGTAACGTAAAAAAGTGGCGAAATATTGGTTTTGAATTTTTCATACATGCATGCTGATCACTGCAGTATCCCAACAGATCAGAAATGTGGAATGGGGTGAGATGCACTTTAGAACAAAATTTCGGAGCCACCCAATCAATTTCTGATGTGCCGATGATCAACGCTAACTCGAAAAAGGGGCGAAATATTGGTTTTGAATTTTTCATATATGCATGCTGATCACTGCAGTCTCCAAACAGATCAGAAATGTGGAATGGGGTGAGATGCACTTTAGAATAAAATTTCGGAGCCACCCAGTCAATTTCTGATGTGCCGATGATCAAAGCTAACTTGAAAAAGGGGCGAAATATTGGTTTTGAATTTTTCATATATGCATGCTGATCACTGCAGTCTCCAAACAGATCAGAAATGTCTAATGGGGTGAGATGCACTTTAGAACAAAATTTCGGAGCCACCAAATCGATTTCTATATGCATGCTGATCACTGCAGTCTCCAAACAGATCAGAAATGTGGAATGGGGTGAGATGCACTTTAGAACAAAATTTCGGAGCCACCCAATCGATTTCTGACGTGCCGATGATCAACGCTAACTCGAAAAAGGGGCGAAATATTGGTTTTGAATTTTTCATATATGCATGCTGATCACTGCAGTGTCCAAAGAGATCAGAAATGTGGAATGGGGTGAGATGCACTTTAGAATAAAATTTCGGAGCCACCCATTCCATTTCTGACATGCCGATGATCAACGCTAACTTGAAAAAGGGGCGAAATATTGGTTTTGAATTTTTCATATATGCATGCTGATCACTGCAGTCTCCAAACATATCAGAAATGTGGAATGGGGTGAGATGCACTTTAGAAAAAAATTTCGGAGCCTCCCAATCGATTTCTGACGTGCCGATGATCAACAGTAACCTAAAAAAGGGACGAAATATATTCGTTTTGAATTTTTCATATATGCATGCTGATCACTTGAGTCTTCTAACAGATCAGAAATGTGGAATGGGGTGAGATGCACTTTAGTAAAATTTTGGAGCCTCCGAATTGATTTCTGACGTGCCGATGATCAACGGTAACTCTAAAAAAGGAGCGTAATATTTGTTTTGAATTTTTCATATATTCATGCTGATCACTGGAGTCTCCAAACAAATCATAAATGTGCAATGGGGTGAGATGCACTTTAGAAAAAAATTTCGGAGCCTCCCGATCAATTTCTGACATGCCGATGATCAACGGTAATGTAAAAAAGGGGCAAAATATTGGTTTTGAATTTTTCATATATGCATGCTGATCACTGGAATCTCCTAACAGGTCAGAAATGTGGAATGGGGTGAGATGCACTTTAGTAAAAAATTTCGGAGACTCCCAATCGATTTCTGACGTGCCGATGATCAACGGTAACGCAAAAAAGGGGCGAAATATTGGTTTTGAATTTTTCATGCATGCACGCTGATCACTGCAGTCTCCAAACAAATCAGAAATGTGGAATGGGGTGAGATGCACTTTTGGAGAAAATTATGGAGCCACCCAATCGATTTTTGACATGCCGATGATCAACGCTAACTCGAAAAAGGGGCGAAATATTGGTTTTGAATTTTTCATATATGCATGCTGATCACTGCAGTCTCCAAACAGATCAGAAATTTGGAATGGGGTGAGATGCACTTTAGAACAAAATTTCAGAGCAACCCAATCGATTTCTGACGTGCCGATGATCAACGCTAACTCGAAAAAGGGGCGAAATATTGGTTTTGAATTTTTCATATATGTATGCTGATCTCTGTAGTCTCCTAACAAATCACAAATGTGCAATGGGGTGAGATGCACTTTAGGAGAAAATTTTGGAGCCACTCAATCGATTTCTGATGTGCCGATAATCAATGGTTACTCAAAAAATGGGCGAAATATTGGTTTTGAATTTTTCAAACATGCACGCTGATCACTGGAGTCTCCAAACAAATCATAAATGTGCCATGGGGTGAGATGCACTTTTGGAGAAAATTTTGGAGCCTCCCGATCAATTTCTGACGTGCCGATGATCAACGGTAACGTAAAAAAGGGGCAAAATATTGGTTTTGAATTTTTCATAAATGCATGCTGATCAATGGAGTCTTCTAACAGATCAGAATTGTGGAATGGGGTGAGATGCACTATTCAAAAAAATTTCCGGAGCCTCCCAATCAATTTCTGACGTGCCGATGATCAACGGTAACGTAAAAAAGGGGCGAAATATTGGTTTTGAATTTTTCATACGTGCACGTTGATCACTGGAGTCTCCAAACAAATCACAAATGTGCAATGGGGTGAGATGCACTTAAGAAAAAAATTTCGGAGCCTCCCAATCGATTTCTGCCTTACCGATGATCAACGGTAACTCGAAAAAGGGGCGAAATATTGGTTTTGAATTTTTCATACATGCATGCTGTTCACTGGAGTCTCCAAACAAATCACAAATGTGCAATGGGGTGAGATGCACTTTTGGAGAAAATTTTGGAACCACCCAATTGATTTCTGACGTGCCGATGATCAACGGTAACTAGAAAAAGTGGCGAAATATTGGTTTTGAATTTTTCATACGTGCACGCTGATCACTGGAGTCTTCTTACAGATCAGAAATGTGGAATGGGGTGAGATGCAATTTTGGAGAAAATTTTGGAGCCACCCAATCAATTTCTGACGTGCCGATGATCAACGGTAACGTAAAAAAGGGTCGAAATATTGGTTTTGAATTTTTCATACATGCACGCTGATCACTGGAGTCTCCAAACAAATCACAAATGTGCAATGGGGTGAGATGCACTTTTGGAGAAAATTTTGGAGCCACCCAATCGATTTCTGATGTGCCGATGATCAACAGTAACTCAAAAAAGGGGCGAAATATTGGTTTTGAATTTTTCATACATGCACGCTGATCACTGCAGTCTCCAAACAGATCCGAAATGTGGATTGGGGTGAGATGCACTTTAGTAAAATTTGGGAGCCTCCGAATTGATTTCTGACGTGCCGATGATCAACGGTAACTCTAAAAAAGAAGCGAAATATTTGTTTTGAATTTTTCATATATTCATGCTGATCACTGGAGTCTCCAAACAAATCATAAATGTGCAATGGGGTGAGATGCACTTTAGAAAAAAATTTCGGAGCCTCCCGATCAATTTCTGACATGCCGATGATCAACGGTAATGTAAAAAAGGGGCAAAATATTGGTTTTGAATTTTTCATATATGCATGCTGATCACTGGAATCTCCTAACAGATCAGAAATGTGGAATGGGGTGAGATGCACTTTAGTAAAAAATTTCGGAGCCTCCCAATCGATTTCTGACGTGCCGATGATCAACGGTAACGCAAAAAAGGGGCGAAATATTGGTTTTGAATTTTTCATATATGTATGCTGATCACTGGAGTCTCCAAACAAATCACAAATGTGCAATGGGGTGAGATGCACTTTAGGAGAAAATTTTGGAGCCTCTCAATCGATTTCTGATGTGCCGATAATCAACAGTTACTCAAAAAATGGGCGAAATATTGGTTTTGAATTTTTCATACATGCATGCTGATCAATGGAGTCTTCTAACAGATCAGAATTGTGGAATGGGGTGAGATGCACTATTGAAAAAAATTTTGGAGCCTCCTAATCAATTTCTGACGTGCCGATGATCAACGGTAACGTAATAAAAGGGGCGAAATATTGGTTTTGAATTTTTCATACGTGCACGCTGATCACTGGAGTCTCCAAACAAATCACAAATGTGCCATGGGGTGAGATGCACTTTAGAAAACAATTTCGGAGCCTCCCGATCAATTTCTGACGTGCCGATGATCAACGCTAACTCGAAAAAGGGGCGAAATATTGGTTTTGAATTTTTCATATATGCATGCTGATCACTGCAGTCTCCAAACAGATCAGAAATGTGGAATGGGGTGAGATGCACTTTAGAATAAAATTTTGGAGCCACCCAATCGATTTCTGACATGCCGATGATCAACGCATACTCGAAAAAGGGGCGAAATATTGGTTTTGAATTTTTTATATATACATGCTGATCACTGCAGTGTCCAAAGAGATCAGAAATGTGGAATGGGGTGAGATGCACTTTTGGAGAAAATTTTGGAGCCACCCAATCGATTTCTGACGTGCCGATGATCAACAGTAACGTAAAAAAGGGGCGAAATATTGGTTTTGAATTTTTCATACATGCAAGCTGATCACTGCAGTCTCCAAACAAATCACAAATGTGCAATGGGGTGAGATGCACTTTTGGAGAAAATTTTGGAGCCACCCAATCGATTTCTGACATGCCGATGATCAACGCTATCTCCAAAAAGGGGCGAAATATTGGTTTTGAATGTTTCATATATGCATGCTGATCACTGCAGTCTCCAAACAGATCAGAAATGTGGAATGGGGTGAGATGCACTTTAGAACAAAATTTCGGAGCCACCCAATCGATTTCTGACGTGCCGATGATCAACGCTAACTCGAAAAAGGGGCGAAATATTGGTTTTGAATTTTTCATATATGCATGCTGATCACTGCAGTCTCCAAACAAATCAGAAATGTGGAATGGGGTGAGATGCACTTTAGAATAAAATTTCGGAGCCACCCAATCGATTTCTGACGTGCCGAAGATCAACACTGACTCAAAAAAGGGGCGAAATATTGGTTTTGAATTTTTCATATATGCATGCTGATCACTGGAGTCTCCAAACAAATCACAAATGTGCAATGGGGTGAGATGCACTTTTGGAGAAAATTTTGGAACCACCCAATTGATTTCTGACGTGCAGATGATCAACGGTAACTAGAAAAAGTGGCGAAATATTGGTTTTGAATTTTTCATACGTGCACGCTGATCACTGGAGTCTTCTTATAGATCAGAAATGTGGAATGGGGTGAGATGCAATTTTGGAGAAAATTTTGGAGCCACCCAATCAATTTCTGACGTGCCGATGATCAACGGTAACGTAAAAAAGGGTCGAAATATTGGTTTTGAATTTTTCATACATGCACGCTGATCACTGGAGTCTCCAAACAAATCACAAATGTGCAATGGGGTGAGATGCACTTTTGGAGAAAATTTTGGAGCCACCCAATCGATTTCTGACGTGTCGATGATCAACAGTAACTCAAAAAAGGGGCGAAATATTGGTTTTGAATTTTTCATATATGCTTGCTGATCACTGCATTCTCCAAACAGATCAGAAATTTGGAATGGGGTGAGATGCACTTTAGAACAAAATTTTAGAGTCACCCAATCGATTTCTGACGTGCCGATGATCAACGCTAACTCGAAAAAGGGGCGAAATATTGGTTTTGAATTTTTCATATATGTATGCTGATCTCTGGAGTCTCCTAACAAATCACAAATGTGCAATGGGGTGAGATGCACTTCAGGAGAAAATTTTGGAGGCACTCAATCGATTTCTGATGTGCCGATAATCAACGGTAACTCAAAAAAGGGGCGAAATATTGGTTTTGAATTTTTCATACATGCACGCTGATCACTGGAGTCTCCAAACAAATCACAAATGTGCCATGGGGTTAGATGCACTTTAGAAAAAAATTTCGTAGCCACCCAATCGATTTCTGACGTGCCGATGATCAACGCTAACTCGAAAAAGGGGCGAAATATTGGTTTTGAATTTTTCATATATGCATGCTGATCACTGCAGTCTCCAAACAGATCAGAAATGTGGAATGGGGTGAGATGCACTTTAGAACAAAATTTCGTAGCCACCCAATCGATTTCTGATATGTTGATGATCAACGGTAACTCAAAAAAGGGGCGAAATATTGGTTTTGAATTTTTCATATATGCATGCTGATCACTGCAGTCTCCAAACAGATCAGAAATGTGGATTGGGGTGAGATGCACTTTAGAATAAAATTTCGGAGCCACCCAATCAATATCTGACGTGCCGAAGATCAACACTGACTCAAAAAAGGGGCGAAATATTGGTTTTGAATTTTTCATATATTCATGCTGATCACTTGAGTCTCCAAACAAATCACAAATGTGCAATGGGGTGAGATGCACTTTAGAAAAAAATTTCGGAGCCTCCCAATCGATTTCTGACGTGCCGATGATCAACGGTAACGTAAAAAAGGGGAGAAATATTGGTTTTGAATTTTTCATACGTGCACGCTGATCACTGGAGTCTCAAAACAAATCACAAATGTGCAATGGGGTGAGATGCTCTTTAGTAAAAAATTTCGGAGCCTCCCAATCAATTTCTGACGTGCCGATGATCAACGGTAACTCTAAAAAAGGAGCGAAATATTTATTTTGAATTTTTCATATATTCATGCTGATCACTGGAGTCTCCAAACAAATCATAAATGTGCAATGGGGTGAGATGCACTTTAGAAAAAAATTTCGTAGCCTCCCAATCAATTTCTGACGTGCCGATGATCAACGGTAATGTAAAAAAGGGGCAAAATATTGGTTTTGAATTTTTCATATATGCATGCTGATCACTGGAGTCTCCTAACAGATCAGAAATGTGGAATGGGGTGAGATGCACTTTAGTAAAAAATTTCGGAGCCTCCCAATCAATTTCTGACATGCCGATGATCAACGGTAACGCAAAAAAGGGGCGAAATATTGGTTTTGAATTTTTCATATATGTATGCTGATCTCTGGAGTCTCCAAACAAATCATAAATGTGCAATGGGGTGAGATGCACTTCAGGAGAAAGTTTTGGAGCCACTCAATCGATTTCTGATGTGCCGATAATCAACGGTAACTCAAAAACGGGGCGAAATATTGGTTTTGAATTTTTCATACATGCACGCTGATCACTGGAGTCTCCAAACAAATCACAAATGTGCCATGGGGTGAGATGCACTTTAGAAAACAATTTCGGAGCCTCCCGATCAATATCTGACGTGCCGATGATCAACGGTAACGTAAAAAAGGGGCGAAATATTGGTTTTGAATTTTTCATACGTGCACGCTGATCACTGGAGTCTCCTTACAGATCAGAAATGTGGAATGGGGTGAGATGCACTTTTGGAGAAAATTTTGGAGCCACCCAATCGATTTCTGACGTGCCGATGATCAACAGTAACGTAAAAAAGGGGCGAAATATTGGTTTTGAATTTTTCATACATGCACGCTGATCACTGGAGTCTCCAAACAAATCACAATTGTGGAATGGGGTGAGATGCACTTTTGGAGAAAATTTTGGAGCCACCCAATCGATTTCTGACGTGCCGATGATCAACGGTAACTAGAAAAAGTGGCGAAATATTGGTTTTGAATTTTTCATACGTGCACGCTGATCACTGGAGTCTCCTTACAGATCAGAAATGTGGAATGGGGTGAGATGCACTTTTGGAGAAAATTTTGGAGCCACCAAATCGATTTCTGAATGGCCGATGATCAACGGTAACGTAAAAAAGGGGCGAAATATTGGTTTTGAATTTTTCATACGTGCACGCTGATCACTGGAGTCTCCAAACAAATTACAAATGTGCCATGGGGTGAGATGCACTTTAGGAGAAAAAATTGGAGCCACCCAATCGATTTCTGACGTGCCAATGATCAACGGTAACTCAAAAAAGGGGCGAAATATTGGTTTTGAATTTTTCATACATGCACGCTGATCACTGCAGTCTCCAAACAGATCCAAAATGTGGAGTGGGGTGAGATGCACTTCAGTAAAATTTTGGAGCCTCCGAATTAATTTCTGACGTGCCGATGATCAACGGTAACTCTAAAAAAGGAGCGAAATATTTGTTTTGAATTTTTCATATATTCATACTGATCACTGGAGTCTCCAAACAAATCATAAATGTGCAATGGGGTGAGATGCACTTTAGAACAAAATTTCGGAGCCTCCCGATCAATTTCTGACGTGCCGATGATCAACGGTAACGTAAAAAAGGGGCGAAATATTGGTTTTGAATTTTTCATATATGCATGCTGATCACTGGAGTCTCCTAACAGATCAGAATTGTGGAATGGGGTGAGATGCACTTTAGAAAAAAATTTCGTAGCCTCCCAATCGATTTGTGACGTGCAGATGATCAACGGTAATGTAAAAAAGGGGCAAAATATTGGTTTTGAATTTTTCATATATGCATGCTGATCACTGGAGTCTCCTAACAGATCAGAAATGTGGAATGGGGTGAGATGCACTTTAGTAAAAAATTTCGGAGCCTCCCAATCAATTTCTGACGTGCTGATGATCAACGGTAACGTAAAAAAGGGGCGAAATATTGGTTTTGAATTTTTCATACGTGCACGCTGATCACTGGAGTCTCAAAACAAATCACAAATGTGCAATGGGGTGAGATGCTCTTTAGTAAAAAATTTCGGAGCCTCCCAATCAATTTCTGACGTGCCGATTATCAACAGTAATGTAAAAAAGGGGCGAAATATTGGTTTTGAATTTTTCATATATGCATGCTGATCACTGGAGTCTCCAAACAAATCACAAATGTGCCATGGGGTGAGATGCACTTTAGAAAACAATTTCGGAGCCTCCCGATCAATTTCTGACGTGCCTATGATCAACAGTAACGTAAAAAAGGGGCGAAATATTGGTTTTGAATTTTTCATACGTGCACGCTGATCACTGGAGTCTCAAAACCAATCACAAATGTGCAATGGGGTGAGATGCTCTTTAGTAAAAAATTTCGGAGCCTCCCAATCAATTTCTGACGTGCCGATTATCAACGGTAATGTAAAAAAGGGGCGAAATATTGGTTTTGAATTTTTCATATATGCATGCTGATAACTGGAGTCTCCTTACAGATCAGAAATGTGGAATGGGGTGAGATGCACTTTTGGAGAAAATTTTGCAGCCACCCAATCGATTTCTGACGTGCCGATGATCAACAGTAACGTAAAAAAGGGGCGAAATATTGGTTTTGAATTTTTCATACATGCATGCTGATCACTGCAGTCTCCAAACAAATCACAAATGTGCAATGGGGTGAGATGCACTTGAGTAAAAAATTTCGGAGCCTCCCAATCAATTTCTGACTTGCCGATGATCAACGGTAATGTAAAAAAAGGGGCAAAATATTTGTTTTGAATTTTTCATATATGCATGCTGATCACTGGAGTCTCCTAACAGATCAGAAATGTGGAATGGGGTTAGATGCACTTTAGAAAAAAAATTCGGAGTCTCCCAATCAATTTCTCACGTGCCTATGATCAACGGTAACGTAAAAAAGGGGCGAAATATTGGTTTTGTATTTTTCATACGTGCACGCTGATCATTTGAGTCTCCAAACAAATCACAAATGTGCCATGGGGTGAGATGCACTTTAGGAGAAAATTTTGGAGCCACCCAATCGATTTCTGATGTGCCGATGATCAACGGTAACTCAAAAAAGGGGCGAAATATTGGTTTTGAATTTTTCATACATGCACGCTGATCACTGCAGTCTCCAAACAGATCAGAAATGTGGATTGGGGTGAGATGCACTTCAGTAAAATTTTGGAGCCTCCGAATTGATTTCTGACGTGCCGATGATCAATGGTAACTCTAAAAAAGGAGCGAAATATTTGTTTTGAATTTTTCATATATGCATGCTGATCACTGGAGTCTCCAAACAGATCAGAAATGTGGAATGGGGTGAGATGCACTATAAAAAAAAAAATTTCGGAGCCTCCCAATCAATTTCTGACGTGCCGATGATCAACGGTAACGTAAAAAAGGGGCGAAATATTGGTTTTGAATTTTTCATACGTGCACGCTGATCACTGCAGTCTCCAAACAGATCAGAAATGTGGAATGGGGTGAGATGCACTTTAGAAAAAAATTTCGGAGCCACCCAATCAATTTCTGACGTGCCGATGATCAACAGTAACCTAAAAAAGGGACGAAATATTGGTTTTGAATTTTTCATATATGCATGCTGATCACTGGAGTCTTCTAACAGATCAGAATTGTCGAATGGGGTGAGATGCAATATAGAAAAAAATTTCGGAGCCTCCCAATCAATTTCTGACGTGCCGATGATCAACGGTAACGTAAAAAAGGGGCGAAATATTGGTTTTGAATTTTTCATACATGCACGCTGATCACTGGAGTCTCCAAACAAATCACAATTGTGGAATGGGGTGAGATGCACTTTTGGAGAAAATTTTGGAGCCACCAAATCGATTTCTGACGTGCCGATGTTCAACGGTAACTAGAAAAAGTGGCGAAATATTGGTTTTGAATTTTTCATACGTGCACCCTGATCACTGTAGTCTCCTTACAGATCAGAAATGTGGAATGGGGTGAGATGCACTTTTGGAGAAAATTTTGGAGCCATCAAATCGATTTCTGACGTGCCGATGATCAACGGTAACGTAAAAAAGGGGCGAAATATTGGTTTTGAATTTTTCATACGTGCACGCTGATCACTGGAGTCTTCTAACAGATCAGAATTGTCGAATGGGGTGAGATGCAATATAGAAAAAAATTTCGGAGCCTCCCAATCAATTTCTGACGTGCCGATGATCAACGGTAACGTAAAAAAGGGGCGAAATATTGGTTTTGAATTTTTCATACATGCACGCTGATCACTGGAGTCTCCAAACAAATCACAATTTTGGAATGGGGTGAGATGCACTTTTGGAGAAATTTTTGGAGCCACCAAATCGATTTCTGACGTGCCGATGTTCAACGGTAACTAGAAAAAGTGGCGAAATATTGGTTTTGAATTTTTCATACGTGCACCCTGATCACTGTAGTCTCCTTACAGATCAGAAATGTGGAATGGGGTGAGATGCACTTTTGGAGAAAATTTTGGAGCCACCCAATCGATTTCTGACGGGCCGATGATCAACGGTAACTCAAAAAAGTGACGAAATATTGGTTTTGAATTTTTCATATATGTATGCTGATCATTGCAGTCTCCAAACAAATCACAAATGTGAAATGGGCTGAGATGCACTTTAGTAAAAAATTTCGGAGCCTCACAATCAATTTCTGACGTGCCGATGATCAACGGTAATGTTAAAAAGGGGCGAAATATTGGTTTTGAATTTTTCATACATGCACGCTGATCACTGCAGTCTCCAAACAAATCACAAATGTGCAATGGGGTGAGATGCACTTGAGTAAAAAATTTCGGAGCCTCCCAATCAATTTCTGACGTGCCGATGATCAACGGTAATGTAAAAAAAGGGGCAAAATATTTGTTTTGAATTTTTCATATATGCATGCTGATCACTGGAGTCTCCTAACAGATCAGAAATGTGGAATGGGGTTAGATGCACTTTAGAAAAAAATTTCGGAGTCTCCCAATCAATTTCTCACGTGCCTATGATCAACGGTAACATAAAAAAGGGGCGAAATATTCGTTTTGTATTTTTCATACGTGCACGCTGATCATTTGAGTCTCCTAACAGATCAGAATTGTGGAATGGGGTGAGATGCACTTTTGGAGAAAATTTTGGAGCCACCCAATCGATTTCTGACGTGCCGATGATCAACAGTAACGTAAAAAAGGGGCGAAATATTGGTTTTGAATTTTTCATACATGCACGCTGATCACTGCAGTCTCCAAACAAATCACAAATGTGCAATGGGGTGAGATGCACTTGAGTAAAAAATTTCGGAGCCTCCCAATCAATTTCTGACTTGCCGATGATCAACGGTAATGTAAAAAAAGGGGCAAAATATTTGTTTTGAATTTTTCATATATGCATGCTGATCACTGGAGTCTCCTAACAGATCAGAAATGTGGAATGGGGTTAGATGCACTTTAGAAAAAAATTTCGGAGTCTCCCAATCAATTTCTCACGTGCCTATGATCAACGGTAACGTAAAAAAGGGGCGAAATATTGGTTTTGTATTTTTCATACGTGCAGGCTGATCATTTGAGTCTCCAAACAAATTACAAATGTGCTATGGGGTGAGATGCACTTTCGGAGAAAATTTTGGAGCCACCCAATCGATTTCTGATGTGCCGATGATCAACGGTAACTCAAAAAAGGGGCGAAATATTGGTTTTGAATTTTTCATACATGCACGCTGATCACTGCAGTCTCCAAACAGATCAGAAATGTGGATTGGGGTGAGATGCACTTCAGTAAAATTTTGGAGCCTCCGAATTGATTTCTGACGTGCCGATGATCAACGGTAACTCTAAAAAAGGAGCGAAATATTTGTTTTGAACTTTAGTAAAAAATTTCGGAGCCTCCCAATCAATTTCTGAGGTGCCGATGATCAATGGTAGCGCAAAAAAGGGGCGAAATATTGGTTTTGAATTTTTCATATATGTATGCTGATCTCTGGAGTCTCCAAACAAATCACAAATGTGCAATGGGGTGAGATGCACTTCAGGAGAAAATTTTGGAGCCACTCAATCGATTTCTGATGTGCCGATAATCAACGGTAACTTAAAAAAGGGGCGAAATATTGGTTTTGAATTTTTCATACATGCACGCTGATCACTGGAGTCTCCAAACAAATCAGAAATGTGCCATGGGGTGAGATGCACTTTAGAAAAAAATTTCGGAGCCTCCCGATCAATTTCTGACGTGCCGATAATCAACGGTAATGTAAAAAAGGGGCGAAATATTGGTTTTGAATTTTTCATATATGCATGCTGATCACTGGGGTCTTCTAACAGATCATAATTGTGGAATGGGGTGAGATGCACTATAAAAAAAAAAATTCGGAGCCTCCCAATCAATTTCTCACGTGCCGATGATCAACGGTAACGTAAAAAAGGGGCGAAATATTGGTTTTGAATTTTTCATACGTGCACGCTGATCACTGCAGTCTCCAAACAGATCAGAAATGTGGAATGGGGTGAGATGCACTTTAGAAAAATATTTCGGAGCAACCCAATCAATTTCTGACGTGCCAATGATCAACAGTAACCTAAAAAAGGGACGAAATATTGGTTTTGAATTTTTCATATATGCATGCTGATCACTGGAGTCTTCTAACAGATCAGAATTATCGAATGGGGTGAGATGCACTATAGAAAAAAATTTCGGAGCCTCCCAATCAATTTCTGACGTGCCGATGATCAACGGTAACGTAAAAAAGGGGCAAAATATTGGTTTTGAATTTTTCATACATGCACGCTGATCACTGGAGTCTCCAAACAAATCACAATTGTGGAATGGGGTGAGATGCACTTTTGGAGAAAATTTTGGAGCCACCCAATTGATTTCTGACGTGCCGATGTTCAACGGTAACTAGAAAAAGTGGCGAAATATTGGTTTTGAATTTTTCATACGTGCACGCTGATCACTGTAGTCTCCTTGCAGATCAGAAATGTGGAATGGGGTGAGATGCACTTTTGGAGAAAATTTTGGAGCCACCAAATCGATTTCTGACGTGCCGATGATCAACGGTAACGTAAAAAAGGGGCGAAATATTGGTTTTGAATTTTTCATACGTGCCTGCTGATCACTGGAGTCTCCAAACAAATTACATATGTGCCATGGGATGAGATGCACTTTAGGAGAAATAATTGGAGCCACCCAATCGATTTCTGACGTGCCAATGATCAACGGTAACTCAAAAAAGGGGCGAAATATTGGTTTTGAATTTTTCATACATGCACGCTGATCACTGCAGTCTCCAAACAGATCAGAATTGTGGAATGGGGTGAGATGCACTATTGAAAAAAATTTCGGAGCCTCCCAATCAATTTCTGACGTGCCGATGATCAACGGTAACGTAAAAAAGGGGCGAAATATTGGTTTTGAATTTTTCATACGTGCACGCTGATCACACTGGAGTCTCCAAACAAATCACAAATGTGCCATGGGGTGAGAAGCACTCTAGAAAAAAATTTTGGAGCCTCCCAATTGATTTCTGACGTGCCGATGATCAACGGTAACTCTAAAAAAGGAGCGAAATATTGGTTTTGAATTTTTCATATATTCATGCTGATCACTTGAGTCTCCAAACAAATCACAAATGTGCAATGGGGTGAGATGCACTTTTGGAGAAAATTTTGGACCACCCAATCGATTTCTGACGTGCCGATGATCAACGGTAACTAGAAAAAGTGGCGAAATATTGATTTTTAATTTTTCATACGTGCACGCTGATCACTGGAGTCTCCTTACAGATCAGAAATGTGGAATGGGGTGAGATGCAATTTTGGAGAAAATTTTGGAGCCACCCAATCGATTTCTGATGTGCCGATGATCAACGGTAACGTAAAAAAGGGTCGAAATATTGATTTTGAATTTTTCATACGTGCACGCTGATCACTGGTGTCTCCAAACAAATCACAAATGTGCAATGGGGTGAGATGCACTTTTGGAGAAAATTTTGGAGCGACCCAATCGATTTCTGACGCGCCGATGATCAACAGTAACTCAAAAAAGGGGCGAAATATTGGTTTTGAATTTTTCATACATGCACGCTGATCACTGCAGTCTCCAAACAGATCCGAAATGTGGATTGGGGTGAGATGCACTTTAGTAAAATTTTGGAGCCTCCGAATTGATTTCTGACGTGCCGATGATCAACGGTAACTCTAAAAAAGGAGCGAAATATTTGTTTTGAATTTTTCATATATTCATGCTGATCACTGGAGTCTCCAAACAAATCAAAAATGTGCAATGGGGTGAGATGCACTTTAGAAAAAAATTTCGGAGCCTCCCGATCAATTTCTGACGTGCCGATGATCAACGGTAACGTAAAAAAGGGGCGAAATATTGGTTTTGAATTTTTCATATATGCATGCTGATCACTGGAGTCTCCTAACAGATCAGAATTGTGGAATGGGGTGAGATGCACTTTTGGAGAAAATTTTGGAGCCACCCAATCGATTTCTGACGTGCCGATGATCAACAGTAACGTAAAAAAGGGGCGAAATATTGGTTTTGAATTTTTCATACATGCACGCTGATCACTGCAGTCTCCAAACAAATCACAAATGTGCAATGGGGTGAGATGCACTTGAGTAAAAAATTTCGGAGCCTCCCAATCAATTTCTGACTTGCCGATGATCAACGGTAATGTAAAAAAAGGGGCAAAATATTTGTTTTGAATTTTTCATATATGCATGCTGATCACTGGAGTCTCCTAACAGATCAGAAATGTGGAATGGGGTTAGATGCACCTTAGAAAAAAATTTCGGAGTCTCCCAATCAATTTCTCACGTGCCTATGATCAACGGTAACGTAAAAAAGGGGCGAAATATTGGTTTTGTATTTTTCATACGTGCACGCTGATCATTTGAGTCTCCAAACAAATCACAAATGTGCCATGGGGTGAGATGCACTTTAGGAGAAAATTTTGGAGCCACCCAATCGATTTCTGATGTGCCGATGATCAACGGTAACTCAAAAAAGGGGCGAAATATTGGTTTTGAATTTTTCATACATGCACGCTGATCACTGCAGTCTCCAAACAGATCAGAAATGTGGATTGGGGTGAGATGCACTTCAGTAAAATTTTGGAGCCTCCGAATTGATTTCTGACGTGCCGATGATCAACGGTAACTCTAAAAAAGGAGCGAAATATTTGTTTTGAACTTTAGAACAAAATTTCGGAGCCTCCCAATCAATTTCTGAGGTGCCGATGATCAATGGTAGCGCAAAAAAGGGGCGAAATATTGGTTTTGAATTTTTCATATATGTATGCTGATCTCTGGAGTCTCCAAACAAATCACAAATGTGCAATGGGGTGAGATGCACTTCAGGAGAAAATTTTGGAGCCACTCAATCGATTTCTGATGTGCCGATAATCAACGGTAACTTAAAAAAGGGGCGAAATATTGGTTTTGAATTTTTCATACATGCACGCTGATCACTGGAGTCTCCAAACAAATCAGAAATGTGCCATGGGGTGAGATGCACTTTAGAAAAAAATTTCGGAGCCTCCCGATCAATTTCTGACGTGCCGATGATCAACGGTAATGTAAAAAAGGGGCGAAATATTGGTTTTGAATTTTTCATATATGCATGCTGATCACTGGGGTCTTCTAACAGATCATAATTGTGGAATGGGGTGAGATGCACTATAAAAAAAAAATTTCGGAGCCTCCCAATCAATTTCTCACGTGCCGATGATCAACGGTAACGTAAAAAAGGGGCGAAATATTGGTTTTGAATTTTTCATACGTGCACGCTGATCACTGCAGTCTCCAAACAGATCAGAAATGTGGAATGGGGTGAGATGCACTTTAGAAAAAAATTTCGGAGCAACCCAATCAATTTCTGACGTGCCGATGATCAACAGTAACCTAAAAAAGGGACGAAATATTGGTTTTGAATTTTTCATATATGCATGCTGATCACTGGAGTCTTCTAACAGATCAGAATTATCGAATGGGGTGAGATGCACTATAGAAAAAAATTTCGGAGCCTCCCAATCAATTTCTGACGTGCCGATGATCAACGGTAACGTAAAAAAGGGGCAAAATATTGGTTTTGAATTTTTCATACATGCACGCTGATCACTGGAGTCTCCAAACAAATCACAATTGTGGAATGGGGTGAGATGCACTTTTGGAGAAAATTTTGGAGCCACCCAATTGATTTCTGACGTGCCGATGTTCAACGGTAACTAGAAAAAGTGGCGAAATATTGGTTTTGAATTTTTCATACGTGCACGCTGATCACTGTAGTCTCCTTGCAGATCAGAAATGTGCCATGGGGTGAGATGCACTTTTGGAGAAAAAATTGGAGCCACCCAATCGATTTCTGACGTGCCAATGATCAACGGTAACTCAAAAAAGGGGCGAAATATTGGTTTTGAATTTTTCATACATGCACGCTGATCACTGCAGTCTCCAAACAGATCAGAATTGTGGAATGGGGTGAGATGCACTATTGAATAAATTTCGGAGCCTCCCAATCAATTTCTGACGTGCCGATGATCAACGGTAACGTAAAAAAGGGGCGAAATATTGGTTTTGAATTTTTCATACGTGCACGCTGATCACTGGAGTCTCCAAACAAATCACAAATGTGCAATGGGGTGAGATGCACTTTAGAAAAAAATTTCGGAGCCTCCCAATTGATTTCTGACGTGCCGATGATCAACGGTAACGTAAAAAAGGGGCGAAATATTGGTTTTGAATTTTTCATACATGCACGCTGATCACTGGAGTCTCCAAACAAATCACAAATGTGCAATGGGGTGAGATGCACTTTTGGAGAAAATTTTGGAACCGCCCAATCGATTTCTGACGTGCCGATGATCAACGGTAACTAGGAAAAGTGGCGAAATATTGGTTTTGAATTTTTCATACGTGCACGCTGATCACTGGAGTCTCCTTACAGATCAGAAATGTGGAATGGGGTGAGATGCAATTTTGGAGAATATTTTGGAGCCACCCAATCGATTTCTGACATGCCGATGATCAACTGTAACGTAAAAAAGGGTCGAAATATTGGATTTGAATTTTTCATACATGCACGCTGATCACTGGAGTCTCCAAACAAATCACAAATGTGCAACGGGGTGAGATGCACTTTTGGAGAAAATTTTGGAGCCACCCAATCAATTTCTGACGTGCCGATGATCAACAGTAACTCAAAAAAGGGGCGAAATATTGGTTTTGAATTTTTCATACATGCACGCTGATCACTGCAGTCTCCAAACAGATCCGAAATGTGGATTGGGGTGAGATGCACTTTAGTAAAATTTTGGAGCCTCCGAATTGATTTCTGACGTGCCGATGATCAACGGTAACTCTAAAAAAGGAGCGAAATATTTGTTTTGAATTTTTCATATATTCATGCTGATCACTGCAGTCTCCAAACAAATCATAAATGTGCAATGGGGTGAGATGCACTTTAGAAAAAAATTTCGGAGCCTCCCGATCAATTTCTGACGTGCCGATGATCAACGGTAACATAAAAAAGGGGCGAAATATTGGTTTTGAATTTTTCATACGTGCACGCTGATCACTGGAGTCTCAAAACAAATCACAAATGTGCAATGGGGTGAGATGCTCTTTAGTAAAAAATTTCGGAGCCTCCCAATCAATTTCTGACGTGCCAATTATCAACGGTAATGTAAAAAAGGGGCAAAATATTGGTTTTGAATTTTTCATATATGCATGCTGATCACTGGAGTCTCCTTACAGATCAGAAATGTGGAATGGGGTGAGATGCACTTTAGGAGAAGATTTTGGAGCCACTCAATCGATTTCTGATGTGCCGATAATCAACGGTTACTCAAAAAATGGGCGAAATATTGGTTTTGAATTTTTCATACATGCACGCTGATCACTGGAGTCTCCAAACAAATCACAAATGTGCCATGGGGTGAGATGCACTTTAGAAAAAGATTTCGGAGCCTCCCGATCAATTTCTGACGTGCCGATGATCAACGGTAACGTAAAAAAGGGGCAAAATATTGGTTTTGAATTTTTCATATATGCATGCTGATCAATGGAGTCTTCTAACAGATCAGAAATGTGGAATGGGGTGAGATGCACTATTGAAAAAAATTTCGGAGCCTCCCAATCAATTTCTGACGTGCCGATGATCAACGGTAACGTAAAAAAGGGGCGAAATATTGGTTTTGAATTTTTCATACGTGCACGCTGATCACTGGAGTCTCCAAACAAATCACAAATGTGCCATGGGGTGAGATGCACTCTAGAAAAAAATTTTGGAGCCTCCCAATTGATTTCTGACGTGCCGATGATCAATGGTAACTCTAAAAAAGGAGCGAAATATTGGTTTTGAATTTTTCATATATTCATGCTGATCACTTGAGTCTCCAAACAAATCACAAATGTGCAATGGGGTGAGATGCACTTTTGGAGAAAATTTTGGACCACCCAATCGATTTCCGACGTGCCGATGATCAACGGTAACTAGAAAAAGTGGCGAAATATTGATTTTTAATTTTTCATACGTGCACGCTGATCACTGGAGTCTCCTTACAGATCAGAAATGTGGAATGGGGTGAGATGCAATTTTGGAGAAAATTTTGGAGCCACCCAATCGATTTCTGATGTGCCGATGATCAACGGTAACGTAAAAAAGGGTCGAAATATTGGTTTTGAATTTTTCATACGTGCACGCTGATCACTGGTGTCTCCAAACAAATCACAAATGTGCAATGGGGTGAGATGCACTTTTGGAGAAAATTTTGGAGCCACCCAATTGATTTCTGACGCGCCGATGATCAACAGTAACTCAAAAAAGGGGCGAAATATTGGTTTTGAATTTTTCATACATGCACGCTGATCACTGCAGTCTCCAAACAGATCCGAAATGTGGATTGGGGTGAGATGCACTTAAGTAAAATTTTGGAGCCTCCGAATTGATTTCTGACGTGCCGATGATCAACGGTAACTCTAAAAAAGGAGCGAAATATTTGTTTTGAATTTTTCATATATTCATGCTGATCACTGGAGTCTCCAAACAAATCATAAATGTGCAATGGGGTGAGATGCACTTTAGAAAAAAATTTCGGAGCCTCCCGATCAATTTCTGACATGCCGATGATCAACGGTAATGTAAAAAAGGGGCAAAATATTGGTTTTGAATTTTTCATATATGCATGCTGATCACAAGAATCTCCTAATAGATCAGAAATGTGGAATGGGGTGAGACGCACTTTAGTAAAAAAATTCGGAGCCTCCCAATCGATTTCTGACGTGCCGATGATCAACGGTAACGCAAAAAAGGGGCGAAATATTGGTTTTGAATTTTTCATATATGTATGCTGATCTCTGGAGTCTCCAAACAAATCACAAATGTGCAATGGGGTGAGATGCACTTTAGGAGAAGATTTTGGAGCCACTCAATCGATTTCTGATGTGCCGATAATCAACGGTTACTCAAAAAATGGGCGAAATATTGGTTTTGAATTTTTCATACATGCACGCTGATCACTGGAGTCTCCAAACAAATCACAAATGTGCCATGGGGTGAGATGCACTTTAGAAAAAAATTTCGGAGCCTCCCGATCAATTTCTGACGTGCCGATGATCAACGGTAACGTAAAAAAGGGGCGAAATATTGGTTTTGAATTTTTCATACGTGCACGCTGATCACTGGAGTCTCCTTACAGATCAGAAATGTGGAATGGGGTGAGATGCAATTTTGGAGAATATTTTGGAGCCACCCAATCGATTTCTGACGTGCCGATGATCAACGGTAACGTAAAAAAGGGTCGAAATATTGGTTTGAATTTTTCATACGTGCACGCTGATCACTGGAGTCTCAAAACAAATCACAAATGTGCAATGGGGTGAGATGCTCTTTAGTAAAAAAATTCGGAGCCTCCCGATCAATTTCTGACGTGCCGATGATCAACGGTAACTCGAAAAAGTGGCGAAATATTGGTTTTTGAATTTTTCATATATGTATGCTGATCATTGCAGTCTCCAAACAAATCACAAATGTGAAATGGGCTGAGATGCACTTTAGTAAAAAATTTCGGAGCCTCCCAATCAATTTCTGACGTGCCGATGATCAACGGTAATGTTAAAAAGGGGCGAAATATTGGTTTTGAATTTTTCATATATTCATGCTGATCACTGGAGTCTCCAAACAAATCACAAATGTGCAATGGGGTGAGATGCACTTTAGAAAAAAAATTTGGAGCCTCCCGATCAATTTCTGACGGGCCGATGATCAACGGTAACTCAAAAAAGTGGCGAAATATTGGTTTTGAATTTTTCATATATGTATGCTGATCATTGCAGTCTCCAAACAAATCACAAATGTGAAATGGGCTGAGATGCACTTTAGTAAAAAATTTCGGAGCCTCACAATCGATTTCTGACGGGCCGATGATCAACGGTAACTCAAAAAAGTGGCGAAATATTGGTTTTGAATTTTTCATATATGTATGCTGATCATTGCAGTCTCCAAACAAATCACAAATGTGAAATGGGCTGAGATGCACTTTAGTAAAAAATTTCGGAGCCTCACAATCAATTTCTGACGTGCCGATGATCAACGGTAATGTTAAAAAGGAGCGAAATATTGGTTTTGAATTTTTCATATATTCATGCTGAACACTGGAGTCTCCAAACAAATCACAAATGTGCAATGGGGTGAGATGCACTTTAGAAAAAAAATTTGGAGCCTCCCGATCAATTTCTGATGTGCCGATGATCAACGGTAACGTAAAAAAGGGGCGAAATATTGGTTTTGCATTTTTCATATATGCATGTTGATCACTGGAGTCTCAAAACAGATCAGAATTGTGGAATGGGGTGAGATGCATTATAGAAAAAAATCTCCGAAAATCATCAAAAACTCTTTTTTTGGGAAGAAAATTTTTCATTTTTTAATTCTGACATCATTCCTGATGCCGTACATGAAATTTGAAAATTTTCTCATGGGAGGCCATTTTCGAAATTTTTTTTCCCTCGTTTTTTCAAAAATCTCAGAAAATCATCAAAAACTCTTTTTTTGGGAAGAAAATTTTTCATTTTTGAATTCTGACATCGTTCCCGATGCCGAACATGAAATTTGAAAATTTTCTCGTGGCAGGCCATTTTCGAAATTTTTTACCCTCTTTTTTTTCGAAAATCTCCGAAACTCATCAAAAAATATTTTTTTGAGAAGAAAATTTTTCATTTTTGAATTCTGACATCGTTCCCGATGCCGAACATGAAATTTGAAAATTTTCTCATGGTAGTCCATTTTCGAAATTTTTTACCCTCCTTTTTTTTCGAAAATCATCAAAAAATATTTTTTTGAGAAGAAAATTTTTCATTTTTGAATTCTGACATCATTCCTGATGCCGTAAATGAAATTTGAAAAATTTTCGCGTGGGAGGCCATTTTTCGAAATTTTTTACCCTGGTTTTTTCAAAAATCTCCGAAAATCATCAAAAAATTTTTTTTTGGGAAGAAAATTTTTCATTTTTGAATTTTGACATCATTCCTGATGCCGTACATGAAATTTGAAAATTTTCTCGTGGGAGGCCATTTTTCAAAATTTTTTGCCCTCGTTTTTTCAAAAATCTCCGAAAATCATCAAGAAATCTTATTTTGGGAAGAATATTTTTCATTTTTGAATTCTGACATCGTTCCCGATGCCGAACATGAAATTTGAAAATTTTCTCTTGGGAGGCCATTTTCGAAATTTTTTACCCTCCTTTTTTTCGAAAATCTCCGAAAATCATCAAAAAATCTTTTTTTGGGAAGAAAATTTTGAATTTTTGAATTCTGACATCATTCATGATGCCGTACATGAAATTTGAAAATTTTCTCGTGGGAGGCCATTTTTCAAAATTTTTTACCCACGTTTTTTCAAAAATCTCCGAAAATCATCAAAAAATCTTTTTTTGGGAAGAAAATTTTTCATTTTTGAATTCTGACATCATTCCTGATGCCGTACATGAAAGTTGAAAATTTTCTCGTGGGAGGCCATTTTTCGAAATTTTTTACCCTGGTTTTTTCAAAAATCTCCGAAAATCATCAAAAAATCTTTTTTTTGGGAAGAAAATTTTTCATTTTTTAATTCTGACATCATTCCTGATGCCGTACATGAAATTTGAAAATTTTCTCGTGGCAGGCCATTTTCGAAATTTTTTACCCTCGTTTTTTTAAAAAATCTCTGAAACTCATCAAAAAATCTTTTTTTGAGAAGAAAATTTTTCATTTTTGAATTCTGACATCATTCCTGATGCCGTACATGAAATTTGAAAATTTTCTCGTGGGAGGCCATATTTAGAAATTTTTTACCCTCCTTAGTTTCGAAAATCTCCGAAACTAATCAAAAAATATTTTTTTGAGAAGAAAATTTTTCATTTTTGAATTCTGACATCATTCCTGATGCCATACATGAAATTTGAAAATTTTCTCGTGGGAGGCCATTTTTCGAAATTTTTTACCCTCCTTAGTTTCGAAAATCTCCGAAACTAATCAAAAAATATTTTTTTGAGAAGAAAATTTTTCATTTTTGAATTCTGACATCATTCCTGATGCCGTACATGAAATTTGAAAATTTTCTCGTGGGAGGCCATTTTTCGAAATTTTTTACCCTCCTTAGTTTCGAAAATCTCCGAAACTAATCAAAAAATATTTTTTTGAGAAGAAGATTTTTCATTTTTGAATTCTGACATCATTCCTGATGCCGTACATGAAATTTGAAAAATTTTCTCGTGGGAGACCATTTTTCTAAATTTTTTACTCTGGTTTTTTCAAAAATCTCCGAAAATCATCAAAAAATCTTTATTTGGGAAGAAAATTTTTCATTTTTGAATTCTGACATCATTCCTGATGCCGTACATGAAATTTGAAAATTTTCTCGTGGGAGGCCATTTCACTGAATTTTTTACCCTCCTTTTTTCGAAAATCTCCGGAACTCATCAAAAAATCTTTTTTTGGGAAGAAAATTTTTCATTTTTGAATTCTGACATCATTCCTGATGCCGTACATGAAATTTGAAAATTTTCTCGTGGGAGGCCATTTTTCAAAATTTTTTGCCCTCGTTTTTTCAAAAATCTCCGAAAATCATCAAAAAATCTTATTTTGGGAAGAATATTTTTCATTTTTGAATTCTGACATCGTTCCCGATGCCGAACATGAAATTTGAAAATTTTCTCTTGGGAGGCCATTTTCGAAATTTTTTACCCTCCTTTTTTTCGAAAATCTCCGAAAATCATCAAAAAATCTTTTTTTGGGAAGAAAATTTAGAATTTTTGAATTCTGACATCATTCATGATGCCGTACATGAAATTTGAAAATTTTCTCGTGGGAGGCCATTTTTCGAAATTTTTTACCCACGTTTTTTCAAAAATCTCCGAAAATCATCAAAAAATCTTTTTTTGGGAAGAAAATTTTTCATTTTTGAATTCTGACATCATTCCTGATGCCGTACATGAAATTTGAAAATTTTCTCGTGGGAGGCCATTTTTCGAAATTTTTTACCCTGGTTTTTTCAAAAATCTCCGAAAATCATCAAAAAATCTTTTTTTTGGGAAGAAAATTTTTCATTTTTTAATTCTGACATCATTCCTGATGCCGTACATGAAATTTGAAAATTTTCTCGTGGGAGGCCATTTTTCAAAATTTTTTGCCCTCGTTTTTTCAAAAATCTCCAAAAATCATCAAAAAATCTTATTTTGGGAAGAATATTTTTCATTTTTGAATTCTGACATCGTTCCCGATGCCGAACATGAAATTTGAAAATTTTCTCTTGGGAGGCCATTTTCGAAATTTTTTACCCTCCTTTTTTTCGAAAATCTCCGAAAATCATCAAAAAATCTTTTTTTGGGAAGAAAATTTTGAATTTTTGAATTCTGACATCATTCATGATGCCGTACATGAAATTTGAAAATTTTCTCGTGGGAGGCCATTTTTCGAAATTTTTTACCCACGTTTTTTCAAAAATCTCCGAAAATCATCAAAAAATCTTTTTTTGGGAAGAAAATTTTTCATTTTTGAATTCTGACATCATTCCTGATGCCGTACATGAAATTTGAAAATTTTCTCGTGGGAGGCCATTTTCGAAATTTTTTACCCTCGTTTTTTTAAAAAATCTCTGAAACTCATCAAAAAATCTTTTTTTGAGAAGAAAATTTTTCATTTTTGAATTCTGACATCATTCCTGATGCCGTACATGAAATTTGAAAATTTTCTCGTGGGAGGCCATTTTTCGAAATTTTTTACCCTCCTTAGTTTCGAAAATCTCCGAAACTAATCAAAAAATATTTTTTTGAGAAGAAGATTTTTCATTTTTGAATTCTGACATCATTCCTGATGCCGTACATGAAATTTGAAAATTTTCTCGTGGGAGGCCATTTTTCGAAATTTTTTACCCTCCTTAGTTTCGAAAATCTCCGAAACTAATCAAAAAATATTTTTTTGAGAAGAAGATTTTTCATTTTTGAATTCTGACATCATTCCTGATGCCGTACATGAAATTTGAAAAATTTTCTCGTGGGAGACCATTTTTCTAAATTTTTTACTCTGGTTTTTTCAAAAATCTCCGAAAATCATCAAAAAATCTTTATTTGGGAAGAAAATTTTTCATTTTTGAATTCTGACATCATTCCTGATGCCGTACATGAAATTTGAAAATTTTCTCGTGGGAGGCCATTTCACTGAATTTTTTACCCTCCTTTTTTCGAAAATCTCCGGAACTCATCAAAAAATCTTTTTTTGGGAAGAAAATTTTTCATTTTTGAATTCTGACATCATTCCTGATGCCGTACATGAAATTTGAAAATTTTCTCGTGGGAGGCCATTTTTCAAAATTTTTTGCCCTCGTTTTTTCAAAAATCTCCGAAAATCATCAAAAAATCTTATTTTGGGAAGAATATTTTTCATTTTTGAATTCTGACATCGTTCCCGATGCCGAACATGAAATTTGAAAATTTTCTCTTGGGAGGCCATTTTCGAAATTTTTTACCCTCCTTTTTTTCGAAAATCTCCGAAAATCATCAAAAAATCTTTTTTTGGGAAGAAAATTTAGAATTTTTGAATTCTGACATCATTCATGATGCCGTACATGAAATTTGAAAATTTTCTCGTGGGAGGCCATTTTTCGAAATTTTTTACCCACGTTTTTTCAAAAATCTCCGAAAATCATCAAAAAATCTTTTTTTGGGAAGAAAATTTTTCATTTTTGAATTCTGACATCATTCCTGATGCCGTACATGAAATTTGAAAATTTTCTCGTGGGAGGCCATTTTTCGAAATTTTTTACCCTGGTTTTTTCAAAAATCTCCGAAAATCATCAAAAAATCTTTTTTTTGGGAAGAAAATTTTTCATTTTTTAATTCTGACATCATTCCTGATGCCGTACATGAAATTTGAAAATTTTCTCGTGGGAGGCCATTTTTCAAAATTTTTTGCCCTCGTTTTTTCAAAAATCTCCAAAAATCATCAAAAAATCTTATTTTGGGAAGAATATTTTTCATTTTTGAATTCTGACATCGTTCCCGATGCCGAACATGAAATTTGAAAATTTTCTCTTGGGAGGCCATTTTCGAAATTTTTTACCCTCCTTTTTTTCGAAAATCTCCGAAAATCATCAAAAAATCTTTTTTTGGGAAGAAAATTTTGAATTTTTGAATTCTGACATCATTCATGATGCCGTACATGAAATTTGAAAATTTTCTCGTGGGAGGCCATTTTTCGAAATTTTTTACCCACGTTTTTTCAAAAATCTCCGAAAATCATCAAAAAATCTTTTTTTGGGAAGAAAATTTTTCATTTTTGAATTCTGACATCATTCCTGATGCCGTACATGAAATTTGAAAATTTTCTCGTGGGAGGCCATTTTCGAAATTTTTTACCCTCGTTTTTTTAAAAAATCTCTGAAACTCATCAAAAAATCTTTTTTTGAGAAGAAAATTTTTCATTTTTGAATTCTGACATCATTCCTGATGCCGTACATGAAATTTGAAAATTTTCTCGTGGGAGGCCATTTTTCGAAATTTTTTACCCTCCTTAGTTTCGAAAATCTCCGAAACTAATCAAAAAATATTTTTTTGAGAAGAAGATTTTTCATTTTTGAATTCTGACATCATTCCTGATGCCGTACATGAAATTTGAAAATTTTCTCGTGGGAGGCCATTTTTCGAAATTTTTTACCCTCCTTAGTTTCGAAAATCTCCGAAACTAATCAAAAAATATTTTTTTGAGAAGAAGATTTTTCATTTTTGAATTCTGACATCATTCCTGATGCCGTACATGAAATTTGAAAAATTTTCTCGTGGGAGACCATTTTTCTAAATTTTTTACTCTGGTTTTTTCAAAAATCTCCGAAAATCATCAAAAAATCTTTATTTGGGAAGAAAATTTTTCATTTTTGAATTCTGACATCATTCCTGATGCCGTACATGAAATTTGAAAATTTTCTCGTGGGAGGCCATTTCACTGAATTTTTTACCCTCCTTTTTTCGAAAATCTCCGGAACTCATCAAAAAATCTTTTTTTGGGAAGAAAATTTTTCATTTTTGAATTCTGACATCATTCCTGATGCCGTACATGAAATTTGAAAATTTTCTCGTGGGAGGCCATTTTTCAAAATTTTTTGCCCTCGTTTTTTCAAAAATCTCCGAAAATCATCAAAAAATCTTATTTTGGGAAGAATATTTTTCATTTTTGAATTCTGACATCGTTCCCGATGCCGAACATGAAATTTGAAAATTTTCTCTTGGGAGGCCATTTTCGAAATTTTTTACCCTCCTTTTTTTCGAAAATCTCCGAAAATCATCAAAAAATCTTTTTTTGGGAAGAAAATTTAGAATTTTTGAATTCTGACATCATTCATGATGCCGTACATGAAATTTGAAAATTTTCTCGTGGGAGGCCATTTTTCGAAATTTTTTACCCACGTTTTTTCAAAAATCTCCGAAAATCATCAAAAAATCTTTTTTTGGGAAGAAAATTTTTCATTTTTGAATTCTGACATCATTCCTGATGCCGTACATGAAATTTGAAAATTTTCTCGTGGGAGGCCATTTTTCGAAATTTTTTACCCTGGTTTTTTCAAAAATCTCCGAAAATCATCAAAAAATCTTTTTTTTGGGAAGAAAATTTTTCATTTTTTAATTCTGACATCATTCCTGATGCCGTACATGAAATTTGAAAATTTTCTCGTGGGAGGCCATTTTTCAAAATTTTTTGCCCTCGTTTTTTCAAAAATCTCCAAAAATCATCAAAAAATCTTATTTTGGGAAGAATATTTTTCATTTTTGAATTCTGACATCGTTCCCGATGCCGAACATGAAATTTGAAAATTTTCTCTTGGGAGGCCATTTTCGAAATTTTTTACCCTCCTTTTTTTCGAAAATCTCCGAAAATCATCAAAAAATCTTTTTTTGGGAAGAAAATTTTGAATTTTTGAATTCTGACATCATTCATGATGCCGTACATGAAATTTGAAAATTTTCTCGTGGGAGGCCATTTTTCGAAATTTTTTACCCACGTTTTTTCAAAAATCTCCGAAAATCATCAAAAAATCTTTTTTTGGGAAGAAAATTTTTCATTTTTGAATTCTGACATCATTCCTGATGCCGTACATGAAATTTGAAAATTTTCTCGTGGGAGGCCATTTTCGAAATTTTTTACCCTCGTTTTTTTAAAAAATCTCTGAAACTCATCAAAAAATCTTTTTTTGAGAAGAAAATTTTTCATTTTTGAATTCTGACATCATTCCTGATGCCGTACATGAAATTTGAAAATTTTCTCGTGGGAGGCGATATTTAGAAATTTTTTACCCTCCTTAGTTTCGAAAATCTCCGAAACTAATCAAAAAATATTTTTTTGAGAAGAAAATTTTTCATTTTTGAATTCTGACATCATTCCTGATGCCATACATGAAATTTGAAAATTTTCTCGTGGGAGGCCATTTTTCGAAATTTTTTACCCTCCTTAGTTTCGAAAATCTCCGAAACTAATCAAAAAATATTTTTTTGAGAAGAAAATTTTTACATTTTTGAATTCTGACATCATTCCTGATGCCGTACATGAAATTTGAAAATTTTCTCGTGGGAGGCCATTTTTCGAAATTTTTTACCCTCCTTAGTTTCGAAAATCTCCGAAACTAATCAAAAAATATTTTTTTGAGAAGAAGATTTTTCATTTTTGAATTCTGACATCATTCCTGATGCCGTACATGAAATTTGAAAATTTTCTCGTGGGAGGCCATTTTTCGAAATTTTTTACCCTCCTTAGTTTCGAAAATCTCCGAAACTAATCAAAAAATATTTTTTTGAGAAGAAGATTTTTCATTTTTGAATTCTGACATCATTCCTGATGCCGTACATGAAATTTGAAAAATTTTCTCGTGGGAGACCATTTTTCTAAATTTTTTACTCTGGTTTTTTCAAAAATCTCCGAAAATCATCAAAAAATCTTTATTTGGGAAGAAAATTTTTCATTTTTGAATTCTGACATCATTCCTGATGCCGTACATGAAATTTGAAAATTTTCTCGTGGGAGGCCATTTCACTGAATTTTTTACCCTCCTTTTTTCGAAAATCTCCGGAACTCATCAAAAAATCTTTTTTTGGGAAGAAAATTTTTCATTTTTGAATTCTGACATCATTCCTGATGCCGTACATGAAATTTGAAAATTTTCTCGTGGGAGGCCATTTTTCAAAATTTTTTACCCTCGTTTTTTCAAAAATCTCTGAAAATCATCAAAAAATCTCATTTTGGGAAGAAAATTTTTCATTTTTGAATTTTTTACCCTCCTTTTTTCGAAAATCTCCGGAACTCATCAAAAAATCTTTTTTTGGGAAGAAAATTTTTCATTTTTGAATTCTGACATCATTCCTGATGCCGTACATGAAATTTGAAAATTTTCTCGTGGGAGGCCATTTTTCGAAATTTTTTACCCTCCTTAGTTTCGAAAATCTCCGAAACTAATCAAAAAATATTTTTTTGAGAAGAAAATTTTTCATTTTTGAATTCTGACATCATTCCTGATGCCGTACATGAAATTTGAAAATTTTCTCGTGGGAGGCCATTTTTCGAAATTTTTTACCCTCCTTTTTTTCGAAAATCTCCGAAACTAATCAAAAAATATTTTTTTGAGAAGAAGATTTTTCATTTTTGAATTCTGACATCATTCCTGATGCCGTACATGAAATTTGAAAAATTTTCTCGTGGGAGACCATTTTTCTAAATTTTTTACTCTGGTTTTTTCAAAAATCTCCGAAAATCATCAAAAAATCTTTATTTGGGAAGAAAATTTTTCATTTTTGAATTCTGACATCATTCCTGATGCCGTACATGAAATTTGAAAATTTTCTCGTGGGAGGCCATTTCACTGAATTTTTTACCCTCCTTTTTTCGAAAATCTCCGGAACTCATCAAAAAATCTTTTTTTGGGAAGAAAATTTTTCATTTTTGAATTCTGACATCATTCCTGATGCCGTACATGAAATTTGAAAATTTTCTCGTGGGAGGCCATTTTTCAAAATTTTTTGCCCTCGTTTTTTCAAAAATCTCAGAAAATCATCAAAAAATCTTATTTTGGGAAGAATATTTTTCATTTTTGAATTCTGACATCGTTCCCGATGCCGAACATGAAATTTGAAAATTTTCTCTTGGGAGGCCATTTTCGAAATTTTTTACCCTCCTTTTTTTCGAAAATCTCCGAAAATCATCAAAAAATCTTTTTTTGGGAAGAAAATTTTGAATTTTTGAATTCTGACATCATTCATGATGCCGTACATGAAATTTGAAAATTTTCTCGTGGGAGGCCATTTTTCGAAATTTTTTACCCACGTTTTTTCAAAAATCTCCGAAAATCATCAAAAAATCTTTTTTTGGGAAGAAAATTTTTCATTTTTGAATTCTGACATCATTCCTGATGCCGTACATGAAATTTGAAAATTTTCTCGTGGGAGGCCATTTTTCGAAATTTTTTACCCTGGTTTTTTCAAAAATCTCCGAAAATCATCAAAAAATCTTTTTTTTGGGAAGAAAATTTTTCATTTTTGAATTCTGACATCATTCCTGATGCCGTACATGAAATTTGAAAATTTTCTCGTGGCAGGCCATTTTCGAAATTTTTTACCCTCGTTTTTTTAAAAAATCTCTGAAACTCATCAAAAAATCTTTTTTTGAGAAGAAAATTTTTCATTTTTGAATTCTGACATCATTCCTGATGCCGTACATGAAATTTGAAAATTTTCTCGTGGGAGGCCATATTTAGAAATTTTTTACCCTCCTTAGTTTCGAAAATCTCCGAAACTAATCAAAAAATATTTTTTGGAGAAGAAAATTTTTCATTTTTGAATTCTGACATCATTCCTGATGCCATACATGAAATTTGAAAATTTTCTCGTGGGAGGCCATTTTTCGAAATTTTTTACCCTCCTTAGTTTCGAAAATCTCCGAAACTAATCAAAAAATATTTTTTTGAGAAGAAAATTTTTACATTTTTGAATTCTGACATCATTCCTGATGCCGTACATGAAATTTGAAAATTTTCTCGTGGGAGGCCATTTTTCGAAATTTTTTACCCTCCTTAGTTTCGAAAATCTCCGAAACTAATCAAAAAATATTTTTTTGAGAAGAAGATTTTTCATTTTTGAATTCTGACATCATTCCTGATGCCGTACATGAAATTTGAAAAATTTTCTCGTGGGAGACCATTTTTCTAAATTTTTTACTCTGGTTTTTTCAAAAATCTCCGAAAATCATCAAAAAATCTTTATTTGGGAAGAAAATTTTTCATTTTTGAATTCTGACATCATTCCTGATGCCGTACATGAAATTTGAAAATTTTCTCGTGGGAGGCCATTTCACTGAATTTTTTACCCTCCTTTTTTCGAAAATCTCCGGAACTCATCAAAAAATCTTTTTTTGGGAAGAAAATTTTTCATTTTTGAATTCTGACATCATTCCTGATGCCGTACATGAAATTTGAAAATTTTCTCGTGGGAGGCCATTTTTCAAAATTTTTTACCCTCGTTTTTTCAAAAATCTCTGAAAATCATCAAAAAATCTCATTTTGGGAAGAAAATTTTTCATTTTTGAATTTTTTACCCTCCTTTTTTCGAAAATCTCCGGAACTCATCAAAAAATCTTTTTTTGGGAAGAAAATTTTTCATTTTTGAATTCTGACATCATTCCTGATGCCGTACATGAAATTTGAAAATTTTCTCGTGGGAGGCCATTTTTCAAAATTTTTTACCCTCGTTTTTTCAAAAATCTCTGAAAATCATCAAAAAATCTCATTTTGGGAAGAAAATTTTTCATTTTTGAATTCTGACATCGTTCCCGATGCCGAACATGAAATTTGAAAATTTTCTCTTGGGAGGCCATTTTCGAAATTTTTTACCCTCCTTTTTTTCGAAAATCTCCGAAAATCATCAAAAAATCTTTTTTTGGGAAGAAAATTTTTCATTTTTGAATTCTGACATCATTCCTGATGCCGTACATGAAATTTGAAAATTTTCTCGTGGGAGGCCATTTTTCGAAATTTTTTACCCACGTTTTTTCAAAAATCTCCGAAAATCATCAAAAAATCTTTATTTGGGAAGAAAATTTTTCATTTTTAAATTCTGACATCATTCCTGATGCGGTACATGAAATTGGAAAATTTTATCGTGGGAGGTAATTTTTCTAAATTTTTTACCCTGGTTTATTAAAAAATCTCCGAAAATCATCAAATAATCTTTATTTGGGAAGAAAATTTTTCATTTTTGAATTCTGACATCATTCCTGATACCGTACATGAAATTTGAAAATTTTCTCGTGGGAGGCCATTTTTCAAAATTTTTTACCCTCGTTTTTTCAAAAATCTCCGAAAATCATCAAAAAATCTTTTTTTGGGAAGAAAATTTTTCATTTTTGAATTCTGACATCATTCCTGATGTCGGAAAAGTGGTCAAAATTCCAAAATTAAGATTTTTCGGCAAAAAAAACGCGTTTTTGATGATTTTCGGGGAAATGAAGGCCAAAAATTCCGAAAACGACCTGCCACGAGAATTTTTTCACACTCCATGTACGGCATCGGAAAAGCGGTCAAAATTCCAAAATCAAGATTTTTCGGCAAAAAAAACCACGTTTTTGATGATTTTCGGGGAAATGAAGGCCAAAAATTCCGAAAACGGCCTGCCACGAGAAATTTTTCACACTCCATGTACGGCATAGGAAAAGTGGTCAAAATTCCAAAATTAAGATTTTTCGGCAAAAAAAACCGCGTTTTTGATGATTTTCGGGGAAATGAAGGCCAAAAATTCCGAAAACGGCCTGCCACGAGAAATTTTTCACACTCCATGTACGGCATCGGAAAAGTGGTCAAAATTCCAAAATTAAGATTTTTCAGCCAAAAAAAATGCGTTTTTGATGATTTTCGGGAAAATGAAGGCCAAAATTCCGAAAACGGCCTGCCACGAGAAATTTTTCACACTCCATGTACGGCATCGGAAAAGTGGTCAAAATTCCAAAATTAAGGTTTTTTAGCAAAAAAAATGCGTTTTTGATGATTTTTGGGGAAATGAAGGCCAAAAATTCCGGAAACGGCCTGCCACGAGAAATTTTTCACACTCCATGTACGGCATCGGAAAAGTGGTCAAAATTCCAAAATTTAGATTTTTCAGCCAAAAAAATGCGTTTTTGATGATTTTCGGGGAAATGAAGGCCAAAAATTCCGAAAAAGGCCTGCCACGAGAAATTTTCTACACTCCATGTACGGCATCGGAAAAGTGGTCAAAATTCCGAAATTAAGATTTTTCGGCAAAAAAAAACGCATTTTTGATGATTTTTGGGGAAATGAAGGCCAAAAATTCCGAAAACGGCCTGCCACGAGAAATTTTTCACACTCCATGTACGGCATCGGAAAAGTGGTCAAAATTCCAAAATTAAGATTTTTCAGCCAAAAAAAATGCGTTTTTGATGATTTTCGGGGAAATGAAGGCCAAAATTCCGAAAACGGCCTGCCACGAGAAATTTTTCACACTCCATGTACGGCATCGGAAAAGTGGTCAAAATTCCAAAATTAAGATTTTTCAGCAAAAAAAATGCGTTTTTGATGATTTTTGGGGAAATGAAGGCCAAAAATTCCGGAAACGGCCTGCCACGAGAAATTTTTCACACTCCATGTACGGCATCGGAAAAGTGGTCAAAATTCCAAAATTTAGATTTTTCAGCCAAAAAAATGCGTTTTTGATGATTTTCGGGGAAATGAAGGCCAAAAATTCCGAAAAAGGCCTGCCACGAGAAATTTTTCACACTCCATGTACGGCATCGGAAAAGTGGACAAAATTCCAAAATTAAGATTTTTCGGCAAAAAAAAACTCGTTTTTGATGATTTTTGGGGAAATGAAAGCCAAAAATTCCGAAAACGGCCTGCCACGAGAAATTTTTTATACTCCATGTACGGCATCGGAAAAGTGGTCAAAATTCCAAAATTAAGATTTTTCAGCAAAAAAACCTGCGTTTTTGATGATTTTCGGGTAAATGAAGGCCAAAAATTCCGAAAACGGCCTGCCACGAGAAATTTTTCACACTCCATGTACGGCATCGGAAAAGTGGTCAAAATTCCAAAATTAAGATTTTTCGGCAAAAAAAAACGCGTTTTTGATGATTTTCGGGGAAATGAAGGCCAAAATTTCCAAAAACGGCCTGCCACGAGAAATTTTTTACACTCCATGTACGGCATCGGAAAAGTGGTCAAAATTCCAAAATTAAGATTTTTCGGCAAAAAAAAACTCGTTTTTGATGATTTTTGGGGAAATGAAGGCCAAAAATTCCGAAAACGGCCTGCCACGAGAAATTTTTCAAACTCCATGTACGGCATCGGAAAAGTGGTCAAAATTCCAAAATTAAGATTTTTCGGCAAAAAAACCTGCGTTTTTGATGATTTTCGGGGAAATGAAGGCCAAAAATTCCAAAAACGGCCTGCCACGAGAAATTTTTCGCACTCTATGTAAGACATCGGAAAAGTGGTAAAAGTTCAAAAATTAAGATTTTTCAGCCAAAAAAAATGCGTTTTTGATGATTTTCGGGGAAATGAAGGCCAAAATTCCGAAAACGGCCTGCCACGAGAAATTTTTCACACTCCATGCACGGCATGGGAAAAGTGGTCAAAATTCCAAAATTAAGATTTTTCGGCCAAAAAAAACGTGTTTTTGATGATTTTCGGGGAAATGAAGGCCAAAAATTCCGAAAACGGCCTGCCACGAGAAATTTTTCTCACTCCATGTACGGCATCGGAAAAGTGGTCAAAATTCCAAAATTTAGATTTTTCAGCCAAAAAAAATGCGTTTTTGATGATTTTCGGGGAAATGAAGGCCAAAAATTCCGAAAAAGGCCTGCCACGAGAAATTTTTCAAACTCCATGTATGGCATCGGAAAAGTGGTCAAAATTCCAAAATTAAGATTTTTCGGCAAAAAAAAACTCGTTTTTGATGATTTTTTGGGAAATGAAGGCCAAAATCGGCCTGCCACGAGAAATTTTCCACACTCCATGTACGGCGTCGAAAAAGTGGTCAAAATACCAAAATGAAGATTTTTTGGCGCAAAAAAAACGTGTTTTTGATGATTTTTTGGGAAATGAAGGCCAAAAATCCCGAAAACGGCCTGCCACGATAAAATTTCCACACTCCATGTACGGCGTTGAAAAAGTGGTCAAAATACCAAAATGAAGATTTTTTGGTGCAAAAAAACGTGTTTTTGATTTTTTTTTGGGAAATGAAGGCCAAAAATGCCGAAAACGGCCTGCCACGAGAAAGTTTCTACACTCCATTTACGGCGTCGGAAAAGTGGTCAAAATTCCAAAATGAAGATTTTTTGGCGCAAAAAAACGCGTTTTTGATGATTTTTTGGGAAATGAAGGCCAAAAACGGCCTGCCACGAGAAATTTTCCACACTCCATGTACGGCGTTGAAAAAGTGGTCAAAATACCAAAATGAAGATTTTTTGGTGCAAAAAACGTGTTTTTGATGATTTTTTGGGAAATGAAGGCCAAAAATGCCGAAAACGGCCTGCCACGAGAAAGTTTCTACACTCCATTTACGGCGTCGGAAAAGTGGTCAAAATTCCAAAATGAAGATTTTTTGGCGCAAAAAAACGCGTTTTTGATGATTTTTTGGCGCAAAAAAACGCGATTTTGATGATTTTTTGGGAAATGAAGGCCAAAAATGCCGAAAACGGCCTGCCGCGAGAAATTTTCCACACTCCATGTACGGCGTCGAAAAAGTGGTCAAAATTCCAAAATGAAAATTTTTTGGCGCAAAAAAACGCGATTTTGATGATTTTTTGGGAAATGAAGGCCAAAAATCCCGAAAACAGCCTGCCACAAGAAATTTTCCACACTCCATGTACGGCTTCGGCAAAGTTGTCAAAATACCAAAATGAAGATTTTTTGGCGCAAAAAAAACGTGTTTTTGATGATTTTTTGGGAAATGAAGGCCAAAAATGCCGAAAACGGCCTGCCACGAGAAAGTTTCTACACTCCATTTACGGCGTCGGAAAAGTAGTCAAAATTCGAAAATGAAGATTTTTTGGCGCAAAAAAACGCGTTTTTGATGATTTTTTGGCGCAAAAAAACGCGATTTTGATGATTTTTTGGGAAATGAAGGCCAAAAATGCCGAAAACGGCCTGCCGCGAGAAATTTTCCACACTCCATGTACGGCGTCGAAAAAGTGGTCAAAATTCCAAAATGAAGATTTTTTGGCGCAAAAAAACGCGATTTTGATGATTTTTTGGGAAATGAAGGCCAAAAATCCCGAAAACAGCCTGCCACAAGAAATTTTCCACACTCCATGTACGGCGTCGAAAAAGTGTTCAAAATTCCAAAATGAAGATTTTTTGGTTAAAAAAAACGCGTTTTTGATGAATTTTTGGGAAATGAAGGCCAAATATCCCGAAAACGGCCTGCCTCAAGAAAGTTTCCACACTCCATGTACGGCGTCGAAAAAGTGGTCAAAATTCCAATATAATATCATACTGTCAGTGGGTTATCTGCATTTTAAGGATTAGTTTTTATTTTGTCAATAGAGTGCATTCCTGTCCTCAGTGCAATCATCCTGTCAAGTGTTATGTCAGTTTGTTTTCTGTAATCTCATAATACTATCAGAATATGACCATACATCACTCATCATCATATGTTATGTCATTACTGACTGGATTTAGATACCTTTTTTAAATACCAATATAATAAAAGTGAGAATATGTTTTGTATTTTTCTTTTTGGTGGACTGTTTTCTCCAGCCAATTTCACAGAACAAGACAACAGAAAATCCCCCATTTCAAACATGCATTTTATAAGAGTTTCATATTGACTTCTGTTCAAAATAAGATATTCTGTACCTAATTTTAGTGATTTTCTAAAATTTAGAAATAAAACATTTGATAGCTATGGTGGCTGAGATAGTTTGAGATGCTGAGGGGATCAATGTTGATTTATACACATGAAAACATTTGTTTGAATCATTTTATTTACAAAAAACAAATTACTTGAGTTCTGAGACATCTTTTAAAATTCTGTCTATTTAAACTAAACAAAATCATTCTAGCTAAAGATCAATGCCTGAGTCCTGCTGATTGTTAGTGTAGTTATTCCCAAAAATGTTTTTCTAGTACGCTCTATCCCTTCTTTAATCGTGACTTTAATCTTTTTTCTGATTTTTACTTCAACTTTAAATCAGTAAATTGTAGTTATTTTCATACAAAGCAATTATCTTGCACCATGTCATTTTTTTGGGGTTCAATTGCCTTTTTTTGGTGGGAGAAACAAACTTTAGAAGACACTAACATTAAACCACATTTTCATCAGTGTTGGAAGGGACATTATTGCAAAGTAGAAGGCAAGGGACAGAGCGGAGGGGTGGGTCCTTCTTCATATTCAGTTCATAGGGATGGATGGCACAGGTTACGTCAATACCAAACATTCAATCAATATCTTCGCTGTTATTGGATTGTCATGTTTTACTCTCAAAGGATGGTTACTCTCAAAAAGAAAATGCCATGGAATATCTGGATGAAATCAATATTGGCCAACTGTAAAAAAATAGTAATTTTTGATAAAATATAAAGCAAAAAGGAAAGCATTTGAATGTAGGAATTAAAGGAGAACTGAATCTTTAATACGGAGAACAACAGCACAGCCAACCAACCAGAATTTGATCCATATCTCAGTGTGCTTTTATTAAGTGCTTAGAAGTGCCTGACAGTGTTTGATATTTCACAAGAACAACAATGAATAGATTTTAAAAATTAAATTTTATTAGATATTTACAACTTTCTTTAAAAAATAGCAAAAGTCCCAACATATCCCTATGCACATCCCAACCTATCCCAATGCACATCCCAGCCTACTACAATACAGATTCCAACCTACTGCAATGCATTTGTAAACATACATAAAATATGATGACTTTATACAGAAAACAAAGATGAAATTTTCATATTGGGGATTTAATTAATCAATATGCCTCAAATGTCCGGAAAGTTAAATATCATATATTAAAAAATCATGATCAGTGTGAAAGAGGTTGAAATATTTTAATATGGTTTTCATGATTTCTGGTGATTTGTTGAAAAAATATTTATGTGACATGAGATGTGTTGAATTGATTATGAGATTGCCCTTATTAACACAGGCAGGATATTGTTTTAAAAAAAAATTATTAAATGGTTAAATCAGATTTGTGACCTGATTTAAGCAGAAGTTACCTGTAATCCCCATCTGACTTGGTTTATTCATACTGTCTATGTTGACCTGATATATCATATCACTTGATATAATATTGTGAGTATGCAACTTTTGTCAAATTTTAAATAAAGATGTAAATATCAAGTAAAATTTAATTATTTTTTGTTTTCCTTTTGTCTGAATATCTCGGCTTGCCCAAAATAGTTTTATACAACTAAGTGTAGTTTTAGCGAGAATAAATAAATACATTGACTTTGACTTGAGCTGTTATAGTAGATGATGAACAATAAATCGTTAAAAAAATTGTCCCCACTCTATATGACATTTTACAATGTGTTCTCTTTAATGACAGATGAATATGAAGCAAATAAATATTAATAAATTATCATGTTCCATATTTGTCAACCACATGTCAATTACAAATTAATGTTTAAATTATGATGTAGTATCTCAACTATTATATCTCTTTACCTGACATATCAGCTTTCAGCTTTCTTGACAAAATCCCCCATGACATGTACTACATGTCTCCAATATACATTGATTTAAAGCTACATAAAATAGGAAACTGAAGTTAGCAAACTCTTTATTTCACAGTTTTTGAATTGGTTGACATTTACTACTTATATCCCTGAAAACAGATTTTGGAACACGCATTACATTTGACACTACATTACATTTAATTTTCTACATTTACAAAAGCAATTCAATTCTATGCTTTGATGTGCATTTACATTCCAGCATACAAGCTGTATATGTACAATCCCCACCCAACATGTCTACAATACCCACCCAACATGTCTACAATACCCACCCAACATGTCTACAATACCCACCCAACATGTCTACAATACCCATCCAACATGTCTACAATACCCACCCAACATGTCTACAATACACAGACAACATATGTATATTGTATTTATTTCATGTAAAGAATCATAAGATACAGGTTGTGCTCTGCATTGTTTTTGGCACTGCATTGATTTAGCTTCATAGAGATGTATCTTAACCCACCCTGTACTTGTATTGAATCATGTGTTTTCATAAAAAAATAAAATCTCAATATAAAATGCTATCTTAATAAATGTTGTTTCCATTTTGTCAAAATTAAAGCTTTTCTTTGTTATACAATATGTAGGTTCAGTTCCAAGTTTGGGGAAGAAGTGTGAAATGTAAGTCCTTATGTGTATGAAGTTTGTTACTTATTCACAATTCAGTATTCAGATTTTTTCTTAATATTTTGTTACTTTGATAGACCAATATGTCATATCAACAGTTGTTGTTGAATTGAGTAACATCAATTTTTGCCACAGAACTATGTATATGCTGATTCTCAATGAACATGTTTGTACTGTAAATATATTGCTCCTTTATGAACAAATAAATATCTTATTTTAGACAATCTTGTGTTTTTCTTTCTTCGGGAATCTGATTTCTACCAAGTAATAGAATAATAATGGATTCACGATACGACAGATACAAATCTTAAAACTTGTGATCTTGATTCTCATTGGCTGATATTTATCATGTTATTCAAAATGGCAGCCTCCCCTGCAACTCAATGATAGCTATTAGATTTTTTTGAAAGGTGGGGATGCATAGTTTAATAGGAAACGAGAGAAAATTTACCAAAACGGAAATTTAACAAAGCAGGCTAAATGTTTGTAAGATTCATTACATCAAACAAAAATCAATAAGATAAACTTCCCAAAAATACTAGAACAAATCATTTTTTACTTTTAAAATTTATAACAATTGTTGGGTTTATCACACATACATTGTACACTCTGGTTCTCCACTTTGATAGATGACAGGATTTGATGAGAGGTGAGTTTCAATTTTACATATTAATGTTTCATTCATCAAACTTAAACCTTAGTTGTATCTTATAAAGATCTTAATATGGTGTAGTTGTTGGTGACCTTGAACTATATATCAAGGTCATGTGACCAGATCTCTGAAAACCCTGTGATCACAAAGAATTGATAACAAAGCTAGTTTTACTGAACTGAAAACATGATGCAACTGGATGCATCTTACCAATGACTTGAATTGTGGTGCTCCTTAGTGACCTTAACCTACATAGATAGATACATAGTGACCTTAACCTGCATAGAAAATATAAAAAATGAAATCACTTAATACAGCAAACAAAGATGTAATCTTAATATTGGGTTTTATTTGACAAATATGCATGTCAGAACATGTGAAATGGAATTGTTTTCAGCAAACACAGAAAATATAAAAAATAAAATGAATTAATACAGAAAACATTAATACAGAATGTTATCTCCATATTGGTGCTTTATTTGTTCCAGATTCAAGACATTTCAACAATGTACATCAAAAGATTTTCACTTCATGCAAGTTCGGTTCCATCCTTAGGACAAACCTTGTATACATTTAGGATGGTTCAGCTTAAATGTGTTTAAAACCCATATTTTCCACCTATTCCTAAACACCTATACTGAGCCAAATTTGGAAATGTAGGATGTATATCGGAGACATGTTGGATGTGTATTGGAGGCATGTAGGATGTATATTGGAGGCATGTAGGATGTATATTGGAGACATGTAGGACATATATTGGAGACATGTAGGATGTGTATTGGAGACATGTAGGATGTATATCAGAGACATGTAGGACATATATTGGAGACATGTAGGATGTATATTGGAGACATGTAGTATGTATATTGCAGACATGGAGTATGTATATTGCAGATATGTAGGATGTGTATTGTAGACATGTAGGATGTGTATTGGGGACATGTAGGATGTATATTGGAGGCATGTAGGACATATATTGGAGACATGTAGGATGTGTATTGGAGACATGTAGGATGTATATCAGAGACATGTAGGACATATATTGGAGGCATGTGGTATGTATATTGGAGACATGTAGTATGTATATTGCAGACATGGAGTATGTATATTGCAGATATGTAGGATGTGTATTGTAGACATGTAGGATGTGTATTGGGGACATGTAGGATGTATATTGGAGGCATGTAGGATGTATATTGGAGACATGTAGGATGTATATTGGAGGCATGTAGGATGTATATTGGAGACATGTAGGATGTATATTGGAGACATGTAGGATGTGTATTGGAGACATGTAGGATGTGTATTGGAGACATGTAGGACATATATTGGAGACATGTAGGACATATATTGGAGACATTTTGGATGTGTATTGGAGACATGTAGGATGTATATGGGTGACATGTAGGATGTGTATTGGAGACATGTAGGATGTATATTGGTGACATGTAGGGTGTATATTGGTGACATGTAGGGTGCATATTGGAGGCATGTAGGATGTATATTGGAGGCACGTAGGATGTATATCGGGGTAAGATGGGATGTTTATAAGGGTAGGTTGGGATGTATATCAGAGTACATGTAGGTATGGAATTTACATATTAGACGTAGAACTTGAAATTATTCTTATGCGTGTTATTTACATTTGGCCAAAATTAAAGTAAATCAAGGATATATAAGTGTATGCTACTTTTGCTAATTTTTTAAGAAAGATGTAAATATCCAATAAAATTTATTGTCAAATGAAAAAATAAATATTGAAAAAATTAACAAGATAAGAATATACAATATTTTGGACAAAATGCAAGTTAATATTTTCTGATTAACTAAGACTCTTTTTTCGATATGATCTGATGTGCATAGCAGTCAAATAAACCCCAATATGTTGATTGCATCATTCTTTGTTTTCTGTATTAATTAATATACATTGTAGACATGCAGGATGTACATTGTAGACATGCAGGATGTACATTGTAGACATGCAGGATGTACATTGTAGACATGCAGGGTGTACATTGTAGATAAATATAATGTACATTGACTAGGATTGGGCCTGTGCTATGTATTCCTGTGTCATTTTATGTTTGATTCTTTGGTAACTTTAATACGAAATTGACTGTAAGAGTACAAAATAATTAACCAATATGTTTTATTTTGTGTGCTCATGGAATAGAAGTTTACAAATGATGAGAAATGCAACAATACACATTTATGTGATATGTGATATAATTTAAGCAGGAGTTAGCTACCTGATTTATCCTTAGGTATATATATTGACTTCATATTATCTCATATCACTTGATATGTGACAATAACTGTTCAGGAAAAGGACTCTCTTAATTTTCTAATGTGTGAATATCAAATGACGTTGAGTGATGCATGGTGATCATCTGTTCATACTAACTGGTGCCGATGAGTGATGCATGGTGTCTTTGTTGAAATGTCCTGCATGTGATGACACAATGACACATCAAGTATGGGATGGAAAGTTGACACATCCAGTTTGGGATGGCAAGTTGACATATCCTTTTTGTGTATATGATGGCGATTTGACAAATCCTGTATATTCTGGCAAGTTGACACATCCTCCAATTTATCCTGTGTCTTCTCTTACTTTTGTCCTGAAATATATGCAATAAAAAATTAAAATATTAAAATATTCATATGATTTTCACAAACAAAATTTAACTTATCCTCAAAAGAAAATTCATGAATTCTCTGTCAGGATATTTGGTTAAGGATTTTTACTACTGAGAAAGCCAAGAACATTTTTAATTAAAGCTTTTTATGTAAAATTCCTTGTTACTCTGTAAAATAATTCAGACATTTTTATGAGAGGGCAAATCCTATGAGTGCTAGCTCGACATGTCTCCAATACATGTACTGCATGTCATTTTTGTTAAAAACGACTGACATCACTTTAAATTATAACATTGAATACTCAAGTTAATCTATGATTCAAGTTGAGTGATGCATTGGGATCTGCACATACTAGCTGGTGATGTTGAGTGATGCACGGTGATCATCTGTTCATACTAGCTGGTGATGATGAGTGATGCATGGTGATCATCTGTTCATACTAGCTGGTGATGTTGAGTGATGCATGGTGACCATCTGTACATACTAGCTGGTGACGTTGAGTGATGCATGGTGATCATCTGTTCATACTAGCTGGTGACGTTGAGTGATGCATGGTGACCATCTGTACATACTAGCTGGTGATGTTGAGTGATGCATGGTGATCATCTGTTCATACTAGCTGGTGACGAAGAGTGATGCATGGTGACCATCTGTCCATACTAGCTTGTGATGTGGAGTGATGCACAGTGATCATCTGTCCATACTAGCTGGTGACGTTGAGTGATGCACGGTGATCATCTGTACATACTCGCTGGCGATATTGTGTGAAGCATGGCGAGTGGGGCACAGCCACAGCTTATCCACATTTATTCCTAAAAAAGATGATATGATCAACAAAACATTCATTTTTGGTGACATAGTAACATCTGCAGCATCTTATATTATTACTTATGTCATGAACTACTGTAATTCCACTAAATTTGTGTCTGCAATTGCAATACATACCGACTGACACTTCAGTACAGTGATCATCAGTTCATATTGTTTGTACATAAATCTGAAGTCATGCTCAAATTCTTGTTTAAAACGTGGCAATTTCATTGAAAGAATTATAATAAATTCCTGTCTGTTAAATTGGTTGTAAAACTGACTGACACTTGTTAAAATTAACAAGGCATACTCCAGTGGTTTATTCCTGCCTGCAAAGTGTTGTCATATTGGTTGTAAAACTGACTGACACTTCTTAAAACTAACAGCAACGTATACTTACATAGGTAAACATCGTATATGACAAGAATTAGATGCCTTATCACGCTCCAAAAGGTGGAAAATACATCGAAAATGGGAAGATTTCTGCTATCTGCTTAATTCCTGTCTGCAAAACGTGTTGACAAAGCCATTTTATACCACGTGATTGGAAGCAGCCAATGAGAGGCATTCAGTGGATTTTGTTAGAAGCGCTCTGATTGGCTGCTTTTTATCTACGTCAGAGACCGGATACGCGCTAGGAACCAATCAAAAAACCGGAAACGCGCTGTGGACCAATCAGATTCTAGCATGTTCTGCGCATGCTTGCGCGCTAGATACTTATCCCTAGAATCTGATTGGTTTTAATATGACCCGAATGGCCCCTCATACGAATGGCCCCTCATAAACGACGAACAAATCGATTTTGCAAAAATATTCTTGATATATTTTGAGCTGTCATTGTTAGATCATGACGATCTATACATCGAAACCGGGTGAGAAGAAGGAGGAGAAAGAAACAGTACAGGCACAAGTGTACACAGATGTTCTGGTGAGTAGTATCAGATTTATGAGGACAATACTTGTAGAGAAATCTGCCACAGCTTGACAAGGACATTTTGTAATGTTTGTGCAATGTTTGTTTTCGCTTCATCTACGTCTACATCTATAAGTTTACTCGGCAAAACCGATTGACATCCCGCCAAAAATGCAAGATTGCACTATACCCAAAGACATCGGGAAAATAGACTTGAAATCCACTGTTTCTAGAAACACAATGCACTGCCCATCATATTGAAGTTTCCCCAGTAATTCTCGCTATCTGCTCTACCATAGGCCCCCTGCCAGTCTCTCCAACCAATGATTAAATATAGTGGAGTTGTACAGATCTGGTTCCGGTAAAGTTGTACAGTTTCGGTGTGTACTTTTCAATGGGGAAAAAAAACAACATGGAGACCGGCAATCGGCCTATATACGCTGCATTTTCTGAGCGCTGCGATCGTATTTGACCCAATTCTTTGCACACGGCACATCAGGGAACAGCGGCGACAGCTTGTTTGGGGCATTGTCGCCTCTGCCTTTCATCTTTCCATCTTTGTTTTTGTCAGTTTTGCCTCCGCAATGTTGACATAAATTACGTAGATTGCAATATACTTATATGAAGATTACACATCAAACACTCAATAGCACTGACATTAGCTTGTCAATGTATGATGTCAGTCTGAAATTTCCCTCCCATCTTGAAGCAAGGTGGGCGGAAGTTTATAACGCAACATCTTTCCCGTCATGCATTGCTCTCTCGTGCCAATCCCGTCATTTTTTCACGGACCAGCTAAAAAGCCGGGAGAGCAGATAGCGAGAATAAAACTTGACTTCCGGCGATTCAATGTTGCACTTATGACCAATGTCATCGTCTTTCCCAGTCATAATGTCTTTAAATGCAAATCCGGGGGTTATCTGTAGCGTTTTTTCATCACTTTTTTACCCGATATTAAACATGACAACGTGAAATGGCATTTAGGAGAGTCCAAGTGATGACGTCATGGAAACACAAAGGGAGATACATAATATGACGTCAGAAGCCAGACTGCATTGTTGAGCTCCAGATTGTTGCTGCCACTGCCGTGAATAAACTGACCCACTTTCACGTCATTGCGCAAACTCGTAAACAATGGCAAAACGATGCTGAGATCAAGAAAAGACAAAGAAATATTTTCAAACAGGACTGACATCTTATGTTGACATAAAAGGGACATAATTGTTTGGTTGTTAGTTGCCGGAAGTCAAGTTCTTACAGAGTCGGGACTTAAATTGGATGGGCAGTGCATGGTATTTCTAAAATCAAAGGATTTCAAGTCTATTTTGATGATGGCTTTGGGTATAAGGGGTGTAGCTGGTCGATGGTCCATACTACAGTGACCGGCAGCCAGATCCGGACATTTTCATGTTTTTCACTCCCGATTTTCACAAAACCTTTCAAAACTGGATAAAAACTGCTCATGCCAATAGAAGATCGTCAGTCTTAAAGGCCTGTGGAGTAAAAATCATACACGTGCAATATTTACAGAATTAGCAGGATATTCACGCATTCAGTAAACCTGCATATTGTCCGAGTTCACATTGAGTTATACGGTGATGTTGGTTACGTCACCACTTCTGACATCATTTGACAGTTACACCATCACTTGTGCCGTGAAAACAAATGAACACTTCTAACATTTTGAAAGGTACAGGAATTGCAAGGTGACGTATGAGACCTGACATTCAGCTCAATTGCAATTAGTACAGGCAAAGTTTGCTTGATGTTTGACCAAGTTAAATATGTCCGAGTTTCGGACAGTTGCCGGTCACTGTAGCTGCTTGACACGAAAGTTTATACTTAACCCCTAAAGGACTAGCCTTTCTAAATTTTGTTGATTGACAGGACTAGCCAATTTAAACCAATTGTTTGTTGAAATGGTGTCAGAGCCACAACAATGTTCATTTGTTTGTTTCCTAATTGTTGGTTGGGTCACTGACAATTGGTGGAGTCAGCCCCAGCACTCTCAGCGGGATGCCATTCTGTTTTGCACATTTTGGTCTTTGTCAATAAATAAATAATCTGATAAAGCATGAACAGTTATCTGTGTGCGCTTAAGGCAACAAGTGAAGTCGGCCCCCAAGAAAAGTCGGTAACAAGCCTTAAGTCGGCTCCCGAGAGAAATCGGCTCCTACGAGAAGTCGGCCCCCAGATTTAGGTGGCTAGAATATCAAGTTACCGGAAGAAAATTAACGGCTACCGTGGGTACCTAGGGTTAGTTAATGACCTTAGGGTCAAATAGCCTTCTTGAAGGAGATTTCATGAGTTTTGAGCTGTTACAGAGTACCTGGGGCCGGCTTCTCTTGGGGGCCGAGTTCACCTACTCACGGCGGGGCCGACTTCATTTGGGGGCCGACTTCACTGGTATTTGAGAAGTCGGCCTCCAAGAGAAGTCGACCCTGAGAGAAGTCTGCCCCAGATTTATTTAGCTATCAAGTTATCAAGTTACCAGAAGGAAATTAACAGCTACAGAGGGTACCTTGGGTTAGTTAATGCCCTAAGGGTCAAATAGCCTTCTTGAAGGAGATTTCATGAGTTTTGAGTCGTTACAGAGTGACCAGGGATGACTTGATTTGGGGGCTGAGTTTACTGACCCACGGCGGGGCCGACGGTACCTGGTCAAAACAACTGCGATAACAAATGGGCCGCGCTATTGAAATGACACATTGGACAGCGGTCAAGTATCTGAATTTGGATATTTTACCAATGTAAAATATCTTAAAGTGTCATCTGCCAATCTTAATATTAATAAGCTACTTTCCGCCGTAATTAGACCTACTGTCCGGCATATAATTCTGTGAATATTCTCACTTTTCACCTACTGTATTTACTCGTGTATAAGACGAGGTTTTTGTCCACAAATCCTTAGTTAATGGGGGGTCGTCTCATACACGAGAGCAACCTGTGGACGAGGATTTACGCCCAAAAATTTCGGCACTATGAGTTTTCATTACGAACATTCTTATTTTCGAAATAACGAATATCGGACATCGCGGATCGTTTTAACTGTCTTATACACGAGTATATACGGTAAAACGTAAATTCGATGTTCGTATTTTCGAAATAACGAATATCAGACGTAGCAGATTGATTTTAATTGCGTTTTAAATGATAAATAAAGGTATTATTCGAGAACAGAACAAAGCCATCAATCCATTTAAAACGCAATTAAAATCGATCCACGTGTGAAAGCATTTCTGTCAAAAAGGGAAGACACGACTCAAAAGCAGTGGAAACGATGACGAAATGCAAAACTGTGAACGCTGATAATTGAAATCAGTGGAAACAAAGTCAGAACAAAGCATGTGACCATTGACTTTGTAGATTTGCCAGAGAATTGCATTTTAAATGATAAATAAAAGTATTTACCCAATATTAACACAAAATACGCTTTGCAGGTCGAGAACAGAACAAAACATTCATCCATTTAACATGCATTACGCAATACGAGGTCGTCATTTTAAAAAGCGGGAGTGACGGGGACAAGCTCTTATTTTTGGCCCGAAAACAAATGGAGTGTATCAACTCGCATTGAAATATTAATATATTGCGCAACGATGGATCCCTGGCTTCTCTGCGTGTTGGGCACATCAAATTTACCGTGTTCCGCACATCGAATTAACGTTTTACTTTGAAACGATGAAATAACAGAAATCGGACGTAGCAGATCGATTTTAGTTGCGTTTTAAATGATATATAAATATATTTACTTAATATTGTCACAATTACGCTTCTCAGGTCGAGAATAACAAAGCGTTTTCATTATTTATCATTTAAAACTCAATTAAAATCAATCCACGTGTGAAAGCATTTCTGTCAATTTCTCAAGATCGCCATTTTGAAAGGCGGGAGAGGCTCTTGTAACAGAAATCGGACGTAGCAGATCGATTTTAGTTGCGTTTTAAATGATATATAAATATATTTACTTAATATTGTCACAATTACGCTTCTCAGGTCGAGAATAACAAAGCGTTTTCATTATTTATCATTTAAAACTCAATTAAAATCAATCCACGTGTGAAAGCATTTCTGTCAATTTCTCAAGATCGCCATTTTGAAAGGCGGGAGAGGCTCTTGTTTTTGGCGTGAAAATAATCGTTAACTGGCATTGAAGTATTAATATATTGCGCAATAATGGATGGCTTTGTTCTGTTCTCGACCTGCAAAGCATAAGTTGTGATAATATTAAATAAATACTTTTATTTATCATTTAAAACGCAATTAAAATCGACCCGCTACGTGTGATGTCTGTTATTTCGTTATTTCGAAAATATGAACATGGTATTTACGTTTTACCGTATATACTCGTTTATAAGACCATTAAAATCTTGTTTCGTAAGCATATTTACATTTCACTTTTAATATGGCCGCCAAGCTTCAGCTGAAGCTTGAATGGTAGCAGAGCCGATATCTTGAGAAAAACCAACTCGTCTTATATTCGGAAATTGGTTTTTTTCAAGCAAAATAACCTCAATTTTGGGGGTTCGTCTTATACATGAGTCGTCTTATACACGAGTAATTACGGTACTAAGTAGGCCCAACATTAGAACTACGCATTCAAGTTTGGCGGCCATTTAATCTTCCAAAGCGTAAATAAAATGCATTTCTAAGCAAAGTTAAGGCTCACATATTCTCTAATTTACAATTGTAGGTAATGTACATTGATAAATTGCCCAGATTGAGCAGCTTGACCGCGGTTCAATGTGACAGTCAATAGCACGGACCACTTGCTATAGCGGTGATTTTGACCATAATTCGGGCCGACTACTATGGTATTCATGCTAAAGTAGAATCTTGCCTTCCCAATCTCCTACGTTGGCCACTATAGGTGGTGCCACGCATTCCGGTTAGGCAAATATTGACAGTACTGTGAAGCTCTTACTGATTTCCCATTTATTTTGGCTAGATTCCACAAAATTGAACAAAATATTTTTTATTTATATTAAAAGTTCACAAGGAATCTTAATATGTTAATATGTAAGTCTCGTGCTGCTCTGCACAATATTTGTTATCATAGGTGGTTGTTAATCGGTTAAACTGTAACATGTTGCTGTCAACATGGTCAATAGGAAGACATGGCACAAAGGTTACACATTGTTACAAAGAATCCCCTTCAAAGCCTGAGCTGGAAAAGAATGACAGAAAAACCCTTTGAACACAAAACTGGTACAAGGTTCAAATGGTTTTGAAGGGCAATGGTGTAAATTCCCTGACTTAAGTAACATGACCAACTTGTCACCTTGTTGCGACCATCACACATCAAAGACACTTAAGTTTTATTTATCTTGATGTCATATTTTCAGAAAGTTCTTTTTTATCATCATAATGTCTCACCAATTCCAAAACTGTTTCTGGATTTTTGGTAAGTAATGCAGTTTTGAAGATAGCTGCAAAAAAGTGTTTTTTTTTATTACATGTCAGTTGTTGACTCAAAATATTTTTTAGTGCCACCTGTGAGTGATCGATAATTGGGCACTTCCGGGAAGGAGAATATTCATCAGTAAGACTTGTCATTATTTTATCTTAAATAGCGATGTGCATATGTCATATTCTTACAAGATTGACAGGTAAGGGTCACATCTTTGACCATTCAATCAAAGTCTTCATACACTGATGCTTGAAGTTGAAAATTGATACATCGACCATCAAATTGACACAATTTTCCTTCCCCAAAGTGCCCTTTTTATCGGCTGCAGATAGGTGGATCTCCAAATTTTTTTCATGTCTGTAGGTGCCATGTCATTCAAACTTACAAAGAAATTTCATATTGTCTTTGTATAATTATACACCAAGGTGACAATTGAGTTGGTTATGTCACCTCAGTCCTGGAAAGATGGAGATAAGCATTCATGATTTTGCCTTTCAAAATCATGAAGCCACCTCGTGGCCAACAGCGGGTGACATATCAGGGCAGGAAGGCAATATTACTCTGCATGGCGAGATTGAGTCACTACTTCTGCCCCAATTCTCCTTCCTATCACCTGCTCATAGGTTGTGCAGCAAATTTTGTGAGAGTCCTTAACTGACATGTGATTTAAAGGGATTATCATCTCTCTTGTATGTTTTTAGCCAGAAAAGAAAGACAACCATGAAAATGAAGCTCTCTCTGGGCTTCCCCCAACATATGTCACCATGACAACCCCACGGCGAAGACGCAATAACTGTGCAAACATCTGTGTCTTGCTGACAGCCTTGGTTGTGCTTGCCACTGGGATCCTAGGTGGAATATATCTCTACAAACATTTAGCACACAGGGTAAATGAATATTAGATTATTTTATGTACAACAGGCCTGCCAAAATTACTTGTTTCTCAGTGCTGCCCTCCCCTATAATGGTACCTCTATAATTGGGTAAGCAAAAAGGTTCTAAGCACATGCCCAGCATGTATAATCATTAATAGGAAAGGTATGTATTAAGCCACAGCAACATTTTGATGAGAAGACTTTTTTCCTGACTGAAGCATTGAGTTTGACTTATCACTGAGCTAAAAATATGTAAACCTTTTCTCTTAATTAAATTAATCTTCATTTCACGACACAAAAACATTTTAATTACAGATCTAAAATTAGAAAGCATTATTTCTATTACTGACAATCAAAAATAGAGTCCTGAATATTTTTTCCTTTAATAATAATAGACATAGTTATGATTTCTTAAGTGTATTTGTTTTGAATTAGACCTTCCGGGGTTGGTGTAACGTACGTTACTACGAGTACCAAGATGATTACGTAGACAGCCCAAATGCAGAAGGCCACAGGTCTCAACATCACTATCGCCGCAACAAACACTATGGGCAGTTTGAAGAGCATGTGGAAATCGACAAGACTGATGGGAAATTCGAGAAAATAGATGTGCCTGAATTTGATGATTGTAAAAGGGCCACTGTTCTCCACGACTTTGAGAAGGTAAGAGCAAATACGATATTGAATTCAAGGCCAAATATAATAAATATTTTGTTTTGTTTAACCCTGCCATAGTTTACAGCTAAAGAGCAACGTGATTGAAACCATATTCAAGAGACTTATTACAATATCATTCAGATGAAGGGCTTCTTAACACCTCTCATGTTTATTGTCTTGCCCGTGACAGCTGTCGACGAAACTAAGATGTCACTTTACAAATGTCTGTCTGTCAATATTAAGATCTATGAGCTATATTGAGCTATAAAGCTGTCGGGTAGCAATATTAGTTACCCGGACGAAAGTCATGCTTCCGTGAACAGTCACACTTCACTCAGCAATTGAGTATTTTGCAGGGAAAAAATCCAAGCTTGAAACTTGGTGAAAATATGTATTATAATGTTGTCTAAAGGGGCTTGTTGAAAAAATCATGCTTGAGTGAGCAATCACGCCTCATTGAACACTTACGAAAGCTTCTTTTTTTTTTTTTAGCTCTATTGACTTCTTTGAAGTCACAGAGCTTTAGGAGTGGGGAACATGTCTGTCTGTCTCTCTGACAAACTTTTCTTTAGAAATCTTCTTCTCCAAAATACCAGTAATACATGTTTAATGTTTTATGCAAAGGTAGATGGGCTCGGCCAAGCGGTAACGGAGGGACAGCATCACTGAACAGCATAACATAACTGCATTTATTCCAGAAATACAAAATTATTAGAAATACTTAATTATTGTTTTTGACAAAGCCCACTGAACATTACAATATGCCAAAGTATTGAGGATCATACTGTAACAGTTTATGTATGGTATCAAAATATGTTTTCTGTAACGGAGGGACACTTTTGAACAGCAGCTTTGGAGTCATGTAGCAAAATGGGCTTAACATAAAGTTCTTATGAATATTCTTAAAAATCACTATATCAGATATCATCTACACATACCTAAGTTGTAAATACCAAAATATCAAGTTTATAACATTAACACTGTTTTATTTATTAAAGAAATATTGTCGTAACGGAGGGACAACAGAAAATAGTAACGGAAGGACACAAATGTTCAGTTGTAATCTTTTCAACAAGTAACTTCTGTAGAATACTGTATATGCTCTATTTAGGTGCTAACTCATTATGAACTTGACAGAATAAATTTACAGAATAAATTGAATGAAATAACATAAGTAACAAAGACCAAATACACACCACAAATGACAACTGGGTACTAAGGATGGATTATGGTCAAAATAACCATGTGACAAAGGTGACCGTGGTACTGAACTGCCACATTAGACAGAATTTGGACATTTTATGAATCTAAATTATCCACAAGTGTAAATTATCTTCAAGTTGGAGAAAATATGAGTTTAACAATGCTTAGAAATGCATACTATTTACGTTTTTGAAGACTAAGACTTAAAATGGATGCCAAGCTTTAAAGGTTAAGCTAATGTCCAGGCCTGAGTGGAAAGTGAAAATATTAACAGAAAGATATGACGGACATATGGTATAATGACGGCAGAAAGTAGCTGAATAAGATTAAGATTGGCAGCTATGTTCAGGTTTTATATAAGAGGAGGGAATATATAGCTATCAAATGAAATGCACATGCACTTGGTCCAGCGGGCCACTTCGTATCATGGTCATTTTGACCATGGTCATTTTGACCATGGTCATTTTGTTCATCATAAGGATGACACACACAACTCATTCCATTGCATCATCATGTTCTTAGCCTTGTGTTATCCTAACTGTAAGCCAGGAACACTGCATTATCCCTAAGAATGGATTTGTCAGGTAAATTAGACACTTTGACAAGATCAAACAGTTACATAGTGTCACAAGGAATCACACCTATCAAACAGCAATTGTGTTGTCTCTGATGGGACAGCTTGTGTACCCAGTGCAGGTCAGCTGGTGGCTTTCTTCCTCTGACTAAAGTACCAATGCAAACAAATATGATTTTTTTTGCCATAAACTCAGACAGTATTAAAAACCAGTGTTTATAATACATGAGTATGTAGACAGAGAAATAGAATTATGTTGATTGATGCATGAGTAAAAACATGAAATGTCTATTGTCTCTCAGGTGACAGACCACATATTAGCCAACCAATACATGTTTAACCAAATAAATTGTTTGTGTCCATTTCCACTTGACATAAACCAATTTAAGAAATAAAACTTTCTGGCAAATAACTGAAATAATAACAACTTGCATGAACCTGAACATTTGTCCCTCCGTTACTAGTAACGGAGGGACAGGTTTTCTTCATATAAAATCAACCAAAAATTAAATGAGTTTCATAAAGCATAGAGAAGGTTATGATACTTCACTATAAGCACCTTACTTCTAGAAAGTTTAACATTCCTTGTGATATGCATTATAGCATGAGGTAAAAAATTCAATATTTTTTGTAACAGAGGGACAAATTCATATTTTAAAGTTTTTCCCCCAAAACATCTTTAGACTTGTGTGCCAAGAATTTCACTTTAAATCATGATAACATAGCATCTCTACTTTATTAAAGTCCCATTTCCACTACTTTGCATGTGATTTCTAATAAAATACACCATATTTTCTAAATTGATAGAAAAATGACGACAGACAGCAAAATGACACCAACAAAATAGGGTCTTAAACAAATTGTGATTATTTCGCAACCAATAAGGGTAGAGAAAAAAATTAAACAGATTCAGAAACGACAGTTTTTAGTTTATAAGGTACAATTTAAAAGAAGCACATATTTTGAGTTTCACTTTTTCATGTTAATGTTCACTTCCCCTAGGCTGAGCCCAGATATAGAGGTGAAGATACAGATTCCTTCAAATCTTGGTGATGTCACCATTAACCTTGAGGCAGTGACCCTGAGGTCAAGAAATTTCATATCAGAGCATATCTGAGCAAATTAATACTTGGTATACAGAAATGTCTTGGGTCATAGCTTTGCCTTGTCATACTTTATTGTGGAAGCAGACTGTCAGTCAATTTTAAATGAATGCTGATAGATTCATAATTCAACCATATTACAAATATTTCTGGAGATTTGCAAGGTTGAAATTCACCCTAATTCTTGTATGTCATCTCCCGCCATTGTCACTATATAGACATTTCTTGTAACCTTTTGTCAGCTGGTCTCTGATTGCTAAAAAAAATGCTCTTTAACACTACCATTGTTTTGGCTGCTGTGATTGGTCAGCAAACTAGATGTGTGCATGACATAGTCATAGTTTTATTATTGGGGAAAGTAACCACACAACTTTTACTTGAAAACCCATAATACTGGTAAGGTTAATCAAGGTGATCAAGAACTTGATAGCAATCATTATCACAAACATGGAACAAAAGTTATTTAGTAATAATGACTTAATGGTGAAACATTTCTCAAATAACTGAAACAGGCTATTCCCTCTCAGACTTCCTGATGTATTTAGTACTCTATCAGTAGTAAACTGATTTGTCTCGTTAAAAGAATTGTGTATTCTGAGGCTACATCTTTACTCTCAGACATCAAACAGTTGCTAAGTCTTACAAGTTGCACAGCCATGTGTTATTGTGAAAGATCAATAAATGAGGTCAGAGTAGGGGAGGGTGCAGGAGAAGAGAATGGCCAGGGGAGAATGAATAATGAAGGGAATAGCATCTAGTAGCTTGAGATGAATCACACAGTTCAAGGCATCTTTAAGGGGAAACTATTGGCCAATCATCATGCACAATTCACCAAACAGGTCCAGAGTCTTTAGTCATACTTCAAAAGTCCTCAATCACCCAGACTCTGAATCAAAGGAGTTGATCAAGAATACAAAATAATGATTTTTTAAATAGGCAGGCTTGGCTCATAACATGGATTATATATTATTTTGATCGAAGTTTTAATCAAAGCTTGCGTAATATATGATAAAGGTATGTTTTAGATGGTTTTTAGCTCTGCCAAGACTTTAGCTTGCAGAGCTTTAGGAGGGGGGAAAATGTCTGTCCGTCTGTCTGTCAACATTTCTTTAAAAATCTTCTTCTCCAAAACTACCAGTACTATATCTTTCATATTTTATTTAGAGGTAGATATATAGGTGAACATTTAGATTCCTTCAAATCTTTGTGATGTCACCATTGACTTTAATGCAGTGACCTTGAGGTCACAAATTTTGTACTGAGCATATCTCAGCAACCACTTATTAGAGGAAATTAAAACTTGGTATGCAGAAATGACTTATGTTAAAGCTGTGCCTTGTCATACAATGTTAGTCATGTGATCTTTGACCTTGAAACATTGACCTTGAATTCAAAATTTGTGAACATACCACATCACAACCATTAGAAGTGAATTAAATGCACTTCATATCTGTTATATACCAACACTATGTTTAAAAATCTTCTTCTCCAAAACTACCAGTACTATATCTTTCATATTTTATACAGAGCTAGATAGAGAGTTGAAGATTCAGATTCCTTCAATTCTCAGTGATGTCACTATTGACCTTGGTGCAGTGACCTTGATGTCACAAATTTTGTAAGGAGCATATCTCAGCAACCACTTATAAGAAGAAATTAAAACTTGGTATGCAGAAATGACTTATGTTAAAGCTGTGCCTTGTCATACAATGTTAGTCGTGTGATCTTTGACCTTGACACATTGACCTTGAATTCAAAATTTGTGAACATACCACATCACAACCATTAGAAGTGAATTAAATGCACTTCATATCTGTTATATACCAACACTATGTTTAAAAATCTTCTTCTCCAAAACTACCAGTACTATATCTTTCATATTTTATACAGAGCTAGATAGAGAGTTGAAGATTCAGATTCCTTCAATTCTCAGTGATGTCACTATTGACCTTGGTGCAGTGACCTTGATGTCACAAATTTTGTAAGGGGCATATCTCCGCAACCACTTATAAGAAGAAATTAAAACTTGGTATATAGAAATGTTTTAGATCCTAGCCGTGCCTCGTCACACATTCTTAGTCATTTGACCATGACACATTGACCTTGAATTCAAAATTTGTGAAAATGCAACATCTCAAGCATTAAAAGTGAATAAAAACTAGTTCATATCTGCTATATATCAACACTCTTTTGAACAATATATACATTTTATACAGATTTGACCTTTGACCTTGATACTGTGACCTTGACCTTTGTATTAATGTGCAGGCCATAGCTCATGAACAATGAACTGGAAATATCTGTTATGTATCAACACTATGTCTAAAATAAAAATCTTCTCCAAAACTACCAGTAATAATATGTTTCAAATTTTATGCAGGGGTAGATATTGAGGTGAAGATTCAGATGCCTTCAAATCTTTGTGATGTCACCATTGACCTTAGTGCAGTGAACTTGAGGTCACAAATTATGAACGGAGCATATCTCAGCAACCACTTATTAGAGGAAATTAAAACTTGGTATACAGAAATGTCTTAGGTCATAATTGTGCCTCATCATTGACCTTGAATTCAAAATTTGTGTGCATGCAAATTCTCACAATTCTTTAAAAGTGAATAAACATATATCAATGTCCTTAAAGCTATGCTTATCATTGCTTTTTTGTAATGTTTTTGAACCTTTCTTCCTAAATGATCATTTAAATCCTTTTCAAGAGAAGACTTGAGCAGATGATGATTTTGACCAATCAAAATGCATGTTACATATCAAATTTGGCCCCAACTTGTTATCTTGATTCTCATTCGCTCTGTTTTTCGAAATGGCAGCCTCCTTGACAATTTAGTGATCTCAGTTCATGTGTTTTCATTCAAGTCAGCAGAGCTATCAACCCATGGGGTTATGTTTTAAGTTGGAAGCAAATATAGATGATGCCTTGCTTTGTAATACACAGACAAAAAGAATGATTACTTTAAATTGTGGGATTATTATTTTAATCTGATTTGACTTATATCAGGGCAAGATAGGTTTATAAATACTGAATCAATGAACGTGTATGTAGTAACATCTGTTTGGTCATGAATATTGCTGACCAAAGAAAGCCATGGAAGGCAGTGATTCCCATGATTCCATTTAGTCATTCTGATTGTTTCCACAAATTACCACAATGGCCCCATAGTGTTACTTAGGAATGTGTTTTATTTGCTCTCATGTCGTTATATTTCTTTTTTATTACACACCTCTGAATCCAATCAAAGAAATGCTTTCTTATAAAAGTGCATAATGTTTGCCAAATATATTTACGAATGGAGGCCAACTGATAGCTGGTACATTGGATTACACAGAAATGTAGAGATGTTGAGAATTTGATTGCAAAATCGTGCTGTGTCCTGAAATATATATTAATTATCCTATTTGCTTCTCAGTAATATGTTATAGTTGCTGCTTGGAAGATTTTTAATATCTTTTTCTGAGGACTGTAATGAATACCGTTTCCCAATAGAAGCAGATGATTGCAGTGTTAATTAGCTCCCACTACCAGAGCAGTGTGGGGGCCATGGTATTGGTCTCATGTGTGTGTATCTGTCAACAAATACTTCGACATTTTGCTATGTTATCACCTACCGTATTTACTCGTGTATAAGACGAGGTTTTTTTCCAAAAACTCTTAGTTAATGTTTAGGGGGTCGTCTTATACACGAGAGCAGTCTTATACTCGAGTATTTACGGTAAAACCTAAATACGGTAAAACCTAAATACGATGTTCATATTTTCGAAATAACGAATATCAGACGTAGCAGATTGATTTTAATTGCGTTTTAAATGATAAATAAAGGTATTTACCCAATATTATTGGTCTATTATTTGAAAACGCTTTGTTTTGACTTTGTTCTCACTGATTCCAATTATCAGCGTTCAGTTTTGCGTTTCGTCATTGTCTCCACGGCTTTGAGTCGTGTCTTCCCTTTTTGACAGAAATGCTTTCACACGTGGATCGATTTTAATTGCGTTTTAAATGATATATAAAGATATTTACCCAATATTCTCACGATGATTTACAGCCGATCGAGTGCGTTTTAAATGATAAATAAAATCATATAGCCAATATAAACACAAAATACGCTTTGCAGGTCGAGAACAGAACAAAACATTCATCCATTTAACATGCATTACGCAATACTAGCTCACAATTTTCACACCACATCAAAGGCAGAATTGAATTGTGCGATATATTTAAATAATAATTATTTTGCTTACAATACAATTTCGTTTTCGTGCTAAAAACAAGAGCCTCTTCCCGTCACTTCCGCCTTTCAAAGTTGCGACCACGTGTTGCAATTTAATTTGTGATAATATTGGGTAAATACCTTCATATATCATTTAAAACATATTATTTCGAAATGCTTTGTTTTGACAAATCTGCAAAGTCAATGATCACTTGAGTCACGTGGAGAAATTCTCAACATGGAGAAATTGTGATAAGTACATACCTTTATTTATCATTTAAAACGCAATTAAAATCAATCCACGTGTGAAAGCATTTCTGTCAAAAAGGGAAGACACGACTCAAAGCAGTGTAGACAGAAATGCAGCCTGAAATGAAACTTGGCCAGGCCAAACAAAATTTGCATAGCGCCAAACCCAGCTCTTGTATTTACCAGGACCACCCCCTCTGAATCTATATCCCGAAGCATTCGATCATTGCCAAAGAAAAGGGAGTGCAAGCAAGTCTTGGAAGAGCGCTCACAAATGAAAATGAGGCTTTCACTTTGGTGGGAAACTGATCATTGCAGGGCTCTCTTGCAATTCCAAAAAGACTGATGGTAGATAGATTAATTAAAATTATGCCATTCATGCCCTGTCAGTCCTCGTTGTTAATAAGATTGAACAGTTCAACTGGGCAGTCCTTTCATTTTAACTTTAAAATGGCAGACTAAAAATCCACAAAAAAAGTCAGCAGCTCACTTAGTTCAAAGCAGGGGAAAGCCCTGTAAATAGCTACTGGTATCTTGCAGGAGGTCACGTACACCAACACATTGGCCTTCCACTCCTGGGAAAAGTTATGCAGTTCACAGTTTTGCATCATGCATAGTTTCCACTGCTTTGAGTCGTGTCCACCCTTTTTGACAGAAATTCTTTCACACGCCAATATTATCACGGGGATTTACGGCCAATCGAGTGCTATAAACGATAATAATTAAAAGCGATATAATTAATATCTTTGGCTTATAATACACAAAGAAATATTCTACCACGTGTTGGTTTTGACACTAAGATCAAGGACATCACGTACATCATATTACTTTTTACTTCGTGGAGAAATACTCGACCTGCGAAACATAATTTGTGACAATATTGGGTAAATACCTTTATTTATCATTTAAAACGCATTTAAAATCGATTTGCTACTTCTGATGTCCAAACACTTTGTTTTGACTTTGTTTTCACTGATTTCAATTATCAGCTTTCACAGTTTAGCATTCCGGCATTGTTTCCACTGCTTTGAGTCGTGTCTTCCCGTTTTGACAGAAATGCTTTCACGCGTGGATCGATTTTAATTGCGTTTTAAATGGATTGATGGTTTTGTTCTGTTCTCGAACAATTTGTGATAATATTGGGTAAATACCTTTATTTATCATTTAAAACGCAATCAAAATCGATCCGCTCTGATATCCGTTATTTCGAAAATATGAACATCGTATTTACGTTTTACCGTATATACTCGTGTATAAGACGGCTAATATCTTATATTTTAAGCATATTTACGTTTCACTTTTAAAATGACCGCCAAGCTTCAGCTTAAGCTTGAATGGTAGCAGAGCCGATATCTCTTGAAAAACCAACTCGTCTTATATTCGGAAATTGTTTTTTCCAAGCAAAATAACCTCAGTTTTGGGGGGTCGTCTTATACACAAGTCGTCTTATACACGAGTAAATACGGTATGTTAGTTGCAGACTCAAACTTTCAACCACACATGCACCTCTTGAATGCCCACAATTGATATTCTTAAACATGACCTTGACATTTGTTTCCAAGGTCACAGACTTCAAAATATCACCAACATGTATTTTTTTGTGAAATGACCTACTTATGAATTTTAAGTGCTGAACATAGCCACTGACTAAGCAAGATTTACCACGACTGTGTGCAAGGAGAGAGTAATGCTAACTTCCCTCTTTTCAAATGACTTAAATAAGATGGAATTTGTTATCTTATATTAATTTTAGGATGAAAGGATATCACACTCAACATGGGTTCATTTGAAAACTCTAAAATGGCAATCATCTGTTCTTTGAAATGCCTCCAAGTGATTTACATTATTGGTTTCAGTGATGAAATTTATGCTTGGGTGACCACTTTACCAAGCAGCTGGTAAGAGCAACTACAGCGCGTCAGTTGCCTTGTTTATCTTGTGCAGTTTTAAAAATCTGAATTAAAGTAATTTGAGAATTAGGCTCATTTCATTTTTTTGGTATTTTTTTTAAAGAAATATAATTATATAATATTAGTATCGCAAATGGTTGGTTTCAAGACAGCATTATTTCTATCAAAAATTTTCTCTGGCTTTTTAAAGCTTCAAGTGATAGTAGCCCTGCTTCAAACACTGAAGAAATGGAGAGTCAACTCACTCTCCATTTCAAAATCCCTGTCTGATGGTGGTGAAATAGGTGACTAATAAATTTGATGTTTGACTGCAAGATGCCTTACAAGTGTCATTAAATGCACAAGGAATGAATCATACCATAGTTCAGACAATCTTAATGCTGCAAGATGATTTAATGGTCTTGTCTGGATGATATCATGTTACTTATGGCCGCATGCAGGAGGAGAATATTCCCAGAGGCAGGCACTGAGAATACACAATGAACAAGCCAAGAACCTTCATAAATGTTTATCCTGTATAATATGAATAGAGTTCCTGTAAGTCAGGGTATAGAGCCTCATGCTGATTATTCATTGGAAATATTTATCATGAATTTTCAAAATAATAGGAATGACCTCTCTGAGATGTCAATCGTTCCATTGGAACACAACTAAGATTGTTAATTGCATATAGTAAAGAATGCAAACTGGTGTAATAGGTATTCATGCAGATGCAAGACTGCTTGAATGGGCCATGCTGCCACCTGGTGTGATCAGATATGCCATGCATGATTGAACTTTGTTACTACTCTGAGATGAGCTTGCACATTGACAGATTCCTGTACATTTCATTTTTTTTCAACCAGTTTATTCCACCTATAACTGTATTTTTATCCTTCTTAAGATCCCAAATTTTTTTTTTCTGTATGCGCATTTGTTGCCAAAATAGTAATGCATTCTCTTTACAGCATACAGAATGGCAGTCATTATATCTGCTGTCATGTCCACAAACCTATTCCAGCATCCATTGCACTTGGCACAAGAGACACCTGGTAGATCAAAATGTTGAAACTCAAGCAGTGAGAATTCATCTGCATTTGAGTTTTGGAAACTCAAGCAGTAAGAATTTGCCTGCATTGTGATAAAAACAACTGCATTGTGATGAAAATAACTGAAAAAAACAGATTTCTTTTTGCAGCAAAGACAAGCTTGAGGACATTATTATGAAGAGTCATCTTGAATATAATTATTTCTATTAACAAATTGCTAGGGATAATGTTATTTTTGATAATAGGTATAATGTTATTTTTGATAATAGGTATAATCAACTATGTAATTGTGCTTCTCCAAAACAATAAGAAATGCAACTCACTATTGAGGTACTTCCTCTAAGTAATCACCCTGTCTCTCCTATATCCGTTCTTCTGTCCATCCTACCTTCCCTCCACTTCCATGTTCTTTAAGGTTCATTTGTGTATGATCTCTTTCAGCACCCTTAAGATTATGGATTAAAGTTGGCAACCCATTATAGTTGGCATACCCATAATGGGTCAGATCAAAGCAGATCAAAACATACCCATAATGGGTCTGATCAAAGCATACCCATAATGGGTCAGTTCAAAGCATACCAATAATGGGTCAGATCAAAACATACCCATAATGGGTCAGATCAAAACATACCCATAATGGGTCAGATCAAAGCATATCAAAGCATACCCATAATGGGTCAGAGTCTGCTCGAAAAGTTTTCATTATCGCAATTATCACATCAAACCAGAAAATAAATCGACCCACCACTAGGAATGAGGCAGGGGCCTAAGACTGTGACAGTGTCTATAAATTAGATCAGACAGCAGAGTACGAGTGCACTTAGCAGACTGCAGAATAAAAGAACAAAAGCTAGGTCATTAGGTCAGAGATTAACCTTTTACTATGGCATTTGTAGTGCAATATAGACTCTATAAAGGAATCTGCCTCTCGCCATATCTACTATTATTGTTAACACCACAGGTTATTACAGTACCATTTGTCATAAGGTAATCTAGTTTTTCTTCAGCATTTAAACTTTCACTGCTCTGTTTATGATTTGATTGCAAAGTCTGGCTGGAAGTTCCTGGTGTCAGCAAAGCATATTTTATATTGGGCCCCAGCCTTGTTTATATTTTATTGTAAAAAATGAAAGTTTTATTTTCACATTCAATATTTAAAAAAAAATCTCTGTTGTTTTTAGAATCTGACAGCCATTGTGGACAAGGATCACTTCAGATGTTTTGTAATGCCACTCAACCGTACGATGGTAAAACCTCCAAAGGACTTCTGGGATATGCTAAGCAAACTTAGCGTAAGTACATATGAGCACACTCTTTGAGTACTTTGCTGTGTAATTGTGTAATATGATTTGTGCAAGTTTAGTTAGATTTGACAATAGTATCTTATCAGGAATACCTCTTTTAACAGTGTACATTTGTGGCCCTAGCTACCTCTATGTAAAATGTCATGTGCTGTTTGAAAGAATATTTTACATGTTGTTCAGATCTTCTGCAACCACAATCTTCCTCTCGAGTGCTCACTGAATCCCATTCTTGGAGACCTTTCTCAGCCTGGAATGCTTTACATCAGTCTTGAGCTGGCAGGCCTCCATTGGGATTTTAAGTTTTGAAGACTAGGGTTCTAGGTTGCCTTCATCTCAGCTTATGATCTTGCACTCCTGATGCCTTTGTGTCTAAGGATCTGTTGGGTTTCTACTCTGTATTTCTATATTGTTTTCATGCAGTGTTAATTGAGACTTTTTTAATGACTTAACCTCTGTTATAAATATTTCATTCAACTTTACAAACATTTCCATGTTCAATTAACAAATATCAATTAACCACAAATAATGTTTTATTTGGTAAACATAGGGGGTTTCAATTAATGGTACAAATTTTTCACCTCTTTTGCAGTCAGACTTTAACATGTTGGTAAAATTTGAAATTGATTGAAAGCAATTTTCTCGCTTTAAAATAAGGAATGTGATTCAGATATGATATATATGAATACATTATACAGATTGGTGGTGTGGAACTCGGAAACAATTTTATTGGCCCTTTTGCAAAAAGGATCTGGAAGACTCATTAACACCAAAAGTCATTAGCGTAGAAACCACCCAGTAGTTTTACTTAACAAATCGCAGAGTGTATAATTAATTTAACTATGATCACAGAAAAACATGTTTGGGTTATAATTTGACCATAAGTTACAGATAATAATCATCAGTAGTGTTGTTAACTATTTTTGCTTTAAATATTGCCCAGCCCCAATGAAAATCAATTAGCAATTACTCGATTTGTTTATCTTGTATATCATATAATATTGTGTGGTGCAAATGGAGCGAGCTGTTGGTTTGAAGGGCATTGTAAGTTACTTTCTTTTCTTCTGCCCTTATCAAAATTGTTCACTGCATTGAGGTATTTACATGCGTCGATATTTCTTGTATTTCATATTTTTTAAACCAATTTAACATGCGTTGATATTTCCTTTATTTCATATTTTTTAAACCAATTTAACGATATAACGATTAAACCAACGACATTTTTATTGTGTATATTTCTGCAGAGTGGCTATTATATGCCAGATGTGGAAGTTGTCCGTGAACGCTTTCGAGTGCAGAATCCTCCCATCCACAACCTGAGTCCCTTTGGCTACTACATCTGGCGAGAATGCCACCAACTTAACACCTATCGCCTGGAGAAGATGGGACCCCATGATCCTGTTGGTAAGTAGGGTTGATGAACACAGACTAAAAAATGGTAGAAACTATTTTACCAAAATGTTTTTTGCTGCCAAAAAAGTCTAACCTCATAAAAGTTGATTATTGCTTCAATATTTTGGCTAGTACAAGACTAGTATTCCCCAAAAAAATCAAAATTTAAAGCAGAATGATAAATATGTAAAATATTGTTGAAAAAGGTATTTCCATGATGTTTGTTTTTTTTGTTTCTAACAGCAATGGTGAAGAGAGATATTGGGGGAAGTAATCAAATTAAGAGATTACCATCAAACAGTATCACCTTCCTGTACGATGTAGGCCGAACGATGGGACTCAAAGCTGAAATTATTGGAATATAATTGCTACAAGGAGATACATAGCCAGCTAAATTTAAAAAAAAAAAATTGGAATTTTAACACCAGAGGACAGAATTGTCTCTCAGCCTTGGGTAAAATATCAGTTTCAGTCTCCAAATGTTACACATAATGAGTTGTATTGCAGGGGTGTAGGTATTAAATATCTTGTCAATGGTTTGAAATAATAGGTGGTAAAATCAGCAGAAAGCTGATTTTGTTCAGCAATTCAGGCTAAAGGTTCACAGAAGGTCAGATGGCTGCCAACTTTAGACCAATGTTGTCACCTGGTTTTAACTGACATAGACTGGATTCTGTGTCCGTCGTCTAAGTGGGAATGGAAACCAGTGCTGGCAACTGCATACAGCCCTCATCTGCCTCATTTTAAGTACATTCGTTCACATGTTTATGCCTTGGACTGATTGTTTTATTTATTCACATAAAAATAAACTGATTGCTAAATAACAATTTTTACTGCTATGAGCCAAGCGTGCATATCAGCAAACACACACCAGGTGGCAGCATGGCAGAAAAGTGAGAATTGAGATGAGAAACTAGTATCATTACAATACATACCAGTAAAGTTTAAAAAGGATTTTTTTAAATTATGTAATACTTCATACATGCTGGTTCCTCTTTGTAAATAAGTTTTACATTTCTAAATTCAAGGTAGCTATTGTCAAGACCTACACCTCTCTTGACTAATGCAGGGGAAGAAAGAAGCACAGAATAGTTGAAAATGGGGATGTCATTGATATTTTTAATGTTGGTTAAGTGTAAACAAAAAGTTTTCAATTACGCACAAGAATAATTTGAAGAGAAAGATGGTAATATGCACAATAATTACATATTTGGTTATTTCCAATGGAAATCAGATCACACAGAAAACATTGATCTAATGTTTATCTGTTTTATGGCAATATATATATAACTTCCTGACTCAATGACAGCCCTATTTTCAGATGGTTGTGCCAGTAACATCAGGTGCAACTTGATAAACTGGTTTATCATGTTATGTTATCTTTATTTGCCAGTTCTTTGTCTCACGTGACATTTATTCCATTTAATATAATCGTTATCTTTGTGACCGTCTGAACGAAACAAATCCTGCTGGAAAATGGTGTCTTAAAATGTTCTTTCTGGTCAATTTGAAAAGCAAGTCAGGATGTCTTTGGATAGAATATGTACTGAGTAGAATAACTGAAACAAAAACAATATATCACTGTGTAGAAATGGGCGTCAGTGGATGCCATCTGAATCAGATTTAAAGCTATAATTGTCTGATGCTATTTCTAATGCTGCATTCAGTTTCTATATACCTTGTGTACTATATTTATAAGTTTGAACTTTCACTCTGCTCCAGTTTATTTTGAGTTGATGAAATGATTACATTAAATATGAGGGGTCACCCCCGGTGTTCAGAGTTAGTCAATACAAGTCATGCTAATTGAACATACACGTACATGTTAAATGAATAAGGTTCTTCAAAGGAAATGGCCGGTCTCCACAAACACTGACCAAAAAGAAACTGAGGCACACAACATTGCGGGGTACAAGAGAAACTGTCCAACTCTCATGAAAATCAACTGAAGCTCGAGTTATCATTTTACTTCACTCCACCTTTAAGAGCTAATATAACATGTTCGGTACATGAAAGTGTGATATGATTTAAAAGTAAAAATACAAGCTAAATTTTAAATCTGAAACTGTCTCTTTTAAGAGAATCAAAACGATTTAGAATGCATTATGTAATGAGCTATGTTATAGAATGCATTATGTTTTAATTGTTAATGCTGAGATACCTTTTTAATGAATTTCCTCTGGCAATCTTTAATATTTATCACAATGTTTGAGTTAAAATGTAAATATGTTCTCTGAAAAGGTGTACTTCAGTTTGATGAGATGCATATATATGTAATTATTGTAAATGCAAGGAACTAACACAGGTTCCTGTAATAACTGAAATAGCATATTTAGTATTGGGGGATGTTTGTATTTCATACCTTGAAATATTTTCCACTCAAACCCACCAATTAGAACTGACAAACTATAAATAGTACTCAATGTTTATTGACATTTTATACATTGTATTTGAACTGGAAAATTGCTAATTAAAACAAATGTTGAATTGATTATTAGACTGTTAGAACATGTAAACATATATATTTATGTATGTATGTATGTATGTATAATCAGATCAGGTCACATTCATTATAATTTGAGTATCAAGTTATGTGACTATGCACTCAGATTTTATATAAATGCATAGCTGCTTGACTTATTGAATACCTTGATATGGGAGCATCAACTTCAAAGTCTTCTTTGTAGCTAATTTTACAAAAGCCTAATGCATTTAATAAAATATGTCTAATGAGGATGTGTTCATTTGCCCAGCATAGAGTTGAGACAACTATTGCATGTTATTTAATATAAACTAAATATTTGTGAAACAAATTTTGTCATGGGAGATATGGAGGTCGCACTAATGTGACATGGGAAGCATAAAAACGGCATGTCAAGTAAAGCATGGAAGTTTAAAATCTGCTTGTTTGACTCTGGTAGGGACAAGTGTTACAGCTTAAAAAATGGAATATCAAGTAACATAATTATGGTAGTGATACTGGAGGCAAATAAGAGTGAAAAGTGGCATGTAGAGTTTGCAAACTTCTGGTGGTTAAGGAGCAGTGATGCTTTGCTATTGTTGTAATATCTCTCAGAAATCAAATCTCCAAATTTGTCATATTTAAGGAACTGGAAGGTTACTTCCGGTACCTCTAGGTATTCATCCTGTCAGTTCTGTGGCCATCTTTTCTTCTGTCCGTCCACTCTAATGCTTCTGTTCTATTAGGTTCTGGGTTTATATATGATTCTCAGAACATCAAAGAGATTATGGGTTACACTTGGCAACATGCAAATTGCTTTGGGGGAATTTTTGTTCTGTATGGTGCTGCCCTCAAGTGGCAATATCAGATTGGAGCATGGAAGAAGGTCATCTACCAGGGTTAATTTGCATCATATGTGGATATAAGGTCAATTTTACTTCATGATATTCTTATGTTTTCTTCACAAATAGCTTTTGTAAAATGTAAAAAATAAATCAAATCCATCGAAAGTTGCCATTGCTCAAATCAGTGCTGAATAGTACTAGTGCTATACCTAGCCTTTTGACTTGGCTGCTTCAGGTATTGAGAGGTGCGTTGTATACCATGTAAAGGCGTGAGTTGAGCAGCAGCTTATAAGCTTTGTGTCTCTCCATGAAACTCGATGTACAATGAAGGCAATAACAATCCAGGAAGAAATGACAATACTTGTGGTGCTATACAAAGCAGACAGTAGACTGTTGTTATCTGTATTCAGACCACAAGCATAGGGGTGGGGCATGGGTCTTGGTATTTAACTGGGTCAAGAATTACATCGGACAGCAGAGTGCAAGTGCAGTTAAAAGACTGCAGCACACAACACAAAAACCAGGTCATGAGGTTGGGAAGTAACCTTTTAAAATAGCAATTGCAGTGCAATGTATATAGAACTAAGAAATCTGGCTGCAGCCAAATCTACTGTTATTGTTGACATCACAGATTATTATACTCGTGCTGGACCAGTTACAGCCGATGAAGTAGACCAAGACTGGCAGCAGCTTCAAGGGTCCTCTCCAGTTTAGCTGTTGTAATCGGTGGTTATTGGTAGCAATGGAAAACTGGTCCCTTGCGAGTAGTACCTTTTGTAAGAAATTTGTCATAACTGATTTTTGATATTTGATAGAAAAAATAAAACACACCACCAATTCATTAATTGTTACATATTTCTGAATGTAATTGTTGCAGTAGGATATATTTTGAATTCAAAATGTTCTATGTGGCACCATAGTGATATAGAAAGTTGTCATGAAACTATTGTACCTATCTATCATAAAAGTATATACTGAACTACTGAAAAAACACAGGTACCTTACCCTATAACTTGTATATACAGCAGATAGCATAGATGCTTATATACATTAGCTGTCTAGTCAAATTTTATAATCTTTTGAAAATTGTACAATGTTATTTCAAACATATATTATCTAACATACTCATTGAGTATAATTACATCTATCAAATACTGTTTTTCCATCGCACAATGTAAACGGTGCCATGCCCACTTTTAATGACATCATTATATTATATACTGAGGTAGGCAGCATTATTTTGGGTTCAAAATGATCATTATAAAAATGACAATAAATATGATGTAATACACAACTATTGGGGCTGCTTGGTTCCTTGCTCTCTATCCACACCCATAATAAACTATTATAGAACACCTCTGTCCATACTGTCCTCTCCTCAATCTGTGATTTTTCTCATCAACCATCCCTTATTTTCTGCACTTGGTGTTTGGCAGTAAATAGAAGATTTGACTGCCAGATTTAGTATTAGGAAGGAAGATGGTTACTTATTTCACCCATCCACGATCACAGAATGTCTCAAAACTACATCATAATTTAAATACACCTCATGATCCATCAGTTCTATCAAACTCAAAGTTATTATTGGCCAGTCAACATCAAGGAAAGTCATCAATTAGCACCTCTCAAACTAGCGATGGTTGATGACAGAAGGTTGATGACAGAAGGCATTGCATCCCTTGTTATATTATATAATGACATCACTTGAAACGGGGCGTGGCATTGTTGGCTTTGTGAGAAGGAAAAATGTGTGATGCCTGTTGTATAATATTATATATCAATTGCAATTTATATCAATATTATTATTGTCTCTATTATTACAAGGTAAAATATCCATATCATATTTCAATGCAGAATTTATAAATACAAATACCAAAAATGTTACATTGCAATGCATATTACGACATTTTGGACAGGCATTGTGATACTTTGTCTCTACTTTAAGGTAAAGGGCATTATCCTGACATGAATGTGGGAAAGATATGACTTATATATTAGGAAAGACACTATGAAGCTCATTGCATTGAAAAAATATGAGTAAATGAAATTTGTTATTTGTTGAAAAGACTAATTTGGAGAGTTATGTAATAAAGTTTTGCTCAGCTGAGGACTGATTTCAACATTGTTGAAAATATATTGCCTCAGTAAAATCCCTTTGGTTTGTTTTGGGCGATGTTGGTAATTTATAAATATTTGACACTTACATTATAAGGCATTATAACAGTGTAACTTGGATTTTCTTTGCTAGAGACTATTTGTGTTGATTGCCAAATATAACTTTATTATTGTGAAATATGTTAAGTAAATAAATGTCTTGTTTTAATTTTATAAAGTTTCATCTTTTTTGTGTTAAGCTATTAAAAATTCTTCATGAATTAAAAATATGACAACTTCAATATGTCATCCAATAAATCAAATATGAGATACCTTCCATTTACAATTTGTGAGAATCAGACCCTCTATGGGGCCTTCACTATGCATTACAAGAACACCAATAAATACAGAAATGAAGTTCGGCAAGTTACCCTCAGAGATTGTGACCAAGCTAGACATTTTACCTGGGAATGTCTCGCAGGTGAAAGGGAAAGTGTTACATCCAGGAAGTTTGTGAGTCTGACCCAGAAGAGGATTACCCCTCACCGTAGGAAAACTAGAAGGCTCAATTTTGACCACCATAAATTCACCCGATCAAATGATATTGTAAATAGATTATACTTTGTGCAATAGAAAAGAAAATACAAAAGTTGACTCGAAGCTTTTTCAGTGGCTGTGTGTGTAAATAAAGAGACGGGACAGGAGATTGACATCTCAGTGATATACCATCCGGGGTGGCATGTAACTATTAGAGCCGGTGGCGCCAATGATGGCTCAGTAATGCAGGAGCTGCAACCAAGAAAGATGGGGAACGACCTACCACTAGGGGCAGAAGATGAAGTAGATAAAGCAGGTGGCACCACAAATGCAGGCTCAAATTCTGATGTTGGTCACTTGAGAAAACCTGAATCTCTTATGCAACGAAGAAAGATGAAGAGAAAACTAGCAACAGGAGTGAAAGGTCACATTGTCGGAGCAGGTGGCACCACCTGCCAATGCGGTTTCAACTTCTGAGTCAGAGAGATCATCCAAGAAGAATGATTAGTTTGTTTGTTTGTTGTTTTACATCACTTGGTCTCACCCCAGTAATTGAGGCCCCCTATTGTAGGGAGGATTAGACTTGCCGATTTCAAATTACCATAACTTCTTTAATAAAAATGTCAAGACCTAATCTAAGGCTCTACAATATTGTAAAATTCGCCAATTTTCATATAAAACCATAAAAAAGGCATGTCAAGCACGAAAATATCAAGTTAAGTGCATTAATAGGACATTTAAAAAAAAAAAACATTTTCTTGTTTCTCACCAAAACACCTGCTGACAAATCATTACATGGCACTATTTTTCTCCATAAAAGCAAAAAGTTTCTTTCAAACTTTTTTTTACATAATTTTAGAAAACCCTAGTCATAAACTGTCCAACTAAGCCAAACCTAAAGAATTTTCATCAATTTTACACTGAAAAACAATCAAGCAAAGACAGAAATGAATTTTTTACGATGTACTTCTTCTCTGCTTCTACTCGTAGGTATACATAATTACTGGGGTGAGACCACTTTCAACATTATTTTAGTCATTTCATAATGATTTCGCCATGTCAAGATTGAATTCATTATACAATTTCACACATGAGCATGTCAAGGACCTGTAACATGACAATTCATTGAGGCAGCACTATATCTGCAACAAGTAGGTCTCATCACGAAATGACTGAAATAATGTTGAAAGTGATGTATAACCAAAAAAAAAAACTCACAGATGAAAAGAGCACAATTCCTGCACATCATAAGTTGAGCTTCTATGCCAAAGCAGATGGTTGCCATAGAGATGACAATTGCATTTTGTGAGAGCAGAGGGAGAGTGTAATGATTGCTACAGTGCTGGTGCATGTAAAGGAATAAATATACCAGTACGCTTGTGATCTAAACCTGTGACTATTTGACAAGGCTGTATATTAGGACAACTAGATCAGGTGTCGTCAGAGAAATAGAGGATCTTAAAGAATTAAATGACACCAAGGAATGGGGTGAGATTATTATTGAAGTCCACAATTATCAGTATAAGGTTACAGAATCGAGTATGAATCAGCTTCAATCCCAATCAATTACCCAATCCCAGTGCCCATCTTACAAAACCAGCAGCAGCTGATCAAATCGGGTTGCTTGGTCAGCAGCCATTTTTAGCACATAAGTAGGTCAGTCATCTACTGTTTGGCAATATCTGTAACCAAACAAGTGCTATTTTGCATAAATCCTGCAATTTGGTTTATTGTTAGAATATGCATAAATTAAAGCATGACATATTTGATATTTTACGACTGTGCAATGTCATTCTGCCAGAATTCAAAGGACAATGCCACTGACTATATCATACAGCCATGACATCCTTTTTCATGCCACTGACTATATCATACAGCCATGACATCCTTTTTCATGCCACTGACTATATCATACAGCCATGACATCATTTTTCATGCCACTGACTATATCATACAGCCATGACATCATTTTTCATGCCACTGACTATATCATACAGCCATGACATCCTTTTTCATGCCACTGACTATATCATACAGCCATGACATCCTTTTTCATGCCACTGACTATATCATACAGCCATGACATCATTTTTCATGCCACTGACTATATCATACAGCCATGACATCCTTTTTCATGCCACTGACTATATCATACAGCCATGACATCATTTTTCATGCCACTGACTATATCATACAGCCATGACATCATTTTTCATGCCACTGACTATATCATACAGCCATGACATCATTTTATCTTTCATTGCCTCAATAATAACAATTTACCAGAAAATAACAACAATAAAGGAAGGTAATTTTATAATTTTATTACTTATAGGAATGTATCAATGACAAAAAAAACAACTAGATATCTTGTGACAAATGTCACAAAAGGTTCTTGAAAATGTAGGTCAGTGGGTCATTCAGGAGGCAGGGCATGTATGCTTTTAGTATATTTGCAGCAGTATCATGAATATCCATAATATGAAAATATGTATTTTAGAGGTGCATCATCAGACACATCAAACTAAAGGGTGCCATCTGATTGCCTTTGACCAGAATTAATTAATTAAAATATCAACACTAAACGTGGAATGTTTTCTCACTTTGAGTACCTTAGGTGTACCCACCTGTCTCATCAACTGGGTACAAGCATTTCTGTACAACCGACAGCAAAGAGTTAGATTTTCCAGAGAAACATCAGAATTTTTGACTGTAAATGGTGGTGTACCACAGGGTACAAAACTAGGACCCTTGCTGTTCATAGTTATGATCAATGACTTAGAACCACCTACACCAACTGTTAAATTTATGGATGATACAACAACATCAGAGGCTAAACCAGTGATTGGTCCAGGAATCCTTCAGAATAGTATGAATTATATAGATCACTGGACATCAAAAAATGATATGAACCTAAATGCAAAAAAGACCATACACCTTGGCATAAATTTCACCAAAAACCCCAGTGCAAACCAGCAGTTAACAACAAATAGTCAAAATATCAAGAGTGAATCAATAGCAAAACTCCTAGGCATACATATATCTGAAAATCTCAAATGGGATCATCATATAACGGTCATCACCAAAAAGGCTAGCAAAAGGCTTCACTGTGTAACTTTAGCCAAAAGAGCAGGGTTCAGTGAAGATCAGCTTCTGGCTGTATATACATCCAAAATTAGATCAGTGCTCGAATATGGATGTGAGGTTTGGCACCCAGGGCTGACTCTTGGCTTATGCCAAGACGTGGAGCGTATTCAAATCAGAGCACTCAAAATCATAAAACCAGCATCCACCTATTGGGAAGCCCTAGATTATTTCTGCCTGAAAACATTAGAAGAAAGACGAATGAACCAGTATGAAAAGCTCTATCATAAAATCAAGAACCCATCTCACCCACTCCATTATCTGTTACCCCCTCCAAATGAAAGTAGATACAACACCCGTCACAGGAAAGATTATAACCCACCTCAAACCAGACTGAATAGAACCAATGGAAGTTTCATTAACTTTGCAATAAAAATGTTTGAAAAAATAGGCTGCCAAAGTGTCATTAATTGTGCAATATTTATTTTTCTATTATAGAAGATTGCCTGATACGTGAATTTGTAATACCTGTCATTTTGTATATAATCCATTTCAATGGTCAATAAACTATATTGTTATTGTTATTGTTATTACTTTCCAAAATTGTCTTGTTTAGTCCTACAAGTGTCTATTCAATATGTAAGAAAACTAGATATGCACAAAATGGTACCTGTTGTCTGATGATGTGCCCTAGGAGGGGGGGGGGGGAACTATCTGCATATTTGGGGTTATCTTATTTCTTGTAAAAATAATCAGAGGGCTCTGTTCAGCAGAGCACTGTATTTAGCAAAGATTGAAATAATAGAGACTGCATAGGATGAGATCTGATCAATGCCCTGCTTAGTCACTTATTTGCCTAGCAACCCAAAAGATCGAAGGATTATTCCCATGTTCCCTGATGTTACATAAGCTCATGTAACCAATAACCAAGGATCAAAGGATCAATCCCCCCAATGTCCCTGATAATATATAACTTACATAATTTACAAGCAATAGTTCAAACAATATTTGAATATTGTAAGAGGGCAACTGCATTCATAACTCATTTATATGACCATTTTGATAATTGATTTTCTGACACCATGCCTGATGAGGGTGTCCCATCAAGAGACAAGCTTGCAAAATGAGTCCTGATGTGATCCAAACCTCGCCGTGTCCGAGCATGATTTGTTTTTTCAGTTTCAAACTGCTCTTTTACTTCCCCTATACTTTTCCTCAATAATTCAATATCTTTTTCATGCAGAATATTTAAGTGCTCTTCCCTAGTTTCTAATTCTCTCATGGCATCCAGCTGCTGGTTGCGCAGATCCAATTCGACTTTCTGTCTTTCTATTCTTTCCTTATCAGAATGAAGTCTAAGTTTGTGAACCTCTTTACTTAGTACACTTTGATTTTGTCTCAAGGCTGTAATCTCCTCGTGTAAAAATTTCACTTTGGCTTTATTCACATCTAGTTCCTTCTTTAGGTTTTTACACATTATGTGCATGCGTTCATTAGCTTTTGTTGCTTCATTTAGGTTTTGTGTTCTTGTTTCAAGAACTTGTGTTACATTTTCATGTTTATGTTGTAATAGTTGAAGATCTTCTTGTGTTGTCATAATGATAGCTCTCAATTTATTATTTTCAGATTTAGCTGTCTGAAATACCTTCCGTAATGTTTCAATTTCATCTGAGTTCCATATATTTGTGTCTTGGATATCAATTTCTTCATTTTGGATGTTTCTGGAGGAAATCCTTTGAAGTTCCGTGATATAGGTCTGTGTGGTTTGATCCTTTGTTTCCCTTCTTTTTGAAAGGAACATTTTCTTCAATTTCTTTTCTGATTCTGAAATAAATGTTATTTTTATAAGCAAATTTAACATGTCAAAAAGACATTCCAAGGATAAAAGATTGGCTTCTTTTTAAGTAGCAAATTAAATGTCTCCAAAAGTAAAATCTACAGAAATATTATATATTAAACTCAAGGTGGACACCCATTAAACCTATATTGTTTTCCATATTCCCTAAAAGTAAACAAGAGCCCACCTCTTTTCATGGTTTTTCGATCCTCCATCTCCAGCTTCTGGGCAGCTTCTTCTTGTTGCATCCGCATCATAAGATATACACGCTCATAGACATTCTTAATAGCAGCAACATCTTCAGGTGTGATTTTATGCGTCAACATCTCGTATATACTCATCTGTTCCTTCTCTCTGGCACGCTTCCTTCCTTTGATGTCATCAAGTTCTATTTGGAAGGCAGGTGGAAACAGCTCTTCGACCCAATGGGAGTCTTCTGCCTTGTAAGACTTTGTTAACAATGATTCTTTCATTTTTGAATTGTTCTTTATATCCATGGTTGAAAAACTCCTGGAAGAGCAAAGATGGTTTATAACATTGATTTTGAATATTTATCTTGAACATTTATCTCTATTATGTTAATAAAATGCATAAACAACAATTGTGTTAGTCACACACACACACAAACAATAGAAGGGAGTATTTCTGTTCTCAGTGGGGAGGGAGCACCCCGGGGGGGGTACTCTCATAGTCAGCGTTACCGGGGAAGCTGGGCTAAATAGGGTCCTTTTCGCTGATATTTTCCCTAAAACAGGTTAAGATATTTCATCATTTCCCCTAAAACAGGGTACTAATTTTCAAATTTCTCCCTAAAACAGGGATCACAATCCCCCTTTCCAAATCTCCCCCTTCTGCATCATCCCTAAATGAGGGTATCAAAAATTCAGCTAGTCCTAAATCAGGGTACCAAATTTCAGCTAGTCCTAAATCAGGGTACCAATAATGATAGAATATTTCCCTAATTCAGGCTCTGGGGTTTTCAGTTCCATCCCAGCCTCCGCGGGTTAAAATCATGAGAGTACCCCCCCCGGGGGGAGCACTTCATCACTTTTTTGCTGCAAATGTGAGACTGCAACTTCAAATATCTAACCTGGTCAATCCAAATACAAATAAAAATGAGGCAAACACTATTCAAGTACTCTTGGATCGAAAAATGGTCAGAAACCACCAGCAAGGTTAGCAAACCTTTGATTCACGGGTAGAAAGGTTACCCACTGCACACTGTAAGGTTGGACAAGAATAGCAATGGTCTTTCCAATCAATTTTATTTTTAAAACTGAAATTAGCTGGAACTGTTGAAATTGTAATCATAATTTCTAACGTATGCATTATGTCCTGCAATGCAAAATAGACTATAGGGCTAACGAACATCAATTCTGCACAGTTTGGTCTTTATCAATCATTATATTATCCAACAAAACATGGTCAGTAAATTATATGTGTGCTGTAGTGGGGTATACCCACCAATACAATTGACATTACTTCATCTTATAAAGCAATGATCGTATGTTATATTGTAACAAGTGCCTTCGGGTGGGAAAAGATGCTGTCTCTCACTGTTGTAGATATCTCTCACTTATCTAAATGCAGATGTCTCTAATTCATACAGCTATCGCTCACTGATATGACTGTCTCTCACTATCTCACTTATGCAGCTGTCTCTCCCTTGTACAGCTATCTTTCACCGATGCAGCTGTCTCTCACTTATACAACTGTCTCTCACTATTGTAATTATTTCACTTGGCCAGCTTTCTCTCACTATAGTAGCCTTCTATCTCTCACTGTTTATCACTGGTTGTAACTATCTCTCACCTGTGCAGCTGTCTCACTTATGCAGCTGTCTCTCACTTGTTCAGCTATCTCTCACTGCTGACTGTCTCTCACTGTTGTAACTATCTCTCACTTATGCAGCTACATCTCCCTTGTTCAGCTATTTCTCACTTATGCAGCTGTCTCTCACATGTGCAGCTATCCCTCACTTATGCAGCTTTCTCTCATGTGTGCAGCTATCCCTTACTTATGCAGCTGTCTCTCACTTTTGTAATTATTTCACTTGGCCAGCTATCTCTCACTGTAGTAGCTGTCTATCTCTCACTGTTTCTCACTGGTTGTAACTATCTCTCACCTGTGCAGCTATCTCACCTATGCAGCTGTCTCTTGCTTGTGCAGCTATCTGTCACTTATGCAGCTGTCTGTCACTTGTGCATCTGTTGTATCTGTCTCTCACTTTTGTAACTGTCTCTCACTGCTTGTATTTTTCTCACCTGTGGAGCAATATCTCACCTATGTAGTTGTCTCTCACTTGTAAATCTATATCTCTGATTTAATTATCTCTCAAGTGTGCAACTAATAGTGTTCAAGTAAGGTCTGCATTTAACCTATGTAGTCCCCTTTATACAAAACCTAGCAGGAGTAATATTTGATATCTAATATAATTCTGACAAAAAAATAAATGAAAACTACTCTGTTCATAAATTGCATAATGCTCACATCATCGCATAAACTTGCAAAATAAAACTGAAGTGGAGACTTGTCTAGCGGCCACCAGAGGGCAACGTAAAAACAACGTAAGGGCAACAGCGAGATTGCACGCTCTTATCAGTGGCGAATCTTATTGCAGCCCATACTTCACACAGCAACTTTTTGTTGTTGTCAAATCTCGTCACCCTTCCTCTCTGATCACGTTCATGCTTTTTTTGTAACACGGATGGTCCTTTTTTGATATCCACTGCCGACAGGCAGTGGATATCAAAAAGGGACTATCTGTGTTATTCTGTGATCGGTACGATCATGGGAAATGGGTAGTCGTTTCCTGTGGGTTGTAATTCGTTTTTTTCTGTGATCAATATTGTTCAAGCAAATGTTCGTCCATGTGCATGTAAAAGGTTTTTATGTGCGCATGCATGTGCATATGAATATGTAAACAAAGAAGTGCGTCCACGTGATGACAAAAAAAATGAAGATATCAACATCGTCGTCGCCCATCGCTGCGCAAAATTATCAATTAATATTGCTGACAATTAGAACAGAAATGACATGCAAAGCTCTGATCATAGAGAACTGCATGAGCTTCCAGCCTTTCTCAGCATGTGCACGAAGCGATGACGTAATTGCCGCCTCTCAGTCTCACGGCACGTGCACAAGGCAATGACGTAACGCAAATATGATGTACCTCGTAGCCCTTTTGTAGACGTTGGACCAAATTAAACCACTTTTTGGAAAATCTTTTTGGAATATTGCAATCATGGAACCAAAGATAATTCATTTTAGAAGATGGCCAAATGCCCTTTTGGAGGGGAAGTAGTCGTTTGCACAGTTTATGACATCATCTGCTTTCAAAGGTCGGGAAATGCTCAGATTTTTGTTTCCTCTCTTGATATATCACCATATTTGCGTATGCATGGGTATCCCTGCACATGCAGTGGTCCACGAGCTGTGAGAGCTGGCTGGAAGCTAATGCAGCTCTCTCTGGCTCTGAGCGATGAGTTCTGATAGTGCCTGAGCGATAATATAGCAACTTACGTAATCAAGACTGAAAATGCACAGCTTTGCACACGGTTGTGGTAGAATATTTGTTAATATACCAAATCAAATGATTTTGAAAGATGAATAAAGATAATTTCAAATCCCCCATCAATTTGTAATAATTGTTTAATTTTGTGTTTATTTACTTTTTGTTTTGTGTTTATTTACTTTTTGTTTTGTTTATTGTAATTTTGTTTTTGTTTCCATCCGTGTTACACGTGGAGCACCACTTTTTCTTGTTATATATATATGTAACAAGTCAAAGTCACACCTTTGAAACATATGATCATAGGCTTCATGCACTGATCTCTCTTCTATGCCATAAGATGAAAATTAATATATCAAGCATTAAACTTACATAATTGAAGAGAAGAGCCCCAAAGCTAAATTTTGAGTTGTTAATTATGTATATTGGCCAAAAAATTACAAATTAACACCAATTTGTATCTTTTTGTAAAAAATTGCTTCTTCCGTACTTCAATGACAAAAAGTCTGATGTTCTATTTGTTATATGCATACAAGACATTTTTCTTATTATCAGCCAATCCTATGTCTATGATTGGGCGAATCCTATGGTTGTTAGCTCTAGTTCAGTTCCTACTTTCAGAGGCCAATTGCCGATCTCCATGTTGATTTTTTCTCCATTGAAAAGTACACACCAGAACTTTACCACTTTACTAGAACCCGAACTGTACAACTCCTCTAATAAGGCTCTATATTTAATCATTGGTCGGAGAGAGTGGAATAAATAGAATGGAATACCTGCAGACTGAGACTGAGATCAGAGTGTATGGTGCACGTTAACGATATAAGCCAGCTATAGGCAGAAACAACCCCCCCCCCCCACCATAAATTTGTGTTGTATATCCATTTCTATTTTATCTATCTTGAGGTACACATGATTGGAACCCACCGGCGGCAGCGGAAGGCAGGAAAATCTGCCGATCTTGCCTGCCTAAACACAATTGTGTGCAAAGTGGCACTTTCTGCCAGACTAATCGTGTGTAAGCAGCTAATCCATCCGCCGCCTAGTTCGCCGTGAGGTATCAATCGTGTGCACCCTTACGCTGAGTCTGACAGTGACATAGTATCACTGTCAGTGACATAGTCTGACAGTGACATAGTCTGACAGTGACATAGTCTGACAGTGACATAGTCTGACAGTGACATAGTCTGACAGTGACATAGTCTGACAGTGACATAGTCTGACAGTGACTCTGTGTCACTGTAGACTAGTGTCAGACATGTCCAGACGAGATCTGGTTTCTCTTCATTTTTTTGATTGATTCAAAATCATTTTCGTTCCAATCAAAACTTCAATAATAATTCCACATTGTTACTTTAACTGCTAAGTTTATGTAAACTTACTTTTATTACTCAGTGCAGTAAATCATGAGCTAAATGCAACAAAACGTTCCTGTCAAAATTCAGAATCCACCGCCTGCCAGGAAGCTGCCATTTTGTTATCACGTGATCTTATAGACGGTCCTGATTGGTGGGTTCGATTTTGCCACACACACACTCTCATAGCTCCAGAGGGTGAAGAACTTGAATCGAGATGGCAGCCAGCGGACAAGGTCAGTAAAAATTACTTGTAGACCCTATTTTAAGCTTTTTTCGAATGGAATAATCTACATAAGAACGTGTGTGTCATACTCGTGTGATGTTCTAAAAGAATTTCCGGTTTACAAATCCACGGCTTTCTCGTACGTTACAAAACAAGGCAAAGCTTGTCTGTCAGACGTTGCACCCCACGAGGAAGGTCACAGGTCACGTAACGATTTTGAGGAAAGCAACTCATTTCTCCTGCTGCAGGCTCAATGACAGTAATGAGTAATAAGTTCTTCTTTAGCAGTAATATGTTATTAAACATGACACGGTATTGAGGTTTCTCAAATGCAGATATTAAACTCGCAAACTTCATTCCAAATTTGGGATTGCTCAAAACCGAGTATGAAGAAGGTCCACGCCCCCGTTTCAAGTTGCATACGAATGTCAGTCTTGAGGGCGAGGGTTCACCCATCAGGTCAGACAGTTGACCTCTGCCTCTGGTTTACTGCCCCGATTCTCTCATTTTCGAGGTAGGACTAGAGCATCAACATATTGCTTGTGACAACCATCACATATAAGGAGAATGTGTAGTGTTCTAGCCTCAAGCCTCTACCTCTGAAGGGAGGTGACTTAGTTTAAGAGAAACAGCATTTGGTCCTCCTTGTTTTCTTCTGGCTAGGCTGGTCGGAGCAATATGACCGTTTCAGTGTCACCCCATTCACCTATGAAGAGATTCCAAACAGCCCATCAAGTGTGATATTCTCTTAACAGATATGACCTCACAAATAAAAAAGTTGATTTTCTGCTACTTAAAACTAATCACCTGGTGTATTTGTATCTTTGTTTAAGATTATGGGAGTTCGATACAACTAAACTTCTGACAGAATACTGTTTTACATGTGCAACCAACTTGGGGCCTTTCCTTGACCTATTTACGATACAGCCAATCGGTAGGTGTTAGGACGCACACTCCAAACACCTACGATGGCTCATCAGTGGGAGGTATTCACTGCCTTTGAAGTGCGACCCCAAATAACTTCTGCAAATGAAATAATTTTGATCCAAAACTTACAAGAAAGCAAGATTAAATGTGTAAGATATTTGCAATACCTTAATAATAAGTGTAAAGTGTATCTGCTGTCCACACTGAGGTCGCGACACTGTGTCGCGACCTGTCTCTTCACGAGAGATAGGGGACACCGCACAACCCGACCCGACGTAGCCTCCAGAGCTCTGCTCGCGCAAGTCGGGGTTCCACAACTAGAGGTGACTGGTCGTGTTTGCATGAGAGGAATGAGCACACCAAATATTCACACTCCCATGCAAACTATTGTCTCAAGGTCAATAAAAAAGACTAAAATTCATAATTTAGCATTGCTACATAAATAAAATTTAAAATGCAATGTATATTATTTACAATATCCATTTTATTTTATTTTTTTTATTTTTAAAATTTTTTTGCCATCATATGATTTCATAATGTGAAATGATATCAGACCTTTAAGATTTGAAGTATTCATCAAAACATAAGTAGACATTTAGCTGAAGGAAACCTTCACAAAATTTAGATACACATTTCAGGTACTGTTGATATGAAGAGATATAAGACATGAAAAAACTAAGAGACATGAAAAGATGAATATTATTTCAGCACTTTTCCTGGTCTCAATTTTCTGAATTAATAATACCAGTTATCAGAAACATGTCATCAATTTATTGCAAATTACTGCAGAAATGTGGTGGAATGAATTCCAGAATATATGTATCAGCAACATTGTTTACAACAAGCAGGGCTTGACATACGCACTGGCCCGGTGGCCCGGGGCCACCAGATCCTCTGTTCGGGCCAGTGAATGCTCTGCTCTAGATAGTGGCCCAGTTGGGCAACCATATTTTTGGTCTTTTAGTGGACCAAACTATCTTGATTTTATTATTCTAATCCTCGATATATATCATATCACGATAGAAATCTGATTATCATCCTATTATCCTAAGAAACTTCGGGCCACCACTTCTCATGCTTTGGTGGCCCAACTGGGCAACCAACATTTTTCTCTTTATGTCAAGGCCTGACAAGCACAGTGTATATTTTTATCTTGGTCAACTGCTATTTTAAACTGGTTAAAAAGGTGTTAATGCCTTCACATCTGTGACAAAAGGTGGCCATTTTAATAGGTAGAAAAGTAATCACAATTTTCTTATATATGTTACAGATTACTCTGCACGGCGAGGTAGAGTCACATACCACCTCTGCCAGAATAGCCACGAAATTGTGGCTATTTGTTCTGCAGTCAGTTCTCATAATTCACAGAAAGAGGCACACTTCATGCACTGCTAATACACAATGGCTGCCTTCTTTGAATCCAAAACAAGTTTGCATCACCTTACACAGAAGCATGTTCACATGTCAAGTCATGAAGGATGGACCATTAATCAATGACGGGGATGAATAAATGATGAAGGCAATTGGTGGGAAAAAAAAATTAGATATTGAGATTGACATTGCTTTAGTGAGTAAAAATCTGGACTTATTTTTCTTACCCCCATGATTGATTAAAGGGATTAAGCACCGATTTTGAAAAAAACCTTTAAAATTCACATATTGGTGATAAATGAACTTGCCTTTCATGTCTATAAATTTTTTGAAAAATACATCCCCATCATTGTCTGTAAAACCTATTTGAACAAGACCTTAATATATAGGCCCCTAATAAAAGCACACTCCTTTCTTGGCGTTATTTTTATGTGGAGTGTCATCATAGAGGCACTGAAAGGAAAATGACGTCATAAGAGTATGGCAATATGCTTATGACGTCATGAAATGTATTGTCCTTTGAATAGTACCAAAATGATGTCAAGCAGTGCTACCCTACTTTGAGCCTCAATTGAGGTCAAATAAAGTTCACGCTACCCGTCATGTGCAGCTTATGGCTCAGACAGACAGACATCTGCTGGGAGTGCAACTGCTATGTCTCATAGCAACGTATCTTATTACCGTATCCGCTCGGGTTAGCGCCCATGCTTGGCTTAACGCCCACCCCCCTTTTTAGGAAGAAATCATTAAACGCCCACCTTCCCTGGATGTCCGCCATCATGTCAATATTATCACAAAACGTAATACGATGTACGTGACGTCCTTTATCTTAGCGTCTGGGTGCCCACGAGACAAAAGTGGAGCGGCCAACATGTCAAATTGAACTTTCATATCCGTAGCTGATCGATTTTAATTGCGTTTTAAATGATAAATAAAGGTATGTACTTAATATTATCACAATTACGTCGACAATTTCTCCACATCATTGATTTTAGCCTCAAAACAAAGCGTTTTCATTATTTATCATTTGAAATGCAATTAAAATCGATCCGCGTGTGAAAGCATTTCTGTCAACAAGGAAGACACGACTCAACGCAACACGTGGTCGCAATTTTGAAAGGCGGAAGTGACGGGAAGAGGCTCTTGTTTTTAGCGCGAAAACGATTGTTAATATATTGCGCAATAATGGATGGTTTTGTTCTGTTCTCGACCTTTATAAACGCCCATGCTTGGGTAAACGCCCACCCCCCTCTTTTACTTTGTCCCCAATTAGCCGCCCATGGGCGCTAACCCGAGCGGATACGGTACTCTATTATAATTTCAATCTGTCATTATGTTCACATGTGGCTAAGCTTTCAAAAACACCAAATTGTAGAATTGATGCTTAATACCTTTAATAGTTTGTCCCCAGCTTATGTTGACTGCCCATATTGTGATTGTGTTGTTCTCACACTTTAACCATTAAAATGACACCAATTTGCCATGTTATTATGTGTGACAAAATATTTGTCCCAGTGCCTATTGTCTGCCAAAAAGAAGTTAACTTAGTATGGTCTCCTTAAACTGTCAGGACTGGCCCATACTTGCAGAGCCTGGTATGACCTTAAGATCTGCTAAGAAGGCTAATTTGGTGATTTTTTATGGAATGTTTAAAATGCCATCAAGTTTCTTATATAGAAATTCACAAGCTTTTGACAATTACAAGTAATTAATACAGTGCAGACCGTGTTTTAAATGCAGTCGTATTGATTTTCTGTTCAGTTGAACTTGTTGACAAAAAGTCCAATGGACGCAACAAAGTTGAAGTTACCAAACCCTCACAGATGATGGGACGAACACAGGCATTTCTGCCGAATACGTAGAATTGGCATATAAAGGAGAAGGAAACCTCCACAAAATATGGATTAGCAACAGGAGGATTTGAAGTGCACAACTGAGTGTGTATCAAGGATGACAAAACTGGGTTTTGAAATGGAGGTTTGTTGGTATTTTAGATTATATTTGGTTAATTAGGGTACAGAATGAGATTCATGAGACAATTTTTACTTTCACAGGATTCTTATGCAGTCGGGAAAGCCGGGAATTGTCAGGAATTGCCTTATGTTGGGTGATCTAAAAATGTCGGGAAATCATGTACAAAGTCGGGAAAATAAAAAGACAACAATGCAAAACTGAATAGAAACATTCAAAAATATTCTTGAGACATCAGCACTGATACCATTCAAGTTTGGCGGCCATTTTACATTTTGAAACGTTAATACAATGTGTCAGGGATCCATCATTGCGCAATATATAAATATGTATGAAATGAATATGCTCTGCTGAGGCTGCAATCATTTCTTACCAAAGTAGGAGCTTCTCCCCGTCACTTCCGCTTTCCACAATGGTGGTCTCGTATTGTGTATGAGTGCTTTAGCGTTGTTAAAGTCACATTTTCTCTGTCTTTTGGATACGTTACACAAATGAAACGGGTGAACTACAGTGGACATCTTTGTTTTCTGTATTAAGTCGTTATTTTACAAATCTCTACGTTTGCAAAAAGACAACTGAATTCTATGTGTTCGGACGCCCTTCTAAAAACATTGTTAGGCCTGGAAATGGGCATGAAAAATCAGGGAAAAGTCCTGATTTCCAAAGGTCTTGATTCATGGGAACACTGTTTCACTACATGTGGAAATATAGAGGTTATACATAACTAGTTTGACCATTGAGTCTACTTGGTAATGTTATCAATAATATCAATGGTAACATCTGTTTTCTAATGCCTGATCAGCAACATCGACCTAAAAAAACACATGTGACTGGGTCATTGAAATGATGCATTTATCCTTAGTCCAGTAGAAAAAAATGCAATGCTTTCAAAGCCTTGAATGTTGATATCTTGAATTCAGATCAATAACGGTTATGTTGCCAGTGCTCTCCAATTCATAAACATCATAAGTATGAAGTATGAGTGAACAACACAAAGTCAGATAAAGTTGAGAATTATTGCTTGGACCACAGTACCTAACTGCAGAAGATGATGATCTCACTTCAGTATGTGGATAAGTGGAGCATATCTTCAACATGTTGAGTATGGACTATTGAAAGAGCTTTTAACCATTATCAAGTGTTGTGGAAGACTGCTCTCTTTGAATTCAAATGATGTCAATTGTCAGCACAGAGGCTGTCTGTGTGTTTCGAAAATGCTATATTAAGTCCCAACATTAACTTTTTATGCTGAGTTCTTGTATATAAAATGTAGCACCAGAATTTCAGCCTGGTATCACTTGCTTATTGATCTTTTTCTCTTTCTCTCTTATTTTTAAACTTTAGATGATGTTTTTTGTTTGTTTTGTTTTGCAGCAGTGGAAGATGAGGCATTTGTGACCCTTGCCACCAATGACACATATGCACTTGGAGCACTAGTTTTGGGCAACTCATTACGGAGAGCTGCAACTACCAGAAAACTAGCAATACTCATCACACATGGAGTCACTCAGTCCATCAGGTAAGAACATCATCCCTCATCTCTCCACCCATTTAGAAATTGCTTTCAACAAGGTGTAGAAAATAGCGAAGATTATAAAATTTTGTTATTGAATTAATGCCTCTTTAAACTGCTGCTCCAATAAAAGGGGTAAACTCTTCGATGATGCCCGTTGTTTTAAAATAGATATGCAGGCAACCTTTTGTAAAATAATTGAAAACCAAAGAGTAAGTAGATCTGGTTGCTATGGTGATGCTAAATCTGGTGTGACTGACATCTGCTACCATGGCAACAGGCAGAGAGTTGGGAGCCAGGGAGTGAAGGAATGTGTTGAGCCCTGCACAGGTATCACATTGCCTATCAGTCCGGGTCTGACATATATTTTATCACACAAAATCATAACCAATCAATGGCAGACAAGGCCATAAGATGAATTCATTTGGTCAAGAATTTTGTCCGACTTTGGATTTAGTCAACTGAGATGCAGCAATTTATCAGCATGTAGTGATGGGCGTGATCTTATTTGGTCACATTTAGGTGTGATCCTACATGTGTTTGGCCACAACTGAACCAAATCTCAATTTTGCTGTTTACTACTTAGACCCGACTTGTCCCTGAGCTATGTATTAATAATTGGGCCGATTACTTGTGTGTTCTTATTTGTGAAAATATTCTTTGGTTCTGGTGTATGGATATGATCAATTTTAAATATAAATGAAAACTTATCAAAAAGAAAAAGTTTTGAAAGGGATCAAAGAGAATTTGGTGTGCTTTGGTGAGATTCCAAAACTTTAGTGTAGCTTAGTATATTCTTAGAGTTATCTGAGGTCTTTTGGATGGTAAAATACTACATATATAAGCTAATGTAATATTGATGGTAACTACTCACAATCTGCCTGTCAATAAACAAGTGGAAGTAAACTTGGTAATGCTTATATTATTGCAGGTTTAATATCGCTGTATTCATATATATATGCCTAGGTGGTGTAAATATCAGCTCTTGATTACAGAGAAAGTGGAATGATAAATAAGGAATGATAAATAAAAACCGGCCTTGCAGATCAGTTGGAATATATTCTTTATTGAAGTACTGAAGGTACCTTTTGATATTTCTTACTTTCAAAGGACATTTTGACATTCAAATACATTAACATTACCAAACTTACCTCATCAATGTCCCAAAATGATGTGATCTTGAAATACATTTTAAGTTCATGTGAACCAATCACTGAAAGTTTCAACTTTCTGAGTTTCAGCTGTGGCAGACATTTTTACACATCAGCCGTCGTAGTCTCTGATCGCTTAGTATACAGGTTCTGTGAGAGTAGAGCCTTTCTTATAACATATATTTCTTACTGCTCGAAGAGCTGTATACAATAAAGGGGGCTCTGTCCAATTAGGCAAGCACCAATGTTGAGGCCGGTGGCTTAGCATTTTAATCAGTCATTTAATGAAAATAGTATATCAAAAAGAGTTCACAGAAACGACTCTTATGATGCGGCCATTTATTCTTTAAGTTAGCAGGAGAAACATATTCAGCAAAATGATATTTTTTATCAGGAGAATATAATAATGTATATCATGGTAGGATTCCTAATGTCTCAGGTGTCAACACTGCTTCATCCACAATCTGTCTTTACTCAGGGTAAAATCATTTGATACCTCGCCTGTCAAAAAAAATCAAGTCTGGACGTTTTTCTTTACATGTCATTGATTCTGAATAACAAGCTGGTTTCACCTCAGCAGCAGACACCTGTTTATCGGGGACAGACTCTTTTGCTGTATTTTTCTCATTTCATTTGTGAGAGTCATATCTCCAACTTAGTCCTCCAATATAATGCTGGAATATTGAAATTAGACATAGAACTATAGAATTGAGGTACAGATTTATAGAAACGAGCCATATTGGCCGGACAATTAAGCACAGTGGTGTGGAAATTATCCAGTGAGATGAAACACTGTTACACTTAGTCATAGAGGTGTAACAATCTAGAACAGAGGTGTAGCTATTGAGAAACAGAGGTGTTATAAAAAATGGCATGATGCCAAGGTTTGTGAGTTTGTCTGAAGTCAACTGCATGTGTTCTGGCATGGTTCGCAAACTACCTCTTCCTTTCTCGATTATGATGAGGCAAGCAAGGACATTAGTTTTTAATTACCAAAGCAGGTTTATATATTGAATGATACTACAGCAAAACAATTGTTTTTTCTATCCTTCTGTCTGTACTTGTATCTGACCATGAAGATGTTCACTCCATCTATACCTGAATGAGTTTGAAATATGTAGAATTGAATATGAAGGTGCCTAAACTCAATGTCACTGAAATCTGTTTTCATGCGATCTGAGATATGTCATATTTATTTTGCCTTGAGTAGAACAGGTTTGTCCTGACAGACCAGAGAGGTTTGATCATGTGTAGATTAATTGATGTCTTCTGTTTTCTGCCAATACTGGAGAATAAGAAATGGAGAAAAATCCTTCAGAAACAAAAACACATCAGCTATTAACTTTGCCATGCCAAAAATAAAGGCACTCCTTTATATTTCAATTGATTAATATTTTTGTGTACTAGACAGCAGCTGTTGGGTGAGACTATAATGTCACTTTCTGTCAGTCTCAACATTCAGAGGCGTGAGCTATATTCAGTGGCTATTATAGATAGAACTATCATTATTGTTGGAAAGGCACGTCTTTAAGAGTAGTATTAGTTACCTAGAAGAAGTTCATCCTTTAATTAACAGTCGTAAATCAAAGGACAATTCAGCATTTTGCAGAGAATCTTTCTTCTCGTCAATTTCAGGCACTAGATATGATTTCTGATATGATTTTTTTTGTTTATCAATTTCATTATATTTACACATTTTTTTACTAAATAGATATGTATGCTATTATTGTCGACACCAGAGTTTATTACAGTGCCTTTTATGACATTTGTCACAAGGTATCTAGTGTACAATAGTATTGGTATGTTTGGGTGAGCAGTCACACCTCAATGAACACTTCAAAGAAAAAATTGAGAAGAATTTACTTTGAGTACTGATCTATTGATTTGATAGAATATAGACAAATGGCAACTTTTGTGAAAGTAGTGGCATTTGTCAAAGATGCAGCAGAAATGGGAGAGAAGGACATCCAGGATTTTGCTATCTCTGCAAGGAAGGGAGCTCACCGAGGTCTCATTGTCCTTGCCTCTTCTTCACAACTTAAAATCCCAAAAATGAGGCGGAGAAAAGTCTGTGAACTCTCATACTATAATATAATTCTCAATTTGAAGTCGTAGAAATTATGTGAAAAAATTATCCTATATGAGTGAAATTCATTTGAAAATGTATATTTTTCAGAATTAATGTCTTGAATTTGAATAATTTTGGCCCAAATTAAATGGGAATTATCTTGAAATATTAAGTAACCTTTAAAATAACATTTGCATGACACAGGCACTATCTGAGTTGAATAAAATTAAATTATGAGGCAATGAGACTTGAATTTTGACCAGAAAATTGCCACCGAGCACTGATTTCCGAGGTCATACATACAAGGTGGTGGGGGGGTCTAAAAGTTGATCGATTGGTCTTAAATCTTTTATGTGGGTTTACTACATATCCCAGGGTTTTTATACTCCAGGGTTTTTTTCCAGGGTTTTTATACTCAGATTTCCCAGACTGATAAGTACAAGTTGTGCAAGAAATGCACCAGAATTTTTATCGTCTCTCTGTTGAATACAGGGAGCAAAATGAGGCAACAGGCGAGACCCTAATGTGTACCTTATTAATTATCAGTTTCATTTTCATGATGAATCAAACTATATAAGTTTTAGCTTGATACAGAGGATTTTGACAGGTTCAAAGTGGAAAAGAATGTGGTATGCTCGTTCTCTTTGAAGTACAGACATGATATAACCTATGATATGGACAATCTTTTTTATCTTTTTTATCTTTTTTTATCATTGACTTGCATGTAGTGTATATTATCAAGTTTATATTGCCCCATTATCATATATTAAAAGCCAGAAAAATCTTGTTTTGATAGAGATAAGTTTAACACTACATTCGAACAAGTGGTCTTGAATGTCCTTGACCTTCAGGTATGATGATAGGGCACGAGTGTTAGAATCATTTGGAGGCATTTATGTTTTAATGAAAAGTAATACTTCACAAAAACAGCCATAATATTCATGAATTTTTGTTCACAATAATTTTTTAAAATATATCTTTTCTATTAATATTATATTCCCTTATTTGATTTATTTTATCTGTGACAGTGTATGCATATTTGAGATTTGCAAAATCATGTGACATCACATGAGAGAAACCATTCAGATAAAATTTAAAATTATGAACAAAAATTTTAGTTATCCTGAAAGTAAACAATAGGGTGGCTAAACTAAAGTAGACATTTTAGCAAGATCTTGATATGAACTATTTTACTAATAAATCATTAATTTAAATTTGACAGAATGAATGGAAATGAATTACACGAATAACAAAGCCCAAACACTGTAAACTTGCAATGAAGCAATATATTTACATGTTGATTAAATTTACAGTCAATTCTCTTTCGCTGATTGTCATTGATCATGTTGGCAATGGTTGAACAATACTTCTAGCATAGTTTAAAGCACTCATGAAATGAGGTTTTCAAGCACCTTTGACCAGTGACCTAGTGCAAACACCTGCCTAGTAAAGTTTTACTAACTATGGGGCGCCTTTAGATTGGGACAATGGAGTAATTTAGCTTACAGAGCCCTGTTTGTCCATTAATGCATGTCCATTGGTATAGGCCTAACACCCTGACAGACCACAATAGAGGTCACATACTTGTATACATGTGGCCACCTGGTGGTCAAAAGAGTACAGCCAGTACATAGCAATTTCTGCAAAACACAATAACAGTGGTCTGTGTAGTCTGGTTGGTATTAGTGAGATAGCCGAATAGCATCACAGTTTCGTGGCCACGTATCATCTAAGCATACCCCAAACCTCTGATTTCACAAATGTTTTTATCATTTTTTTAATTAATATTATTTTATTGGTATGACGTGCTGTCATACTGAATGTGGTAAATAAGCAAATATTTCCATTATGAGCATATACCTACGTGGGTGAGTGGTAACTGTAAGCTAGGCACACAGTATCACCCCTCAGAATGGATTAGTCAGGTCAGACACTTTGACAAGGATATTGACATACCAGAATCCAGACATAGATATGATGACCGGTATTGTCATATTGGTGCTTCCATATATCGAAATGGGCCCTCATGTCATCATAATAACACATTTTTGCCTCGACATTTTATGCATCAATAAGTTTTTATATATTTTAAATGTAAATACGAAGACTTGGGGATCCATCATTGCACACTATTAATATTTCGGTGGAAATGAATACACAGTGGTGGTGCTCTGATCGTTTTCGAGCCAAAAATAAGCGCTCCTCCCCATGACTTCAGCTTTTCAAAATGGCAACCTTCTGTTGCGTATATATATTTTAGCATGGTTAAACTCACATTTTCTCGGACTTGCGCATAATTTACACTTATTAAATGAAGGCGGAATATTTCTATGTGTACTATAAAACAAATATTTTAATTACCGTATTTACTCGTGTATAAGTCGACTCGTGTATAAGACGACCCCCCAAAATTGAGGTTATTTTACTTGAAAAAAACCAATTTCCGAATATAAGACGAGTTGGTTTTTCTTGAGATATCGGCTCTGCTACCATTCAAGCTTCAGCTGAAGCTTGGCGGTCATTTTAAAAGTGAAACGTAAATATGCTTAAAATATAAGATATTAGCCGTCTTATACACGAGTATATACGGTAAAACGTAAATAGGATATTCGTATTTTCGAAATAACAGATATCAGACGTAGCTGATCGATTTTGATTGCGTTTTAAATGATAAATAAAGGTATTTACCCAATATTATCACAAATTATGCTTTGCAGATCGAGAACAGAAAAAAAACATCCATCCATTTATAACATGCATTACGCAACACGTGGTCGTAATTTTGAAAAGCATCAAAAGAAAACATAACGTATATGGATCGATTTTGATTACGTTTTAAATGATAAATAAAGGTATTTACCCAATATTATCACAAAACGTAATACGATGTACGTGACGTCCTTTATCTTAGCGTCTGGGTGCCCACGAGACAAAAGTGGAGCGGCCAACATGTCAAATTGAACTTTCATATCCGTAGCTGATCGATTTTAATTGCGTTTAAAATGATAAATAAAGGTATGTACTTAATATTATCACAATTACGTCGAGAATTTTTCACCATCATTGATCTTAGCCTCAGAACAAAGCGTTTTCATTATTTATCATTTGAAACGCAATTAAAATCGATCCACGTGTGAAAGGGAAGACACGACTCAAAGCAGTGGAGACAAACTGTGAACGCTGATAATTGGTATCAGTGAAAATTTACTAATTTTCACACCACATCAAAGGCAGAATTGAATTGTGCGATATATTTAAATAATAATTATTTTGCTTACAATACAATTTCGTTTTCGTGCTAAAAACAAGAGCCTCTTCCCGTCACTTCCGCCTTTCAAAATTGCGACCACATGTTGCGTTGAGTCGTGTCTTCCGTTTTTGACAGAAATGCCTTCACACGTGGATCGATTTTAATTGCGTCTTAAATGATATATAAAGGTATTTACCCAATATTCACAGTTTTGCTTCTCGTCATTGTTTCCACTGCTTTGAGTCATGTCTTCCCTTGTTGACAGAAATGCTTTCACACGTGGATCGATTTTAATTGCGTTTTAAATGGATTGATGGTTTTCTTCTGTTCTCGAACAATTTGTGATAATATTGGGTAAATACCTTTATTTATCATTTAAAACGCAATCAAAAAGGGAAGACACGACTCAAAGCAGTGGAGACAAGACGAAACGCAAGACTGAACGCTGATAATTGGAATCAGTGAGAACAAAGTCAAAACAAAGCTTTTTGAAATAATAGACCAATAATATTGGGTAAATACCTTTATTTATCATTTAAAACGCAATTAAAACAATCTGCTACGTCTGATATTCGTTATTTCGAAAATATGAACATCGTATTTACGTTTTACCGTAAATACTCGAGTATAAGACTGCTCTCGTGTATAAGACGACCCCCCAAGCATTAACTAAGAGTTTTTGGGAAAAAACCTCGTTTTATACACAAATAAATACGGTATATCACAGTTAGCGTAGCTTGTACCTAGTTTATTTACTTTTCACCCTGATATACATGTTGTCAATTATTCTTCTATTTCGGTATATGAATCGAATATTGATAAATTATCGAAACATATCATATTGTATCAATAAAATCCAATGATGTGATGCCCTACCAATGCAAACAAATCTGCAGCTGTTTGCCCTGATTTCAGAGATTATTGAAAATCAGCCTTTATAACAACATGACCATTGAGATTGGAAAATAGAATTGTGTATCACTAACCATGTTGATTGATGGATGAGTATGAACATGAACATGATGAATCAATTGATAGAAAAAAGGCAAAAGTAAATAAATCAACAAAATAGGGTTTTAAACAAATTGTGATTATTTAGCAACCAATAAGGGTAGAAACAAAAATGAAACAATTTCAGAAACTGGAGATTATGAGGCAAAAAAATAAAAAGAAACACATTATTGAGTTTCATTTTTCATGTTCAATGCCACTTAGTTGAACCCATGTATACCAATGCAGTATTGTCACTCGCAGAGGTTTCTCTACCAACTTGTTAACCTACCAGAACCTCTTAGTAATCACTCTGTCTATCCTGTGTCCATTTGTATGTCTTTTTGTCCCATCTTTCTTTTTCCTTTGTCCATTCATTGTGTGTATGTTCATCACACCTTTTTTTGTATGTTTGTTCATCCATTCAAATGCATTATTTTAGCATCAGCTTATACACAGTGTTTCCCCCTCCATGTGCACTTAACAGACTGCAACATAGTACAAAAACAAAGTCATTATTAGGTCACATATCAACCAGTACAATGTATATAGTTAGCCATGTCTACTATATATTATTAAAGACACCACAGATTATTACCCTACCTTTTGTGACATTTGTCACAGGGTATTTAGTACAGATCATTTGTGAGAACTTTGTATAATTGTTTTTTCTTCAGATTTTAGCATGAAAGTAAAATTTTGTCTCTTGGCGGCATGGCTATCCTCAGGCCAATCAAGATTAAGTCAATGTGACACTTGGTGGACAGTATACAGTTGACATCTGGTTGTGAGTCATTGCTGTCACCATGTTTTTCATAACAATATGGCGCCAATATGGGGATCAATCAGACAGAGATTCCAGACAAATTTTGTAGATTTACCAAGCTTTTTAGGCACTTAAGCTGTGTGTGACAATTGGCACACATATTGGGTCAAATAATGGGACAAATTTAGTTAATATGGAACTATGGCGCACGACACAGTGCCTTCCCATTCCCTGAGCCATAAAAACAGATAATTCTGAAGAAAGACCCACAACCACACTTCAAAAGGGAAAGGGCATTATGTTCAGATTGCAAAATTGTGTTGAACCTTCACCATTTTAAACAAGTGTGCATAGAACTGGAGTTTGATTGATCTATTTTCAGAGCGCAGTTGTCGGAGGTGTACGATGTGATCCAGGAGGTGGATGTACTGGACAGTCGGGACCAGGTTAATCTGGCTCTGCTGACACGGCCAGACCTCGGCATCACCTTCACCAAGCTGCATTGCTGGAGACTCACTCAGTTCACCAAATGTGTCTTCATGGATGCTGACACACTGGTAAGCATACCACACTGCACAGTTTGCAGCAAATAAAATGTACTCAAAAATAGGAAAAAGAATGAAATTATGCCCTGTAATTATGTGCCTCCAGAGGCTTGGCTATGTAAAGAATACTACTGCTTCCTTGTCTTACTTGTCCATGCTAAGATGTCACTTTCTGTCTGTCTGTCTGTCCATCTCAACATTTAGAGACATGGGCTATAATCATTGCCTTTTAGAGAATGAGATGTCATTTATAGAAAGAGATGTCATTTGTGGGATGATACATCTTGAAGAGCATTATTAGTTTGTCTGATGATTCATCATTTTGGAGAAAAACTTTGACATGTCTTTCATCTTGGCTGTTACACAGCATCCAACTTTGAAACTTGTTGGAAATGTGTATCCTATGTTTCGCGATAAGGGCTTGTTAAAAAAATCATGCTCGAGTGAGCAGTCACGCCTTAGGTAAAAAGAATTGATATCAAGTAAATATATTGAAGAGAGCTGCTATTTTTGAGATTTATCTTAATAAATCTTTTGAGATTTATCTTAATAAATTGCTTTTTGATCATATAACTAGGGGGATCTTGTGATTATTTCAGGTGCTACAGAACATTGATGAGTTGTTTGAGCGGGAGGAGATATCAGCTGCCCCAGATGCTGGCTGGCCGGACTGCTTCAACTCTGGCGTGTTTGTCTTCAGACCCTCGCTTCAGACCTATGAGAACCTTCTTGCATTTGCTTTGACTCAGGGTAGTTTTGATGGTATGTAGGGTTTTTGTGATGTATCATTTTGCCATGATAACCTTTAGGTTTTGTGATGTATCATTTTGCCATGATAACCTTTATGGGGTAATATTTGAAATGATGTTCCAAGGCACGATAAATATCTTATTTTGATCTTTTTTTGAATGATGGGAAGAAAAAATTGTGAAGAACAATAAAAACTCCTTAATTTTTTGGTAAGTTTCCAATTTACTCTAAATTTGAGGAAAGGAATAAGCTCCTTGCCTTTGCTATTTTATTGCTATTTTAAATTGTGAAAAAAACACAGAAAGAATCTTAAAATGTACAATACCTCCCTTCTACACATTAAAAAAAAACCAAGTCTTTCTTCCTCACTAATTTGCCACATTGCAATATAATAGATTAGTTAACTTTTTGCCCCTCACCCTCTCGACTAAGTCAAAGAGGGGGACTTAAATTTGGGTTTGGTCCGTCCATATAGTGTAAGTTCGAGAAAGTCCACGGATTGTTTGGATTGTTTTCGTATTGCACAAGCACATTGTGTTTATCAATATCTTGGACGAGTGTGATAATGGCTCTGATTGAACGATTTCTGTTGCCACTGTAACCACTTTACCAAAGATCTTGTTCTACCACATTCAAGGGCCATGTTAATGCTCTCGTTTGCTTATTAATGTTATTAATGTTCAAAAAAATTTAGAAGTAATTTTCCATGATCTTTTTTCAGGTGGTGACCAGGGCTTATTGAACATGTACTTCAGCGATTGGTCCACAAAAGACATCTCCAAACACTTACCTTTTGTGTATAATGTTGTTTCACAAGCCTTCTACAGCTACCTGCCAGCATTTAGATAGTGAGTATGCTTCAGATTAAGCTTTGCCAAGGTGACCCAAGACAACCACTTATATTCAAAAACTTCCCTAGCTTTTCGACTTGTATACAATACAGTGTGAGGCTTTGGATTGGCAAAGTCATTCAGACATAAATACTTTAAAATGGGATTTTTTCCACTTACGTATTTGGTATTTCCCGAGTGGGTGCATTGCAGAATGGCCCCATTGCCCCCCAGCACCTAAAACACCCCTAAAGGGGCATCCTGTTTGCAGTAGGATGCGACCAATGTGGGAAGGTTATGGAATCCTGATAGGATTGTATGGTATATGGATTGGCGTGTCCATCTTGTATTAAAACATTTAGTTCAGTCCAAAATCAATTTTCAAGACCAAGTCTCTGCACATTTCAGACATCACCTGCAGATAGCTTGATTCAGGATGGTTGATTCTTTATTTCTAGTTTTGGAAAGGAGGTAAAGGTAGTGCATTTTATTGGTTCAACTAAGCCATGGCACCATGCCTACAACACAAATACCGGCCAGGTGGAGCCACAGGGTGACGCCGGCCATGACCAGCAGTTCCTGCAAATATGGTGGAACACCTTCATGCAGAACGTTCAGCCATCACTAGACCCTACTCTTGTAAGTGTCCCTTAAATCCTTGCTTCACAGTTTGTTATTTTGTTTTGTAATACAGACATATCAAACAAAAATAGCTTTGTGCATAATGCTGTGATGTTTAAGGTCAAAGGATTTTTTTGACATTTTTGCCAACTTTAAACATCTACTTATCATTAGGGCTTCTGGTTTGGCGCAGAAGCTTTTGTGCATTCTGATTGGCACATCAAGAAATGACACAACTGCTTACACCAAACACGAAGTCCTATAGTCTTGAGATTTGTAAATTTAATTGTTTTGAAATGTAGTTATTCACAATAACTGTTAATTTGTATGCATACATTTATTGGCATGTATTGTTTTGCATCTTGTTAACTTAAGTGACAATAATTGCATGTAGTCTGGCATGGGTTCTGTGTTCATTTTTATATGTGTACATTTTCATATGTCAACCAAATTTCACCACAGATTATGTTTGGGCATGGCATAACAAGTGACAAGAATCACAGTAGACTTTCTGAATCATACAAACAACTTTTTTACTTCTAATTTAGATTTTCAAAACTTATGAAATGATGATCTTCGTATAAATGACCATATATAAGTTATAAATAGCTTTTTAAGCACTAAAAATTAAGCCATACTGGAGTCCATTACTATTGAAGGTGGGTTACAAACTGCGATAACCAAGCTGTAAAATGAATTATCAATACATTACTCACAGTAGTTTGGCCAAAAACTGAAACCGTATAAGATTTTTATGTCTCATACATAGATATTTTTCATCTAATTTAAGAAAAAAACTAACCAATTAACAAATAAAACCAAAGCAGCCCTATTGTTTTCTGGGTATATCTGTTAATACTCTGGTGTGGATGGTTGTTGGTGCTTTTGACAGTTCTCCAGTTCAGCCATGCCTTGTTCGACCTTAGGAAAGAATTCTGTCCCCATGTTCGACCTTGGCTAGAAAAACAGACTTCACCCCAAGTGGGCCCCAGTCTCTCTGAAACAGAGAGTGTACTGTGATTTTTGTCGCTCCTAGCCCCATGCCCAAACATAGTCTGAGGTGAAGCAGTGATGATATATTATAAATGCAAACAGAACCTGTGCCATTTAACGAATTAGTGTAGTAATATAGCATATCATGGATTATTCTACACGTTCTGTAATAAACAAATTACCATTCTATATTTCAATCACCTGGTAAATCTGATGACATCTGAAATGGGCTTATCATGAGTGGAGTCTCAACCAATCTCAGGCATGCAACAATGAGCTTTAAGTGCTAAAATCAAGAAAGCCATTCATCCAAAGAATATATAACACCTCCTCCAAAGAATATATAACACCCCCATCCACCTACAATCACAACCTCCTGTCCACTGATAATCACAACCTCCTGTCCACTGATAATCACAACCTCCTGTCCACTGATAATCACAACCTCCTGTCCACTGATAATCACAACCTCCTGTCCATTGATAATCACAACCTCCTGTCCACTGATAATCACAACCTCCTGTCCACTGATAATCACAACCTCCTGTCCACTGACTGTAACAACCTCCTGTCCACCTATAATAACAACCTCCTGTCCACTGATAATCACAACCTCCTGTCCACTGATAATAACAACCTCCTGTCCACTGATAATCACAACCTCCTGTCCACTGATAATAACAACCTCCTGTCCACTGATAATCACAACCTCCTGTCCACTGATAATCACAACCTCCTGTCCATTGATAATCACAACCTCCTGTCCACTGATAATCACAACCTCCTGTCCACTGATAATCACAACCTCCTGTCCACTGACTGTAACAACCTCCTGTCCACCTATAATAACAACCTCCTGTCCACTGATAATCACAACCTCCTGTCCACTGATAATAACAACCTCCTGTCCACTGATAATCACAACCTCCTGTCCACTGATAATAACAACCTCCTGTCCACTGATAATAACAACCTCCTGTCCACTGATAATCACAACCTCCTGTCCACTGATAATCACAACCTCCTGTCCACTGATAATCTCAACCTCCTGTCCACTGATAATCACAACCTCCTGTCCACTGATAATCACAACCTCCTGTCCACTGATAATAACAACCTCCTGTCCACTGACTGTAACAACCTCCTGTCCACTGATAATAACAACCTCCTGTCCACTGATAATAACAACCTCCTGTCCACTGATAATCACAACCTCCTGTCCACTGATAATAACAACCTCCTGTCCACTGATAATAACAACCTCCTGTCCACTGACTGTAACAACCTCCTGTCCACTGATGATCACAACCTCCTGTCCACTGATGATCACAAACTCCTGTCCATTGATAATAACAACCTCCTGTCCACTGACTGTAACAACCTCCTGTCCACTGATAATCACAACCTCCTGTCCACTGATAATAACAACCTCCTGTCCACTGATAATCACAACCTCCTGTCCACTGATAATAACAACCTCCTGTCCACTGATAATAACAACCTCCTGTCCACTGATAATCACAACCTCCTGTCCACTGATAATCACAACCTCCTGTCCACTGATAATCTCAACCTCCTGTCCACTGATAATCACAACCTCCTGTCCACTGATAATCACAACCTCCTGTCCACTGATAATAACAACCTCCTGTCCACTGACTGTAACAACCTCCTGTCCACTGATAATAACAACCTCCTGTCCACTGATAATAACAACCTCCTGTCCACTGATAATCACAACCTCCTGTCCACTGATAATCACAACCTTCTGTCCACTGATAATAACAACCTCCTGTCCACTGACTGTAACAACCTCCTGTCCACCGATAATCACAACCTCCTGTCCACCTACAATAACAACCTCCTGTCCACCTATAATAACAACCTCCTGTCCACCTATAATAACAACCTCCTGTCCACTGATAATCACAACCTCCTGTCCACTGATAATCACAACCTCCTGTCCACTGATAATCACAACCTCCTGTCCACCTACAATAACAACCTCCTGTCCACCTACATTAACAACCTCCTGTCCACCTATAATCACAACCTCCTGTCCACCTATAATAACAACCTCCTGTCCACTGATAATCACAACCTCCTGTCCACTGATAATCACAACCTCCTGTCCTATGATAATCACAACCTCCTGTCCACTGATAATAACAACCTCCTGTCCACCTACAATAACAACCTCCTGTCCACTGATAATAACAACCTCCTGTCCACCTACAATAACAACCTCCTGTCCACTGACTGTAACAACCTCCTGTCCACTGATAATCACAACCTCCTGTCCACCTATAATAACAACCTCCTGTCCACCTACAATAACAACCTCCTTTCCACTGATAATCACAACCTCCTGTCCACTGATAATAACAACCTCCTGTCCACTGATAATCACAACCTCCTGTCCACCTATAATAACAACCTCCTGTCCACTGATAGTCACAACCTCCTGTCCACTGATAATAACAACCTCCTGTCCACTGACTGTAACAACCTCCTGTCCACTGATAATAACAACCTCCTGTCCACTGATAATCACAACCTCCTGTCCACTGATAATAACAACCTCCTGTCCACTGATAATAACAACCTCCTGTCCACCTACAATAACAACCTCCTGTCCACTGATAATCACAACCTCCTGTCCACCTACAATAACACCATCCTGTCCACTGATAAAAACAACCTCCTGTCCACTGATAATCACAACCTCCTGTCCACTGATAATAACAACCTCCTGTCCACTGATAATAACAACCTCCTGTCCACCTACAATAACAACCTCCTGTCCATTGATAATCACAACCTCCTGTCCACTGATAATAACAACCTCCTGTTGATAATCACAACCTCCTGTCCACTGATAATCACAACCTCCTGTCCACTGATAATCACAACCTCCTGTCCACCTACAATAACAACCTCCTGTCCACTGATAATCACAACCTCCTGTCCACTGATAATCACAACCTCCTGTCCACTGATAATCACAACCTCCTGTCCACTGATAATAACAACCTCCTGTCCATTGATAATCACAACCTCCTGTCCACTGATAATCACAACCTCCTGTCCACTGATAATCACAACCTCCTGTCCACTGATAATCACAACCTCCTGTCCACTGATAATCACAACCTCCTGTCCACTGATAATCACAACCTCCTGTCCACTGATAATCACAACCTCCTGTCCACTGATAATCACAACCTCCTGTCCACTGATAATCACAACCTCCTGTCCACTGATAATCACAACCTCCTGTCCACTGATAATCACAACCTCCTGTCCACTGATAATCACAACCTCCTGTCCACTGATAATCACAACCTCCTGTCCACTGATAATAACAACCTCCTGTCCACTGATAATCACAACCTCCTGTCCACTGACAAAAACAACCTCCTGTCCACTGATAATCACAACCTCCTGTCCATTGATAATCACAACCTCCTGTCCACTGATAATCACAACCTTCTGTCCACTGATAATCACAACCTCCTGTCCACTGATAATCACAACATCCTGTCCACTGATAATAACAACCTCCTGTCCACTGATAATAACAACCTCCTGTCCACTGATGATCACAACCTCCTGTCCACTGATAATCACAACCTCCTGTCCACTGATAATCACAACCTCCTGTCCACTGATAATAACAACCTCCTGTCCACTGATAATCACAACCTCCTGTCCACTGATAATAACAACCTCCTGTCCACTGATAATAACAACCTCCTGTCCACTGATGATCACAACCTCCTGTCCACTGATAATCACAACCTCCTGTCCACTGATGATCACAAACTCCTGTCCATTGATAATCACAACCTCCTGTCCACTGATAATAACAACCTCCTGTCCACTGATAATCACAACCTCCTGTCCACTGATAATCACAACCTCCTGTCCACTGATAATCACAACCTCCTGTCCACTGATGATCACAACCTCCTGTCCATTGATAATCACAACCTCCTGTCCACTGATAATAACAACCTCCTGTCCATTGATAATCACAACCTCCTGTCCACTGATAATCACAACCTCCTGTCCACTGATAATCACAACCTCCTGTCCACTGATAATCACAACCTCCTGTCCACTGACTGTAACAACCTCCTGTCCACTGATAATAACAACCTCCTGTCCACCTACAATAACAACCTCCTGTCCACTGATAATCACAACCTCCTGTCCACTGATAATCACAACCTCCTGTCCATTGATAATCACAACCTCCTGACGACTGATAATAACAACCTCCTGTCCACTGATAATCACAACCTCCTGTCCACTGATAATCACAACCTCCTGTCCATTGATAATCACAACCTCCTGTCCACTGATAATAACAACCTCCTGTCCATTGATAATCACAACCTCCTGTCCACTGATAATCACAACCTCCTGTCCACTGATAATCACAACCTCCTGTCCACTGACTGTAACAACCTCCTGTCCACTGATAATCACAACCTCCTGTCCATTGATAATCACAACCTCCTGTCCATTGATAATAACAACCTCCTGTCCACTGATAATAACAACCTCCTGTCCACCTACAATAACAACCTCCTGTCCACTGATAATAACAACCTCCTGTCCACTGATAATAACAACCTCCTGTCCACTGACTGTAGCAACCTCCTGTCCACCTATAATAACAACCTCCTGTCCACTGACTGTAGCAACCTCCTTTCCTACCCCCTCCCAGCAGCATTGATAGCATTTTACCCTCAAGCAATAATCTTATTCACCATTCTCACTCTCCTTCAACAAAATACGTCCTGGGATGCCAGTTATGATGACGTCATGAGAACAAATGTCATAATGTCATCATCTGTGTGTGGTTTGAGACTTTCACATGATCTCTCAATCAGAACACTTGAAACAATGATCAACAGCCTTTTAGTGAAAAATGCTTTGACAAGTTGAGTCAATCTTCAAGTGCATGAAGCTCAGTGTCTTGTTCTCATCTTGTCATTTCAAATTTCTACACTAATTTGATTGATACACATGTTTGAATTGCTTAAGATAGTGAAGGGGTTTTATGTTGTTGTATGCAATGTTATCTTGTCAGATGAGTTGGTGAAATCTATTTTAAAAAATAAATAATTTGTACATCACAGGTGCCTATCCTACCAGTTGGGGTAAACATGTTTTTCCTAAATCTCACATATAATTTAAATGGTTTAGGGCTTAAAATGTTTCATAAAGCTAACACTATTGGTTTATTGGTTTAAAGTTGCATGCACAGTTACAAAGTACAGGAAATTCAGGAGTAACTCAGGTATGCTTTAAAATATCATGTCATTTCTACTTTTAATGCATCACTCATATCTCTGAATTATGCATAATCATCCTGATTAAATCCTTTCTTTATCAATATGTGTACAGATTAGTTTGTATATACCGTATCCACTCGGGTTAGCGCCCATGGGCGGCTAATTGGGGACAAAGTAAAAGAGGGGGGTGGGCGTTTACCCAAGCATGGGCGTTTATAAAGGTCGAGAACAGAACAAAACCATCCATTATTGCGCAATATATTAACAATCGTTTTCGCGCTAAAAACAAGAGCCTCTTCCCGTCACTTCCGCCTTTCAAAATTGCGACCACGTGTTGCGTTGAGTCATGTCTTCCTTGTTGACAGAAATGCTTTCACACGCGGATCGATTTTAATTGCATTTCAAATGATAAATAATGAAAACGCTTTGTTTTGAGGCTAAAATTTATGATGTGGAGAAATTGTCGACGTAATTGTGATAATATTAAGTACATACCTTTTTTTATCATTTAAAATGCAATTAAAATCGATCAGCTACGGATATGAAAGTTCAATTTGACATGTTGGCCGCTCCACTTTTGTCTCGTGGGCACCCAGACGCTAAGATAAAGGACGTCACGTACATCGTATTACGTTTTGTGATAATATTGACATGATGGCGGACATCCAGGGAAGGTGGGCGTTTAATGATTTCTTCCTAAAAAGGGGGGTGGGCGTTAAGTCAAGCATGGGCGCTAACCCGAGCGGATACGGTACATTCTTTGTTATAAACTGATTGCGGGTCGCCATCTTGCCACATTGAAAAACAACACACTGCATGTGAACAATCAATCACAAGAAACTTTAAAATTCAACCATTAATAGAAAACAAGATGTTGACCCACAATTGCACTATAGATTTATTCTGAAATAATATAGCTTCTAATTTTATATTACTGATTTATTTCTGTCTCAGTCAGCACAAGCTGACTTAAAGTTCTTGCTGTTTCCACCGTGTCCTCCACCGCCACTGCACCTTGTTTTCTTCTTTATTCATTTATGCTAGATCATAAGGGCTAGATACTAAAACATGATAATATATAGGCTCGGAAAATGTTGTGGACTGATCTGGCCAGCACAGGAGAAACTTTGTTTGGAAATATTCTATTTTCTAAAAAATAACAACATTATCAATATGTCTTTGCCTTTGACCTTGACCTACTTTCAATGTCAAAGAAGCTGATTCCCCCCCCCCCCCCCCCCCCCCCAAAGTGCTGGTTCTCTGACTGCTGTATTATATATTTATAAGTGCATACAATTATTTTATGTCCAGATTAAGGTTATGTCCTACATGACATCTTAGCTAATTAATGCCCTCCTGGTCTGTACAGTGACAGAAAAATATGCTGTCATTTTGTCTGTTAATTTCAACCTTCTCCTGTGAAACTGCTGGTCAGAGTTCTTAGCTAATTGTAGGTAAGATGTACATTCTCCATTTTCAACTATGCTGACTGTACATTACAAAAAACAATGAACAACATAGCTCCAAAGCCAATGGCCCATGTTTTAATACAGCTACACCAATGTAACTTGGACTAAATGAACAACCTCATGGGCTTAAATGAGTTTGATATTTAGTGACCTTGAACTATTCTCAAGGTCGTAGACTATTTTTGTAACGAGGTTACTTTGACCCACTTGTAGCACAACCAAGATTATTGAACTGTGATTTGGAAAGTGCATGACTTTGTTTACATAAGTACTTTGCTGACTTAAGTATTGTGCCACTCAAAAACTATCTAGTTTATCTTATTTTAAATCACAAATGTTAATAGTTCAATCACACTTGATTTATTGGTCAGGGACTATAGATCATCAGATATACATTTGAAGCAGATCCTTGCTTGTCTTTTTTACACTCATCCCTGATTCATCAGATTTGAGTGTATTGTAGTGCTCAATGTGTCATTCTTGTAAGCAGGATAACTTTGCCAAAACAACTTGGATTTTTTTCAAACTTGTTATGCAAACTCTTTGGAGAAATGTCTTGGACGAGTGCAACCATGACCCCTCTGACCTTTTTGACTTTGTAAAGTAGGTCAAGTTGGAAAAGACCAGGCCCTTTGCTTGTAAAGAGGAGGGCTGAGTGTACCTGTATCTCTGATGCCTTTTTTCACACTTAATTTACTTTTTTTTTGAAAAATATATTGTAGATTCTACTCTTTAGTTCTATGATATTGACACTCTTCTCTTGTTAAATCTATGATAATAGATAGATATCTTTGAATTATAATGGTTAAAGTGGTGTAATATTACTAAAAATAATGATGCCAAATAATGGCTGATAATCAAATTTATCCAAGTATTTGTGTTATTAAATAGAAATTAGTACAACTGAAAAAGTATTAGTGAATTGAACTTAGTACAACTGAAAGTCTTAAAGTGGGAGCTGTATCCAGATTTATGGCAAATTCCACAGGTGTACACATTGTTTTCCTGCATTTTCAGAAATTGATTAATTTAATATATTTGACAAAGGCTGAGTTGGAAATAATATTTGTATATATTTAAAAACTTTTATGAAGATAGCATATGTAGTTGTAAATAGTTATCAGTTATTGAGGTACTGGAAGGTAACCTCTAGGTAATTGACCTGTCTGTCCATTGTCCATCATAAGATTATGGGTTACAGTTAGCAGTAATTTGAAACCATATGCATTTGAGCAACGGCTACCAGTTGGGAGTCATTGAGGTATATATATTTACTTTATGTTTTTATACTTGCATATTTTGAAATGTTCCAGAAAATAATTTTTCTGGCCACCATTTACAGATGCTTTGAACTATTGTTTGCAAGTTATATAAGGTGTTATCAAAACTTTTGGAGATGGATCATTTGAACATTGGTTGCTAGTTTCATGAGCTTATATAATATGTGGCATGCAGTTGTACAAAGCACAAAGGCAAAGGTCAGGTGGTTAGGTCAGATACCAATCTGGCTGTAACCATGTCTACTATTATTGTTCAAACCAAAGAGTTTAATACCTTTTGTGACATTTGTCACAAGGTATCTAGGAGATATCTGTATTCAGGCCACAGAGGTCATTAGGTGAGATTCCAACCTTTTAACAAAGCAATTGGAGTGCAATGTACATAGTATTAAGGAATTTTATTATTGTTGACACCTCAGATTATTACAGTACCTCTTGTGACAAATTTGGTTTGGAGTATAAACTCATTATATTGATATTTGGTATATATATATAAGAAATCCAAGGTCAATGAGAACTCTTTCTTTCTCTGTCTACATTTCAAACATCAGAACACTGGAGTTGCACTACGGTATCCCAAATTAAAGTTCTTCATAACTGCACGGACCAAACTGGCATCTTTCATCAAGCAGATTGTAAAGGTTGCTTGTAGGGTCCCCAATGGTCCAGAACCTTGTATGGTAGGTTCTAGCCCAGAATATCACACCTGTTTGTAATAATGTAGAACTAGATTTTGTGTTGCTTGACCAAGCATCATCCCTCGCTTAATAAATACCAAGGGGAAATATGCAGACTCTTCTGGCATAAAGTTTTAAAAGCCTCATGAGGGATGGTGACCATCAGTTATGTTGCTTGCAACTTGTGTATCTGCAATGTGATTCAGTTTGTCCCTGTTTTCATCACAAATGGCAACATACACTGGATGAGTGATTTATGACTGTGATGTTTTACTCTCCGTTGTGCCAACTATAATTTAGTTGATATAATTTCTTGATATGATTAAATAAGATTAGGGGCTATATGTTTGTTATACAGCATGACTTTCGATTGGGCAGATTTAGATTTAAATTATTATCTTATACATAGTGGACATATGATATTGTGTGACTGTGAAAATCGTTCTTACTTGAGAGTCAGTGAACATTTGAATGACTAATATATTCACAATAAAATTAATGATACTTTCTCCCTCAGTATATGGGGATATACAATTCACATTTTACATATTAAAACTTCAGTCGCAAGCAAAATATATTTTGGAAAGGATATGATAAAGATGACCCAATTAGCCTGGAAATTATTGCATGATGTCACAAGATTGAGAAAACTCCCCTCATTCCTCATTACTTGTTCTACATTAACTAACATCTGCTCTGATCTCTCTTTAATATTTCCATGGCAACCTATTGCTTTACAGGTTTGTAAGGTACATTACTGTCAAGGTGATCACACTGATTCAAGATAGTCATTGTCACTTGTTTGAAATACAGGCATTAAGATGTATATCTCTTTAAATATATCGTAAATTGCAGCCATGATCTGCAACTCAAATACGAATATGAATTATTTCTCTGACAATAAATATCTTGATCTGTGTAACAGTATTGCATGAATTGATAAATTACGCACAACAGAGCTAGCTGGTGTTTCTATTGCACATATTTATATTTTATATTTATGTAAGAAATGCAGTCAATGCCAAATTAAGATTGTTCAAATAACTATTTTCCTGTGTTCATGTTATGCTTGATACTGGATTGCTTTTAAAGTATGGATCAAAGAGGAAAAGTTGTAGATTTGTGATCAGTGTATAAAAGGGGAGGGAACCTTCACAAAATATGGATAAACAATTTAAATATCATTTTTATCATTAACTATAAGACATGAAAAGAAGGTTTAGAGATATTATTTTAATACTTTTTTGTTCTTAAATTTTCTGAATTTATAATAATTTGCTGGTGGCAGCCATCATGTCAAAGGAATTGTAGTACCAGCAAACAAGACGCAAGACCTCAATTTATTATAAATTGCAGCAAATATTTGGTTGAATAAATCATGCATACATATTTTTATCAAGATCACTTGGCCAGTACCAAGGATGGCATTTGAAATGGGGGTTTTGTTGGTCTTTAATGAGGATGGATACTCACCAAAATGGGTATCCTTGGATGCAAAACACTGCAGATTGATAATTGCCAGATGAATGATTATCTTTCAAAATCCACCCTCAAAAGATGGAAGTTTTCAGTAATTCTATCACAAATCATAAGGCTTGTATAGAGTCATACAGGTTTAGTTTGTTTCTTGTTGATTTGAGCATGTAGGTCATCCTGCAGCCAACTTGCGCTTTTGCAAACAATTAGAAGCATGCTGACAATGGTGTCCTATGCAAAATGAGGTTTGGATATGGCTAAAAAAACATTTTTGCTCTAGATTTAGTTCTCAAGAAGAGTTAAGCTTCATATATACTTGTAAACCATCACTCTTGTAAGTTTTAGCAAAAAGATGTATATAAATATTGGTTTAAATTAAGGTATGAAATCTTGTAATAATCAGTCACTGAGCTTCATGCACATTTTTACCTACTAGGAGGCTTAATTACTTGCGTGTCTACATTTTTTCATTGTTTTTCTCCAATTGCATGCAATGAAAGAAAGATTTTTGGTTTGAATTATTTTTTATGATCTCTGGAATATATTAATTCACAGGTGTATTGGTAATGCATGCAGTCTTTATATTCACTTGAATTGTCTTCTGGCCCTCAAAATAAAAATGTTTAGATTTTGGCCTAGGTTTTGTGCACAACCAGTCCTTTTGGTTCTTTCAGGCATACCTTATCCATATTTTGTGGAAAAATATAGAGACAACAGAGGGCACCACCTGCCCATCAAATACTAACACATTGCGCATGACTTGCCCATACATCCCTCCTGCTGTTGAGACTTTCTATGAACCCACTCAGCAACCAGATACCCGTGTACAAACTTTTGCTGAAAATAAAGATGATAGACCCTTTAGCTTCCTTGAAGCATTTTACTCGGAGCCTCCAATGGCTCAGGAAGAAATATATCCCAGCCCCTCAGTAGCATATGAAGCAAAAGATGTTCACCAGCAGTGGGTAGAACTTTCTCAGAGTCCAGATGGTGATTCTGTGACAACACCTGGTGTTGATGAGGAGACATCAGAGCCCTCTAGTGGTGCAGATGAGGAAGAAGATAACTCATCCAGTAACACGGAGGATGGGGCTTTAGCACCCTCTGTTTGTGATGAAGATTTAGGAGGGGAAACACCGGTGGTGAGTTACTTAATACCAATGTCAATGTGAGCATAAGAATAATATTTCACTTTCATTACATTGTCTATTATATCAATGGCAAGGGACTTTGATGAGCACATTTATGGAGTTCAGTGGCTGTTGCAACCATCTACAAGTATTTTATTTTCCATATGCCATCTCAAAGAATAGTCTTTTAGCTATGTTTTAAATGGACTTTTATCACTTGGACTTCTATTTCTTGTCATGAAGTCAGGGCTCTTCATATTCTTATATGAACAATTTACAATTTCATGCTTGAGTATTCATGTCACTCATTAATAAGCATTCAAGAAAAACATTAATATGGATTTCTGTAACTTATCATAAAGGTTAGGCTCGTCTCATTTTGTGTGGAGATTCGAATACTGATGATCAACAATGTCACGCTTGAGTTAACATGTCTGGCATGAATGAGTAATCCAGAAAAGCATAAACCTTTATTCCTTATCATAAAGGTTAGGCTTGTCACAATTGGTATGGAGAAGCTAACATAGACAATCAACTTTGTTGTGCTTGAGTGAACTTTTCAACAAATCAGCAAAATTTCACTTTTGGTTTGGGAATTCTAACGTGGACAAATGCTCATGCTTGAGCAAACTTTTTACTCATAAATAAGTATTCAAGAAAAATGTTAAAGTTGACTTCTATCACTTGTTATAAAGGTTCCTCGCATCTGAAATCTCACATATTTCAGATGCCCATTCCGTAGATACTGTACATAACACAGATCTGATCTGGACCTATAGACTTCCACAAATTTGTAATTTTATCATAAAATTGTTATTGGCAACTATTTACTTAATCAAATATCTATGTAAGTCAGACATCATTGACATTGAGAATGGAACAAATGGTGAAATAAATGTATAACTTTATATCGCTGATCTGTAAGGAGGGCAGCTCCAGTTGTCTGGAAATGGAACTTTTAGCTTGGGTGAAACTGATCAAACTTCTGGATTTCCAGTTTCCTTCAACACCTTATATATTTTTACACTTTTGTTTTATTTTTATTTTTTCACCATCTATCGTTCTGTTCTGAACACATCAACCTTATGCACTTCTGTTTTGCTTGCACTGTTGCAACATTTTGAGGATTAGTGGCAACATTCTGAGGATTAGTGGCAACATTCTGAGGATTAGTGGCAACATTCTGAGGATTAGTGGCAACATTTTGAGGATACATACCTGCCTATTGTAGAATTATAAATCTGAATTAAATAAGCTCTTCCATGTCTGGAGCCAAACATTTGTAACCTGAATTGTGCCACATTTTGTAAGTATGCATGCCAAGATGGAAGCCAGTGAGAGCAGAGTGTGGCCATAATGGCATTAATGCATGACTCAATAGATATTGGACTCTAGATGTTTGCCTCTAACTTTTGTGTAGCCCTCACTGCTACCAGGCTTTTAGCAATATCCTAACTTCATTTTTCTTTCAGGGACTAAACATGGTAGAATAACATGGTTTATATAGAGGTCCAGATGTATTATTGGTTCCTGCTAGCATTATAATGATCAGGGTGCCTTTTGTGACTTAAATCCTCTCTTCCAGGTCATGAAAGTCAATTTTGACAATCATTTTTTGAGGTGAAAAGTAGATGATGCCAGACCCATGAAGGGAATTGCTGCATTTGACAACATCCATAAAACATTGAGTAATATGTTCACAGGATGACCTCTGGGTACTGAATTATGAGGGAAACAGAGATGAGCAGATAATAGTTTGAAATATATATAAGTAATCTGCCTCTCCCTCATCCCTTATTACTGCTAGATGTAGGTATGGAATGGTTAAAGTTCTAATGGTTTTGAAAAAGATTGTGACATAAAAACTCCATCAACAAGATTCAGCATCAACAAGAAATTAAACATACATTAGACATGGTGTAAATAGCACAAAAGAGAGATAGTGGCAAAGGGCATCTCATTCCATAACATTGACATTGCATTCATTATACAGAAGTCATTCATAATTCAGCAAACATGTGACCTAGTCCTGGTCCACCATACTCACTCTTAGGACTGTCAAAACCATGAAAACCATGATATTTAAATACTGCTTATTGTACATATTGTAAACATTTGCCCATATGATGAAATGTTTAAATCATCGTTGCATGATTAAAATTTCTACAGTGTGTCAGGTAATTGTTTGTAAATTAGTATAAGAGTTGAGTGGCACATATGGGAGAAAGCACTCCTTCAAATAGATCTCTTATTTAATAATTTATAATAGCAATTTAAAATACAAATTTATGTCCTGATTTTGAATTAATGGATGAATATTATAAGGGGTTTTATCTTTATTTATTATCTCCCCTCACCTGAGCAGTGTGGGAGCTATGGTATTGGGCTCGGTCCGTGAGTGAGTGTGTATGACTGTACTTTGACATTTTGCTCTATCTCCTCCGATATTTCAGAGGCAGGCTCCAGATTTTGATCCTACTTGCATTCCATGAAGGCCTAGATAAGATGCCTCAAGTATGGCCTTGACTTATTTTTCAAGGTCCTTGGCTTCAAAGCTTTACCAAAAATTTTCACATTTTGCTACATCTTGTGGCCTCGTTCCAAGTTCATTTATTTCAAAATGTTATCAATTACTTTTGCTGAATCTTCAAATTTGTTATAATTACAGACATACTGTAAGCTGTGAAATAAGAGATGACTGACCTATTGACCCATTTATGAATCTTGAATGTTAAAAATAGCTACTGACTAAGCAAAATCACATGATCAATTGCTGCTGGTTGAGGAAGCTGGACTTTGTTCATTGCAAAAAGCATTATTAAGCATATTGAAATTAGTAATCTTAAAGGATCCTCAATAAAGAAATTATTTGTTTCATTTTATTAGGTCCCACAGTTCCAGGGACACAAAACTATGTCTCTAAACCTATTTCATTTACACCACCAAATTTGACCTGCATCTCCTAAAGGTTTACATTTCATACTCTTTATAAAGATGTCAACATTTTCTTTGGAAATGTGGCCAATAAGTCTGACATTTCAATACATCTCGCCATTTTGACAAGCAACTGGCAGGATCATCTGAGGCCTGTCAGTTGTCTTGCTATCCCGCAAAATGATTTCAGATAGTTCAGTTGGACAATAATTAATATCAGCATAAATTCAAAGGACAATATTTACAAAATAAAACATAGAAAATGATTGTCTAAAATGGGTTATGAAGATTAAATATATTTACTTGTTAAATAATTGTTTCTTTCATGCATTTTCATAGGTTGGTTTGGTTGGAGAAATGGCGAGTCTGAAAGTACATGATGTACCAGCCTATCCAGAAACCATGCTGAGTGACCGAGCTCGTCAGTACAGCTGGGAACGGGGGCAGATTGACTACAAGGGTATTGATGCATTTGACAACATTCAGAAACGTCTGGATGATGTAATGAATGGCAAGAAGGCCACCCAAGAGGTGGAGCCTGAGTCGGCGAAAAAGACCGCAAAGGGTCCTGCTCCAAAGTAGCTAGGATTAATAAGCCATTAGGAAATAATGAATTTGCCAAATGATCCCTTACTCTTACTCTCCTGAACAGCAGTAGTTGATCCTATACAGATCTGTCTTCATTGCCCAATTCACTGCCACCAATGGCCACAGATCATGAATATTCATATTGTGAAAAAATGTATATTAGAGCAGCGTAACCTCAGATGCATTTAACTCCATGATACCTACTTCTTTCACTTATTTTTCTTGCCTTCAACTGGCCAGAATTAAATACAATAAAAATAAGGAATGATTTTCTCACTTTTTCAAATTGCTTTGTCTTAACCCAATAGCTCAAATAAATAGCTTTGTGTCAAGATGTGAATGGTAAATGATACCTGCTTGACTGATGATGTGCATTTTGGGAGAATCCTCTCTGTGCATTTATTTTTAAAAAGGATTTTACACATTCTTTGTAATTACTTCAAGTGAACAATGAAGGCAGAGGTTGGTTGAGTGACTACCACTGTTTAGCAGAGTGCCACACTGTCCATCTTGAGGTGAATGATTTGACAGAAATGATAGATGAAGTGATAGGAGTGACCAGCGCTTATTGGTGGTATGCAAATCTTAAATTGTTCCTAGGTACTCTTTCTATTCATGCGTGATTCAGGTATGACTGCCCATGAAGATAAAATTGATTTGTGTATAAAAAGTCCAATAGATAAAGTCAATAGTAGAGCAATAGATGGCATTTCATATTCTTGATCAGTGTTGCTTCAAAAGAGTATATCAAGTCTTCCAAAAATATATAGAAGATATAAAATTTATGACAGATATTTGAGAAAATATATTTCAGTTCTACCTCCGTTAAGCATGTATCAAGGACACATTGGTTTTTAATGGAGACTCCTAGATCCTTAATTTATATTCAAGATAATGTACTAAATTATGCTTAAAAAATGCTTAAAGTGATGATATTAATATATTTTTCCACAACAGGTAATAGTAATTCTTAATTAAAGCCTGAGAGATATAAGACGAACCTGTAAATTTTCTCTTGCCTTTTAAGAATATTTTTGTAATTAAACCAATGTTATAAAATGAAATAACCTCCAGAGATATATAATGATGTAGATGCATTTATATGTGAATGTTAAACTCTCAAGTTGTTTGTTGGAGAAGATGATGTATACATTTGATTGTTATATGCTTGTGCTCCCTATATATCAAGGAAATAATTTTTAAATTGAGCTGTTAGAAATGTGCATAGATTTGAATTACTAATTGTCAGAAGCTAAAACTGTACAATGCAGAGAAAATGGCAGCATCATCTAAGAGATCAAAATGTGGGAGGAAATGGTGAGAATGTTATGCAAAAAAGTTCTTTACAAAAGCTTGGTGTGTATATGCTTCTCTGTTTCTACATGAAGTATATGATGAAAGTTTTTTTTTCTATAAAGGAGTCGGCATATCAGAAATTTGATATAACTGTAGTGTCTGGGACAATACTAATGTTAAATTAATAATACTAATATACATGTGTTGAATTAATTTGGCACTGGTTGGAGTTAAGTGAAAATATACACTGGTATTAATGTAGTGGAGTATAGAATTGCAAACTGGAACATCAGTACAATACACAATTGTATATTTTTTTCATGAAATAATGTTATTATCCGGACAAGAAAAGTCACTGTTTTTTCCTTCTGATAAGTGTACTTTAAAATCATTTTACATACATGATAATTTTTAGTCTATTTTTTGCTGACAAGACAAATTTGTCTTATTACCGTATTATCCCTAATTGATGCCCTGGGGGCGGAAGCATTGCCTCTGGGCCACTAATATGGCGGACATGCCAAGACCAGGGTTCAAAATTGACTGTTTTTCAGATTCACAATTGATGTTTAGTAATTAAATGGCCACATCTTGTTGAACTTGAAGAATAGTTTGATGGTAAGAATAATTGTACAGTACAGTATTATTCAATATATTTTAGATGAACTAATAATAATGAATATGTCAGTCCAGACACAAAACGACTACGCATGTTAAGTATTGAAAATGACAATCTTTTATCATCAGTGTTGAGCCCTGTAGTTCCCCGCTTGACCACATGCGTAAAGGGTAATTAACCAACTAAGTCTGGGGTGTGCTACTGGGCACCATACTGTGACCCTCACTCGGCATTCAGGTGTCAGATCTTACACATTGATGCAACATGGGGAGTTAATTACAGTGTAACTTCACTTGAAATTGAGAAATACTAAACAGGTGTTTGTGGAAAACAGCTCAAGGGGTGTGTTTTCTTTGATATGTTTACACGAGTATTGCAAGTGAAGTTGTGAGTACTGTTTACATATTAATTACTGAGATAGCAAACCCCTGTGGATTGATTGTGGATTGACCAAGGCCTGGTTGGCAGACAGGAGGGGGGCAGTAATTAGGTAGAGGGCTGCTATAAGGGATAATACGGTATTGAGATAATCAAAAGTAGCTTCCAGAACATCTTGGTTATCACTCTGTCTTGTCCATTGGCCATCTGTCAGGCCCCACCCCCATGCTAATGATGCTAATTTGTTTTACAAGGTTCAGGGTTTACAATTGAGTATCCATGGGAATATGGGTTATAGTCGACAACACATGATATTTTAGACCACAGGCAAAAGAGCTATGGCAACATATGAACAATTTGAGTCAGTTATGGGTTTATTTTAACATTTTGCAATACTTATTTGTGATCAGATTGAGTTATTTAATAATGTGGTTGTTGATAAAACAAACATAGATTATCATAAAATAAGATTGACTTGGATGTCCACACATAATATTTTCTGTGCAGTGCTGGCCTCCGATGGCAATATCAGATTGAAGTAAGGGATTAATTCATATGTTGACATCATATGCCAGAAGGGAAATTCACATCAAATGTGGAAATCCCAAGCCATCATTTCTTAATTTTTGCCAAAAGGTCTTGACCCTCTTCATTTAGAAGGTGAAGGACACTTCACAAAAACAATTTCTTCATGTTATACAACAGGTGCTTAAAGAAGTCATTGAAAAAATGGTTTGTTTTGCCAGTATGCAAGAAAAAGGTGGTTGAGGGTACTTAAATTGTGCCGAAGTATTGATCTGATTTGTGACAATTCTGCTATAAGAACTAATAAAAAACTAATGATATATGTATTCCGACCCCTTGTTGACCAGTCACTGCATCAAACTATTGGTTTCAAAGAAATAGGATTCAAACACATGTTCTAATCCTGTGCAGTTTATTTCAATTTCATGAGCACTATATTTGCAAGTCATGGGCATCAGTGAAGATTGAAACATGAATGTTTGGTGCTAATTAATACTCAGCTGTGATCACATTTATTGATTTACTAGTTGAATTTGTTATGAATGGAGACAAGTATTTTTTATTAGAAATGAGAGGTTTTGTTTTAAGTTTCACTAAAATCATGGAATTTAAGATTGAAAGTCTGATAAAATAGTTTGTGTTGGAAATGATCTAATATTTAAAAGTTTTAAAGTGGTTTACAAATTATTACCGGTTATGGGTTTCCAAAATTATGAAGATCGCTTGACAAATCAACTAAATATTAATAATTTAAAGGAAATTATTCATGGCAAAGTAGTTATGTTCAGGATTTGTATCCAATCCTTTAAAATAAAGTTAGGTCCATATTTCACAAGAGAATTTCACAGCAATATAAGAATAATATCTTGTTTGAGCATTTTCTCAGTTGCCATGTTGAATGCAACTACTCATAGTTTTGCCGCTGTGGTTGAATGCACTTATTACAATATATATAGACTGTTATTTGATATTTACAAGCCAGTTACATGCTATATACATTGGCCTCTCTTGAATATATTTCAGTTTGCATAAATGGTGTATAATTTGAGCTAAAATTCTTTATAGATTTCTAGAGTAATAGACTTGCAGTGGGAAGTTTAAAGCTTAATTTGAAAGAGGTCCTTATCTGTCTTGTGCAGAGCTGGTCATTCCTGATAGACGGTGCCACATTTTTAATGATTTGATACAAATGTATCGAAATGGAATGTTACATAAAGTCAAATAAAATATAAATTAAAAAAAGTCTTTATCAGATTTGTTTTTTGCCATTTCAAGTTTTCCTTTCTAAATCACCACCACCCCCAACCCTCCAAACCCTGTGCACAGGATGAATCTGAAAGATATCTCCATTTTGTTTCCTCAATTGGTGAGCCCATCAATTTTATTTTTCCGCGCAGCATGCATCCTAGTTTTCATGTATTCATGAAGGCCACAGGCAATTTTACAGTTTCACACATGAGCTGAGGCCCGAACCTGAAGGGTTAACTTGTCCTTGTGAATCTGTGACCGGTGGGTTGTCTTGTCAAGGACAACATGACAATTCAGTGAGGCAGCACTATATCTGCTACAAGTAGGTCTCATCAGGAAATGACTGAAATAATGCTAGTGTATGGGATGGCTTGATCAATATGTACATGAGTTATAGAGTAGTTTTCACTTATTTTTTGTCAAAACTATGTTAGATGTGAAATATTACCCACAATATGCCTATATTTCTGTATTAGACTCTATAGCTTTGTTTTCAAGCATCGCTAATTTGACCTAATTATTGACCTATTTATTGAGGTCCCACTAGGTTTTGTACAAAAGGGCCTACATGGTTAAAATGCAGATATTTTTAGCCAACAGGATTGTGAGAAACAGTTGAGAGATAGCTGCACAAGTGAGAAATAGCTGCACAAGTGAGAGATAGCTGCACAAGTGAGATTGCTACAACAGCAAGAGATATCTGCATAAATAACAGATATCTGCATAAATAACAGATATCTGCATAAATAAGAGATAGCTACATAAATAAGAGACAGGTGCATAACTGAGAGATAGCTGCATTGAGACATGTCTACCTAGTAAGTCTAAGGCCCCAGTAATCAATCAAAATTACTTTTTTTATTCTCATATCACCCGTATTCTCATATCAACTCATATTGTAGGATATAGAATACACACCCAGAGACTCTCAGAAATACATAAACATTCATAGACAATAAGGCACGATACTGATGGTTGATGAGTCACCATAACCACCACTCCGTGAAGTCACATGTAAGACGGACGAGCCGAAGTTAGATACGCAGGCACGACGAGTCCATCTGATGACGCGTGAGGAAGCCACGTAGGCAAACCCCCACAGATGACGCGGAGTGGCCCCTTAAAAAGAGACGCGCAACCATGGATCCAGGCTCAGACCGTAGTTCAGAAGTCAAGAAGGAGATCAACGACCACTTGCCACTGAAGATCCATGACTCTCAGTATCATGACCACATAGACTTGGGTGTTTAGCATATAGTCAGGGTTTCATAAGTATCATGCAAAGTTGGTAATTCACATGCCTCGCTCATTGCCATGCCGGCCTAGCCAGACAAGCAGGGATCACAGCACTGAATAAAGGTAACTATTACACTGTGTATATCCTGTGTCTGCAGTCCTTACTTCCCGTCATTTATATGAGGGTATGACATATAAGCTAGGATCCGTGCCCAAACTCACAGCCAGCGAGTCAGTGAGCTATGGTTAACAAGTACAGTACAGTACGATAGAGTAGGACAGATTAGAGTATCTATCTAATTGGTAGAGTATTGATCCCCCGTCCACGTCCCCCAACGACGGATACTCTCCATTAGTGGGTAACAATATCACCCAGTATGCTTCACAAGTGTGATGTAATTTAGGCTTTTAGACTTCCCCAGGGGAATGGGCTACTCCACTGAACTCAGAATCATGCTCCAATATTGGGGGTCTAGACACAATCTAGACATGTCTTCAATGTGTGTCTAAGGCCCATTACTCAATCAAAATTACATTTAGTACTCTTGCACCTCATACCAGTGAGTATGCTTTATAAAAATAATGTATATATATGATATTGAGGGATCTAGACATTTCCTAGATATTGAGGGATCTAGACATTTTCTGAACTCAGAATCATGCTCCAATATTGGGGGTCTAGACAAAATCTAGACATGTCTATCAAGTATGTCTAAGGCCCCATTAGTAAATTAAAATTCCTTTCAGTACTCTCACACCTCATACCAGTCATTAAGATGAGTATATTGACTTCGTCAGGGGAAAAGGACTCATATTGAGGGATCTGGACATAATTTAGACATGTCAAGTCTGAAGCCGCAGTCTCACTGTAGCGGACAGGCAAAGAGGATGAAACCCTTCTATTGACCTTATCCAACAGCCTACCCACTGAGTTATCTTGGCTGATAGATTTGAAAGAGGTGTCATATCAGGCATAGTCCACCTGTGGGGGAGATTAAAAATGTGAGCTGGCCACCGGCTGAGAACACTTGTTTACTGAGATTAGTGAAGTGTGTGGATATTTTCACATGTCTTATAATAGTTTGGCCAAATCACCATATTTGTAATCTGATCATTATTACAACACATAATATTGCTTTCAAATCATGCTTGGAAAAAATGATTTGCAATATTTGATATGATTATTTCAATATGAAAATTCTAATTCTGTATGAATATATATATATATATATATATATATATATATATATATATATATATATATATATATATATATATATATATATATATATATATATATATATATATATATAGGTAGTGTCAGGGTTCCATATCACATGCACCCGGGTTTCCGATCATGTGCACCTGGGTGCTGTCTGGTTTGTGATCAACTGCACCCAGATGCTGTCCGGATTCCGATCATAAGCTGTCCGGTTTCCGATCACGTACACCCAGGTGCTGTCCGATTTCCGATCACGTACACCCGGGTGCTCTCTGATTTCCGATCACGTGCACCTGGGTGCTGTCCTGTTTCCGATCACGTGCGCCCGGCTGCTGTCTGGTTTCCAATCACGTGCACCGAGGTGCTGTCCAGTTTCCGATCACGTGCGCCCGGCTGCTGTCTGGTTTCCAATCACGTGCACCCAGGTGCTGTCCGGTTTCTGATCACGTGCACCCATGTCCTGTCCAGTTTCGGATCACGTGCACCCAGGTGCTGTCCGGTTTCCGATCGCGTGTACCCGGGTGCTCTCCAGTTTCCAATCACGTGCAACCAGGGTGCTGTCCGGTTTCTGATCGCGTGCGCCCGGGTTTTCGATCATGTGCACCCGGGTGCTCTCTGATTTCCGATCATGTGCACCCAGTTGCTGTCTGGTTTCCGATCACGTGCGCCCGGGTTTCAGATAATGTGCACCCTCGTGTCCGATCACGTGCCCGGGTGCTGTCCACTTCCTGTCCTTTCACATTTCCATTCTCTCCTCTTTTCCACTTTCTGTTCTTTCATGTCTCCATCCTCTTCTCTGCTTCTCGGTTTGCCTCTTGTCCATCTTGGTTCGCGATAACGTGCGTCCCGGTGTTGTCCACTTCCTGTCCTTTCATGTCTCCATTCTCTCCTCTGTATACTTCTTGTTCTTTCTATCCTCCTATCCATCCTGATTTATTCTCATTGCAGACATTTCATCTTTGGTGCCATTCCTCATCCCTGCCAACCTCCTAATCCCTGCAGCCTCCTAATCCCTCTATCTCATGTCTTATTCTAATCTTTGAAATGTTATGAAATATTTGAATATGAATTTTTTGTACCCAGCAGGGTTTGAACACTGAACCCTATAATCCTGCTTCTATTAACAAATCCAACACTCTACCCACTGAGCTATCTTGGCTGCCTGATTTGAATGATGAAAAGAGGTGTTATATATGAGGCATTCAATAATCCACCTGTGACCCCCAAGTGGGGGAGATTAAAAATGTGAGCTGTCCACCGTCTGAGAACACTTGTTTACTGAGACGAGTGAAGTGTGTGGACATTTTCACATGTCTTAAAATAGTTTGACCAAATCACCATATTTGTAATCTGATCACTATTACAACACATAATATTACTTTCAATTCATGGTTTTATTTGACGGCAAAAAATGATTTGCAATATTTGATGTTTATTCAATATGAAATTCTAATTTTATATTAATAATATTGATTGAACATTGAAATATCAACAAATATGCAATAAACTGTTTGACATTATTCTTTTGCCAAAAGGATTTTTTTTTTGACAATATGTAAAAAATGTATATCATTAATATTGATAAAAGAGTGAAAAACAGTAAAATATCAACAACACATGCTATAAAATATTTGAAAATAATTTTTTATTGCGCCCAGAAGGGTTTGAACACTGTACATAATCACCCCTCTATTGACCCACTGAGCTATCTTGGCCAATAGATTTAAAAGATGAAAAGAGGTGTTATATATGAGGCATTCAATAATCCACCTGTGACCCCCCATTGGGGGAGATTAAAAATGTGAGCTGGCCACCGGCTGAGAACACTTGTTTTCTGAGATTAGTGAAGTGTGTGGACATTCTCACATTTTTACTCTCCCCCACTTGGGGGTCACAGGTGGATTATTGAATGCCTCATATATAACACCTCTTTTCATCTTTCAAATCAGGCAGCCAAGATAGCTCAGTGGGTAGAGTGTTGGATTTGTTAATAGAAGTAGGATTATAGGGTTCAGTGTTCAAACCCTGCTGGGTACAAAAAAATCATATTCAAATATTTCATAACATTTCAAAGATTAGAATAAGTCATGAGATAGAGGGACTAGGAGGCTGCAGGGATCAGGAGGCTGCAGGGATTAGGAATGGCACCAAAGATGAAGTGTTTGCAATGAGAGTGAATCAGGATGGACAGGAGGACAGAAAAAACAGGAAGTGGAGAGAATGGAGACATGAGTGGACAGGAAGCACCGGGACGCAAGTGTTGGAGAACCAGGATGGACAAGAGGCAAACTGAGAAGCAGAGGAGAGGATGAAGACATGAAAGAACAGGAAGTGGTGGAAAGAGGAGAGAATGGAAACGTGAAAGGACAGGAAGTGAACAGCGTCCGGGCGCACATGATCGGAAAACCGGGCGCACGTGATCGGAAACCAGACAGCACCCTGGTGCACGTGATCGGGAACCCGGGAACACATGATTTAGAACCGTACAGCACCAGGGCGCACGTAGTCAGAAACCGGACAGCAGCAGGGTGCACGTGACAACGGGAACCGGACAGCACCCGGGTGCATGTGATCGGAAACCGAACACCACCCGGGTGCACGTGATATGGAACCCGGGTGCACGTGATCGGGTGCATGTGACCAGAAACCTGGGTGTATGTGATTTGTTACCGGACAGCACCAGGTTGCCAGTAATAGGGTACCGGACAGTTACTTGGCACACGTGATCTGGTTACCAGGCAGTACCCGGGCGCACGTGATCAGGAACCGGACAACACTTCGGGGCATGTGATCGGGAACCGGGGTGCACATGATTGGAAACTGCACAGCACCCGGGCACACATGATTGGGAACCAGACAGCACCTAGGCACACATGATTGAAAACTGGACAGCACCCGGGCACACATGATTGGTAACCGGATAGCACCCAAGCACACGTGATTAGGAAACGGGCACACTCAGCTGGGGAAGGAGACGATGGAGACAAAAGTTGAGCACACCCGTTTGGGAAGGAGAAAGCAACTAGTCACGCCCAGAAGAGGATTGACACGTGGTAGGACACCTCCCGGACCGTTCGGGGAGGAGACATGGAAGGACATCACCTGGGTGCACCTGTTCATGTTTTGTTGATATTTCACTGTTTTATCAATATTAAAGGTATAGAATAAGAATTTTCATATTGAAATAATCATATCAAATATTTCAATTATTTTTGAAAGCAATATTATGTGTTGTAATGTGTTGTAATAATGATCAGATTAGATTAGAAATATGGTGATTTGGCCAAATTATATTAAGACATGTGAAAATCACCACACACTTCACTAATCTCAGTAAACAAGTGTTCTCAGTCAGAAGCCTAATCACATTTATGTTTTTACTTTGACTATTTGAAATCCCCTTCACTGGCCACTTTGAGCCAAATTTTTGCCCAAGAATGGGAACCACCTGTTCATTTTTTAAATCTATGAGCCAAAATAGCTCAGTTGGTAGGCTGTTGGATAAGGTCAATAGAAGGGTGATTATGTTCAGTGTTCATACCCTTCTGGGTGCAATAACATTTTTATTTTCAAATATTTTGTAGCATGTTTTGTTGGTATTTTACTGTTTTTCACGGTTTTATCAATATCAATGATATAGATTTTTTACATATTTTCAAATAAAAATCTTTTTGGCAAAAAGAATAATGTCAAATAGTTTATTGCATGTCTGTTGATATTTCAGTGAGTAGTGTGGTATCTAGCTTGTCATGTACAACACGAGGCGGGATTGATGTGAGCTGTGAGCTGTGAATTATTAACTTCTGTGAATTATTAACTTTTTATTGGAGTTTATATGCCTCATCATTGATTATCGTACCATTTGAAGAACTTATATCAGTGACCAACATGGACTAGTAATTGTGCTCATTTGATGTGAATATACTGTGATTGAAGCAGGTTTGTGTGAAGGTTTGTGTGAAGTGATGTTCCACTTGGATGGTTCCATCCATTGTGGCCTGACTGTGTGGATTAAGGTGAAGGGCCAGGTGTGTGGGAAGTGCATGTACACTACATGTATACAGGACAATGGAGAGCAATCTGTGTGTTCATCTGAGCTCAGTAAGTGTGTTTAAACACTAATATTCGTCTTAATGGCAAGCCAGAGGGTTAATCCAGCCAGGAATGCAGCCAAGCAACTGGATCCTGCCTTCATGTACCACACTCCTCAGTGGGATGCAGCTGGTAATCATGACTCAGATTTTGAGGTTGAATGGAGTGTTAAAAAGGCCACCTCCACATTCAGTAAGTCAAAACAGAAAAGACTCAGAAAAAAAGCCAGAAAATCCAATAGCCTGAGAATGAGACTATGATGGAAATGACTCCCTTGATGAAAATGTGTTTGTTCCTGATAGGTAAAGCCTCAGTCAGTCATCAATTGACAAATTCTCCCTATCTGCTCTACCATATACGCTGCATTTTCAGAGCGCTGCGATCGTATTTGACCAAATTCTTTGCACACGGCACATTCAGGAACAGCGGCGATAGCTTGTTTGGGGCATTGTCACCTCTGTCTTTCATCTTTCCATCGTTGTTTTTGTCAGTTTTGCCTCCGTAATGTTGACATAAATTACGTAGATTGCAATATACTTATATAAAGATTACACAACAGACACGCTTTAGCGCTGACATTAGCGTGTCAATGTACGATGTCAGTCTGAAATTTCGCTCCCATCTTGAAGCAAGGCGGGCGGAAGTTTACAATGCAACATCTTTCCCGTCATGTACCGCTCTCTCGCGCCAATTTTTGTCATTTTTTCACGGACCAGCTAAAAATCCGGGAGAGCAGATAGCGAGAATTAGTCACCTAGCCTTATAGTTCCTGAGACCCAACCAGATCCTATGTCAGATAATGATGAAGAAGATAGTGGTGCTGGAAGTATGCTGTCCACTCCACCTATCATTGACAGTAGACCCCAGTCACCCAAGTCACGGTCACTTCACAGTATGCTTGACAGCCCTGACACATCCAAAACCCCAGCTACAGGTAGATCTGTCTCATTTATTCAGACCCCTCTGTCTGACAGTGCACTTGACAGGATTCTTCCTCCTCATGAAGCATCACAAGTACTGAACCAAGATGTTACAAAACTCCAAAATGACCTACTTAGATGTAAATTAGACTGTGATACAAAATCAGATAATATAAAAATCATGTCAAATGAGATCAAAGCACTAAAACTGCAAGTAGCACACTGTCCACCAGAGGCACACGCAAACTATTACCTCTGGCCAACCCAGATTAGTATTCATCCGGTCCTACTTTTACTGGCCATGTGCTCAAGAACTGTCAGTGTGTTGTAAATGTGATTGATATGTTAACATCTCTTAATATCAAATATGAATTTGCCTTGAGATGTATTAGAATTCATTTGTTAATATTTGAAAATTTTTTGTTGGTTAGATTAACCAAAAGTATAAAAGATTAAAAGAATTCAAATTGTAAACAAAGCGGCCATCTTTGTTGTGGTTCCGCCTTATCACTACCCCAGGAAATGGCTCCTCCGGTTGAGAAAGTAGTTCCAAGTTTTATTTCTCTTAATAGTTGTTTCTATATGCACAAACTTTGTATTAAGGGTGAAATATATCATAATATACCAATCTGAGTACAATTCAAGAAAAAAAATAAGTAAGACGGACAGTTACATGACAATTGGTGGATGTGCTGAGCCAGCACAAAAAGGCACCTTGTACAGAGGTGATAGGTTCGCCATGTCGCCCTCTGGTGGAGTTTGTGCAAGTAGGTCTAAAGGACGAGACCGCTAAAATGCATGAAGAGTCTAATGATGCCCTCAAACAAAAAGTGAAAGATCTTGGAAATTTGGTGAAAAATCAAAAGGAAAATATCATTAAGTTGCAAAATGAGCTAGACAGTCAGTCCAAAAATACTGCTGAAAGAAACCCTTAGCGAACTTAAATGTAAAGTTAATGATCTACACGAGGAAAGGGATTTACTGTTCACCAAAGTTGAATCAATGAAAGCAATACAAGTGCAGCAAAATGACAAAAATGGAAAGTGTAATCGTAAACCCATTTATTATCGTGGCTATTGGAACATGTACTCATCATTTCACACACTGGGAGATATCAAGGTAGATGACTATTTGAGTGTGCCAACACCAGAACATGGGCTTCAATACAAGAAGGCAATACTTCACAACGATTTGCATCGTACTCAGCTCATCTTAAAGGCGGCCATACCAGCTGAAGCCAAAAAAATCGGTGCTCAAATTACAGCAAATAAACAGTGGGTAGAGATTGAAGTTGATGTTCTCATAAACCTATACAAACTAAAAGCGTATCAATACCCTGCCTTTCGACAGGCCTTAATTGACTCTGCACCCCGCCCCCGGGTGCATAATATGGAAACCAACAGCAAGTGGGGTTTTGGTGAGAATGGTGAGGGTGACAATCTGTGTGGGAAGGCCCTGATGGAAGCCAGAAATTACGTATGGACACACCCAGTCACTCGGCCCCCTCAGCCCCCACCTCATCAGCCCCCACCTAGTCATCAGGCTCAACTCAGTGGTAACCAACCTGGACAACCTGTAAGTGGTCACCACGGTCAGTCTACATATACTCGCCAGGGCCAGTCTACCACATATTCTTCAGCACAGCCCAGCATGCATAAGCAGGGCTATCCAACACAAAATGGTGGCTCAGACAAACAGCACAGGTCTGGTCAACAAGGCCCACCCCGTCAACGCTCAGTGTTCCAGCCTACAACTTACAAACAACAAAACCAGCCTGTCTCAATGATATTGCATCAGGTTCAAGGCGACATTGTTGTCTTTGGTGACTCAATCTCCATATTTTGGGAAAATTTATTTCAGTCAATGGGACTTACTGGCATTGTTCAATGTTACCCAGGAGCCAAAATAGAGGATATTGAACAAGAAGTGATTAAGTATACAGGGAAATTCCCAAAGTATGTTGTGTTTCACTGCGGAACAAACAATATGCCTAATGAATCGGTACCGCAGGTTATTCAAAGGTACAAAAGACCACAAGACAACTCATGTCCAGTACACACACCATACTGTCCGGTATTCTCCACAGACTGGACATCCCTTATCTAAACAAGGACATATTCCATGTGAATGATATAGTCAGCCATGTGCCTTATAACAATGTAACATATGTTGACCATAACCAAACATTTAGAAGTCTGGAGAAAGTGCTTCGTTGGTCAGACAAGCTGCACCCGCGGCGTTGTGGTACTAGGCAGATTGTATCTAACATCAAAGATCACATCAGTGGTGTGCAACATGTATCATACAGTCAGGTGGTCTGCCAGGGCACCAAACAGCAAGTTAATCATCCAGTCCTGCAGCTATTACAGCCTAGTCAGGTGACTCCCTCGTCTGTGCCAGTATATCATAATGCACAGCCTGCTGGTCAGGTTAATCATCCATCCCAGCCTCAGCAGCCCAGTCAGGTGACTCCACCTTCTGTGCCATCTCATCATAGTACACAGAGTGCAGATCTGCTTAATCACCCACCTCAACAACTATCACAGAAGCAGCCAAACCAGGTGGCTCCCCCTTCTGTGTCATCATATCTTAATGCACAGCCTGCTGGTCAAGTTAATTGTCCACTTCAGCCCCAGCAGCAAAACACACAAGGTCATACCACTCAACTTAGTCAATTTAGCCACTTCCAGCCTACACAGCAGCAACATTACCAGCCTCTGTATTTTCGACAAACTCATCACCAACCAATACAGAGCAATTTCCCCCATCCACACAACTGGACATCTACACATCCTAATGTGCCATACAACATACCACCCCACCCAGTCAACAGTACTTTCAGTAATTATTTCCCTCCAGGGCTCCTGTTCCAGTACTCGACATAGTAACACGATCCAGCAACTCACCCAGTGTATCCAGTAACATAATGTCCTGGAATATCCAAGGTTTATACGACAAACATACATTCTGTGATATAGATAACATGCTCAACAAATTTGATATAATTTTCTTATCAGAGACTTGGTGCCATCCAAACCAAGAGATTTCATACGATGGGTACAATGTTATAGATATGCCTCATCAATTCAATCATCCCAATGCACCTCACTGTTTTGGTGGCATGGCTATTTTAATCAAGTCAAATATATGAGGGCATTCATGTTATATTAAAGCAATGTGATCACATGTGTATCCTAATGCTGGATCGTAAATTCTTCAATCTCCATAAACATCACTATATAATTGGTGTTTATTTTAACCCTCATGACTCAACCTATAAATGTGATACATGTTCCGGTGATTATTTTAGTCAACTAGAGTCATTCATTCCCAATCGTGAAAGTGATAGTCAGTTTATGATTGTTGGTGATTTAAATGCTAAGAATGGTTAAGTCCCAGATTACATTGACACAGATATGATCTCATTTGCTATAGAACATAATATTTTTTGTGATGCTGTCAACTATGTTGAATTCCCACCCAATGCAGTGAACTGTGAAATTCCAAGCAATCTGTTAACTTTCATGGCCAAGAACTGCTTCGCCTGTGTAGAAACGGTAATATTAGGATTCTAGATGGCAGATTTGGCAACGATACAAATATTGGTGAATTCACTTGTATTAAAACAAATGGAAAAAGTGTAGTCAACTATAAATAGTGTTCGATTGAAATGATACCAGCCCAGTCAAACTTTACTGTCCACAAGAAGCAGCCAGAATCAGACCAAAAACCATTATCAGTATGTCTCTCTGTAGGTAGGGTATCACCAGTGTTGGATACGCAAGGTGATACATATAATTGTTTTAAGTGGGACAGCTCCAAGCTTGATGTCATCAAACAAACTCTGAGTAACCTGGACAATCCTCACCTACAGCATTTTCTAAATAGTATGATCATGAATTGTAATTCTAGTCTTGTAGCATCCAAATTTGATCTGTATATATGCGATGCACTCATGAATCATGTCAAAATGAAGCATTCCAAAATCAAATGTAACTTTCATTACATTTAACTCAATTTCATACGATGAGCCACTTTTTGACAAAGATTTTGAAAATGAATGCTTGGATTTTCTAAACAAATTTGACCATGACTCAGCTCCTGAGTGTGATATTACAAGGGAACTCTTAGATTACCATTTTACACAAGCTGATCTTGATGCTGCTCTGATGTCCCTTAAGGATAAAAAGAGCTCAGGTATTGATGGTATTCCTTCTGAATTATTCAAGTATACAGAAGATGTACGAGGTTATACCTTGTTAATTTTGCTCAATTATTTGTTAGATAAAGGTGTATACCCTGAAAAATGGGCTGAAGGCATTATTAGCCAAGTTTCTAAAGCTGGTAAATGTAATTATCCAAATAATTACAGAACAATCACTGTCCAACCAGCTGTTAGTAAAATTTTGACACATTAATTAATAATAGACTTGTTTTTCAGAGATTCTTGACAAAGATGACAAATATAATGCAGGATTCAAAAAAGGTAGCAGTACCTCTGATAATATGTTTGTTCTTCGAAGTGTAATACAAAAACAAAAGGCTCTTGGCAAACCCTTGTACATCACATTTATTGACATTTGATTCTGTCAACAGAACAATCCTGTTCTATAAATTGATTAAATCTGGCTACCATGGTAAACTTATCACACTGCTAAAAGACATGTATTCTAAAACCAAATCAAGGGTTAAAGTCAAGAACCTTTCGTCAGAATTTCTAATTGATACACATGGTGTAAATCAAGGCGGAGTCTCAAGTCCATTTCTTTTTAAATCTTTTTTAGCAGATTTCAAAAAGTATCTAAATGTTAAGTGTGGTATTAGAATGTCATCTAGTGACATATTAACTCATATTCTATGGGCTGATGACTTGATTTTACTAGCAGAGTCCGCTGAGGAACTTCAGACCTTATTTGATAATGTGCTTGATGATTGTAAAAGATGGCAGCTGTTGGTTAACCTGTCCAAAACTAAGATAATGATTATCAATAGTAAAATCAAAATACTCATATTTTCCTTTATGATAGTGTACCCCTAGAGATTGTACATAAATACAAGTACCTTGGAGTATTTTTTTCTGATAGTTCTCATCACTTACAAGATCACTTAACCTACACAGAGACAGTAGCAAACAGAGCCATATTTTCTGTACAAGGTTACTTGTATTCACTGAACCAAACTTCTACTCCAATCTCTATGAAACTATTTGACTCACTAGTTACTCCTATTATTGAATATGGCTTTGAAATATGGTCTATGTGTAGCTCCTGTGATTATTTTGAAACTCTATACTTAAGTTTTATTAAATCTATTCTAGGGGTCAGACCTCAAACACCCACCCCTGCCGTCTTAGGTGATATAGGTAAATTTCATATTTCTCTTAGATTACAAGTAAAAGCGGTCAAATTCTGGTGTAAATTACTATCCAAGCCTAATAACAGTTTACCAAAAATAGCATACAAAATGCTGTGCAGTCTCAAAGATTATGGTTTCTATACCTGGCTTGATAGAATTGTAGAGATACTTGAAAAGTGTGAACTGGGTAATCTTTTTAATGCCACTTCAATGTCTAAAAGTGAAGCCAATCGACTTGCAAGTCTGGTTAATACTCGTCTTCAGGACCAATTTATAGAGAAATGGCAATCTGAGATTTTTGCCTTTCCTAAACTAAGAACTTATGTCATGTTTAAATCCACACTTGAGACTGAGCAGTATTTATATGTATTTAGTAAACGTCACAGACAAGCCCTATCTAGATTCGGAATGAGTGCTCACTCTCTTGAGATTGAAAAAGGCCGCTGGCGAAGAAAGCTCATTAATGGTAAATTCTGTAACTCTAAAATTCCAGAAAATGAGAGACTTTGTATATTTTGTAAAGAGTCTGAAATTGAATCTGAGTGCCATGTGTTAATGTCATGTAGTAACTACACTGAATCTCGCACTTTTTTATTTCATACTGCCAGATTGGCAATTGATAATTTTGAGAGTCTAGATCAAGAATCTAAGTTTATTGCCATATTACAGTCTCAAGACACTAGTCTTTATCAACAACTTGCTAAATGTATATACTATATTTTTAAGAAAAGATCAGATGATGTTAATGCTGACCAAAATAGAATATCTGTGAATCATGTAGATAACTAGATAATAGGACTCTGTATCTGTATTGATATGTATGGTCAATAAAAGTATTATTGTATTGCTTCCTTTATTTCTATGAGTGATCCAGTGCTGACCTACAACTGACCTTCTACTGACCACGAGATACCTCATATCAAGCGTTATATACAGAGTGTTGACTGTGGCTGATTGACAACTGTCACAATGGGGTACGCCCCAATGCCTTGGCGGGGTATGCCCCATTGCTATTGTATATTGCTATATGACATGCCCTTTTCTTTTAAAAGATTTTGACATAAATGTAAATTTTGATGTAAATGTTGGCTGTAAGGTCAATGTTGTAATGATAAAATCTTTGTACAGCATTACGTATTAGAAATATATATATATATGACATGCCTTTTTCAATACTCACTTTTGATATGATGCAGTGAAAGGTACAACCCAAGAGAATACATAAGCTAGAAAATACAACAAAATTTATGGTAGCAGAATAATGGAGCCAGTGATTAATGATGGTGCTTGACTCACATCCTGATATAGATTAGGCATTATTATAGCCTGTGGTTGAAACCTATGTCTATAAGCAACATGGCCCAATAATCCTGATAGATGTAAGAATACCTTTAATACGGGGTAGACCTTACGTTATTTTGACCTATATATATGACACAATCAGCTGTATTTCCACACTTTCACATCGCCACACTCTCATATTTTATCTACATATGTAATGAGTATACATATAACAAGACAATATACGTAGTTATACAATGTCAGTTTACATAGTACAATATCAATGGTTATTCTCAAAGGGATATCTTCGTTATAGACAAATTTATATAAAACACACTCTTGATGCATATATAACTGTAACGTTACTTAGCTTGACAATTTTACAAGATATAAATACACTTACAAGTTTTATACACACTAATTATCCCTTAATTATCAAACAGATCGATTCGACCATAATTAAATGATGATAGTGGATAGAATATAAATACCACACTATTCAAATTTCCTAAGAAATGGGTACAGACTCACAAGTTTTTGACTAAATTGAAATTGTACTTAAAGTGAGCACACACATATGTAGAATATGTACAGTAATCATGTTAGCATGTATTAACAAGATCATTTTCCCGGAGAGGTTAGAGTCTCAGTTGGTTGCTGGCAACTGTGATGTTGGTTGAGTGGCAATTATATATGAAGCTTTCGCCATAATTTAACAATGCAGATGCTAATCACCCTTTTTATGAGTCATCCTTTATTGTATCTCAGAATTCCCTTCTAAAAGCCCCTGTCCATTGAAACGATAGTTCTATCGTTATGTTAATTTGGACAAACATTGCAGCTGTCTGACGCACGGGTGTGAATTAACCTTGCGAGTGATAATGCGATTTACTCAGGGGAAAATGACCATTGTCTGAGTTTTAATAAATCCTATTAAGAACAACTACAAACTGTGGGTTTTATCACCACTGTTCTCACTTCCATAATATTCCCACACATTCTTTGATTAAGAACCACTTGGGCACACAATAACGTATTCGAACGGTTGCTACCGCCTGTATATACGGCAGTTTTATAAGTGTAGTAAAGCAATTAACAAATTCTCATTACATGTACAATAAAGCAATTCGGTAGTACATCTGTATACCCCAAGAAAAACCCTTTCAACTTTTATACATTAATTTACACTACAAGGTCATTACAGCCTTCTGTCGATGCCCCATCAACACTTTATGACCAGAGACCCTATTGCTGTATTGTAAGCAGTTCTGAGAGATTTGTGCCCTATTCTGACCACCATGGTTATGCATGCAATAATACTGCTATAGGATATTACACCCAGAGAATTTCAAAGAGACTTTGATGGGTATATAACGTGTCATGTCCAGCAATTTTGTCTTGACCTCACTTTAATACTTTGTTGATGAGCTTGCTTCTCTTGTAGTTTAGTTTGTAATTTGACAACATTTTGGTCAATCAACCTTATTCTTTGTTTGAATAGTTCCACATAATCTTTGTAGGTTTGTTAAACTCCCTCAAGCAGGTCAAAGGTCAATCCTGCTATGTCGGGTGGTGGCTACCGTACTTAATCGTCCATGGGCTAAAGCCCCCTAGGCTTGGCATGGCAAAGATGTTGTAAGAAAAATAACATGCTTTCACATGAAGATCCCAGTCTCTTCCCGCATCCCGTAGGTTGGAGGTGATGAATTTAGTCACTGTAGAGATGAAACTTTCGCTGACATTTGACTGGTGCCCTTCCTTGTACCAGGCTATTAGCAAAAGCTGTGTCAGCATCACAAACAATTCTGGACGGAATTGAATATTCAAAACAAATATTTTCTAGGATGATTTCCGAAACTTCTACAGGTGTCCTTCCTTTTAATGGGAATGCCTTCACGAATCTGCTGTATGGGTCAACTAGGACTAGCGTCAATTTTTATCCCCTATGAGATTTGCACATATATTTGATGTCCAACTGCACCACGGCCAGTGGCCCGACACATTTACAGATAACTACCTCAGTACCATTGGTGTTGACTTTGTTAGTATATCATCTATGCAATTTACCATCTCTATATTGTATTGTCTGGTTAGAGTGCCAGCTTATTAGCACCAGTTCCTCTGTGGTGATCCAAAGGTCGTGGGTTCGAACCCTGGCCTTGCCGGGATTGAACTCATGATACAATTTCCCATATGAGCTGAGGCCCGTGCCTTAAGGGTTAACCCGTTGTCCTTGTAAATCTGTGACCGGGTGGGTTGTCATGTCAAGGACCTGCGACATGACAATTCAGTGAGGCAGCACTATATCTGCTACAAGTAGGTCTCATCACGAAATGACTGAAATAATGTTGAAAGTGATGTAAAACCCCAAACAAACAAACAAACTGTAAATGTGTCATCCTGAAATTTTTTTAAATGTACATTTTATGCATAGTTATTACGAGAAAATCTATTTTACGATGTTGATAGGCTATATCTTGTTCGTGTTTATTGTTTAAATGGCATTAACTATTCTTGTCTCTTTATTTTAAATCATTTTTTTCTCTTGTGAAGGGTACACACAGCAAATCTGTACAATAAACTGGACTTACCTACTTCAGAGTCACCAATAATAAGCAAATTAAATAGATGATCACTGAAATAGAAACGTTAAGATTGGATGCTTTACAAAATCATTCCTCTGGGAAACTGTTAAAATTAAACTGTATTAATCGGATGTGTGTGAACTTTGTTACTTATTCGCTATTCACAGTTCATTATTCAAATTTTTCCTAAATTTGTAGTAATCTATGTCAACATGTCAGATTTCTAAAATTATGTTCCAAGTATTACCGTGCTGGATTTTGTGCCATATTATGTGAAAGGAAATCATAATAATAATAAAAATCAAAATATAATTTAAACAAGGGGGAAAAACAAGTGCAGGTTGATTTAAAGTTCACCAAATTTGATATACGAGTCAAGGAGGGTCCCATAATGTTATCTATAAAGCGTTTGCCCGGCACTATTGACGGTAGCACAACTTTAAGATTTCAATAATCAAATAAAATGAATCCTAATATTCCAAGTGAAAAAGACCTGGCGCAGGTCGATTTAAAGTTCACCAAATTTGGTATACGGGTCAAGGAGGGTCCCAAAATGTTATCTACAAAGCGTTTACCCGCGCTATTGACGGTAGCATCAAGATTTTCTAGGTCCTCGACCAAATCACCGAAGATGGACTGGGCTGACGAGGTAGAGGCACAATTGCCCAACTCGCCAGCTAAGGTCACCCCTGCCATCATCATAGATGACCCTCCCGCATCCACAGTAAATGACTCTCCTGTATCCACAGCACCTGCCCAACCAACCAGAAATCCCTCTGAGATTAGGGATGAGGTTGCAGTGAGCATGGATGAGTTGTTGGGGATGCTCACAGAAAAAAAACAGAAATTTGCGCATTTACAAGTGGCGAATGAGAAGAAGGACAGGAGACTGAGGGAATTGGAGAAAAAACTTGAGGAGAAGGCAAGGGCACTAACAACCGCTGAATTTAAGCTGAAGCATGAAGCTACAAAAGCTAAGAGGAGTGATGCTAAGATCAATGAACTAAATCAGGTGAACTCTCTGATGACCTTAAAGTGAACTTTGACAATAACAGCTATCCTGATGAAAAGGTCTCGACTATCATTCCAAAGGGGTCTGCCTCTAAAATATTAGGAACAGGTGGAAAAAATATCAAACAGATGGCGCTGGAGTCAAGAACCACCTTAACCAAGATCAACGGCTCCAGTGGAGAAGATGACCTGATGAACATCAAAGGATCTCCTATTGGCATCGCTAACACCCTTGCATCCATTAGGGATGTAATTAGGACCTTTTAGAGGGAGAAGCCAGAGTCCAAATCACACAGATAAAAATGTTACCATTTTGCCCGAGGGCAATGCCGAAACGGCAGTAACTGTCAGTATCTGCATGCTGACCCAAGAGGCAACAGAAATCGACGTGACACAACAAGAAGTGGATCTCCTAGCAAATTATTCAGAGGAAAGAAAAATTATTAACATTACTATAGTGTATGGAATAATATTTTGAAATTCAGCCATTGTATTATATGTAAGAATAAAAACAAAGATGACTTGTACAAAAATATTGTCAGTTGTTGAAAATAAACATTTTAAACTAAATAAATGCTTTAATGCTATATCATCCATAAAAGTAGTAAGTGCATGTCAATGTTCAAAAAATCTAATTCATATCACAATCAAACTCAAAAAACCAAATACTCACCATGCTAACCCAAATACAGTTATAAATACAGCTGTTATTAAGGAGTATTTTATCATCCCGATTCAATTCTATCAAAATACATATGATGTTGTACTCCATGCACGCAATAATGACTTTAAAATAGAAAATCGCAACTCAAATTCCAATCCATTCCCAGGGAGGGGCGGACGAGAGGAGGCTTGGGTGTCCTTTATCATGAAGAGTTCCCTCTTACAGTAAATAGGGTGGATCCCCCAAATACAAGCACAATGGAACTAATAGAATCATTACTTCATATGAGAGGCAAACATATCACTTTTGTAACAGTGTATAGACCAGAGCCATCTGGTGGAAATAAATATGCGTACTCAGAGTTCTATGATGAGTTTACACAACTGACAGCTTATTATGGGTCATTCAACCATGAAGTCATATTTTTAGGGGACTACAACTTTCATGTAAATAAACCTAAAAAACCTGACGTTGTTAAGTTTAATGATATACTATCAACATTTGACATGAACCAATGGGAAAATGAACCAACACACAGACTTGGAAACACCCTAGATCTGACCATTACCTTCAAAAATAGCAAATACCTAGTTAGTCATAAGGTTGATGACTATATATCTGACCATAAAATGATTCTCTTAAACCTTGATATCAGCCCTCCTAATACCCCAAAATCCAGAAAATCCAGAAAATTAAACAATATGGACTTAGATTCGCTTAACATTAAATGACCTTGTTGATTTCTATGATAAAAAAAACCATTTTGAATAAACATGCCCCTCAAAATATTGCTATGGTATCAAACCGCAAGCCAGTACCCTGGATGGATAACCACATTAAACAACAGCGGTCTCTAAAGAGAAACCTCGAAAGAAAAACGAATAAAACAGGATTACATATTGACAAAGGACAATACAACATACAGAAAAATAAATATAACTCTTTACTCAAATCCTCACAATCGACTTACTTTGCTAAACTAGTAAGTGAAAATAAACATGACCCAAAGAAACTGTTTAAGGTCATAGACATGGTCATGCACAAACCGAAGGATATTCCCATGCCTAAATCAAAAAATGATATGGATCTGGCAAATAATTTAAATAATTTCTTCATGGATAAAATTGAATCACTCAGACATAACATAGATGCGACCTCTACTGGACTAAATCTGCCACCAGGTGACACTACAAACAATAACGTCACCATGGACCCCAGTTCATCTACACTTAATAGTTTCACACCCCTCACGAATGAAGAACTAAGGAAACTAGTGAGATCAAATGACGGCACTTACCTGTGTATTCCTAGGATGCGCCTGAAAATGATAGGAGATTTTTCTTCAGTCAGCCCCAGGCTATGGAATGCCCTTCCTAATGATATTAGGATGAGTACCACAGTCGACTCCTTTAAGAGTAGACTTAAAACCCACCTCTTCAGGACATATGTTCTGAACTTAGTGCTATGAACAGTTCCGACTGGTATCAGCGCAATATAAATTTTATTATTATCATTATTATTATTATTATTTTTAAGATTTTTAAGATTTCAATAATTAAATAAATTGAATCCTAATATTCCAAGTGAAAAAGACCTGGTGCAGGTTGATTCAAAGTTCACCAAATTTGGTATACAAGTCAAGGATGGTCCCATAATGTTATTTATGAAGCGTTTCCCTGGAGCTATTGACGGTAGCAAGATGGCGTCACTCACAGCTTTAAGATTTCAACAATTAATTCAAATTAATCCTAACATTCCAAGTGAAAAAGACCTGGTACAGGTAGATTCAAAGTTCACCAAATCTGGTATTAAGGTCAAGGAGGGTCCCATAATGTGGTGTTACAATGTTTCAACAATGTTTGGTGAAAAGACTCACACAAGGAAACCATGGTTTTCTAAGAAATGTATTAATTTGGAATTTCTTGGTTTCTTGTGAAAAATTGGTTGTTCTTATTTGACATGTTAACCAGGCGTTCCTCTTCTGATTTTTTGCTGTGCGGAGAGTTGAGTTATTCTCCATGGATTTTCAACAGTTCTGTTAAAATTTCTGTCCGTGGCCAAATCCCCAACAGACCTTGCCAAAGCTTCTTGGACCTGCAAGTACACAATAAAAGAAAAACTCACTAACATGGTGCAAATGTAAAGAGACTCTCTGGACATACTTAACACCACTAAGTTAAATGATGGCTAATCAAACATTTTTACGCATTTCACATTTACAGTTACATATATATTTGCATTTACATGTTGTTGAAAAGCATCCAAAGTTACAATCATAATAATTTGTACACTGGTGATGGCCGATGAGTGATGAGATGCTTTGGAACCAGAAGGCATCGTGGTAGAGTCTGTGTCCACAGAGGGGGCATCTTCAATGCCAGAGCTAACTATCTCAACCTCACTGTGCTTTGACCCAACCTCACTGTGCTTCGACCCAGTCTCACTTCAACCCAGGATGTTCAGTGTCACTTTGATTTGAACCTGACTGTTCCGGCTCACTTGTAGTGGCAGCAACAACTACCTCTGCAAATACAGAAAAGGGAAAATATTGTTCAAAACTTTGTTCTCACGTGAAAAGGTCAATTTCACTATCTACAGTTGTGGCAATGTGAAAACAAAACAGATCTTTTCCTGTCTCCTCAGAAATCACTCCTACATATTTAACTTAACACTACTTTCTCCAAAACATAATTCCATGTACATCACTATAAAACGTTCTTGTTTTTTTACCTTGTATTGCTGGTGTCCCCGCTTCACTTTCTGAAGATGATTCTTGATGTGTGTCTATAGTTTTCTTCTGCTCCAATGCAACCAACTTTGCAAGTAATTATGGCCTCAGGGTACCACGTTTCCCCTGGCCTCTCCCTGTGGAACGGCCTCTCCCTCTTGCAGAGGATCCTCTCCCTTGTGCCCTTGGTCCAGGCATTCTAATTGATATCCAAAAGTTTAAAAAACTACAGATTAAAAGTAAATCCGTTGCAAAAATTGTGTAACCTTGATCACTTCTCCACTTTCAGGTTGTGAGTGCGTAATGGTTGCGCAACGCCTCAGCTTTTGTGCATTTGCCCTCTGTCACCTGACTATTTGAATTTGAATGAATGAATGAAATCTATGCAATATTAAATTGCAAGAGGGCCGTAGCCTGGAGAGGCGGCCCTGCAGTGTGATTGCTGTGAATTGCAATCATGTATTGTTAAATTTGGTCATTGATTATTGCTATTGACAAATGGACTATTGTTGTTGTGAGTTGGTTAACTAACAGGTTTTTTTCAGAGACCATTCGCACCGGGTTCCCCCTACTCTTTTCGATAAGTGCTACTGGGTTCTTTAACGTGCTCTGGGATAGGGTCAGATACACGGGACCACGACGTTTTACGCCCAATCCGAGCGGGCGAGCAATAACCTTGCTGGGGGACAATTTAACCAGGCATTGTCAAAGGGGGACCTACCCATAGTGAGTTTAGAGGTGGTTTTATGTTGTGTTCAGACTTTGTGTGTGGGTTGCATATATGAGAAGTTATGTAGAAATTTTGATTAAAAAGTAGTGAGAATTGCATTTTACCCAGTGGGGTGTCCATAGGCAAAAGTGAACCTTTTTTGTTTACGCTTGTTTTGTTTGCTTTTGGATGACAGAATAATTCAGAAGATTTATATTATGTGTTCCATCTTATTATGTGTATAAATGCCTAATTATAGTTTATTTGAAATTGCTATGGGGTGGGTGGTGTGTGATTATAGGTGCAAATGGCCCGATTTGGGGCACTGAAAGCCGACTATGGGCAGGATATACACTGAATATCTCTGCAACCGCTGTTGGTCATTCTTGTGAAACCAAAGCCGGCAATCTGTGACCCAGGCCAGGCATTTTCACTATTATGGGTGGCATGTGTTAGTAATGTGTTAGGTTTATCTACCCTGGCTGTCAATGTAGGGATGTAGGACATACATTCCATCATTGCAGCCAGTGGTAGGATCAGGTTTGTTTCCGTTTTAATTAGTCAATGTGTCCTCGGGGAATCAGCCAGTGGCCACTGTGACCCGATCTCTTGAGTGACCATTGATTGACCATCCGCAGTCAGTCAGTCATGCGGGCTGCCTACTTCATGGGTTCTAGTGGGATCTTTTCCAGTTCCTATCTGGGCACAGGATACTGAGTCAGGATATAATGCAGATCCACAAAGTTTAAGGCATTATAGACCACCTCAGCTGCAGCCTGGGTGTGGTCAGCGCCATCTTCCACATCATATACTCTATTGTCATATTGTCTAAGAGGCATTGTGTAAAAGCATTCTAGCAGGTAGTGCCACAGTGGTTTACTGGTGGGCCTACTACAATGCTCGCAGGCTCTATCCATATCTCCTAACAATTCCCAAGTGCACTTGTAGCCTAGTCTAAGTCTATGCATGGTGACCTGTAGGGATCTGTGGTTCTCAGCTAGTCTGGGGAGTGGCTTGTATCTAGTGGCTATGGCATACCATCTGGCAGTTCCTGAACCGGGTACACTGTATTTGTGCCTGAGATAGTGCCTTTCCTTTGAGTCAGAGACAAAAAGTCGTCTGGTCTGGCTAAGAGAGGGGAGGACATGGGCTGATATCTTGGATAGCTTGGAGCCTGCATTCGCAGCCTCGTCTGCCATATCATTACCCTCAAGTCCAATGTGACTGGGGATCCAGTGTAGCACAACAGCCCTATTGTCTGATTGTAACTTATACAGGGTAACATAAACTCCCGTGATGAGCTTAACATTGTCTAAGGGGTGACCTTTCTCTAGTGCTTTGAGGGATGACTGTGAGTCTGTGATTACTAGTACTGGACCTGTCTTGTTGTGAAGGGCATCTAGGAGGGCAAATGAAATGGCAATGAGCTCAGTCTGCAGGGTTGAGCAATTGTCACTATTTCTCCATAATTCCTGTCTACCTTCCTGACAATAACCAGAGCCTGATCTGCCATCTTCCTGAACTGAGCCATCAGTGTAGTACACTGTTGCTCCCGGGGGCCGAACAATATCTATGGATGCATGAGCCTGTCTGAGCATGTCTGCCCTATCTAGGTCTGATTTCTTGCTGGCCATAGGCATGTATGTAATGCTATACGGGAGTGGCTTCCAGGGTGGAGGGATGACATAGTTGGAGGCTGGAGTATCTGCACCTTTGTGTAATACTAGTCCATCTCTAAACCCTAGCACTAGGGAAGCAGCCCTGGTGGCCCAGTGATTTCTCCTGGAGGGCATTTTGCCACCATCACCGAGGGCTATCTTGGTACTTTTCCTAAGAGGTGTTACTACATGGGAGTGCATAACCTTGGCTAAGAAGCATGCTGTGGTCTGAGCTATTCTAACTCGGACAGCTGGGATGCCTGACTCAAGTTGTAAATTCTCAGTTTTAGTCCATAACGGGGCACCTAATATGAGCCTGAGGGCTTTGTTTTGTATTACCTCAACCTGCTGTACTGCACTATCTGAGGCAAATGCTAACAGTGGTGTGGCATAGTCTATTAGGCTACGTGTAGTGGCTAAATAGTAGAGTCTGAGAATCTCACTTTTGGGGCCTATCTTGATGGAAGAAAGGGCTCTCATGACGTCTAGTCTCTTTTGGCATCTTTCCTTGAGGTAATTGACCTGACAGTGCATGTTAAAGGCGCTATCTATCCACACCCCCAAATACTGATACACTGGGACCCAATCCAGGGCATGGCCCTGTATTTGGAGCTGTGAGCTGGGTGTGTTCATTTTGATGCACATTGCTTTTGTTTTGGAGGCAGATATTTTGAGCCCTAAGTTTGTGCATTCTCTAGATAGGATGTCTAGCGAGTTCTGAGCTTTGAGGGTCAATCCCTTACCTGTGACTGTCAATACCAAGTCGTCAGCATAGCAAAGCAGCTGTACACCTGGGGGGAATTTGAGGGAGACTAATCTGCTCATGAGGATGTTGAATAACGTGGGGGACAGGACACCACCTTGGGGCGTGCCGTTCTCGTGAGCATGATAAGCACTATAAGTTCCCTGATAGCGCACCCTACTTTTCCTGCCTGTGAGATAGGAAGCAACCCAGGCAAGTAGCTTGCCTTTGATGCCCTTGCTGGCTAAAGTGGCTAAAATTGCTTTTGGGCTGGCTAACTCAAAGGCTTTCTCAAGGTCTAAAAAGATGGCAATGCTTTGACCTGTCGTGATGATGGAAAGCAGTGTGGCTATACTGTGGGTGGTGCTGACTGCCTTAATGTACCCGAAGATGTTGTGGTGAAAGGGCCCTAGTTCATACAGCAGCCGGTTTAGTACTAATCTCTCCATTGTTTTGCATATGCAACTCGTGAGCGAGATCGGCCTAGGCTTGGTGGGTTCTTTGGGCTTGGGGATGGGCTGTATGTCAACAAGCTTCCACTTTGACGGGAGCTGGCCAGCTTGATATGAGGCATTTATGAGATCTAATATCATCATTTGCCCAGCTGTGCCTGCGTTGCTGATCATACTGTATGTGATCTTATCTGAACCTGTGGCAGTGTCTCTACCTTTCTTCCTAGCATTGAAAAGTTCTTGTATTGTGAAGGGAATGTCTGCTCTGTGTGTTGCCTGGCAAGCCTCACTAATGATTTTGTCCCTGCCACTAAGCAATTCGTTTTGTTTGAGCCTAATGCTTCGTGAAAGATTATCTGACGAGGCCCTGCTGGCAAACATGGCTGCAAGTCTTTCTGATTCCATGCTGGGATTGGGATGGTCTGGAATGGGCGAGATTTTCTTGCCACTAGAAATTTTCAATTTCTTCCAGAGCTCAGTGAGAGATGTGTGCTCATTGAAAGATTCGCACCACTCTTCCCATTTACTACGCATGGCACCCCTGCAGATCTCCTGCAGGTGTTTGCTAACCTCCCTTAGCATTTGCCTATTGTGTGGGGTGGGATATTTTCTATATATCTTCCTGGTCCTATTTAGCCTGTTCCTATACTCAGCTATTGTGGGATTATAGTACCAGTAGTTTGTATGATGGGTACCTGTTGCTTTCTTTAAAGGGATGGCTTCATTAGCCGCTAATGTAAGAGCCTGCATGACTGCCTCTGAGTGTTCGTCTATGTCCTGTGGTAGGACAAATTGGTCATACCAGTCAGATATTGTCTTTTGAAACTTGTCCCAGTCAGCTTTCCTAACGTTCCACTTGGGTGGGGGTGGAGGAGGGGGTGGGATGTGTGGAATGTCAAGCAAGAGAGTGGTACCATAGTGATCACTGGTTAGGGTGGGGTGTACTCCCCATTTAGCAAGTTGGGTAAGGGCTGAGGACACGAAGGTAAGGTCTAAACAGTGTCCTCTAATGTGAGTGGGCGTACCATCATTTAGCAGGGACAATTCATCAGTGTCATTGAGGAGGGCATTGATGTGATGGCCATTATGATTGTAATATTTGGAATACAAAATGGGGTGATGGGCATTGAAATCACCTAACACAGCAATGGATTGTGAGCTTGCAACTCTTGCCAGTTTGGTGAGATCTATTTTGCCCTGGTGGAATGGGTTGGGATTGGAGTATATATTATATATAAGGACAGGACCTGTGGAGAGGGTGATCTCTATGGCTAGCACTTCTATACCTGTCCCACAGTTAAGAGGATCAATTATCTTTTTGGATGGAATTTTATTTCTAACGTATATTGCGAGACCTTTCCTATTATTTTCACTTTTTTCAGTGTAGGGTGTGTATCCATTGATTTTGGGGGGAGAATCTTTCTTGTCTAAAGTTTCCTGGAGGGTAATGATGTCTGGATCATCTGTCCCAATGCAGGCTTTGAGGGTGGCAATTTTGGATTTTAGTGAGAAGCAGTTCCAGTTAATGATTTTCAGATTCTGACTTACTTCTGTGAATTTAACTTGGCCGAAATTTCTATGAGGAGATTTACTATTGATCTAGATATGTCTCTGACCTCTTGAGTAACTGTGGCTAATTGTGACAGGGCCTGAACAAGGGAGGCATTCACAGTATTAACAGGAACCGCACACAGCGGTAAAGGATTGTGTGCGGCTGATGATGTGGGAGGGATGCTTTGAGTCAGTGGAACGTCAGTCCTATCATTTTCTGGTAAGGGAGAGTCAGATGTCGGGAGGGAAACTGTCATTTTGCTGGGCCCTGGGGTGGGTTCAGGGGTGGGGGTCGGGTTCACACGAGAGTTCACGGTTGGGGGGTTCTTGATTTTGGGCTGGGGCGGGGGTGGGGGTGGTGGTGGGAGTGGGTGTAGGGGGCGTGTGGGGGTAGTGTTTTTTGTGGACTTCTTGGCAGGGTTTCTGACCTGCTGGCCTGGCTTGGCCTTTTTGGTTGGCCATTGGGCAGGCTGGGGGGCAGGCTGGGGGGCAGGCTGGGGGGCAGGCTGGGGGGCAGGGGGTGAGGTCCTAGAAGGAGGATGGGTGGGAATGGTCATCAGGGGGCGCACTTGCTGAAGTTTTGGCTTGTTTTGCGCATAAATTCTGTTTAGCCTCTCAGGACATCTTTTGTTCCAAGCATGATGCTTTTTGTGACAGTTTGGACAACAAGGAGCAACCTGTTCTTTATTTCTGAGTTTGACAAGGCACTGTTCGGTGTCGTGTTTTTTGCTACAGATGCCACAGACTGCTGAGTTTCTGCAGAAGGTAGCTATGTGTCCAAAAGATTGACAATTTCTGCACCTACGTGGCTCAGTCCTAAACTGCTCGAGGTTAAAGGTACCAAGATGATTGAGAGTGACAGAGGCAGGGGGAGGACCTTCGAAAGTGATCTCAAATTTTGAAGTGGGTCTGTCATTGAAAGTGTATCTTTTTGCGTGAAGTACGTGGGGAAGGTCAAGGAAAGCATCAGTGGATATATATATGGGAACTCTCAGTGCTACTGCCTTAGTGGGCTTTGTGTTGGGATTCAATTCACTTAAATTGACAGCTTTGCCTTTGAGATGAGTGATGCCTCCCAGCATAGTTACTGTACTGGGGGATTTTGGGCAGATTATGAATTCACCTTTTGCGTTGGGGTGGGCAGTGAACTGTAGGCCAGGCCTAACGTCATCCAAGGCTTTGGTCAATTGATATGTGTCAGAGATATTACTAGTGTTCAGCTTGAACTTGGGAAGGGAGCTGGTAGAGGGAGTCTTTGTTGTTTTGTGAGTAGGGGTAGGTTTTGGCACAGTTCGTGTGGCTGGGCGGGGGGTGGAGGTTGTGGGCTTGGCAGGGGTCTTGGAAGGAGTCTTTTTTCCTGTATCAATAACAAGTTCTGGATGGGCAATGACAAGAGGGGTGGAGGACTTGGTGTATGGGGATTTGCTGGCAGTAATGTGGGGAAACTCTATTTCAGAAAGGTCATCTGTGGTAACTGTTGTTATTTGAATTTGCATCTCACCCGCTTTCTCATTCGCTGTGTGTCGCGTGACGTCACTTTCTTGTTCCCTTTCTATGCGCACTACATCCACTCACTACGCTACTCATTCACTTATCTCTGGGTTACTCCACTTTCTCCACTTGCCATGCGCAATTTGTTCGTTTTCTGTGTGTTTTGCATCAGTGCCCATCCACTCTATCCTCTTCGGACTCTTCCTCTCATTTCTTGCAACTTGTGCAAATAGCATTCGTTGTGTTTCCGTGTCTCATACGCTCTATCAAAGCAGACAAATCTGCTTTTAGCGGATGAAAGCGATGACTAGCAAAATGTTTGAAATTTTCCATTAAGCAACTCCTCCGTTTGGCCTGTCCACTACAGTGAGACAAAACCTTTTGACAGTTTTTCAGTCAATTTCTTGGGGCGCGGTTGTGTAATGTGGTGTTCCAATGTTTCAACAATGTTTGGTGAAAAGACTCACACAAGTAAACCATGGTTTTCTAAGAAAGGTTTTATTTAGAAATTTCTTGGTTTCTTGTGAAAAATTGGTTGTTCTTATTTAACATGTTAACCAGGCATTCCTCTTCTGTACTCAGTATGTATTTTTATAAAAATGACTTCAGACTCCAATGAATTTAGAATTATTCTTTCATACTGAGGGGTCCTGTTTTTTCGACTTTTAGGCTTCACCAGGGGAAAATAGCTATTCCAATGAACTCAGACAGGCAATGAGTGTCAAAAAAGGAACTATCTGTGCTATTCTGTGATCAATATGATCATGGGAAGTGTGTAATCATTTTCTGTGATTTGTGATTCAGATTTTTCTGTGGTCAATATTGTTCAAGCAACTGACGCCACTGTGGAGTGTTCGTCTGTGTGCATGCAAGATTCCAATTTGCGGATACGTCCAGGCGTATGATTACTTATATAAAAGAAGTAAACAAAAGAAAAGAAGTGCGTGATGTAAAAGCAGAATGATCAAAACGATGTCATCGTGCTCGCCCATCATTGCATAAAAATATCCCTATAAATTGCTTGGAAATGCTTACCAATCGCTAGAACAAGGAATTGTCAGTTCAAATTTGGTGTAAATCGAGCAATTAGAACAGAAATAGCATGCAAAAGTCTGATCGATGATTTCAAACTCCACCAGAGGGCGACATGGTGAACCTATCACCTCTGTACAAGGTGCCTTTTTGTGCTGGCTCACCACATCCACCAATTTTTATGTAACTGTCCGTCTTACTTATTTTTTTTCTTAAATTGTACTCAGATTGGTATATTATGATATATTTCACCCTTAATACAAAAGTTTGTGCATATAGAAACAAATATTAAGAGAAATACAACTTGGAACTACTTTCTCAACCGGAGGAGCCATTTCCTGGGGTAGTGATAAGGCGGAACCACAACAAAGATGGCCGCTTTGTTTACAATTTGAATTCTTTTAATCTTTTATACTTTTGGTTAATCTATCAGAATCAGTGAGAGATGGCTGCATAAGGGAGAGACAGTTACAACAATGGGACATAGACAGCTGCATCTGTTAAAGATAGCTGCACAAGTGAGAGATAGCTGCACAAGTGAGAGATAGTTACAACAGTGAGATAGAGCTGCATAAGTGAGAGATATCTGCATGAGGGAGAGACAGCTGTTTAAGTGAAAGATAGCTACAACAATGAAACACAGCATCCTTTCCCAGCCGAAGGCACTTGTTGTGATAAAAAATTGATATCTTAGCAACAACTCTGGAGCCAAGAACCAAAGTTGGTTGAATATCCTTCCGTTCAGCAAAATCCATATCATTGCGCATTGTAGGGGGCACCAACTGTTTTGAGTGGAAGGACAAGGGCGTAATAAATAGGGCACAATAACCAAGTTTCATTTTTTGTGATAACTTACCTGTACTAGGAACAAAGATAGCTACGAACGAATGGCAAAATTGTCTAAAAATCTGCATCAAAACACGAAAATAGTGAATCATATTGTTTGTACAAATGGGTTTAATCGTGTTTAAACTCAAACTTCAACAAGGGTCAATCTCATTTATGCAATATTACTCCTATGCATGTGTATTTTGTAGTATTGTAATATGAAAAAGTATAGGTAAAATACATCATTATTTGGTTAATAAGTGGTAATTATGATTAAATATGCTGGATGTCAGATGTGATTCCATACATATATGATTATCAATCACAGTTTTAGCATCTTACAATTGTCCGCAACATTAAGATGCTGCTGAGTTCACCTCCAATTTTCATACATGTTCATTTGATGATGATGATGGCTTGAAATTGTCAACTGAGCAATATTACCAATATCATAAATGTGTACACCATGGTGAATTCCAGAAAGCCAGACAGACTATAGAAACTGATGAACCAAACAAATGTTTATATATTGGTAAACAAGTACATGTAATTGATGAAAAATTGTGGCAGGAAAAAGCTAAAGAAGTAATACTGAATGGATGTCTACACAAGTTCTCCCAAAATAATGCCCTGAAACATTTCTTGCTGTCTACTGGAGAAACAGTACTTGTTGAGGCAAGCTCAAGTGACAAGTTCTGGGGTGTTGGGCTCGGTCTGCAGGATCCAGGCTTGTTTAATCCAACTAAGTGGAAGGGTAGCAATAACCTTGGCAAAACACTCAGACTAGTTAGAGACAAACTGGTGTCAAAGTAAATAGTGTCATAAATATATAAACCATGCATCACTTGTTTGTTACTAATGTCACCTTATTCATTATGCTAAGACTTGTGTGAATGTATATGCATGTTTAGATACATGCAACATGAATATATCAATGTTCATTGTAGATCTGAATTCATCCTTATACACTGGTCTGAGCTGACATACAATCAAGATATCATTAATTAGCACACATTTGGTCTGTATGTAACTGCAGTGTTGAATATGATAATTAGCACACATTTGGTTTGTATGTAACTGCAGCATTGAATATGATAATTAGCACACATTTGGTCTGTATGTAACTGCAGCATTGAATATGATAATTAGCACACATTTGGGCTGTATGTAACTGCAGCATTGAATATGATAATTAGCACACATTTGGTCTGTATGTAACTGCAGCATTGAATATGATGTTTGTTCATTATACATGTACTTTGAATCCTTGCAAGAAAATACTAGTGATATAACTGATACAGTATGATACAATTGGTATCATTTTAATGAATATGTGTATAGTTGGTCCAGTTATATTGGTAGATACAGTGCTGCCCTCTACCATGCTGTGACATACATTATGCTAAGACTTGTTTGAATATATACATACAACATGTTCATTGTATATCTGAATGCATGCTTTATACACTGGTATGGGAAGACATACAATTAAAATGTCATTAAGGCATATTGACATGCAATTGTATATTATGTATATCCCATTGATTGATATATCATGTATATTAATTACATTGACTAGTATATCACATATATCACTGTTGACTAATATATCACATTTGACTAATGAACAGCTTTATGAATGTCACATATATCATCTGCATACAGGAGAATATTCAACATCATATTTCCCAGCACTACTCCACAGTTAAGATTCTTAATTCCTGTGGCAATATTCATTAATGATCTAGCCACAGGAATTAAGAATCTTAACTGTGGAGTAGTGCTGGGAAATATGATGTTGAATATTCTCCTGTATGCAGATGATATTGCACTAATTGCTGATTCAGAGGATGATTTACAGGTGATGCTTAATTTTGTTAGTGAATGGTGTAAAAACTGGAGGTTAAAGTGTAGTAACAAGAAGTCACAAGTTGTACATTTTAGACCAAAACATGTTCAGAGATCATCTGTCCAATTCTCTCTTTCTAATCAGTGTATTTCAACTGTAGAGCAATATAAATATTTGGGTATTATTTTTGATGAATTTCTCACATTTGACCAAGCAGCCAAAACATTAGCTGATTCTGCAGGTCGGGCTCTAGGTAAAATTATTTCAAAAATGAAATCAATAAAAGGACTTGGATTTGACACTGACACAAAGCTATTCCAAACCAATGTCGACCCCATACTGACATATGGCTCAGGAATTTGGGGCTTTAAGAAATATTCCTGATGTTCTACCATTCAGAATAGGGCAATTAGAGTGTTCTTAGGGGTCCACAGGTTTACTCCAAATCTTGCTATTATGGGGGACATGGGGTGGATCTCAGCGGAAAATAAAAGATACCAGTGTATTGTTAGATTGTGGAATCGCCTTCTTAAGGCTGATGAGACTAGATTATGTAAAAAAGTATTTCTATTAGATATTGAAATGAATAATAGCTGGTGCTCAGACTTATTTAGACTATTACAGAATCTTAATTTAGAAGGAAAATTCCTGAATAAAGAACATATTAATGTAAATGAAGTCAGAAAACTGAAACATGAATTAGATATTCAAGGATGGAATGTGGATAGACAACACCAAACTAAATTGAGAACTTATAATTTATTTAAATCAGAATTTGGAACAGAACTATATGTTAAACAAATCTATAATAGGGCAAAGAAATCAATTTTTGCCCAGTTTAGAACAGGTGTTTTACCATTGAAAGTGGAGACTGGAAGATACTCCAATATACCCTGGCACTTCAGAATATGTGAATTATGTGATCATAATGATGTGGAAATGAAATTCACTTTCTGTTAAAATGTCCATGCTATACTTTATATAGAAATGCTCTATTCACAAATGCAATGGAATTTTATAATGATTTTCTTGAATACGATGATGATGTGAAGCTTATATATTTCAATGAATGATGAGGATTTAGTAAAATGCACTGGAGACTGTTTATATAATTGCTATATGAAACGAAGGAAGTTACTTTATAATTAAGAAAATGTAACATTTTTCTCTTTATTGTCAATGTATTACATGTGTATGTACACTGGCGCCAGGTAAATAAGGAATATTTTATATCAGAGTGACTTATAACCCAAAATGGGTGGATGTTATGTTATTTTTTGTTTAAATTTTGCTATTATTTGTAACATGTGTCACTATAATAAATAAACAAATAAAATAAAAAATAAATAAAAATATATATTATAATATTGGCTATGTCCATCTAGAAACTATGATAATTTTCACTGATCAAATACCTTTACTTTATCCACATTTTGCTTCTCACCTCAACCATAGTCAACAGATACATTCTGGACATGTTGAAGGAGAGTGTGATAACTGATCACACTCTCTTTTGTGCATGTCAGATGTCTATTTGTTGGTTTCAAGATTGTATTCGTTTTGATGTTTTTTCTCCCAGCGCATGTTTTATATACCTCACTATGCAGTTGAACTGTGTGTGTATGACATATGTATTTTCATTATACAGACATATTTGTATATTAATACAAGCAGATTTATATATCATTTTATGTACTTGTATCACTATAATGGCACATAGTGAATTAGATGAAGCAGAGCTCCAGCATCATGGTGGTATTACAAATTTATCCTTGACTAATATTTTGAATCTAAATGTTGATGATGAAGGTGAAACACAAATTATACATCACTCACCTTATCTAGACTCAGAAAATATGTTAGAATTGCTTAGAAATAAAAAGAATGTTTTCAGAATAATGAGTTCCAATATCCAGTCCATTAGAGCAAAGATTAGTGAACTTATATTTTTGGTTGGTGAGAATTGCTGTGATATTGGCTTTAAATTCAGTGTCATGTAGTACAAAGGGAGGATTAATAATATATTTGGATGATAAATTCAAACATAACATTAAGATGACTTCAAATACTTATAGTGACTGGGAGGGTCAGGTAATAGAAGTTGATAAAAATGAATGTTTATCAAAGTCTATAACAATAGCAAATATATATAGACCCCCAAAGGACTTAGTTGAGAAATACAAAGAATTTATAGAGGAATTCACTCCAATTGCTACCAAACTAGAGAAAACTAAAAATAAATGTATTATAACTGGAAACTTCAACATAAACTTATTACAGATTAATCAAACAGCAGTCTTTGCAGATTTTTTTTATATGTTTACAAGCCACAGTTTTTACCCATGGTACATGGTACCTTGATTGACAATCTCTTTTGTAGGCTGACAGAAGAAACTATTGACACAGCATCAGGAATACTCCTTAAAGAATTCTCAGACCATCAACCCTATTTTACTATCCTAAATAATGTACAACATAAAAATCTGCCCACAAAATATATAAAGATATCCAAAAAGGACACAGAGTCAATTAGGAAATTTGAGAATGAAATATATACCTCTGATATCTTACTGTCAATTAATTCTAGTCCTACGTTGGATCCTTATATGAATTGCAACATATTAAACAATGTTCTTCAAGATGCAAATGAAAAACAAATGCCAGAAAAGATTGTTAAATTTAATCGATATAAACACAAAAAATCTAAATGGATTACGTATGGAATCATAAAATCCATCAAATTTAGTGATGATCTTTATAAGAAACTTAAAACAGCCAGCCCTGATTCAGCAGAATACCATATGTCTAAAGTAAATTTATGTACTTATAACAACATCTTGAAAAAATGTATATGATCAGCTCAAAAAAATACTATGACAGTTTGTTTAAAAAGTTTAAAGATGATATAAAAAATACATGGAAAACAATAAATGATATACTTGCTAAGTCAAAAAAGGAGAAATCATTCCCACAATTTCTCCGAGATGGAGAGAATATTATATATGAAAAACTGCAAATTGCAAATAAATTCAACAAGTTTTTCACAGAAATAGGACCAAAGTTGTCACAGGAAATAGGTATGCCACAAAATAAAAAGCATAATAATTATCTTACTGTACATCATAAACATACCTTTCATTTTCAAAACGTGGATGAGAAAACAACAGATACAATCATAGATAAATTGAAACCAAAAACAAGCTTTGGTTTCGATGGACTTTCTTCTAAATTTATCAAAACCATAAAGAGGCCTTCGTTAAAAATTATTAACCATTATTATTAATCAGATGCTATATACAGGAATCTTTCCAGATAAATTAAAGCTGGCTAAAATTAACGCAATCTACAAAAACGATGATGAGATGTTGTTTACAAACTACAGACCCATATCTTTATTGCCATCACTTTCAAAAATATTTGAAAAAGTAATTTTCATACAACTACAGTCAGACCTCGCCGGACCGTCCCCCGATAATCCGGCATATCAATTACCGACAGTGATTTGGCTGCAACCATTCTAATCTTTCTTTATTTGTATTCATTTGATGTCCGTTTCATCAAACCGTCAGACTCGTGAAACCGGCAGAATTATGTGTGACAGACCATGACGGACTGGCGGGGCTTGACTGTATATGATTTTTTCTGAAAGAACAAGTTATTTTATACAAGCAAATTTGGTTTCCGCAAGGAACACTCAACAGAATTAGCTACACTTGAAGTAATTGACAGAATCATAGCTGATATGGACAAAAATGATATACCCATAAATATTTATCTGGACATGTCAAAGGCTTTTGATACTCTGGATCATGAAATATTGATTAAAAAATTATCATACTATGGTGTCACTGGCACATCATTAAACCTCATGAAAAGTTATTTAGATAATCGTGAACAATATGTTGAATATGATGGTATAAAATCTGACACTTTAATTTTACATACTGGAGTTCCACAAGGCTCCATATTGGGGCCACTACTATTTATTATTTATATTAACGACATTGCAAATTAAAGTAAATTGTTCCATCTTATAATATATGCTGATGACACTACTCTCTCAAGTTCATTGAAACTCATTAACCAAAGCACAACTCATACAGATACAAGTGAAGCAATAAATACTGAACTACAAAATATAAATGACTGGCTTCGAGTAAACAAATTATCATTAGATGTAGATAAAACAAAATTCATGATATTCCACACACCACAGAAAAATAAATTACCACAATTGAATTTAAGATTGAACAATATTAAGATTGAACAAGTGATGTGTTTCAATTTTCTGGGTATTACTATAAATCAACATTTAAACTGGAATGATCATGTCGACAGAATATCTAACAAGCTATTCAGAAATTTAGGTGTATTAAACAGACTGAAACATATATTACCACTTAATATAAGAATCACACTCTATAACTCCATGATCTTGTCCTACATAAATTATGGAATTCTTATCTTGCAAAAGAGTTGCCCACTTGCAAAAAAGGCAATAAGAATAATAAATCTGAGTAACTATAATGCTCATACAGAACCTATCTTTAAACATTTTAAATTATTGAAAGTTTGTGATATCTACAAAGTCCAAGTGTTGAGGTTTTATTACAGATATAAACACCAAAAACTGTCATTATATTTACAGAATTTGCCTTTCCACCAAACAAGAATAAATGATGACATTAGTCACCCCCCAATAAAACATGCGTATAGGGAGAAATGTATTAGATTTTCTCTACCTATAATAGTAAATGAAACACCAGATTGTATTATTGATAAAATTAGGACTCATAGTATTCAAGGTTATACCAAATATTTCAAAACAATCATATGAGATGATTATAGACATGAATGTACAATACAACAGTGTTATATTTGTGGCAGAATCCCCTGATCCCACTCTACACATTGCTGGACTGATGCACTGCAGTGTTGTTGTTGTATTTTGTTTTACTGAAACTGTACTGCTATTTCTGAATACATTTGTATATCATGCATGTACACGTACCAGAGAATTAAGTTCTATGTCAAACCTAATAAGCATTATTTATATATACTGGGTAGAAATATACATGAAACTATATAATTCAGCCAAAATATAAAAAATCAATCTTTTACCATATTACACTAGTTGAAAAATCATGTACGTATGCAAAGTTATTAAGTTATTAAATTTCATCTAATTTTCCCCAGGGTGGCTCCTATGATAGCGGTGATTAAACTCACCTTAATGGGGGTCTCCCTGGCCATATTATATTTATGTTAATATTTACATATTATGCAACAATATTATAAAATATGTAATATTATATATAGCTGAATAAATTGATTTTGAGTTTGAGTTGAGTTTGAGTTTTGGCTATCAGGAGTAAATATTTTATATTCCATGTTATTTTATCATTTCACCTGCCAATTGTTATATTTTGTATATGTAAATGAGAGCTAAACTAGCAAATAAATGCAGGATCTAATTTTATTTTATTTGAGATTCCCCCCAATCTCAACATGTGGTTTGTGGTAAACATGGGGGAGGATCCCATGATGTCATTGAATACATAGGGAATTCCCTTTCGTGACGTCAACAAAATAATTGATTAATCATGCATTTGCCCCTGGAAATACTGATTTGTGACATCTAAATTTTACATGTACAGTTTCAAGCTGAATACTGCTATTACATAAATAATAATTGTTTATGAAAAAGTCGGAAAAAAATGAAAAATGAGGTAACTGAATTTGTAAATGGGCCCTCCCGTGACCTACATCGGCTGCATCTCATTAAATATTCAAAATGGTGGAGTAGACGTTTCCAGTGATGAAAATAAGGGAGAAAATCAGGAATATCTGCGACATTTGGGAAACTTGGGCCGAGATAATGCTTTTTTCACCACCGGTACAGATTCGTCTGTCTACTGACTAAAGTAAGTAGCTCCTTATTCTTGTGTTGCCGAGAAAACAGGATTGTTATGGTGCAGGATTGTTTCCTCCATTTTACCACAGACATCTCAAGCACCAACACAGGGAAAATCTAATAAATTCATGTACCCAATCTTAACAGCTGCTACTTGTATTGTTAGCAATAATCATGTTGTTAAGTCATATTTTATGTCTATAAAGTTAAATATTCACGTATTCTTGCTGGGGTATTAGTTAGACACAACTAAAACCGACAGAAAGCTTGGGGGAGATATTTGACAGCAAAATACTGTCGACCGACTCAACAGCTGGTAACTTTGAGGCAGATGGTGTTGTGCTGAGAAAAATCTACACATTGATGTATATTTCCCTAAAATTCATAAAACAACGTGAATATTGCTGTTTCATCTCTTTATCCTTGTTTAATAAGGAATTATGCAGTTTACAGAGAATTCTATGTATGAAGTCATCACAGATTTGGAGTGCTTTCACAGTTTATTGCTTTTCTTCTGACATTTGATATATCTACATGATCATGCTCAGTACTGACAATTCCGATCCCTTGCCCAATTAACATGTACAATATAAGAGAAACCAGAGCGGTGAAACCAAGTATCATGTTTCATGGAACAATATAGTGGAATCCAATTGTGAATCCAACACAATACACTTTCATCTTTGAATATATGGTAGTTTGGCATCTGGATAGATTTTGTCTTCTGTGAAAGAATCCAGTTTGAAAATATTAAGAAAAGTAGAACCTCTTAACAGTTTGGATATTTCATTGTGAATTTGAATCAATTTTATTTTCAGTTATTTTCTTTTCTTGAATCTAACATGTATACTCAAAAATGCTCTAAATCTCTTGAAATCCAATTTTTCCAGAAACAAAATTTAGGCCTGTTAAAAAAACTAAATGGAAAAATGTATTGGCATGTCCAGTGTATAACATACTAACTGGCTTCAAGCAGGTACAGAAAAATGACCAGGGACTAACCAAATGCTGGTCCATAGGCCTGCATAAGATCAGTCTCAAATTGGTATTTGGGTGTCAAATTGAAGAAGTGATCAATATAAACCTAATATTTAGTTCCTTTTCTGTGTTAGTGACAGCATGGCTATTGAAAGAGTATTTTAACGCAAATTATGAGCATAAAATCTATTATTGTGTTGCAATACATTGCATAAAAATGCATCAACTGGTTTTTTTTTAAAAGCAAAGACCAGCTCTGGTTTGGCAAGCAAATATTAGATTACATAAAGATAAAGAAATTACTAAATTCAATATTTAAAATCAGGTTGAAAATATCAATAGTTTGTATCTTATGCATATTTATATATTGGTGTTCACCCAAAGTCATTGGCCCGTTGGACATTTCTAATGTTTTATCACAAAGTCTACCCGCTATTACAAAATCACAACTACAATAGGATCCAGTCCAACCATAGGTTATGTCTGATGTTGAAGACAAATGTCTGACATTGACTGACTGACCTCAAAATTCTTACATTTTCCATATTCTATTTCTATTTTTGGCTAAGTGCAGCATAATGACTTTTTCTGTTCTTCAGTCTATATGCCAACTTTGATATTCTCTGAAAATACTGGTCTGAGTTCTTAGCTACACCTAGGAAAGATATTGTGTTTTCAGAAGACCAATTCTATCTATTTTCCAATAGGCTTAGAATCATTTTATGACTTTAAAAAAAAGTAATAGAGCTCTGTCACTGAGTTATCAAGGAGGCTGCAATGTTGAATAACATGACAAATATCAGCCAATTAGAATCAAGACAACAAATTCAATTTGTGCATTTTGAATGGTCAAAAGTATGATGTACTGAAGTCTGCTCAGGGAAAGGATTTAAATGGTCATTTATGATACGGTTTGCAGATATTTCCAGAAATTTGTAAACATTGCAAAATTTTAAGCAATGATTAGCACACCTCTAAGGCTATTGGTTTTTCCTTGCAATGGAGATATTTACTTCCTTGCCTTGCAGAGGGACATATATTCCAGGGCCACCAATATTGAACTTCCGTCTGTAATTTCCAGAAATCTGGAAACCGAAAGCTACTTTTTTTTTCTTCAAATGTGTGAGCTTTTTATTGGTTGAGACATGTAGTGACATCAGTGCACTGCAAGAGCCTAATTGTTTTGAAAATTGTTGGGAAAGCGGCCAGGGCATAAAGCATCTTTTTAATGCCTATGTTTATCAGTTTTTTACTGTGAGTTTCTATTTTTTTTTGGTTAATTCAACTTTGAGCCCATTTGTTATGAATCAACCTTGCAGTGACGGAAACAGGAACAGTATTGTGAAATATATGTATCACTCAGTCAATTTGTAAATATATAAAGTCATTTTAAAACATCTTATTGCTTAATGAATGGAAGCATGATTTGAATTTGTTTGTATAAAGATAATTGGAAAATGAAAACATAAAATCATTTTTTGTTAAGATACTTTAAATTTTATTGGCATTAACCTGCTGACTCTAATTTTATCTTTAATTCTTTCCAGTTTAATATAGTTTTTAATTCCTCCATTAATCACTCAAAAACCCTGCATTCCTCCATTAATCACTCAAAAACCCTGCATAAGGTACTCAAAATTTGGTACATTAGGAATCAGCTTGAGTTAGTGTGCAGTGCCATATTCATGCAGTGCACACTTGTATGAGACTCTGTAAATGTATCTGAACTTGACTGTTTGGAAGGGGACACTTGTGGGACAGTGGAGGCTGAAAGTATGCAATGTGGGAATGGGACACGTTGAACATATGTGACAGCATAGACAGATGCTTGGATCCCCTGTCCTATATACTCACCAGCCTCCCATAAACAGAACACATTCAAATTTCTGCACACTTTGAAATACAAATTATATTATAAGGAAAATCTGTAAGCACTTTTTAGCATTATATGAACATGGTCTGAGCACAAATTGTCAATTAAAATGTTGTTTGTTTTATTATGTTCAAATCTGTTTTTTTATTGAAAAAGAATAAAAGGGTACAATTTTAATGTTTAAGGAAAAAGTCTTGACATTGCGGATTCGGTTACTGATGTAGATTGCTCTCAAATCCACTCACCTTTTTTTTATATTAATTACTGGCCTAAGCATGTAACAGTGAAAAAAAGTAATTTTTACTTAAATCCGGGCTATATAATTTTAAACCATTGGCCCATACTGGCCTAGAGGCTAAAGAAAAAAACCTCTTTAGGGCCACCGGGCCAGTCCTGAGGTGTCCAAATCATTGGGTTTTATTTTGAAGGGGGATGGGGGAAGCTTTTAGGAAAATTTGGAACACTGGATAAACATAGCTTGTGGCATGTTATTGTTGTGGAACTGCTAGAATAAGTGACAAATTAAAGTCAGATGTAATTTCTCACTTCATGTCAGTTCTCCCATGAACAGGATCCTATTTTCAAGTGGCTTCCTCAGTTAGTTTTCAGGCTAAGCCCATGAAAACTCATTCCCTGGGAAATTTTGTAAACTAGTGAAGATGTTGAGTACATGGAATACAGATATATATATATATATCTTTATTGTCACAACTTTCCAACAAAACCATTCAAGTCCTTATTCACAAAGGGTAGTGCAAGAACAAAATATAAATGGACACAAAATCTTTTGAGAAAGAAACCTTGCAAGCTTGTTTTAATGACATTTCAAGCAGAGAAGAAGCTCACCAATAATGTTGGCATATTTCAATGTATAATTCCATCTGTTTATCCAAACTCTTGAAAATCCATTATTGATAAGTTGATCCATGATTTATTCTATTGGAATATCATAAATGATTTGTGTGGTCAGTTAAAAAAATCATACAGATTGCATATATTTTTTCATGGTGATAATTTTCTTGAATATTAACATTAACTAATAAAAAGATGAGTTGAAGTCAAAACATAATGAATACAAGATTCCATCTGCAAAAATATTATACATGAAAATCACAACTTCAGACAACTTGTATGGTATTTCTTACTTCCAAATGATATTTTGAGTTTTCAATATGGTTATAAGTCAAAACTGGAAAGTATTTCATAATTTGCAAAAAAAAAAAATATGGAGGAATGATATCTCAGTGTTGATTAGAAATTTGTCCTGAACAGAGGAAGTTCACATTTAATATATATATTTTAATCAGTAATTGTCCCAACAAATGTCACAACTCGCAAAATGAGTTTCGGGAAACTTTTGAATCATACCAGAAAATTATTTTTGACCTTCAAATGGCAAAGTGAACGGGAAGAAACAATTGAAAATGGGGAATGAGGGGGAACCTAATGAATTTGGGGGGATTATTATTCTGGCCTGATTACTTCCCAACTCAACTTTGAAATATTTTAGAAAATTAAATCAGTTAATTATTGTTATTGACGGTCAATATGATGTTATTTTTGTTTCTTATGTGACAACTACTGTATACAGAGAAAAATTTGCGCCTAGTTATTTTATCACAAATTACGCTTTGTAGGTCGAGAACAGAACAAACCAACAGTAAATAAAGGTATTTACCCAATATTGACACAAAATACGTTTTGCAGGTCGAGAACAGAACAAAACCATTCATCCATTTAACATGCATTACGCAATATGAGGTCGTCATGTTAAAAAGGGGGAGTGACAGGGACAAGCTCTTATTTTTGGCGCAAAAACAATTGGAGTCTATCAACACGCATTGAAATATTAATATATTGCGCAATGATGGATCCCTGGCTTCTCCTCGTGTTGCGGACGTGAATTACCGCGACGTCACGTACATGATATTTACGTTTTACTTCATGGATAAATTCTCGACCTGCAAAGCATAATTTGTGATAATATTGGGTAAATACCTTTATTTATCATTTAAAACGCAATTAAAATCGATCCACGTGTGAAGGCATTTCTGTCAAAAAGGGAAGACACGACTCAAAGCAGTGGAGACAATAGGTCGATTGCGGGTCGCCATACTGCCCCATTGAAAACAACACGCCGGAACTGCACACTTACAATCGGAAGTGCACAAAAAACTCTCTAAAATCTAATCATTAAGAAAAACAAGATGGTAACCCGCAATCGGCCTATGACGAAACGCAAAACTGTGAACGCTGATAATTGGAATCAGTGAGAACAAAGTCAAAACAAAGCGAGAGAGTCCCCTCTTCAATTTCGCGTCCATTTAATTTTGCTAATGACGTCCTGGCGCGAATTAACGCGAAAATAAAAAGGTCGCGAAATTTTGTCTGTATACAGTATCAGTGAGACTAAGATGGCACTTTCCATCTGTCTGTCACATTTTAGAGCCTTGAATTATATTCATTGGCTATTATAAGTGTGTAGCTGTAGTGACACATCTGTATATTTGAGGTACTGGAATTTGCAAAATAAATCTCTGCCACATTGTCATCTCTTCTCACTCATGCCAGCAAAGGTGCTATCTGATAATGTAAAAAATCTGGGCATGTCAACGCATATTCTGAGGTGTCAACTGTTATTATTATTGACACCACAGATCAGTAGCTTTTGTGACATTTGTCACAAGGTATCTAGTTAATGTATGTTTTTACACTTGCATATCTTGGAATGTTGCAGAAAATAATGTTTCTGACCTTACGTTGACAGATCCTTCAAACTATTGTTTGCCAGTCATATAAGGTCATGTAATATCAAGGACATTGAATGGGCTTGATCCTTGGTTGCTACCTTGACACCAAGTGAATATTAATGGACAGAGCTGTTTTTGATTTGTAAATTTATGCTTGGATGAGCAGTCATGTCATAGTGAAAGCTATAAATAGATAATTGACATAATTTACAATTTTAGTGAGTTACTTTTTATAAATAGTGCTTCTGCAGTGATGGAGAGGAAGTTTTCTGTCATTCTGTCCGTCAGCTTTGATCTTCTCCGCATAAACTACTGGGTGGAGCTCTTTTCAGGGGTTCAATTCTATCTATTTTCCATTAGGCTCTAATTTCATTTTAAATGATTTGTTCAAAAATCTAATAGCTATCACTTGAATGACATTACAAACAATAGCCAATGAGAATAGAGATAACAAGTTGGACCAAATTTAATATGTAACATGCATTTTGATTGGTAAATATTATCTGCTCAAGTTTGCTCTGGGAATGGATTTAAATGATCATTCATGAAGCAATTTCAAAAAAGCAATGATCAACAGAGCTCTAAGGCCATTGGCCTATGTTTTTTCATCTACAGTTGTGTGGTCTGAGCACGTAAAGCAGGGTCACAATGTTGCAGGAGTTTATGGAAAGAAGAAGAATAAATCTTTCCACACACAAAATCTGTTAAAATATTTTGGTTGGATTGTTTCAGGTGGAGTTGATGTTAGTAAACCATGTCGGATCAGCCCGAGTCTGGAGCCAGTAACGAGATGCCGACAGCTACAACTACGGGGAGTTCCCCCACCAAAACTACAATAGCGCCACCTAGTGACTCAGCAGCCGGAGCTGCCGGAGCTACCAATGTGACTGCAGCAACAAATCTTACCACACCCACCACCGTGGTTACAACTACAACCACCACCACACAGGCAAATGAGTTTGAGGTGACCGTGACCCAGAATGGGCACTTGAGCCCCACAACACCAGAGGCACTCATTAACGGCAACGGTGCTGCCGCCGATGCCACAGCAATGCCCTCTACTGTCAATTCCACACAACCGGCACAGAACTTTGTTGGGCATCACACAACCATGCCACCACAGGCTGGAAGTAGTACCAGTAGCCATAGCAACCAAGGAGGACATTACCACGGACAAGGTAGTGGTCACCGAGTGAACTCTCCCAATACTAATACAAGCAACCTGCATCGGCCTTCTTCGAACCACCGCGGCCATTCCCCCCACAGGTACTCGCCTAATGCCCCACACTCCCGTGGAAACTCCCCTCACAACCATAACACGCCACCTGGACAACAACATGTGGTGCTTGTGCACGTCAACCCAGGCGAAACATTCTCAGTACGAGTTGGGGACCAAATACAACACATTCAAGGTAAGGTCCTTACCATTCCACTGTCCTCAAAATGCTCACCCGTACCAAGAATCCGTTTCTCTCCCCCACGTTCATAAACATGCAAAATGTCCAGGTCCAGAGTACACTGTCCGACATTGCATGGATTATTTAGATTATAAAATAAGCACCGGGTATTTTGAGATGATTAGGGAAGTTATTTAGAAATGATATCTCTGGAACCAGACATAACATTATCGTGTCTGCTCCCCAAACAATTGAATCAGTACAAATGGCCCCACTTTCATGAGAAAAGTTGAAGGCAGTGTTTTAGTTAAATGTAACAACAGGGATGTATATGTCATATTTAGTTAGTTGCTTTGACATATTTAGGATAGAATTCTTGAGCATTCTTTATTCCTTCTTGATGAGTTCAAACAGAGCAGTCGGACAGTTCAATCCAGAAGACTGAAATATGTTTAGGTCGGAATCTTTGTAAATAAACTAAATATCTATTACCAAATTTAATAGGTCCTGCATTTATATCTCATATATATATATATATATATATATATATATATATATATATATATATATATATATATATATATATATATATTTAGAAGCCGGTACAGATATGAGGTACTGGAGGTATTTTGTCAGACCTGATTATGGGGTGTTATCTCATACCTTAATCTGTGTAACAGGAGAGTGCCATCCGGTGTTAATAATGAAATTATTTTATACACCTCACAGATTTAACGTTCATATCAGTGGCGCTAATGCCATTATCCACCACGAGGGCACTTATTTCTACCTGTGACACTAGATGGCAGTGATTTATATAGTTGGGCTCAGCCAAGGGGAAGTGAACATTAACATGAAAAAGTGAAACTCAAAACATGTGCTTCTTTTAAATTGTACCTTATAAACTAAAAACTGTTGTTTCTGAAACTGTTTTATTTTTTTCTCTACCCTTATTGGTTGCGAAATAATCACAATTTGTTTAAGACCCTGTTTTGTTGGTTCATTTTGCTGTCTGTCGTCGTTTTTTAATCAATTGAGAAAATATGGTGTATTTTATTAGAAATCACATGCAAAGTAGTGGAAATGGGACTTTAATAAAGTTGAGATGCTATGTTATCATTATTTAAAGTCAAATTCTTGGCACACAAGTCTAAAGATGTTTTGGGGGAAAAACTTTAAAATATGAATTTGTCCCTCCGTTACATGTCCCTCCGTTACAAAAAATATTGAAATTTTTACCTCATGCTATAATGCATATCACAAGGAATGTGAAACTTTCTAGAAGTAAGGTGCTTATAGTGAAATATCATAACCTTCTGTATGCTTTATGAAACTCGTTTAATTTTTGGTTGATTTTATATGAAGAAAACCTGTCCCTCCGTTACTAGTAACGGAGGGACAAATGTTCAGGTTCATGCAAGTTGTTATTATTTCAGTTATTTGCCAGAAATTTTTATTTCTTAAAGTGGTTTATGTCAAGTGGAAATGGACACAAACAATTTATTTGGTTAAAGATGTATTGGTTGGCTAATATGTGGTCTGTCATCTGAGAGACAATAGACAGTTCATGTTTATACTAATGCATCAATCAACATGGTCAGTGATACATAATTCTATTTCCCTGTCTACATACTCATGTATTATAAACACTGGTTTTCAATACTGTCTTGAGTTTATGGCAAAAAAATCATATTTGTTTGCATTGGTACTTTAGTCAGAGGAAGAAGCCACCAGCTGACCTGCACTGGGTACACAAGCTGTCCCATCAGAGACTGCCCAATTGCTGGTTGAAAGGTGTGATTCCTTGTGACACTATGTAACCATTTGATCTTGTCAAAGTGTCTAATTTACCTGACAAATCCATTCTTAGGGATGATGCAGTGTTCCTGGCTTACAGTTAGGATAACACAAGGCTAAGAACATGATGATGTAATGGAATGAGTTGTGTGTGTCATCCTTATGGTATCTGGTCAAAATGACCATGATACGAAGTGGACTGCTGGACCAAGTGCATGTGCATTTCATTTGATAGCTATATATTCCCTCCTCTTATCTAAAACCTGAACATAGCTGCCAATCTTAATCTTATTCAGCTACTTTCTGCCGTCATTATACCTCATGTCCGTCATATCTTTCTGTTAATATTTTCACTTTTCACTCAGGCCTGGACATTAGCATAACCTTTAAAGCTTGGCGTCCATTTTAAGTCTTAGTCTTCAAAAAACGTAAATAGTATGCATTTCTAAGCATTGTTAAACTCATATTTTCTCCAACTTGTAGATAATTTACACTTGTTGATAATTTAGATTCATAAAATGTCCAAATTCTGTGTAATGTGGCAGTTCAGTACCACAGTCACCTTTGTCACATGGTTATTTTGACCATAATCCATCCTTAGTACCCAGTTGTCATTTGTGGTGTGTATTAAGTCTCTGTTACTTATGTTATTTCATTCAATTTATTCTGTAAATTTATTCTGTCAAGTTCATAAAGATATAGCACCTAAATAGTACATGTACAGTTTGCTACAGAAGTTACTTGTTGACAAGATTACAGCTGAACATTTGTGTCCCTCCGTTACTATTTTCTGTTGTCCCTCCGTTACGACAATATTTCTTTAATAAATAAAACAGTGTTAAGGTTATAAACTTTATATTTTGGTATTTACTACTTAGGTATGTGTAAATGATATATGATATAGTGATTTTTAAGAATATTCATAAGAACTTTATGTTAAGCCCATTTTGCTACATGACTCCAAAGCTGCTGTTCAAAAGTGTCCCTCCGTTACAGAAAACATATCTTGATACCATACATAAACTGTTACAGTATGATCCTCAATACTTTGGCATATTGTAATGTTCAGTGGGCTTTGTCAAAAACAATAATTAAGTATTTCTAATAATTTTGTATTTCTGGAATAAATGCATTTATGTTATGCTGGCCAGTGATGCTGTCCCTCCGTTACCGCTTGGCCGAGCCCAGTTATAGCCTGGTTGTATAAATATGCTTCTCAGACATGTTTGTTCAAAAAGGCCTTGTACAGGTTACTTATGTAACTGTGACTAAGCAGTTGCACTATGAAGAGTGGGGTATTTTATATGCCTCAAAGTACGTCAATGCCCAACTATATATATATATATATATATATATATATATATATATATATATATATATATATATATATATATATATATATATATATATATATATATAATATATATATATTATATATATATATATATATATATATATATATATATATTAATGTTAAATACCTCACCTTAAAACACAGGCAGAAATGATATATTTGGATGATAGATTTGTGTTTAAAACTATGATCATTACCCAAAGCCAAGTCTAGCTGCACTCAATGTTTTCTGTTTGCTCTGAGCTGATCAGTTCATCTTGGCTTGTGTTTGACTGAGAAGGCTGAATTATTGATGAAGGTGGGATGGAGTGATGCCAGGTCTGGCTGAGCAGTGTGAGTGGAGACTGAGTGGCAGTAAGAGGCCGACACACTCAATATATTTATATCAAGCAATTCTATTCACATAGAATATTTGGTATCTTTTATCTATCATGCATGCAGGGTACTCATGTGTGTCCTGCCCTTTAATCTCTGTTCAGTCAACATGCCAGACCTTATCTGTGAACTCCAACCCTTGTAATATTTAAAATGTATCCTAAATCTATGATCACTTATCTATAAAACAGCATTGATCCCTGTCTTTAATCTTGGACAATTGTTTCCAAGGTAACACAGCCATAGTGTTGTGCTTTCCAGGCTAATGTTTCAAGAATCAGTTATGTCATTCTGGTTTGTTTAATGAACTACATGCATATGGGAACAAATTGCTTTTGTGATGACGAAACTCATTTATGAAAATAACAAGCCCATTTCTTGGCACTCTTTAATAGGGTCGTATTGGATCATGTCTAGGGGTATGTGTACATGTTCATTTTTTTCAAGATTTGACTTTGCAGTAATGACCCTTTCGCTGATAATTTTGTTCAGCCTTTTTCTGGCCAATATTAGACAGGAAGTTCTCCATATTTGGCATTTATGATCATCTTCAGATGTAGAATGGGAACCTCATGTTAATTGGACCTTTAAAGGAAGTCTGCTCAGTAGTTTTTTGACATCTACATTTTTAAAGTATTTTTTCATATCAGGATATGAAAGGAACTTAAATGAGTAAATGTTGGGTGACCTTGAGGAATGTAAAGGCATATATTTAAAAACATAGAATATTTTACAAACCAAATTTCATTGATATGTGAATATTTAATAACAAGAAAAACAGTATCATCAAAATAGTTTCTCTTTCATTCTCCTGATGGCAACATGAGTTATCAGATATCACAACTGTCAACATTGTTAGTGAACTGTAAGCAGACATGTAGTTAAATGCATGTTTCAGTGCTGTTCAATATAAATATGACTGTAAAATTCATGTATATATATATATATATACATATATATATATATATATATATATATATGTGTATATATATATATATATATATATATATATATATATATATATATATATATATATATATATATATATATATATATATATATATATATATATATATATATATATATATATATATATATATATATACCGTATCCACTCGGGTTAGCGCCCATGGGCGGCTAATTGGGGACAAAGTAAAAGAGGGGGGTGGGCGTTTACCCAAGCATGGGCGTTTATAAAGGTCGAGAACAGAACAAAACCATCAATCCATTTAAAACGCAATTAAAATCGAACCACGTGGAAACAAAGACGAAATGCAAAACTGTGAACGCTGATAATTGAAATCAGTGAGAACAAAGTCAAAACAAAGCATTTCGAAATAATATGTTTTAAATGATATATAAAGGTATTTACCCAATATTATCACAAATTCGCTTTGCAGGTCAAGAACAGAACAAAACCATCCATTCATTTAACATGCATTACGCAATACGAGGTTGTCATTTTAAAAAGCGGGAGTGACGTAGCGGATCGATGATAAATAAAGGCATATACATAATATTATCACAAATTACACTTTGCAAGTCGAGAACAGAACAAAACCACCCATTATTGCGCGATATATTAATATTTCAATGCCAGTTAACATTCGTTTTCACGCTAAAAACAAGAGCCTCTTCCCGTCACTTCCGCCTTTCAAAATTGCGACCACGTGTTGCGCTGAGTCGTGTCTTCCTTGTTGACAGAAATGCTTTCACACGCGGATCGATTTTAATTGCATTTCAAATGATAAATAATGAAAACGCTTTGTTTTGAGGCTAAAATCAATGATGTGGAGAAATTGTCGACGTAATTGTGATAATATTAAGTACATACCTTTATTTATCATTTAAAACGCAATTAAAATCGATCAGCTACGGATATGAAAGTTCAATTTGCCATGTTGGCCGCTCCACTTTTGTCTCGTGGGCACCCAGACGCTAAGGTAAAGGACGTCACGTACATCGTATTACGGACATCCAGGGAAGGTGGGCGTTTAATGATTTCTTCCTAAAAAGGGGGGTGGGCGTTAAGCCAAGCATGGGCGCTAACCCGAGTGGATACGGTATATATATATTATAAGAATATCATTTCAAAATATAGGCTAGATTTGTCAAAAAGATATCAGATTTCTGACAGAGGTCCCACACAAACATGCATCTAAGACACATCTGGAATCTGCGGATGTGGGAAGAGGAGGGGATAGGGCAAGTAGGGCTATGACCTTGAAGTGACCTTGACTGTTATTGTGGTTACCCACAACTAGCATACTGTGGCGTCCCACAGATTACAGGAGCAACCACAGAGAAGCACTAGGGGCTGCAGCTGCTCATACTTAGTTGCCAAGGTGATGCTCACTGGCCTGGGGTTACCAAGGTGACACTCACACTGCTGAAGTTACCAAGATGACATGTGACACTCACGATGCCTAGTTACCAAGGCGACACTCACTGGCCTGGGTTTACCAAGGTGACACTCACACTGCTGAAGTTACCAAGATGACATGTGACACTCACGATGCCTAGTTACCAAGGTGACAATCACTGGCCTGGGGTTACCAAGGTGACACTCATACTGCCTAAGTTACCAAGATGAGGTTACCTTCTTGACACTCCAGCATGGCTTAACAGATAGCTGCAAACAACAAGGGAAAAAAATGACAATAATTGCCACTACTAATTTAATCTTCTCTTAAATGTGGTTCTGATTCTATTGAATATAATAAGTGAGATTTATTTACAAGTGCAAATTATCAAGAGGGCAATCACAGCCGCAAGGATTAATCTTGATGACATCTCATTAATCATGCTGGACATTTCATATTGTTAATAAATCCCTTCTCGCGAGAATTTGTTATTGAATATTTCTTGATAAAATATGAAATATGAGACGAACACAAGAATGACATCTATTCAAAATTCGATCAAGTCTTTTATACAGAAATCATAAAATTTATTAAGATAATTGGTAAATTGATATCACTTAGTTTTATTTAAGGTACTGGAAGTTAACTTCCAGCCTAGCAATAACATTGGGGGATTGATCCTTTGATCCTTTGATCCTTTGCTTTGCTGATTAAATAAGCTTATAAATGTAATATCAGAACAAGGGAAAGGTCCTTTGATCTTTTGGGTTGCTAGGGTTCTCTGACTAAGTGGAGCAGTGAACAGATCCTAACCAGATCACTTATGCAGCACTCTATAGTATATATAGTATATCCATGGAAACTTGATGTACATTGAAGCCAATAACAATCCAAGAAGAAATGACAATTATGTTGTGTTATACAAGTCACACAGCAGACTTTATTTTGTTGCTATCTGTTTTCAATTTGGAACAGGGACCTTGATATTTAACAGTGTCCATGCATTAGATTAGACAGCAGAGTGCAAGTGCACTTAACAGACTACAGCACAGAGTAAAAGAACTTTGTTATTAGGTCAGATATCAACCAATACAACATATGTATAGTATCAAGGAATCTGGCTTCAACCAAGTCTGCTCTTATTTTTGACAGCACAAATTAGTTCAGTACCATTTGTGACATTTATCAAAAGGTATGTAGTTATAGAGAGGTGAAGAAATGGAGGAAAAAACTATGACACTGATGATAAAGGAGTTGAAGAGGCCTGACCAGTGAGTGATCACCAGTGCAATATCAGCTAATACTTGGTCACCTGGTGAACTTTCCTGATATTTTGTCAATAAGACAATATATTTAACAGTAGCACAATACCCATCTTTGCCAGTAAGAGTAAGAAATGCCTAGCTTAATGTGTTTTGTAGTGACCAGACTATTTGCTCTATAATTTAGTATTATAGTTATATATACTCTTATAGAATGAATGTTTCATCTCAGATTATAGCTTTCCATTTAGTGAAATATTGCCAACATTGTGAGGTTTTAAACTGTTGATCATTTATCACTGGTTACTGCCTATCCTGAGGGGGTTCACCAAAAACAAACTTGCTCGCCTGTAGTTGCAAATCCACTATGAAAAAACCCAACAAGCATGTCAAAAATAAGTTGTAAAAATGATGAAAATGCAGAGTTAACATAGAGGTTGACTGGCACAAATGCCTGGTAGAAACATTTGCTTTGTGTGCTTGTGCCAGGTGCTAACCTGGACTGGTAACAGGCGATGAATTATGACAGTAAAACTGTGTTGTGCCATGTTGCTCGTCAAAATGGCCATGTACAATACGAGATGGACAGGAGTGACCTGGAAATTTAACCAGTTTGAGAGTTGGTGGTGTGAAACTTGGGTTATATGTTCTGCAATGGTGTTGTGATATTTGAAAAATGAGTTTTATAAACAAAGATAGCTTTTTATAGACAATCATCTTCATTTGCTAATCATATTCAATTCTCACTGCTCAAGTGGGCCATGCTGCCTCCTGGTGTGTTAAAATCTGTCTTGCATGTGGGATTATGGGAACTTTGAAGACATTCAAGCTTGGTTCATAGTGGTAGAGATTGTGTATTAACTTGTCATTTGATTTCATTCATTTTATTAGCTCTCATTGCCTGAGCGGTGCAGGAGCTAAAGTATTAGGCCCCATGGGCACTTGATCATGGATTTGTCAATAAAAACTTGACATTTTCCTGTATCTACTTGATATTTCAGACTCTAAATTTTAACCACACCTGCATCCCATGAGGGCCTTTATTAGGATGACCTCAAAATGATCATAGGTGAAGGTTGCTAAGCAACAGCTGCACAGTGGTACTACTACCTTTTATAACCAGCAGCTGACCTACTTTCAGTTTATGATGTGGGATCCTCACTTAATCACTGGTTACTTTTTTCTGGAGATTGTTTTGCCTTCAGGGGCTGGATGTTTGAGGTTTCAGCTGAAGCTGTGAGTCTATGGAGCATCCTTGTATTGTCACCCCATGTCAGCCATGTTTTGATGTGGTCAGCTTCTTTTGCACTAGGAGATGGCACATTTGCATTACAACTTGTTTATATGTGAAAAGCAATTCATACTTTTGTGGTGGAGTATGGTCTCATCTGAGTCACATTTACTTCAAGACTTGAGCGAGAATTGTTTATTTTTATCCAGTCCGGTCAGTAGCATTCTCAGGCCACCATTGCATTAGCAGCTGATCATGTGATAGTTACTTCCATTGTTCAAAAGTCAGTCACAACTTCAGTTAGCGACATATTCTCTCAAAATGTGGCCAATACTTACACACTTAATAATAATTCATTTTTAATGCATTATTAGAATTGAAATTTATTTTGACAAATTGTGATTTGACTATTTCAGTTTTGAACATTGGATATATTAACATTAAAACCAGAAAATTCTAAAGAAGAGTTATTTGCAATTGTTTTTGTGTTGATTGAAAGCGCTCCCTATTACACATTCATGACAAATCTAGCTTTATTTATAATTTCCTATCTACTACAGTGATGTGACCCAGTTTGATGTGACTTTATTTTGTCACACCTTAAGGCAAGCACACTATAGCTTCTCTCAGGTCCAGCCAATAGGAGAGCTTGGTACCGGCTGTGATAAGTCACTATTCTGCCACATTTATGGATGCCAGTAGTATGGCGGATAATACTTCATTTGAAGCAAAGCTAAATCTTAAGAAGACGGGCCTCATCAAGAGGAGGAACATGATTGGCCATGGACAGTTGGAATGGGTGGATCTTTGCCAGCTTTCACTTTAGAATAAAGACTGCCGTATAGGCTAGGTCATGTACACTCCACACAGTGGATTTTATCTTCAGCAGACTGCTGTAGGGACCCGGGAGTGTGGATAATGAGATTTGTGTTTGTATACAAATCATGGCATCAGTCAGCAGGAAGAGGGGGAACTAGGTGCTTTCTCCCTTCAGGACTCTAGCGTATCCAGGGATAACGTTATACCCTCATAATGAAGAAAATATATTCCATCTGAGACTATTTTATTATTCCTCATCCCAAAGTCCAGAAACATATATTCAGTTTAGCATTACGGTAATTTTCTACAAATTAGGTTGTAGTTAATAGGCTCATCATAAACCTGAATTAAAAAAAGGGAGATGATTGTTTGGCACCCTTGATATGACAGAGAATGTTAAGCTTGGGTATAGGCACCTTTTACATGCTTGCGAATCTAAGGATTGGTAATGGAGCCCCCTCGACATGCCAGTGAATATTGGGCTTGTTGAGGTGCACCCTTGATATGCCAGTGAATATTGGGCTTGTTGAGGTGCACCCTTGACATGCCAGTGAATATTGGGCTTGTTGATGTGCACCCTCGACATGCCAGTAAATATTGGGCTTGTTGAGGTGCACCCTTGACATGCCAGTGAATGCAGTGAATATTAGGCTTGTTGATGTGCACCCTTGACATGCCAGTGAATATTGGGCTTGTTGAGGTGCACCCTTGACATGCCAGTGAATATTGGGCTTGTTGATGTGCACCCTCGACATGCCAGTAAATATTGGGCTTGTTGAGGTGCACCCTTGACATGCCAGTGAATGCAGTGAATATTAGGCTTGTTGATGTGCACCCTTGACATGCCAGTGAATATTGGGCTTGTTGAGGTGCACCCTTGACATGCTAGTGAATATTGGGCTTGTTGATGTGCACCCTTGACATGCCAGTGAATATTGGGCTTGTTGGTGTGCACCCTTGACATGCCAGTGAATGCAGTGAATATTAGGCTTGTTGTTGTGCACCCTTGACATGCCAGTGAATGCAGTGAATATTGGGCTTGTTGATGTGCACCCTTGACATGCCAGTGAATATTGGGCTTGTTGATGTGCAACCTTGACATGCCAGTAGAAGTCTAATGTTTGGATCACTGCATCTATCCTGGTATTCTGGAATTGTACTCCACCCACACAGCTTCCCATCTCAGTCATGTCTCTTAAGTGTCACAAACATGATAGAAGCATGCAATCCCCCAAATGTCACATCCACAGATTATTCTAGCCCAGGATAGGACCAACCATCTTTAGGTGACTGTGACAAAGCCATTTTCTTAAAAGGCCAACAGAAATGAGTTCCTGGTTGCTTGAAACATTTAATTTTCAGTTTGCTATAATCAAAAATGAAACATTTTGCATGGTCTAATATCAAGCTTTACATTTTGAAAATCAGTTATTGATACAATGAGCATGTGGTAACATTTTCAGTTACTACACCTATCTTTTCATGGAATAAACAGGTGTCTGCATATAATTTTAAGTACTTGTCTTTTTATTGGCTGCTTGCGGATCGATGTGATATAGCGTTTAGACGAATGAATCGGTTCATATCTGATTTGTATGATTTCTTTTTTTTTAGCTGCCGCCACCATGAGCAGTGCAGGAGCTATAGTATTGGGCTGTGTGCCTTTGTCAACCAGTATACCTTACTATATCTTATTATCTATTTGAGATATTGGCTCCAATTTTTAACAAGTGTCCCTCTCATGAATGCCTAAATACAGTGTTCTCAATTGTGACCTTGACTTTTTTCCAAGGTCACAATTTGTTACCCAAAACCTCAACATTTTGCTAAATCTTATCAGCTATTTCAGATACAGGCTCCATATGTTTAGGACACCTGCATGCCATGAAAATATAAATAGGATGACCTCATTTTTTTAATTTTCAGTTTTTAAAAAATTATCTTGATGTGATATTTGGCAAAATACTCCAAGTAACGTTTATTATCATCACATTTATCTCGCACAACATGTTCACATTTTATGAATGATTTATATAACAAGGTCATAAAGGCCAAAGAGGTCACAACTTCCAAGATAGGTAAGCTGATCGAGAACTTGATAAAGGTCATTTGTTTGAATGAACGTTTGTTGGTTTGGGGATCACTTTGGCAATTTGTTACTTTTATTGATAATGCTCTCTTAACTAAGAATATACCAATATCGATATAACTTGGCATTTGTGATTGAACTAGGGTTGTCTTAGAGGAGTAATCAATGTAACCAGGTCACAGTCCACTATTTTGTATACAATAACTTACTGTAATTCTGCTACATGACCTGTGAAGCTGATTTGATTCTTGAAATTATTTTTCATAAAGCTATTTCCAGGAAATGATCACAACATCACAAAAAGCACAACTTGTTTTATATCCAAATCTGTTTTAAATCCAAATCTATTTATTCACACATATCAAAGGATATGATGAATTGTATTTGAATAATACGGACTGAACATGACCTGAAAGTGACTTACTATCTCCTCCCCACCACTGTTGCAGTCATCAGAGACAGAACAGAATAGGTAGAAACCCCATCTGATGATGATCGGATATGATCTGTCCCACATCGTGTGCTAAGTCAGCAGAGGAAATTCCCACTTAGTGCGGGGCTAACTCGCAGACAGACACCAGTAATTTCTTGGATTTCTAGGAACAGAGTAAAACATGTCAGTTCAGTTCCAGGAATGTCTAGCAATGTTGATCTTTGTTTGTGTGGCAGATTTTCCTGTGGGATTAAGTTGGTTATATCCGCAAACCACCAGGGGGAGTGCTAGTAGAACTTATGCTCTTACTTTTTGGATGTGATAAATATTTTGATATTTAGCTTCCTCGTCATTATTCTGTGCTGGGTGTCTGTGTGCAAAGATTTTGTTGAAACTGTAACCACTTGGTCTTAAATGGGAATAACTTTGCATAACACAAGTGCTATTTATGTAAATTTTAGTTAATATGATAGGATTTTCAAAAGAACAGGCTTGGGAAAATTGAAACACAAGATTTTTCTTAATCATACTTCTGGGCAACATGAAGAATATATAATTTGTTTATTTTGACTCATGAGTTGTTATTTTTTACCACAAAAGAAGTGGGCATTTCAAACTCATGTATTTTTACCTCCCAATGCATAAGTGGTGTGAGAGCTATGGGATCTGGCTCTGTCTGTGCGTGTATGCGTATATGCATCTGTCAAATAAAACTATAATATTTACTGTATTTCCTCAGCTATTTTAGATACATGCTCCAAATATTTACCACATGTGCATCCTATGAAGCCCTTATGTATTCTATTCTAATCTATTATTATCCATTTTAATCTATTCTAAGCTTTCAAATCTAATCTATCCTAATCTCTGTTCCATTATATACAATCTATTCTATTCCATTGTAATCATATCTATTCAAAACTGATTTATATTGATTTAACATATCTTTTCTCATGGGGGAAATTATTGTACCAATGAATTTCTGACCACTTATTATTGTACAAACGAGAGAATTGCTGTCTTTGTTGACAGGGTTTCATTGGGATCAGGGTTTCAGTGAGAATATTTTATTTGTATATAATATATATATATATATATATATATATATATATATATATATATATATATATATATATATATATATATATATATATATATATTATTTGTGACTCCACCAATATATTGTAATATGAAATCTGTGTGTGGAGCAAAGGCAATGCGTGGCCATACAGGAGTATAACCTTTTGCCTTTGGTCCTGTGCAGCAGCAGCAGCAGCCTGCTCACTACACTAATCTCTCTTGTCCAAGGCAGACATGTTGGTTTATATAGTAACCATGGAAACTGTCATTATGATATCTTTCAGTTGTATGGGTTAGGAAGTGGGTGTAGCTAATTTTGGGGTTTATGCTGTAAGTGTGATCATGGCAGCAGTCACAGGGATCCGTTATTAATTAGTGTTGATATCAATTTACGATGCTCTGGTCATTTTCTTGTATTGTTATCAAACAAATTATATGGGTAATATAATGGCCATTATTGTGCAATAAAGGCAAATATATCATGCATCCATTTGGAATGATTCATTTTAGGCAAACACCTGTTCTTGTATTTTTTAATTGAGAAATACGACCTGTTACCACCACACGACCTGTTGCAGTTAATCTTCTAGATACATCATAACATTTGTGTTCTCTAGAATCGCAGTTCTTCAGATCGCATCTTTTTTTCATTTTATTTTAGCAAGACCTATTGTGTTGAAAAGATAGATATCGACATGATATCAGTTTAGGATTGATTGAGTGGGCGCACTTTTTATTTAACACTGTGGGAATAGACACGGGACCTGCAGTTAAACCCTGAGCATTATTCTATTGGCATTTTCCACAATTCATTGACAGACTTTAACAGCAAAATATTGCATCTGAGTGGGGAGCATTTGCTAATATGAGGAACAGCTGCTGTGCCCAGCTTTGATGCAGGAAATTAAAATTCTAATGTGAACCCGGCACTCGCGAGAGCAGATGGTTTTACTCCTTTTGTAGATATATGAAACTTATCTTCATTTTTTGTGTCATTTTTAAACGAGTCAGGAAAAGAGATTTTATATTCATCATTGTCAGAGCTTTAATGGCAAAAAAGGGAAATTTGCGGAAGATATCATGATATATGACATAATAGAGCGGATGTGAACTGGAGCGTATAATGTTGCAGTATTCCAAAGGTCATGAGGAGGGACAGCTGATGAGTGTTATCTTGCACTTGATATTGTTGCAGTAATGTAAACGTCACACTGACCCAAAATAGACATCATTCTGTGTGTTAGCCAATAAATTATGCATAAAGTGATTATTGAAATATATTGCATTTGTGGCAGGAAGTGAGGTCTTTATCGTGTTTATTGACTAAGTGTGTTGCCGGCACTTAATTGTAAATCCACAAAGTCCCACATATCATTCACATTGAGCTCATATAGAATTTGGTAATGATTTTCACATAATTGATATTAAGATTGCAGATTGGATATTTATAACTATATATACAAACATATATATATATATATTAATGATAATCCTGTGAGTGCCACATGCACATTCGGTTTCGGGACCAATCACGGCAGTCGCGAGACAATGGTGGGAGACAATGGCAATCATTTCAACCAATCAGAGAGCAGCTAACAGACGATTACAAGAAGTGGCCAACCAAACAATGGCGGGAAGTGACAATCACCACATGTCTACATTTCAGCATTGCATAGATGGCTTTCTTAGAATAAATAATATGGACAAATCAGTAAACAACCGAGGAAAATAGATGTTAGAATTTACTGGCAACATGGTCAATTGGGGCGGCTACAGATAGTCTAGTGTGTATGTGTGTGTGTATCTGTGTGTGTGTGTGTGTGTGTATACACAGATATACACTCTATATATAAAAGGATAGAGAAATACCAATACGCACATTGATAGTTTATAATTATTCAGAATTTGGCAGAAAAACTCATTAGCATTGGAATTTCCTCTTCATCTTACAAAGTTGACACACATTTGTATATTTTTCTAGTAACATATGGAAACGTGGAATCCCCATTGATTGTCAAGTCATGAAATTTTGTGTAATATATCAAGTGACCGAAAAACAGACCGCTGTGTTTGGCAGACACTGCATATAAATATTTAGGGTAGGATAGAATTATGGAGCAAAACTTGACAGGCATGTTGGATGTGTGGATATAATGGGGGCTGGGAGTGTGAACAGTGGATTGCTATTTGATGATCAAGTCTACTCTACAGTCTACACTCACAGGCTGGAATGTCTAGAATTCCCATTTATATGATCACACCTTTAAATCTCATTTAGGGAGTGTCTCAAAATTGTCAACAACAAAAAGTTTGAAGTTATTTCTCAAACCCTGCATTTGGTTTAAAAGCTGGTTCCCTTTAGTTTTTAAGGCAAAAACCTGCATCAAAAAAGTCTGGTATTTTGTTTTGAGTTTTGACTTTCATGGAATAAGATTAATTAGATGTTTGATGGGGGAAGGTAAAGGTATGCGGAATGCTTTCCAGTGTTTCTGTGATGTCTAATTAAGACATTTGGTCTCAGCACTGAGCAAATAAACAAGTCATTTTATGGATTGGCTTGATCCAAAAGGTTGATTAATAAATTCGCTAATGTTTGGTCATTTTTCTCTCAGAGTCAACAAATGTTGACGAGACTTAAGATGGTACTTTTTGTTGATCCGTTTGTTCATCTGTTCATCTATCCATCTTCAACATTTAGATCAGTGGTTATTCAGTGGTTATTCAGTGGCTATTATAGATAGAGCTAACATTATTGGTGCAATGATACATCTGGAGATTTGTTACCCATATCAAAATCATGCTTCAGTTGACAGTCAAGCTTCAGTGTGAAATTCAACATTTTGCAGGAAGAAAACTGTCAGACAATATTGGCAGGATTAAGCAAATTTACAAATGGTATTGTTGTCAGTGATGAACCAGTCACACCTCAGTGAAAAAGAGTTTTTAGATGTATATAGAGTGATAATTGGTGGGACAGAAATGATTGGTTGGACTCTTGAAGACCAGTTGGTTGTATGATTCATTATAATGAATGGTTTAGGCATCAGGGACAAATTTTTTTATCTCTGTGAATTTTCATGCCTCGATAAAAAGACTTTTTCTGGGGTTTTTTTACTTGCATTTCTCAGACTGATGAGCTTATGTTGTAGAAGAAATGCATCTCAGAATTTTGATAATTACTCTGTTGAATATGGGGAGGGGGCAAAATAAGACACCAGGCAAGACCCTGGTGTGTATCTGGGCATGCAGGATATTGATGTCATAGATATTCTTAAGATTCATCTTCTCTCAGAGATAATATAATTCCAGACTAAATCTTTATTACTGGGGTTTTTGTGTTTTTTTCCATATAAATCACACAAATCAATTTGTCTAATTTGCCATTGTTGGGAGATATGAAATTTGAAAATAACTCTTCAGAAATATTTAATTAGAGAGCAGCTTTTTTCTGAAATTCATTGTTGGTATCTTTGGGCCCAGCAGAAGAAGGAGTTATTTTTAAACAATTCATTGAGTAAATTGACTCATTTAGAAAAGAGTGTTTACAACAGAAAGCAATTTGGTTCCACTCTGAGGAGATTACAGATCAGTTCTTACTTGTGAATCTCCAGACAGATAACACTTAGTGGCAATTTTGTGTATGAAATTCACTTCATTGGAAAATGTTTCATAAGATGTCCCAATAAATATCCACTAAACGGAGCATCACTGAAGGCCTTGAGGAGCAATAGACGCAACATTCCCGGAAATTGATTAGCAAGAGATATGTACAGAGATAGCACCCGGTAGTCTGCCTGATTCACAGCAATTTGTCGATTTCAATGTGACCATACTATCAAGAGATTTACTCAATTCCACAAGAAATTCTGTTCCGGGAAAATTTGATTGAGTGTGCATGATCTGACTAGCATATAGTGGAGCAGTGCACTAAAATGACCCTGCATCAATTAAGTATGTCACATCAGACAATGGCGGATCAAATACCTCTGTTGAGTGAACACAAACCATAGTGCCCTTATCTGACAACAGAGCAAAGCTAGACTTAATCAATGCACAGAAAAAATATCAATTTTCCCATTACCAAAGTGTGAATTTAGATAAAGGGACAACTAAATAGAATAAATTGTCAACCTGAAGATAATCAAATATACCTTATGCTGTATAAATCAAACTGAACGAGGTAGTGTGATGATCACTGGTGTGATGACCACTGGTGTGATGACCACTGGTGTGATGATCACTGGTGTGATGACCACTGGTGTGATGATCACTGGTGTGATGACCACTGGTGTGATGATCACTGGTGTGATGACCACTGGTGTGATGACCACTGGTGTGATGATCACTGGTGTGATGACCACTGGTGTGATGACCACTAGTGTGATGACCACTGGTGTGATGACCACTGGTGTGATGATCACTGGTGTGATGATCACTGGTGTGATGATCACTGGTGTGATGATCACTGGTGTGATGATCACTGGTGTGATGATCACTGGTGTGATGACCACTGGTGTGATGATCACTGGTGTGATAACCACTGGTGTGATGACCACTGGTGTGATGACCACTGGTGTGATGACTACTGGTGGTAGAGAGGTATTTTCTGATGATGATGACACAAGTGCATCATTTCCAAAATAATACATATACAATACAACAGGAAGTACATTACTACATGGTGTTCAACACACAATCCTAGACAATGTATGAAAAAAAGATCAATTGGAGTTTAGATTTGCATGCTTTTCCATAATTTCAGGTGAGTCATGCATCACTAAATGTCAAACTTTTTCTCCCGCATACTCATACAGGTAGACAGAATATTTTCCAGAGTTTCACATTGTCATAAAGCAATTGTTTAGCACAAGTAGACACCTGTACTGGGAAATTTAAAACCATTTTCTACATCATTAATTATCTTAATAAGGTGAAAAGTTTGAATAAATCTTTTTACAGAAAGTGGTGATCAACAGGTCAGTTAAGTTTAAGGCAACAGGATAGGAATTGTTTTGAAGAAATCCAACCAATGTAAAAAAAAAAAAAAAACAACACAAATATGGCATGTACAGATGAAATGTTGCATGTGGAACAGTGTTCAACACATCAAAAAAGGCAAATGGCATTTATAAAAAGTGTGAAGTTTTGGTTGGAAGGTATGGGAAAAGTGTGACCTTGATAGCAGTAGCCTCCTCTGGAGCACAAAATGGGTGCCATGCTCAGGCAATATTGTGTGGAGATTTTGGTTCAGTTTAGTATACCTTCATTATATAATACTGTATTTTCCCTCATTCATTATTGCTTGGAGATAAAAGCTAGATACTTTAACATAATATGTAGGCTTGGGGATTTTTGGGGCTGGACTTTTTATGACCTTGGTCCAAGGTTTGGGTCAAGGTCAAGGTTAGTGAGCAGCACAGGAGCAACTTTACTTTTGAATGCTCCATTTTCAGAATGACTATAGAATTGTTGATATGACTTAACAGATATGACCTAAATGTTTAATATTGGGTGACCTTGAGCATTTTTCTAGGTTGCATGAGTCACATTTTAAAAATCATCTTAATGTGATATTTTCCGAAACACTACAAATAGCATTTTTGCTACCACATTTATCTTACACAATATGTTCATTTTTAAAGAATAATTTATGGCACAAGGTGACCTTATTTTGCCAAACAAAGGTAGTGATTCTTCACCTACATCTGCCTCCAAAGCCCTGACTTGTGACCAGAAAAATGAATATTCATATTATTTATCACTTTGTATATTATTTTGTTTGAACTATCCACTGAATCCAAGTGCTCTTCTTGCCTACTGCTCACTTTTGATCACACCAAACATAATCAATTACAATATCAACAATTAGAGAAAAAGAGAATTGTTCTTCTCACTAACCTACCTGGCTATATCTGGCTTAAAGGGTGTATGATGAATTTATATGAATACAGTGGTACCTGTTTGTATCTAATGTGCATTGTGAAAGGAGCGTGTCATATTTATCACATATTTAAAGGCTAAATAGGTCACAGCCACCAAAATGTTGGTTCCCAAAACATTATATTCTGTATTTGTAAATGCAAACAAATGTTATTTGCATATATGTATATTATGTCAAGGTTGAGGTCATGACCGACATCATGATGACCTTGCTTGTCACAGTTATTTTACAAAATCACCCAGAGAGGCTATTTTACAGAACACTCAAATAGCATTCATCAACTCCACGTATTAAGATATAATTTAGTTTTTTGGTGACTTTTTGTTTACCTTCAGTCAAGGTCATAGCCAGCATGGCCTGATCTATGCTTGTGAACATTCTTGTGATGGTGGTGATATCAAAAATAGTTATATCAATATGATCTGCCAATATCTAACTATTTATTTTTTCTCGTGAGGTGCTCAAAGTGTATATTTCTTACTCATTATAAGCATTTTGACATATCCTTTCAGAATGTGGCCAAATACTTTGACATTTCGCAATATCTCACTGCTACCTTTTAAACTAGAAACTGGCAGAAGAGACTTGGCCTGTCAGGTGCCTTGTTTATTTATAGTGAAATAAGAATAATTTCTTGATATAGCCTTGCATGTAATGTGAGGAGCAGAGAGAAGAGATTATGGGATGGAAACAATGCCAGGTAAATGCATGTTCTGATTCGCAGCAGGGCCCCGCCTTTAACGGCCTCATTCTACCTATATCTGTACCTCTCCACAGTAGGGCCCTGCCTTTAACGGCCTCATTCTACCTATATCTGTACCTCTCCACAGCAGGGCCCCGCCTTTAACGGCCTCATTCTACCTATATCTGTACCTCTCTACAGCAGGGCCCCACCTTTAACGGCCTCATTTTACATGTATCTGTACCTCTCCACAGTAGGGCCCCGCCTTTAACAGCCTCGTTCTACCTATATCTGTACCTCTCTACAGCAGGGCCCCGCCTTTAACAGCCTCATTCTACCTATATCTGTACCTCTCTACAGCAGGGCCCCGCCTTTAACGGCCTCATTCTACCTATATCTGTACCTCTCTACAGCAGGGCCCCGCCTTTAAAGGCCTCATTCTACCTATATCTGTACCTCTCTACAGCAGGGCCCCACCTTTAACGGCCTCATTATACCTATATCTGTACCTCTCTACAGTAGGGCCCCGCCTTTAACGGCCTCATTCTACCTATATCTGTACCTCTCTACAGCAGGGCCCCGCCTTTAACAGCCTCATTCTACCTATATCTGTACCTCTCTACAGCAGGGCCCCACCTTTAATGGCCTCATTTTACATGTATCTGTACCTCTCCACAGTAGGGCCCCGCCTTTAACAGCCTCATTCTACCTATATCTGTATCTCTCTACAGCAGGGCCCCGCCTTTAACGGCCTCATTCTACCTATATCTGTACCTCTCTACAGCAGGGCCCCGCCTTTAACGGCCTCATTCTACCTATATCTGTACCTCTCTACAGCAGGGCCCCACCTTTAACAGCCTCATTCTACCTATATCTGTACCTCTCTACAGCAGGGCCCCGCCTTTAACGGCCTCATTCTACCTATATCTGTACCTCTCTACAGCAGGGCCCCACCTTTAACGGCCTCATTCTACCTATATATGTACCTCTCTACAGTAGGGCCCCGCCTTTAACGGCCTCATTCTACCTATATCTGTACCTCTCTACAGCAGGGCCCCGCCTTTAACGGCCTCATTCTACCTATATCTGTACCTCTCTACATCAGGGCCCCGCCTTTAACAGCCTCATTCTACCAATATCTGTACCTCTCTACAGTAGGGCCCCGCCTTTAACAGCCTCATTCTACCTATATCTGTACCTCTCTACAGCAGGGCCCCACCTTTAACGGCCTCATTCTACCTATATCTGTACCTCTCTACAGCAGGGCCCCGCCTTTAACGGCCTCATTCTACCTATATCTGTACCTCTCTACAGCAGGGCCCCGCCTTTAACGGCCTCATTCTACCTATATCTGTACCTCTCTACAGCAGGGCCCCGCCTTTAACGGCCTCATTCTACCTATATCTGTACCTCTCTACAGCAGGGCCCCGCCTTTAACAGCCTCATTCTACCTATATCTGTACCTCTCTACAGCAGGGCCCCGCCTTTAACGGCCTCATTCTACCTATATCTGTACCTCTCTACAGCAGGGCCCCGCCTTTAACGGCCTCATTCTACCTATATCTGTACCTCTCTACAGCAGGGCCCCGCCTCTAACGGCCTCATTCTACCTATATCTGTACCTCTCTACAGTAGGGCCCCGCCTCTAACGGCCTCATTCTACCTATATCTGTACCTCTCTACAGCAGGGCCCCACCTTTAACGGCCTCATTTTACATGTATCTGTACCTCTCCACAGTAGGGCCCTGCCTTTAACGGCCTCGTTCTACCTATATCTGTACCTCTACAGCAGGGCCCCACCTTTAACGGCCTCATTCTACCTATATATGTACCTCTCTACAGCAGGGCCCCGCCTTTAACGGCCTCATTCTACCTATATCTGTACCTCTCTACAGCAGGGCCCCGCCTCTAACGGCCTCATCCTACCTATATCTGTACCTCTCTACAGCAGGGCCCCACCTTTAACGGCCTCATTCTACCTATATCTGTACCTCTCTACAGCAGGGCCCCGCCTCTAACGGCCTCATTCTACCTATATCTGTACCTCTCTACAGCAGGGCCCCACCTTTAACGGCCTCATTTTACATGTATCTGTACCTCTCTACAGCAGGGCCCCGCCTTTAACGGCCTCATTCTACCTATATCTGTACCTCTCTACAGCAGGGCCCCGCCTTTAACGGCCTCATTCTACCTATATCTGTACCTCTCTACAGCAGGGCCCCGCCTCTAACGGCCTCATTCTACCTATATCTGTACCTCTCTACAGCAGGGCCCCGCCTCTAACGGCCTCATCCTACCTATATCTGTACCTCTCTACAGCAGGGCCCCGCCTTTAACGGCCTCATTCTACCTATATCTGTACCTCTCTACAGCAGGGCCCCGCCTCTAACGGCCTCATTCTACCTATATCTGTACCTCTCTACAGTAGGGCCCCGCCCCAAAGGCCTCATTCTACCTATATCTGTACCTCTCTACAGCAGGGCCCCACCTTTAACGGCCTCATTTTACATGTATCTGTACCTCTCCACAGTAGGGCCCTGCCTTTAACGGCCTCGTTCTACCTATATCTGTACCTCTACAGCAGGGCCCCACCTTTAACGGCCTCATTCTACCTATATATGTACCTCTCTACAGCAGGGCCCCGCCTTTAACGGCCTCATTCTACCTATATCTGTACCTCTCTACAGCAGGGCCCCGCCTCTAACGGCCTCATTCTACCTATATCTGTACCTCTCTACAGCAGGGCCCCGCCTTTAACGGCCTCATTCTACCTATATCTGTACCTCTCTACAGCAGGGCCCCGCCTCTAATGGCCTCATTCTACCTATATCTGTACCTCTCTACAGCAGGGCCCCACCTTTAACGGCCTCATTTTACATGTATCTGTACCTCTCCACAGTAGGGCCCCGCCTTTAACAGCCTCGTTCTACCTATATCTGTACCTCTCTACAGCAGGGCCCCGCCTCTAATGGCCTCATTCTACCTATATCTGTACCTCTCTACAGTAGGGCCCCGCCTCTAACGGCCTCATTCTACCTATATCTGTACCTCTCTACAGCAGGGCCCCGCCTTTAACGGCCTCATTTTACATGTATCTGTACCTCTCCACAGTAGGGCCCTGCCTTTAACGGCCTCATTCTACCTATATCTGTACCTCTCCACAGTAGGGCCCCACCTTTAACGGCCTCAATTTACCTATATCTGTACCTCTACAGCAGGGCCCCACCTTTAACGGCCTCATTCTACCAATATCTGTACCTCTCTACAGCAGGGCCCCACCTTTAACGGCCTCATTCTACCAATATCTGTACCTCTACAGCAGGGCCCCACCTTTAACGGCCTCATTCTACCAATATCTGTACCTCTCTACAGCAGGGCCCCACCTTTAACGGCCTCAATTTACCTATATCTGTACCTCTACAGCAGGGCCCCACCATTAACGGCCTCATTCTACATGTATCTGTATCTGTTTATATTACTTTACTGGTCATTCTGAACGGTGTGAATAGAATGAATTAATCAGCAATATAGTACAATTATTTGGGTATAAATCTCTATATTCTTGGGTGATATTATTTATTTGGAATTTTTCTCTTGTGGTTAAATGATATGGATGGCAGCTGGCCAAGACGGCAGGTGACAGCTGCCTTAATGCGGCTACCTGGTGTAAGAGCGTATCAATAATTAATGATCAGAGTTGAGTAAACAGACCAAAACAAACCCAACAAGTTGGAGTAATATATAGTATATATGGTATAAGATAAGTATTTGATTTAATATTTTGATTTTGATTGCATATAATTTTGATTGAATATAGTTTTGAAGGGGTGTGATATCATGAGAATCAGAAGGACATGCCAGTGGTTTTATCAAATCCAAATAAAAAGTGTTTTGATTGGTCAGGCTAAATATAACCATCTCAATGTGTGGCAAGATTAATGGAGGGCCAAAAATAACTGCCAAGAGACCAGGCTCTGTCACGAAGCTACAATGCAGCTAGCAGTAGGCATCACAAGATCAAACACTGACAAAACGTTTGCCAAGAAATCTCTCAAGAGCAAAGTTTTGTAAACAACACTTCCAATGGCAAATCAATTTCTGGTATTATAACAATATTTCTTTTTTACTTTTTCTTTTTTTATAGGGGGTAACCACTTTTTAATTGTTTACTGGTTGCTTAATGAAGGGTTGGGTAATTTGTAATTATTGAAATATTTTAACAGAGGCTGTTTGTCAAATAATTAGTTCACATGGAAAAATCAGTCTTGATTTTGGTGCAATGTCGGACATTATAGTCTCTGACTTGTATTTTGGGTCAGAATGCAAAGGCAATGAAATTATAGTCAAGGCTTACAACTCTGCATCATAACTATATCAGCAAACATGCTCCCCGACATTACATCAATATATATGGACTGTATGCGACTTGATGTGGTTCCGTATAGTTTGCACTTGCTAAATCTAAAGAAAGACGAGCCAATCAAATGTATTCAGTCTTCAGGTGTGGATGAGCTTCAAACTCATTTCAGTATTTAAGCATGGCAATTTGCTTCTTATTAACATGATGTTATATATTTTTTTTAAATGTAGTTTTTTTTCCCTTTTTTTTGTTTTGTGTTTTGTTTTTTTTAGGTTTTTTTACAAAGAGAGTTCAGTAAAATATAAAATGAAATATATGAAAGAGTAATAAAAGTATGAAAATGTGTGATCTGATAATCAAACTTTCAAAGAGCAAAGGACTGCCTCCATTTATCAAAGTTGCAACATTTCCTGACTATATATCACATTGGAAGGCTGGGGGCCATAAATTGTCAGAGGCTGCCTATGCTTTTGTCTGGACTGGAGGATCCATATCAGTACAAGTGTAGTCACCAGCAGGTTCCAACTCGCTTCTTCTTCCTTGAAGTCAATCTGATTTCTCCATTGCAATGGATTGAGTATTTGTGTACTATTTTTTAACTGCTGCTGTTTTAAAAGAAATGTTTGCTCAACAATTGACAGTTTGGTATTGCGAGTTAAAATAACCAAAAATCTTTCCAACATCCAGGATATGTGAGCACTTTTCAGTTCTGCAGTGGTTTTATAGTTAACAACCAGGTGGCACTGCAGTGTGAGTGACAAGGTCAGAGAAGGGGTTGCTGTTGGGCAGGGAGGGGGCTAGATAACCCTGCTCTGCTTGTCCTGGGGCCTAACATCAGTGGCGTGATTATGGAGCTTTGATCCACAAATATCTGACATTTCTAACCTCTCATGCCCAATGTTATGGACACGTGTGTTGCTAATACCTCAGTCACGTTTGCCCCCGTGCTGGCTGGGATGTAAGAATCAGCTGACTTCCCGGTTTTCTGTGCACCGGGGAGGGTTTTTTTTAGTGGAAATTGAGATATGCTATGGGTTTGGTCACATTATTCAGTGGCATCACACAGCCTCCAAGTGCAGGACTATCTCTGGGATATCTCAAGCTATCTGATGATGGCCGATGTCCATACAGTTATTTGCCATCTGATTTTCCCCCCTGTACATCTCACAATTTTGCCCCATTGCACAGTGACCTTGCAATTGCTGTTCGGACATCCGTTGGACTTCCCCACTCTGTATGATGTCTGGGAACAAGTAAAATAAAAATAAATCCAATTTTTGTAATATACTTCCATCGGCTGCCTTAATGTCCCAGGTCACATTTTCACATTTCATATTTTCACTAATATTTATTATTACTTCTTTTAATTCATTTTGTAAACCATCAGAATATGACCATTTGTTAGAGTCAGCTCTGAATGATGTCACCATGGGCCATTTAATTTGTATGTTACGCAAGTGGCAATCATATTCAGTTTTTTGACTATGTCAGCATAGCTTCTGCAGTGAAAGAGAGGGGGGGGGGGCATTTCTATATTTCTGCCTGTCCGTTAACTTTGTTTTTTTTTCTGAAACTACTGGGTATTATTTTCAACCTACCTGCAATCGTTATCTTATTTGTCAATATGTTAATACTTTTCATCATATTTTCGTTCACACCATATCATACCTTTCTACACTACATTTTATATATTATTCGCACCTTCCCCTTCCCTCTATTCTATGCAGTCCATAGTCAAGTACTACTTTCAATAATGTAAATTATTAAACAACCAAGATATTTCACTTGAAAAATACAACACATTGTCATTTAAAAATTTCCAGGCATTTATTTTCAGCCACTTCACATTTCCGGCTTGCAGAAGAATGATAAAATGCAAAATTGTTTATGTTGTTTTCCATAATGGTGTCAATGTCTTTTACACCTTGAGTTCTACATAACAGGGTGGGACATCTCACAATTTCTGATTGCCTTTTAATTTTTGTACTAAAATGTCAAATCGTCATGTCCTTTCTGATTCACAGTTACAAATTATTTTGGCTTCATTTCTATTTGTAAACAAAAATGGTTATGAAAGTTATTGCCCCATGATGATATCATTCCTATATAATCACCAAAGGAAACACATTTACCTCATATTGTTAATGAAACAAAGTCCATGTGTACTAGTTCCATATTATCAAAACGTGGCACAGTTGCGAAGTCTCCTGATAGGGAAAGGATTGCAAGAATAAACAGAATAATGTATGAAAACATATTTCATTGTATTTAAGAGTGTGAAAGAGAATAGTATTATTTTACAGGCAATTTGTAAATATGAATTATTAACTATGCTGAGTGGCATGTTTAAATCTGCCTTTTGTTTAATTGATGAGAAATGTCTGGCCAGACACTGTGTTCGGAATGATCATGTGACACACTGGAATGTTAGAGTGAGGGAGGGATCCCCCATTTTTAGATGTCATTGAAAGGCTAGGGATCAGTCATTTAATGCCATGTATGATTTGTTGCCATTGACCCCTGTCTAACCCCTCACACTGTACCCTCCCCAGGAGGTCAATGTGACTGGCACCTCCCCCTATCTGCCAAAACTACTGGATCCTGGTGCCATTCTTTCATACCTGCCACTCAATCTAAGGATCCGTGTTCCTCTACTTTTGGTTTCAAGTTTCGGTGAGGATTGAAAGGGTCACATTAGCTGCTGAATAATATGTCAAGACCTGTGGTTTATTTAAGTTATATTTACAAAGGTGTGATAAAGTTCACTCTGTCTTTTCAAAATCAAAATTTATTCTTTCAATGAATTAAAAAAATATTGATCTTGGTATTGTCATCATCAGGCATAACACAACGCAAGCCTGCAATGTTAGGGATCAGTAACATTTATTTGAGCATTTAAGGCCAGGAAGTTATATAATTTCACCCCAGCAGATGAGAGACATTAAGATTACATAGCTTTATTTCGTAATAGTCAGTTTGCTATTTGGCTGGCATATGTGTGTCATTGTAGCTTCCCCATTTTGAAGAGAATTTCTATTCTTACCAAAAGCTCACTTTCTTGGTGGAAGTTCATTTTATTCTCATAAGGATCACAATACCTTGCAGTTTGAAGAAATCAGGTGAACTAAAAGTTCATCTAAAAATTGACCAATGCTGGTCCCCTGACTTGCTGGCCAAGTAGCTGGTCTTCTCAAAGACACAAAAAACAAAAACAAAAAAAACATGGGCGCCTTTACTAAAATTAGCGCAAACGTGACTGGGGTATATGGTGATATAGGAAACAAATCCTTCAATGTGTGAATGTAATCAGCATCCTGACATGGCATTCTTGGTGCAAGTTAAGTGTTCAGGAGTGGCTGTGTCAAATTGGAATTTTAGATTTTGGGAAATATCCCATTTGGTGTGCCTTGACACATTATAGTGCTTGGTGGCCAATCACCTTCCAGTGTCGGGGGAAGAAAAGGAAACCACTTCCATTACTCCATGAATATTTAATTTGAATGATTCAAGTAATATGTATTGTAAATATTTTTTGTCATTAATTTTCAGAATGATTAGATTTTATAAACCTAAAGTTTTATATTCTTTTCTGCAATGTATGTGATTTCATGATAATGAAACTTTTTTCTTCTTTATTTTTGTAGGTAAGTGTGCTGGTCTTTACAGTTACAGAATAAGATGTGTGTCATCAGCACATTACAATATGTCAACCTAATGCCAGCATCATGTCAGCATTATGTCAGCATCATGTCAGCATCATGTCAGCATCATGTCAGCATCATGTCAGCATCATGTCAGCATCAGGAGATTCAGATAAGTGGCTTGTGAGTTTTATGCTGAAATACCTGTTTAACAGAGGGCAATTCTCATTGCTTGAGTTTCAACATTTGTGATCCACCAGGTGTCTCAGGTATCATGTCTAATGTATGCTGGGTTAGTTTTATAGATGACAGCTGATTTGATGACTATTATTCTGTATGCTGTGAAGGGAACACATTAATATTTGGGCAACAAATGCATGTACAGAAAAAACTAGTCTTAAGTGTTTGAGCTGTTGTTTGTGACTGGATGATTAAACTTGATTAACAATATTGGCATCAGTCATGCTCAGGTGAACAGTCACACCTGAGTGAAGAATTTATATAAATTATTGCCATACCCTTGATAAGATGACCAAAGAGTTGGGGGCTAATATGTCTTGATTATTATTATTGGTATTTTAGATACAATATATGCTTCAGTAATCAATAAAAAAGACAGGAAAACCATAGAACACTTTGAAAAAAAAGTTTTGGAAAGATTATTCAGAGACTATTGATGGAAGATATTATTCATTGGATGATGAATCTTGATGAAGAGTTGTATATATCATTCATAATAATGAATGGTACAGGCAACAGGACCAACTTCTTATTTCAGTGAAAAGTCACACCTCAATAACAAAGGACTTTTTGCAGGGTTTAAATACTCACATTTCTGCAGTTGATAAAGTTTTAGAAGGAATGATATGATGTACTGCTTTGGGTTTTACATCACATACAGGTGACATGTGAACTGTTGATTTCCATCATTGCTGACATGGTCAAATTTGGACAACTCCACATTTTGAAGATCTTATTATTATTCTCTTGATCTGGTGCATGGTGCAGAAGAGTCACAGACCACTTCTGTGAATATATATGTTGTTTCTTTGTATCAAATTATTCTGCACATTAGCATGCAATTACCATACAGCTGTGCAATTGGTTGGCTCTTGTACATGTTCATGCACAATAACACAACCATACACGTGTTCATGCCCATTTTATTTGCTCAGAAGTGATTAAGAATGGATTGTTACCTTGCCATGCAGGGTGGGCTTTCCAATTAACATTTTCATCTTTGTCTATACCAAGATATTTTACTTTTACCCTGCTGATAGTATCATTGGCAATTTTTACATTATCACCATTGTCAGTCACTTTGGGTGAAAGATACAAAGATTAATTTTGTTGGTAATAAGTGTCTTAAGCATACTTGATTAAAATCTGGTCAGAAATCTGAGAAATGCATCTCAGAATTTTGATCATTACTGTGTTGAATATTGGGGAGTGAGCAAAATGAGGCGACAACTGAGACCCTACTATGTACCTGATTTATTAAACATATTTGTGTCATACTTGTTTAGAAATGGCCTCCACCTTTCTCCAGCCTTCTCACCCATGTGCCTCACCTGAATGTGCTCATTCCAAGGAAAATACTCAATATTATTCATTAAAAATGTTAGCTGCAATTTATGCATTAGCTCTAATCATGTTGTGTTCACTGTGTGCCATGAAATGGTTGTGCTAGACTTATTCCCGGTTATTACCGAGCCAAGTTTCTCAGGCTTGACTTGCAAGATTTTGTAAAATTTATAAAACTATTGCATAGCTTTGCATTTGATTTTGCTTGGATTTCCTGTCAAATTTATTTCTAAGTCCCAGTCTCCACTCAGTCATGATGGTTGGGAAAAGTCAGGAATCATATAAAAGACTACCTGCAAAATTTAATACTTATATTTACGCTCAGCGGACATGCTAACAGTGTTGCCAAGATGTGTTCATTTATCAAAAGTGAGGCTGGATGAAACAAGATGGTGGACATAGTAGTGTCTTGGCCAATAAGACAATACATTGCGTGGCTTTGTGGCAACATTTTTGCGTCAACAGGCCTGGAAAGGGGCATGAAAAGTTGGGAAAATTGGGAAATAGTCCTGATTTCCATGAATCCTGATGAATGGGATCCCTGTAATTGGTATAAAAGAAGAAGAAGATAATAGACTAGCAGCTCATAATAGCTAATAATTGTAGTTTCCCATCTACTTTAGATAAAATTTATTTATAAAAAATCATATTTGATTAATTTTGATAATATTTAAAAAAATAAAAATTCATCTTTTTTATTTTAATAGTATTTTGATAATTGTAAGAGCAAAAAAGCATAAATTTAGAAAACTTGCATGAGCAATGTTATTATTGCAATCACTTTTTTTGTTGTAAATGATTTAAGTGTCATCCCTGTATATGTAAATCATATGGATATATTATATATTTATAATTCAAATTTTGGCACCATATTTCAAAATTGGCATTGCGCTACATGATTGATGAAAACTAAAATTATCCAATAAAATATTTTTGCAAGGGTTATTTTGACCTTTGAAGCAATATTTTAAAGTGTCATGCTAATTGTAGATGACTTTCAAGGTGAGCAAGGAACATTCTGTTCCTGTTAGGTTTAAGATTTAAGTTAGGTTTAAGATTTGGAGGGTTCATTTGAATAATGACAATAAACTCGAATATAAATATCATTCTGGTCTGCTATCAACAGAAATAATCAGGATCAAATTTGGGCTTTTTCCAGTATGTATATTAAGTAATATTTATCAGGTTGGAAATACCTTGGAAGTTTTAGTGTTGTACTTCGTAAGTATTTGATTTTCCTCATGTTATCATGTAAAAGAATTTCCTCTTATTATGGCTTTGTCTGGTGTCTGGTATGTTATAGATATATTTACACACAGTCAAGAGCGCATCAATCATGATGAATTTACATTGAACAAAATATACACACAAACCATTCCCATTATGCAATGAAATATGAATCAGGTATATCTGTTTTTCCCAATAAAAACTGCTACTCATTTTGCTTCTCTAGCCTTTAAAAAAACAAAAAGCCCAAGAAATTTGATCAGTTCCTAATAAAGTGAACTTTCTCCAAGGGAGAGTGAGAAGAGATGAATCAGTGTTTAAGAGGGACAGGCTGATTCCTTTCCATTCTGCTGAAGGGGATCAACTGTATTTGCAGGTCGTGCTTCATATTCATTCATAGATCGTCTTGGTGTTACTGTGTACCAGTTGCTACTGAAAGAGGGGCTGTCTCCAAACCTCACAAAGTCCCGGAAATATCAAAATCCCCACGGTCACTCATATCTATTTCAAACAAGGTGGTGTCAGCCTTAATTTACCTATCATATTTGTTTTTAGTGGGTTAGTGAAAACTGTTTATGAATGAAAACATGACTTGATAATGACCTAAAACAGAAAGGAGGACATGTTTTGAAATCTATTTATAAAATGATGCGTGTCTGATGTTTTTTTCCCACATTACTTCACTGAACAAAGAGCACCAAGTCCCTCAGTTTCATGTTGTGAACCTCAAGTTTATAATAATGAAATATCTTAGTCACACTCATAGTGTAGATGTTTTTCAGAAAACATAATTTATGGACTTTTTACATTGAAAGGTGTTATGTAGCGATTGAGTTGATATTGTCTCAATTAAAAATGCAAAGACATGAGAGAGTGCAGAGAGAAATGGCCAGAAGGGATGAATACCAACTATTAAGATCTGCACATATAAATTTTACTAAACATATACAGTGGTGTAGACACCTCATGAATATTCGAATATATCATTATATTGTAGCCATGCTATACTGTTTGCCAGATGAATCTAGGCGAAAATCACCAATTGTGAAAGTGAGTGGATGAACTCTAGGTGCACTTGTGTCCTGCAATCATGCCTTTTCAACTTTTGATGTTTATGTACATTTATCAGCAATTCCCACGTTTTCACAGATGACAGTCAGGGGGGAAAAAGAAAAGTCTGATATAGGTAATGTCATTGTCTACGCGTTGAACTGAAGTAAGCAAGTATCCTGGACATGTGGCTGCAAAAAACATACCAAAGTTGATAAAAACTGACGATTATGCTTGTTCTTTGTGTCTGCTCAAGAACTAACTTGTTGTGAGAAATCCTCACCAAGAATTTAGTCGTTTCGAGTGATATTTGTAAAAACCATTATCAGGAATACTTTTGCCAATACTAAAACAAATAACAGATGGGAATCAGTTGTCATCCTGGTCATCACGTCACACCCTTAACTTTAAAAGAAAGAAAGGACACTTTTCATTTAAAAGTGTAGGATTTGAATGCAGTCTGGGTTTCTATCTTTTAAAGGATGTGGTGGTGAAATACATTTACCTACATATTTGCAGACAAAAGTCATGACAGAACTACATCAAGGTTTTGAGAACTATACAAAGGAAAGGATAAAGCTTAGTGAACAAATAAGCAAATGTATGGCAGGATTTGGAATGGAAAACTTTTATTGGCAAATCCAGGAAAATGGTCGTTACATGTGTATGAATAGAGAGGCTCACTGCGGTTCATTCTGGTACGAGTATCCAGGTAAGCAAATGTTGATGATAATAATCCTACATTCCCTCATGATACACATTTTGAAATGGAAGAATTCCTAAAGATGTTTCATCTCACAGAGTTTAAACCAGAGTTCTTAGCTATTAGTCGTTAAGATGTTTTCTTTTCTCCAATTCTATCTATTTTCCATTAGATTTATGATTTAAAAAATCTTAAAGCTATCAGTTGTCAACTCAGTGATAGCGAGCTTCCTAAACTTGGAGGCTGTGTGGTGTCCATATATATTGTGGCCAAACCCAATTAGCTTTTAAAAAATGGTAGAAGGCAGATTAAGGACAGAGTGACAGATTGGGGAACTTATAGTAGTATTGTTCGGTCAAAAAGTGACATTCTTTTTCAGGTTAGAATTCTGTGGCTCCCACGGACAGGTTACGAGTAGAGAGGAAAAGCTATGTTTTATTTTTGCAATTGAACTCTAACCTGTAAGCAGCCTTTCATCTTTAAAAAAAGTGATCCTTGATCAAAACATGATAACACCCTAAGAATACAAAACACAGGTTATCTCATGCAAATTGGACGGTCATGATATTTATGAGTTTGATCCTCGAGTCATTTGTCGGGTCTATGAAATTATTGTCACTAATGTGGAGATTGCTTTAAGTTAGAACAGTGATCATGTTAAGTGAAAACAATTGGTAGAATATACTAGCCAGCCAGACAAACTAGGGTGAGCATGACTTGTGAAAAAAAGGTGATTTGTGGGGGTATGGATATAATAGGCAATAGAAAAGGGCGTGGCCAGTGTTTATGGCAAGCCCAGGTCGACAGTTGTGAAACTCTAGAGACGGACTGGGCTATCATGTGGCCCATTGTGCTAGGAGCAGGGATGCTCGTGTAGAGAACCTTCCATCATGATTTACTTTCAAATGTGAAGGGAAAATGTAACAAACAATCTTAGTAATTATTTCAAGGAAGTACATATTCACAAAGTTTTATGGTAGAAAACAGACAGATTCAGTATTGAAGATTTATGTTTAGATTTGGTAGAAGGGATTGTTTGATGTGAAACCTTCAAATAATAGTGTAAAAAAACAACAACATTATAACCAAAGGGAGATGAACTTGTTTAACCCTTTTGTGTGTTTCACACAAAATATGTGAATCGCCTCGTGGCCATCACAGGCTAAACATAGTGTGAAATATTGCTCCAGGAAAAAATGAAATCTTTAGAATGTCTAGTCAAAACAAAAAGGGTTTGTGTAAGGTAGGAAATGTGTTTATAAACAGAGAGCATGGAGGGAACCGCAGACTTATCTATACGACTCTTGTGTCATGTCTGATGCTTCTCTTGGCACCTTTATAAACCAGGCTTTGTTTTTACTTTCCAAGAATAAGTATTTTTTCTGTTTTTTATTCTCCTTTTTTAAAGAGGATAGCGTTCATGAGAGAGAGGAGGTTTGATGATTAAAGTGCAATTCTTTATATGTGAATCTAACCAGAAAAAGAGAAAAATTGTATATATTAATTGATGTGCAAGACATATGAAAGCTAATCACAGATTTGTTTTTTCTGAATGTTTTTTTAGTATTCTGCTATAAGTTATCTTGATATTAATACATAAACTAACAGAGACTTGATATATGTTTTGTTGAAAAAAATAATTGAATATATTTCCTGGTTAGTGCTGCAGGTATGGAAAAATAAGTTCATATTTCATAAAAACAAATATTAATCTTTAATTGAGTGGAATGAAGTTATGTAAGGTGTATGATTTCAATCAAAGCAGAATTCTGTTTAATTTGATTGACAAAAATTTTTGTGGTATTTCATGTAAGGATGGTGTAAAAGAAGAAAGCAATGTATTAATGTTGTTACATTGTTATCATTCTGCAATATTATTTTTGGCACATTTTCAAATGAAACATTGATTTAAAAATATTTGAAATAAAGCAGATACTTTGTTCATTCATTTAAATGAAAATAATCGAACCAACTAAACTCATTGAAGCATAAAGATAATCTTTTATCACCAACTCGGATTATATGAAGTATTTCCTTCACTGATTTGTAATCTTTGAGTGACTTTTGGTGTTACACTCTTTAAACCTTCAAATGAATAAACATGAACATATTTAAAATGTATATATACAAATTATGAATTGATCCAAATTTTACTGTGACTCTATATCATTCATGAGTAAAACAAAACTCATCCCACTTGAAACCATGCAGATAAGAAGTAATGAAACATTATTTAGTAACTTGAGACCACTAAATTGATGTGTATCAGTAATTCATTCATAGAATATATTGTTAGTTAGTATTTGCATACTGTAACAATGGGCTGATAATTACAGATAGAACAGGAATGTCATCAAGCATAATACAGTTAAATAATCATATCTTATGCAATGAACACTTTTTTACAATGAGATGGGCTTTTTGGGACCACATTTTTAAAAAATCTGTTTTAAAAAAAATGAAAATTAGTGACATTTCAAGCAACCTGTAGAGATTGAGTAAATGAAGCCTTGAGGTATGTGTGGGGCTAGAGAGCAGAGAGAGGTTGAAATGAGATGGATCAGGGATGATCGCTGAAGCAAGAGTCTGTGATGTGTTGATGGAAGAGCAACAGAAATAATAGTCTTGTAATGCCTGGGCGAAAGGTGGAGGGTAACAAGGTTAGGGCTTGGTGCCAGAAGATGAGCCCTGGTGGCTAACACAAGAAAAAAAACGGACCCCAAAAAAACCCAAATAATATATTTTTTTTTTCTCTGTCTATGGCACTGAAAAATTGAGCCACCAAGGTCAGGTTGAGACAGTGGAGCTGTAAACTGGCCCAAGCTTCTTTGAGGAATTGACAAGAGGTGGTATGGGCAGAAATTGCTGACAGAACAGTTTCCATGGCAACCACTTTGAGGGGTGGATAGGGGCAGCTGGTGTTGTATAAAGCTGTGTAGGCTTGGCTGAGAGTTAGCAGATGGTCAGCGTTGGAAGAGGGAGGTGTTCAGACAGAATCTACACTCTGCCCATGTGATGCTCACGGCCAGCTGCAGTACATGTACACGCAGTTGCCTGTCTACCCACCTTCCTGCTCGTACCTAACACAAAGAATGTCTGCCCAAGTTATTCATATTTCTATAACACCACTATTGTTGAGGTTTTCTTACATGTCCATCTCTGAATGTACCCTTTGACTGCCTCAGCCCTAGATTTGGAACCGGTCCCAGGCCAGAGGTGGTCGCTTTTACCTGGACCCAGGTGCAAATTTGATCTGCATCAAGGCATCTAGCATATTGTATGTATGCCCCACTTTTTTTGTTGTTATCACACATAAATAAGTGACACAGACTATGTGTTGTTTCTAAATTATTACAGAGATTGGGAGAATGTTTTGGGCTCTAACCTCTTGACTGATTAAAAGGATATGGGTTTTTTTACAAGTAGATGGATTAAGTGATGAACATTATAACCACTTTCATATCACTTTGTCAGTACAAATTGGTATTTGATTTATTACGGCATTCAGGAAAGACATGTTTTTTTATTCTAATGATAATGATTACAGGTAAAAAAAATATCCAGGGCATTGAAGTAAGTAAATATGATGAACCACAATCCACACCATGAACAGACTGAATATAATACCAGAGATCAAAACAATATGGCCAGGGTATCACAAAAATAGGAATCAGGGATTCCTGGCAATATGGCCAGGGTATTAGAACAATAGGAATCAGGGATTCCTGGCAATATGGCCAGGGTATCACAAAAATAGGATTCAGGGAATCCTGGCAATATGGCCAGGGTATCACAAAAATAGGATTCAGGGATTCCTGGCAATATGGCCAGTGTATCACAAAAATAGGATTCAGGGAATCCTGACAATATGGCCAGGGTATCACAAAAATAGGAATCAGGGATTCCTGGCAATATAGCCAGGGTATCACAAAAATAGGATTCAGGGATTCCTGGCAATATGGCCAGGGTATCAAGAAAATAGGAATCAGGGATTCCTAGCAATATGGCCAGGGTATCAAGAAAATAGGAATCAGGGATTCCTGGCAGTATGGCCAGGGTATTAGGACAATAGAGCCCTGGGAATTTAGACAATAGAGCCCAGGGGATTTTGACAATAGAGCCCTGGGAATTTAGAACAATAGAGCTCATGGGATTTTGACAATAGAGCCCTGGGGATTTAGACAATAGAGCCCAGGGGATTTTGACAATAGAGCCCTGGGGATTTAGACAATAGAGCCCAGGGGATTTTGACAATAGAGCCCTGGGAATTTAGACAATAGAGCCCAGGGGATTTTGATAATAGAGCCCAGGGGATTTTGACAATAGAGCCCTGGGAATTTAGAACAATAGAGCTCTTGGGATTTTGACAATAGAGCCCTGGGGATTTAGACAATAGAGCCCAGGGGATTTTGACAATAGAGCCCTGGGGATTTTGACAATAGAGCCCTGGGGATTTAGACAATAGAGCCCAGGGGATTTTGACAATAGAGCCCTGGGAATTTAGACAATAGAGCCCAGGGGATTTTGATAATAGAGCCCAGGGGATTTTGACAATAGAGCCCAGGGGATTTTGACAATAGAGTCCAGGGGATTTGGATGATAGAGCCCTGGGAATTTAGACAATAGAGCCCAGGGGATTCAGACAATTGAGTAGACCACATACTCCCACAATAAAGCCCAGGCTTCAATTATGGTCTGGCAGTGGAGTTGACAAAACACCACTTGTGTGATTTATGTTGCTGCAGAAAAAAATAGTGTTGTATAGCAACATGTGTACCATGATTATCAGGACACATCTGTGAATGGGTGAGTTGTTTATTGATAATATCTCAGCACTAGGCAAGTGTTACTGGTGCTCAACAGCATATCTACAGTTGGCAGAAAGAGCTGGAAAAATATTGGTGACCAAGCTTTTGGCTCAATAATATTTGCATTAGACTGCTGGCTGGTGTATAGCAAGATATGAGACTGTTATAAATCAAATGTGGAGAGCCCAGACAGAATGGGTAACTGACCACAATTATAGATATATGTAATAAGGTAGAAATATTGTTTCACTTTCTGTGGCATTGAGCAGAGTTTGTCATTGAAGTTACATGTAATTATTATAATCTTATGCATGAGAAATGGTCTTAATGCTGGGAAGGACTGGTTCTCAGTTTGGAACAAGATATTGTGAACTTTCAACAACAATGCATATGATCAAAAGAATATTGACATCATATATTGTGAAAAAAATATTACCAGGATAAACATAACCACATATGATTGCCTGTTTTGGGTGATGGGTCATATTTTAGTTCTCACAGCTTGAGCGGTGTTGGAGCTATGGTATTGGGCTCTTCAAATTGTTAAAAAAACACTTTTTGCTATGCTATCACCTATTATAGTGAGATTCAAGATTTCTACCACACATTCACCTCATGAAGGCCCACAATAAATATTATCAAGCACGACCTTCACCATGTTTCCAAGGTCAGAGACTTCAAAATGTCACCAACTCATTTTGCTCTTTCTGAATACTTGTTTTAGTTGCATAAATACTATAGGGTGGCTATTGACTAATCAGGATCATGCGATCAATTGCTGCTGGTTTTAGAAGATAGGCTGTATACTTTTTGAAGGCATTGGCCTACTGACCTACTTTTGAATCATGGATGCTAAAAATAGCCACTGACGAAGCAAGCGTGCACAATTAATTGCTGCTGACTGAAGAAGGTTAGCTGTGTTCATTATGAAGGCATTGTTTAAATTTGTTGTAATAGATAATTTTGTTTGAAAAGATGTAAAGATCCTAAATTGAAGTTTCATTTTATTACTTCCCTAAGCCTGAAGGCACATAAATTATGGATTTGGGCTCTGTATTTGTGTCTTATCAACAAAATCTGTTTCTGTCAACAAAACATTTTGATATGCTGTAAAGCTATTTCAATTACAGCAACAAATTTGAAATGTGTCTCCTGAAGGTGTACATGGCATATTCTTAATGTAGTTTTTGACATATTCTTTCAAAACATGAGCAGTAACTTTGACAAGCAAACATACTTTGATAAGCAACTGACGGGAGTGTCTGGAGCATCAGAATGTAAATGTATGCCATAGTATTCTACATTTTTGTGTATAATTTAATGTAACAGCACTCATTTGGCCTATGTTCATAAATATTCTTGTGAACACTGTTGCATAAGCAGGATAGAATTGGCAAGGGTGTGAGGGCATTCTCTCCAGACCGAGAACAGTCTAGACTTTGATTGGCTTTGGTGTGTGAACATTCACAGTGTATTGTAACCGTAACAGTATTTTGCCTGTTGGCTGGCAAATGTTTGTGCAGTCTGTTATTGATCATAACCAATGGACAAATGAGTGGTCAATGAAGGTGCTATGGTGGCAGCAGATGTACTGGACATGTGGCCATAGATCATCATAGTGTCCAGCATGGACAAAGACTGGACACCGCATCCAATTTTTTGTTTGTTTGTATATTGCTAACATTCTCGGATTATCATTTTTGACACATTTTTTTTCATTTTGTTTATTGGGGGATGTCAATAAATGATATTCAAGATTGCCTAAGATTTCCATATATATATATTACAAAATCTGCAAGCCTTCCTTGTTTCCTTTTTTCTTTTTATTTCAAAGATAAAGTGTAGGGGGAGGTTTGAAACTTTCTGTGTAGATTCCCACCTTGACCCAGACAGTTCCGATCCCAAATCCAAATTTATGTGCCATGTGCTGTCTGAAAACAAGCAGCTTGTACAAAGGGGACTTGCTGTACTTATTCAAAGTAAAGAGAACCAACCCCATTTGTGGCTCAAGAAGTGGTGACTCTTTTGATGTTAAAAATGTGAAAATGAATAATGTGTGTATCTGTCAGCTCACAGCCTGAGATTAGGACATCAGGGAATCAAGGATCACAGGATATTTTTGTCAGAGATGATTCACTCTTGCTTTCGTGGAAATCAATAAATGACAGATCTGGAATGGACACCAGAAGCGTTGTTTGGGAAACAGGTGACACACTGCATGTTGCAGGTTGCTGTAATTTACAACTTTTACTGATTGAGTCAACATGAATTACACAATGAGGTTGAACTTGCCCCTTCAGTTTTTGTAAAAAAAAAATCTATTTTCTGTCTCAATCCATTAAGATTTAATCATTATAAAGTTTCAGGTGCTAATTCCACTAATATTGAAATATATGGTCTGTTTTAGTAGGTTAATTTCAAAAATATGATTTATTCCAGAAATATTTTTTTTGTGAAAGCATTTTACCAAACTCACTGAGAGATCGTACGAAACTGGAGGCATAGATGTCTAGCATAATTGATTGAGACATGCTAAGTTTTCCTACAATATAGGCTGAAGAGAAAAAGGGAGTCATACCCATGGGATAGAGGACAGTTTGCATATATGCATCAGCTCATCTTTTACTCAATTGTTATAATTACTCACTAGCAAATCTCCTAATGGCAAAGCAGAGATGCTGATATTGCCATGATGTGACCCAGTCAATGTGGGAGGGTGCCATGATGTGACCCAGTCAGTGTAGGAAGGTGCCATGATGTGACCCAGTCAGAGTGGGAGGGTGCCATGGTGTGACCCAGTCAGTGTAGGAAGGTGCCATGATGTGACCCAGTCAGTGTAGGAAGGTGCCATGATGTGACCCAGTCAGAGTGGGAGGGTGCCATGGTGTGACCCAGTCAGTGTAGGAAGGTGCCGTGATGTGACCCAGTCAGTGTAGGAAGGTGCCATGATGTGACCCAGTCAGTGTAGGAAGGTGCCATGATGTGACCCAGTCAGTGTGGGAGGGTGCCGTGATGTGACCCAGTCAGTGTGGGAGGGTGCCATGGTGTGACCCAGTCAGTGTGGGAGGGTGCCGTGATGTGACCCAGTCAGTGTGGGAGGGTGCCATGATGTGACCCAGTCAGTGTGGGAGGGTGCCATGATGTGACCCAGCCAGTGTGGGAGGGTGCCATGATGTGACCCAGCCAGTGTGGGAGGGTGCCATGATGTGACCCAGCCAGTGTGGGAGGGTGCCATGATGTGACCCAGTCAGTGTGGGAGGGTGCCATTATGTGACCCAGTCAGTGTGGGAGGGTGCCATGATGTGACCCAGTCAGTGTGGGAGGGTGCCATGATGTGACCCAGTCAGTGTGGGAGGGTGCCATGATGTGACCCAGTCAGTGTGGGAGGGTGCCATGATGTGACCCAGTCAGTGTGGGAGGGTGCCGTGATGTGACCCAGTCAGTGTGGGAGGGTGCCATGATGTGACCTAGTCAGTGTGGGAGGGTGCCGTGATGTGACCCAGTCAGTGTGGGAGGGTGCCGTGATGTGACCCAGTCAATGTGGGAGGGTGCCATGGTGTGACCCAGTCAGTGTGGGAGGGTGCCATGATGTGACCCAGTCAGTGTGGGAGGGTGCCATGATGTGACCCAGTCAGTGTGGGAGGGTGCCATGATGTGACCCAGTCAGTGTGGGAGGGTGCCATGATGTGACCCAGTCAGTGTGGGAGGGTGCCATGATGTGACCCAGCCAGTGTGGGAGGGTGCCGTGATGTGACCTAGTCAGTGTGGGAGGGTGCCGTGATGTGACCCAGTCAGTGTGGGAGGGTGCCGTGATGTGACCCAGTCAATGTGGGAGGGTGCCGTGATGTGACCCAGTCAATGTGGGAGGGTGCCATGGTGTGACCCAGTCAGTGTGGGAGGGTGCCATGATGTGACCCAGTCAGTGTGGGAGGGTGCCATGGTGTGACCCAGTCAGTGTGGGAGGGTGCCGTGATGTGACCCAGTCAGTGTGGGAGGGTGCCATGATGTGACCCAGTCAGTGTGGGAGGGTGCCATGGTGTGACCCAGTCAGTGCGGGAGGGTGCCATGATGTGACCCGGTCAGTGTGGGACCTCCCACCAACATCCATACTGGCAGATTGGCAGATTGGGGACCTCTCACCAACATCCATACTGGCAGATTGGGGACCTCTCACCAACATCCATACTGGCAGATTGGCAGATTGGTGACCTCCCGCCAACATCCATACTGGCAGATTGGGGACCTCCCGCCAACATCCATACTGGCAGATTGGGGACCTCCCACCAACATCCATACTGGCAGATTGGGGACCTCCCACCAACATCCATACTGGCAGATTGGGGGCCTCTCACCAACATCCCTACTGGCAGATTGGCAGATTGGTTACCTCCATAGAGGAATTGGTCCAAAAAGATTAGAGTTGACTCCCCACTTGGCCTCAGCATCTTCAATGACATGCATGTCACAGCCCCACCTTGAACTTCCATGCCACCTTGACCCCTCAGGGTTGATTCATCTGGGGTCATCACAATGATAGTAAAGATTAAGACCTCTCTTGACATGCCTTGACCTGAAGGAAATGATTCTTGAGGGTCAAATATTGAGGGTGTGTGCACATTTAGATCTCCAGTTCACACAGTTAGATTCAGCCTGTCCTTTTTATGATCGCTTCAGGAGCTTCTTGATTTTAATGCATACCTACTGTACGGTGATGATCCTACCTCTTAGGGTATTAATAATGGCGCCAGACATTTTATTCTCTCGATTTAGTTTTCAAATGACCTTGAGCATATCACATCTAAATTGTATAAAGAATTTTTGAAAGCATATATTTAATGATAATGTCTGAGTTGTATATATGATATCAATTGCTACTCTTATAGCTTCTCATCAAAAGTCTGGATACAAATATTTTTGATATTTTGTTTTCCTTTCAAAACTACCCATTACAGTCTGGCCTTGAAGAAAATGACTGTTCTAACTGATAATTGTCAGAAGTTGGCTGTCCATCACCATTTGCACACAGTACATTTTTCACAATTAGGAATAATCATGTAGACATTGGCACCCTTGTCCACGTATGCCTTTGTGACATTTGGGCCAGGACACTAGCCGGGAAGTGAGAATTGTCCGGTATCCCCTGTCCCGGGTCCCGGGCACTTTTAAAGCCCCTAAGAATATCGCAAGAATACGGCAAGACAATCCGATGATGGCCGGAAACATCGGCGGCTCTCTGACGCTTGCAGCACGGCAGACATCCAGACATCGGGCGGTCTACAGAATACCTGCTGGTCAGCTTCAAGTGGGTCAGAAAACAATCGGTGGACATCAGTAACTTTTTCTCCGAATTAAAAAGTCCCAGCAACCTGCAAGAGATCCAAATAATATATATGTGTGTGTCTATGTCATCGTCTGAAATTTTATATTGTGTGGGTAAGTCCTCTGGGTGCTGCATCAAATCAGACACCCACATATGTGAGCAGTTAGGATAATTGCTACTAGCCAGGGCATTTGCAGGGTTAACAGCACCTTTTGTCTGTCTTTGCTGGCATGTATTTACACATAGCAATATTTGCTTGCTAGCTTGGTGTGCTGATTACCAATCTGTTGATTTCTTTCACATGGGTAAGGATTTTGGCCAAGTCAGATAATGGTGGTAAATCCCAGACAAAGCAGGGTTAGACTTGGGTGTGATCTTAGCAAACATAGGGTAAAGATACCAATGATAATCTATGGCCACTTGCAAAACTGAGAAAAAACTTGGCCAGCAAGAATTTATCAGTCCTCTCAAGGAGTTTCTCAACCTTCTCGGTCTTATTCACAGAGATGAGAGACAGTTGGGGGAGGGGAAGGGGTTAAAGGATGCCGCAAATCTTTGCTGTTTGGGCTTTTCATTAACTCTGCAGTGAAATAGTAGGATATCGATCAAGATGATTTATCAATTGCGTGGATCTTTTGAGGACCTTGTCCCAATTGATATGCAGTAAATGGAAGAAGAAATGGATTCATTCTCGGCCAGGTTTAGACAGACTTTGGTTCTTAACTTTAATTATATTAGTTTAAATCGCTGTGAAATAGCTTTGATTAACTGGTTATCACTGGTGCCGATTGTGGCTGTGTTGTGTGGAGAGGGTGGATGTTGACTGGCCGTGATTGGCTCAGCTTATTTATCAGTTTGGGAATTCCCCTAGTTTAGTACCAGGCGACACATGGTATTGACCCGGCTCCGCTGGAGTGCACTTGGTCAATGCGGTGTGAGTAACATAGTGGAGAGAGTGTGGACTATGATATAGTTTATACACACTGCATGCTGCATTATTTTCAACAGATAATACATGTTGGGACATAAAATTGATGATCAGCCAGTTTAGCCAGGGATCAGCATGATATAAATAGACAGGTTTGTTGTGGACGATGTTGATGAAATCATGCTCCTCACGACACTGCAGTGAACTGACAACTGTCTGAGCATGCGACACATGTTTATGCTGTAATTTGCAGGAAGTGGACAATTAAATCATCTCTGTGGGATGGGACACGAATACAGATCCATTGGACAATTACTATAGGGCAGATTGGTTGTGGACTTGTGAACTGGATGAAGAGAAATGGCTTGCTAAGTCTGTGAGGTTTGGGGAGAGTGTTTACATGAGGAAGGCAACACGGTGCCCCACGTGAGCCAGTAAGTGGGTCATGAGGGTTGTTTGCTTGGTTTGCGCAGCTTTTCAGAAAAGGTCAGGTCATGCAGCCGCAGCCAACTTACACAGCTCTGCCTGAGGATGTGTATGAGATGTGAACCATTTCCGTCCTCCGGCATGCACATCAATGCACATCAATGCATGAATACACACCAGTCACCGTGACAACCACGACACTCAGCATGTACAGTACCTCTGTCGTAAGGACCTAGCTACTGTCAGTCTAACTTGCATCGAGGTTGATCGTCTGAGGGAGATCTGGACCAGCTGCTCCCAGCATAGATAAGATCCGGGAGACCCTCGCAAGAAGCAGGGAGTGTTCGGACACAGTGCTGTAAGACGCACTAGCACGTCCGGATCCCAGGAGGATATAGCAGTGTTGCAGACTTGATCGTGGATCTTGACTCTTACCAGCTGCTCCTGAGCAGTGAGCCCCCATCCACCACACAGATGTGCTCTGGACGTCTTGACTGCGGCAGGCACAACTAAGGGGTACAGTTTAAGTAGCATGCCCCAACACTGACAAGATTGCAAGTGAAAAGTTTTACGTTTCACACACACACAGTCAAGTTTGAGATAGCGGGAGTTAAGAAGAAGTACACATGGTTCTCGCCACTTTGAGGTCATTTGAGGCCAATCCCATGATGCTAACTGTGGACCTCATGATACTCTGCCTATCCAACGAACATGTCTGGACTCTTCTAAGGGCAGCAGAGGTATAATTGTGCACACTTGAATGGATAATGACACGCCTCATTTTGGATTGTACCTGAGTGCATACTAAGTAATTGACAGAAGTGAGGAATTTATTTTACTGGCAAAAAAAACTTACTATTAAAACTACCAGGATTAGATCCTCGCCCTCCAAGAGGAAGGGAAAATCCTCATGTTTAAAACTTGGATTGTACCAAAACTTGATTTTTCATTTGGAAGATGATGTGTAGTATCTATATTGAACCCACCTATACAATGGCTTCTGACCACGCAGGTGAGTATTTACTTTACAAGGCGGGATGGGATGGTGGGGTTAATGATCAAGGTAGATACAGGAGGGTACACATACAGGGGAACCAGATAGCAGGGAACACTACTGGTATGTGGCTCAGATATTTTCAAGTGGAATTTAGCATGGCCCTTATTTCTAGTTTGACATGGTGTCACCCTGATATGACCCCAGTCATATCATGACCTTTTCCCATGACCCTTGATCCTGTTCAGGTGGACTGATAACTTGCAATTATGTACACAACAGTGCAGGAGTGACCAAGATTTGCTAGTTGATCTTTTTCCTTATGATAAAATTCATTTGTTAAACAAAAACAGGTTTGGGGAAAATGGGGTCAAGAACTGAGTGAAAAGGGAAATGCCCCTCCTTGTCTTGTCATGAAGTCGGAAGTGGGACACCACAAACATAACTTAATGGCAGACTGGGAGCTTCACACCAGCCCTTTCCACCAGCAATCAATACTGTGGTTGGTAGTGTGGAGCATCCAGTGTAGTTGGTTTGAGACTAGATGCCTCCCAGACAGCAATTTTCCATGCTGTTAGGTAACTTTACCAAAGCGAATGTCTCTGGACTCCAGTGATATCATCATTACAGAACAAAGATAAAGGAAGAAAATTGGTCAGCTGCTTGTTATGTGAAAAAAAGGATAGCTTTATTGCGCTTTGCTGGTTCATTTGTTTAATATGGCAAGAAGTGGTTTAGAAAGAATGCCAAGAATGCCAAATGATCTTCACCAAATTTACATGTAAATTTGTCTACACCCATTAAATTTTGAAAAGCCTTTTGCTCGAAAGGCCTCCAAATAAGCTGAGGGCATTTGATAAGATAAGTTGTATAATGCACCGGGTGGCATGCTTCTTATCTAGGGTAAACTTGTGCATCTGGAAAACACCTGTCTGTCCTGGCTGATCATGATGCAATGCTTACACAGGTTATATACACTTGACACCTCAGAATCAACAATGAGACAATGATTTGCTGGGATCCCCTCACCAGGAGAACATTCTTGATAGCATTGGGTCATTTGATGGAAAGTCAGGTTTGGTTTGAGAACTAATTTCTGTGATGTCTTGAATTAATAAATTCAGTGTTGTCCTTAAAATGGACAATTATTTGCTATTAGCATGAAAGCAGACAGAACTTAGGTGTCAACAACATATGGACCAAGACATCATGTTCTATCAAATACTAACTAACGGGCATGCCAAGTGTTACCTTTTTAAGGAGGACATTTGATGTCTGGTGATTTTTTAAATGCAAAGATACAAATAGATACATGCGAAGTATTAACATTTTAAATAACTGGTCAAATCACTTTGAAAAATTGTTGAAAAATTTCCTATCAGAGATAAATTCAATGTTACTTAGTCAATATTTTGGAACTTGCATATCTTGGACTATTTCTGACAATAATGTTTCTGACCTTATGTAGCCATTGAGAGAATGCTGGTTACTTCAGCTTATGTAATAATAAGGGATGATAGTACGTATTGTATGAAGTGATAACTGGTCTGGTTTCATCATTTCTATTATCATTTTTGAAGATATATTTACATATCATATATTAAACTGTTATGGATTCATGTTGTTTTGGATCATTGAATATAAACATGTTTTCTTCCTGTGTCTGTTTCTGAGTTGTGTTTGTTTCTTGGATTTGGATTTGTTATGCTTATCAGACAGGATAGGTGCTACCTGCCAATTAACCTGCCACATTAATACACACTTTCTTTGGTCATATTGAACATGATCAAAATCAGAAGCAATCCACAGCCATTTTCTTTTAAAAGGAAAAATACCTCCTATGATGGGCATGATAGAAATGTATGAAAATGAAATCCTTGTCATTGAGACATGAATGAAATCAATGAATATCAGATAGACATAAAAATTATGTGGGTCAGATACCAAGAGATGACATGTTAACATGTTTATGTGCATGTAGAGAGACCCCCTTGATGGACAGTAATGTGTGTTGTGTGTGTTTTTATTACACACAGCTTGGCTAATTACTGTCCATTAGTTTGGTGTGTCACACCTGTAGGTGGAGGCCCAGACTGGCACAGCCAGGTAGATCTTGCCACAGATTTGTCCACTCTAACTACACCACTGCTCGTAATAATATTGACACATAATTATGTCCTGTTGCTAGATGGTACATGGAATTGTCATAACAAGACTAGGATAAATCCTTCACATTTTACAACTCAGAGTAATATAGAGTATATTTAAATCTAAAAATTGCAGCATCTTGATTACATAATTTCAAATAAAAAACATTGAGGAAAGAATAGTTCACACCACTGATTTAACTTTCTTCTTGGCACTGACTGGCAAATCAGGCTCCTTTTAGATGCCTTGGGCATCTCCAACTTTTATAGTGTAGAACATGTGAGGCAGCCATATTAAAATATACAGTAGATCTTATTATATTAAAAAGATATGGACTATACTCTGCTAGACAGAGGTGGTGGATCCTTCACCTACAGGAATCTGACTATACTCTGCTAGACAGAGGTGGTGGATCCTTCACCTACAGGAATCTGACTATACTCTGCTAGACAGAGGTGGTGGATCCTTCACCTACAGGAATCTGACTATACTCTGCTAGACAGAGGTGGTGGATCCTTCACCTACAGGAATCTGGCTATACTCTGCTAGACAGAGGTGGTGGATCCTTCACCTACAGGAATCTGGCTATACTCTGCTAGACAGAGGTGGTGGATCCTTCACCTACAGGAATCTGACTATACTCTGCTAGACAGAGGTGGTGGATCCTTCACCTACAGGAATCTGGCTATACTCTGCTAGACAGAGGTGGTGGATCCTTCACCTACAGGAATCTGACTATACTCTGCTAGACAGAGGTGGTGGATCCTTCACCTACAGGAATCTGACTATACTCTGCTAGACAGAGGTGGTGGATCCTTCACCTACAGGAATCTGACTATACTCTGCTAGACAGAGGTGGTGGATCCTTCACCTACAGGAATCTGGCTATACTCTGCTAGACAGAGGTGGTGGATCCTTCACCTACAGGAATCTGGCTATACTCTGCTAGACAGAGGTGGTGGATCCTTCACCTACAGGAATCTGACTATACTCTGCTAGACAGAGGTGGTGGATCCTTCACCTACAGGAATCTGGCTATACTCTGCTAGACAGAGGTGGTGGATCCTTCACCTACAGGAATCTGACTATACTCTGCTAGACAGAGGTGGTGGATCCTTCACCTACAGGAATCTGACTATACTCTGCTAGACAGAGGTGGTGGATCCTTCACCTACAGGAATCTGACTATACTCTGCTAGACAGAGGTGGTGGATCCTTCACCTACAGGAATCTGACTATACTCTGCTAGACAGAGGTGGTGGATCCTTCACCTACAGGAATCTGACTATACTCTGCTAGACAGAGGTGGTGGATCCTTCACCTACAGGAATCTGACTGAAGCCTTGTCTGCTATTGTTGTTGACACCACAGATGGACACAGATTTGTCATCACATATCTTGTTACATGATGGTTGAAAGAAGTCTCAAAATGACTACAATTAAAGCAGGGTCTGCACTTTGAAGAAATGCATTTTTCTCAATGCTTCATGTAATCAGCATAAGGGATGAAGGTGTCATGGCTGCTGTAAACGCATGCTTTAATTATTTGTAATTGTCCAAAGCTTGTGAATGGTATGCTATATCTTTCCATAAATCAGAAAGAAAATTTAACATTTTACAAGCTCCATACCTGTAACATACACATGGCCAAGTGCAATAAATATTCTTCCTGTTTAAATGGCCACCATTTGTCACAGGCGTGAAGGCAAGTACACCTTTCTTAACCACATTTTGAATGATGACAAAAATATCACCTTTTTTTACCCTCAGCCCCTGATGTAATCAGGCTGAGGGTATTGCAGTACTCCTGGCGTGGGTATGTATGTATGTATGTATGTCTGTATGTATGTCTGTAGCGAACATCCTTGTCATCGCGATAACTCAAGAACAAATGATGGCAGCTTCATGAAACTTGACACACATATGCATCTGGTAAAAACCTCGGATGAGTTCGATGGACGGCGACCTTGACCTATTTTTCAAGGTCACATGGACAATTATGTGAAATCCCAAGAATCACAATAACTCAAGAACGAATGATGGCAGCTTTATGAGATTTGACACACATAAGCATCTGCTGAAGACCTCAGAATTTTTTCTATGAAACATGACCTTCACCTAATTTTCAAGGTCACAGGGACAATTATGTGAAATCATCTTGTCATCGCGATAACTTGAGAACAAATGATGGCAGCTTCATGAAACTTGACACATATAAGCACCTGGTGAAAACCTCGGACGAGTTCGATGGACGGTGACCTTGACCTATTTTTCAAGGTCACAGGGACAATTATCTGAAATCCCAAGAATTGCATAACTCAAGAACAAATGATGGCAGCTTTATGAGATTGGACACCCATAAGCATCTGGTGAAGACCTCAGAATTGTTTCTATAAAACATGACCTTCACCTACTTTTCAAGGTCACATGGACAATTATGTGAAATTATCCTTGTCATCGCGATAACACGAGAACAAATGATGGCAGCTTCATGAAACTTGACACACAAAAGCATCTGGTGAAAACCTCGGACGAGTTCGATGGACGACGACCTTGACCTATTTTTCAAGGTCACGGACAATTATGTGAAATCCCAAGAATCGCAATAACTCAAGAACGAATGATGGCAGCTTTATGAGATTTGACACACACAAGCATCTGGTGAAGACCTCAGAATTTTTTCTATGAAACATGACCTTCACCTACTTTTCAAGGTCACAGGGACAATTATGTGAAATCATCCTTGTCATCGTGATAACTCAAGAACAAATGATAGCAGCTTCATGAAACTTTACACGCATAAGCATCTGTTGAAAACCTCTGACTAGTTCGGTGGACGGCGACCTTGACCTATTTTTCAAGGTCACGGGGACAATTATGTGAAATCCCAAGAATCGTAATAACTCAAGAACAAATGATAGCAGCTTTATGAGATTTGACACACATAAGCATCTGGTGAAGACCTCAGATTTTATTCTATGAAACATGACCTTCACCTACTTGAAGGTCACAGGGACAAATATGTGAAATCATCCTTGTCATCGCGATAACTCGAGAACAAATGATGGCAGCTTCATGAAACTTGACACGCATAAGCATCTGATGAAAATCTCAGACATTTTTGTATGGAACATGACCTTCACCTACTTTTCAAGGTCACAGGGACAATTATGTGAAATCCCTATCATTGCTATAATTCGAGAACGAATGATGGCAGCTTTATGAGACTTGACACACATTAGCATCTGGTGAAGACCTCAGACTTCTCTTGATGGAACATGACCTTCACCTACTTTTCAAGGTCACAGGGACAATCATGTCAAATCCACGTCATTGCAATAACTTAAGAACAAATAATGGCAGCTTCATGAAAAATTTGTTCACAAATATTGTGTGGAGCGCATGTTGTGCAATGAGTTACCAGGGCTGAGGGTTGATGCATCTCTGATGCCTATGTTTATACCAATAATTGGGGATTTATCTTACCACAATTTGCCATAGATTAGAAAAATCTTTTGGGCAGCCTGGTACTACTTTGAAAAAAACTCCCTTAAATGTAGTCTATTTTAACCCTGTGTTTTCAGGTAAATTGTTTGTCCAGTTGCAATGAATGCAAACAGTCAAATTCCTGGAAATACACATACATATAGTAATGGTTAACTTGAGTCAGGCCCAAAAAAAATGATGAAGCCAACTCTTGAATTTAGTTCAGGTTCTGTCTCCTATAATATCATTTTGCTTTCTGAGGCCATAAATTCAGAGCTAAATTTGGTGTGATCTTTTTAAAATCACACATTTGATTGACTCTCTGTGGCAACATATGAGAAAAGTCACATGCAGTAAGTCATTTAAGGAGCCAATGATCTATGAACACGATTGAGGTTTTCACTTGTTGTGTACACAGCCGCACCTGTTGATTCACAGAAACCACCTTCACTATAGATCCCTTATCTAGTAGCAACAATGGTGTATAGGTGCAGATCATACACACGTTATCTCTGTTATCTCATCTCAAGATATGTCTAAAACTCAACCAAAATGAAAGTTAACATTCTCCTGGCCATATAATATTTTTTTGAGATAATTGTCACTCAAAGTGCAGTCCTTGAAATGTATTACAATTTGGACCATCTATATATATAAAACAAAGGTTACATTCAGGTGAGCTCTGATTACAAGAAACAATGGATCCCAATCAGCTTGTGCATCTGGTGGAAATCCAATTAAACCAACCCTTCCATATTATGTCATTAATGTCAGACATGTCTCTCTCCATATATTATAATATGGCAGTATTTATGATGCACAACTATCATTTAGCAAGTCTGGATAATAACAATTTTCAACCACAGTTTGTTTAATAATACTTCTTCTTTTTTAGCAAAATCTAATTTAGCAAAATCTAAAATACAAATTAATTGCAGAAAATCTAAAATACAAATTAATCTTCTTAATTGCAGAATGTAATTTTTACCACATGCAGTACATTTTAACAGATGAAACGGTTTACATGGATTGTTTCTGTGGGATAAATAAGATAGATGTTTGTGAAGGTTAAAGATAGGCATTGACAAAGCTCATAATGTATTCCAAGAAATGTGTCTTGATTATTAATTATGCTTGTCTGTGTAAATTATGACTGTACCAGGTTGATTTGTTGCTCATTTGTGTTCATGAGAAACATGGCATTATATTTATGGTTGAAAACTTATCATCTCATGATATCCAAATATGATAACAAACTACAAACACATATAAATACTGTAAGTTGTCTGTAGCATTTGACTTTTCATGAATGTCTACACTTCACAGCACATTAAAGGTGCAAGTTTCTATAGCATACAAAAACAGCAAAAACAGGCAAAAGCATGCAAGAGCAGGCAAGAACGGGCAAGAGCAGGCAAGAACATGCAAGAACAGGCAAGAACAGGCAAGAGCAGGCAAGAGCAGGCAAGAGCAAGCAAGAACAGGCAAGATCAGGCAAGAGCAGGCAAGAACAGGCAAGAACGGGCAAGAACGGGCAAGAGCAGGCAAGAGCAAGCAAGAACAGGCAAGAGCAGGCAAGAACAGGCAAGAAGGGGAAGAGCAGGCAAGAGCAAGCAAGAACAGGCAAGAGCAGGCAAGAACAGGCAAGAGCAGGCAAGAACAGGCAAGAGCAAGCAAGAACAGGCAAGAACAGGCAAGATCAGGCAAGAGCAGGCAAGAACAAGCAAGAGCAGGCAAGAACAGGCAAGAACAGACAAGAGCAGGCAAGAACAGACAAGAGCAGGCAAGAACAGGCAAGAGCAAGCAAGAACAGGCAAAAGCAGGCACATTTGAGTAAGTGACAATGATGGCACTCGTGGATCAGATATCATTAAGCTTCTTGGAAGTTGCTTTCAGGGATGTCGAGTTGCTGTCAACTGTGGCCTGGGAGGCTGGATCGAGCAAGCATTGTTTTGATGTTTCTGTTTTTCTATTGTCATGCATTCCACAGATCAGGGAAGGTGAACAACAGCAAATCAATACAGCAGACAGTACCTTTTATAGCTAAGATCTGGTTCAGAGAGTGTATCCTCTGCTCAGAACGAATAAGCTGTATTTTTCTCGAGGTCTGTCTCTCCTGTTATCTCAAGGTCATCTCTATCATGGTGCAACTTGTGGCCATTTCCAGGATCTGTCTAAAGGCCAGGGTTTTTCACTGAATACATGTTCATATATAGTGTCTGTCTGAAGGTCAGGGTTGTCCTCTGAACACAAGGTCATTCATATGATCTGTCTGAAAGTCAATGATTTTCTCTGAACACAAGGTCATATGTTGGCTCTGTCTGTAGGTCCATCTTCTTTGCAAATATGAACCTATTAAAATTCTGCTCCAGTATCCTTGTGATAAATTTGATATTGTTAGGTTGCGGTCAAGTCCATTTGGTCGAGCCACATCAGAATTTGTTTGTGGTTGAAAGCAGATCAAGATGTAAGCATCATGAAGAGTGGCTCATTTTACTCCAAGCCTTAACCCTTACGTAACTGGCACATCTATTCTATTCATCAGTTCTGGTGTTGCTAAGGGAAATTGTTCTCAACTCCTGTCTCTCTCTCACTCTCTCTCAAGGCCAGCACAATTTGTTTCCTGTTTTGTTACTCTCAATATCATGGGGATTACTGACAGTCAATAAATTGAGCTGATCCAGCTTCCTGGTCTGATCTGGGATTTGAATGGGGAAGAGACAGAATGTGACTGGCTGATGTGGGCAGAGAGAGAGAGGAGAGAGCTGCTGAGCCAGACATGGTCGGGTCTGACCCCGAGACAAGACGATGTGCCAGGCTCAGCTGACCAGCTGGCCATGGTGCACAACAGATATAACGTTGCACAAACAACTTATATACTTTATATAATCAATCAGCAGATAACTGCTTACTGTTGCCACAGCAAGTATTTGTTGGGAAAATACTGGATAATGTTCATATTATTAAGTTTAAACTAAATTACTCAGAATTTTTTTGAAAAGTGTGCGTCTGAAGGCTGAGGTCATAATGTTCTCCATCAGATAGAGCATGAGCCATCACAAGAAGCAGGGTGGGCCAATATACAGCAGGGTGGGCCAATATACAGCAGGGTGGGCCAATAGGCAGCAGGGTGGGCCAATAGACAGCAGGGTGGGCCAATAGACAGCAGGGTGGGCCAATAGGCAGCAGGATGGGCCAATAGACAGCAGGGTGGGCCAATATACAGCAGGGTGGGCCAATATACAGCAGGGTGGGCCAATATACAGCAGAGTGGGCCAATAGACAGCAGGGTGGGCCAATAGGCAGCAGCGTGGGCAATATACAGCAAGGTGGGCCAATATACAGCAAGGTGGGCCAATAGGCAGCAGGGTGGGCCAATAGGCAGCAGGGTGGGCCAATAGGCAGCAGGGTGGGCCAATAGGCAGCAGGGTGGGCCAATAGACAGCAGGGTGGGCCAATAGGCAGCCGGATGGGCCATTAGGCAGCAGGGTGGGCCAATAGACAGCAGGGTGGGCCAATAGACAGCAGGGTGGGCCATCACATAGAGGAGCATGTGACAAGTAGTCAACAGCCACAAGACAGACTAGGTTTGACAAGATAGACGGTGTTGGGTCACTCCGCAGAATGGGCTAGACAAGTCAGACGTTTAGAATTGGCCCACCAGACAAGAGTGGGTTGGGCCACCAGACAGGCTGGATCTAGGGTACACTACTTGGCTTGTATCCCAGTTTTCCTGTTAAGAGCCTGAGGGACTGACTCGACATGACAGCAACAAGAGAGAGGCGGGTACATTGCCTTCAACTAGCAATGGGATACTTGACTAAAAATATCATCTAAAATCATCTTGAGTGGTAGTGTAAACTAAGAATTCTGCCGTCTTGACGATCATTTGTCTGGCGTAAAAAAATTGTCTTCTCCTGGTAATGTTCATCTCCTACCCGGATATGCAGATGGCTGCAGCCCCTGGGGGGCGCTGTGGTGCAGGTTTGGAGAAGGGGGCGGGGAGGCATCAGCAGGTCACCTCTAACTTGATTTGCTGAGCTGATTGTGTGGGCCCAATTTGACTTCTCCACTGCCGGTTGTGTCTCGGATGTGGCTCTTGTGTTTCATGCTCCAGTCAGTGCTTGAAGGTTTTCAGTCCTGCAAGAACACTGCATTGCCTGGGCCAGCAGAAGTGGCTGCACGACACTGCCAAGTTCTCACACAACCTCAGGACGTCTTCAGTAATTCTATATAAGTAATATATTGTTCAATAAATTGCAAATGTCTAATTTAATTATGTCCCACCAGAAAGTAGGAGATGTTATTTTCTGCCTACAATCCACAGACACTTCTATTAAGACTTTGTTAACACTTTGATATTTTGTTTGCATTCTATCATGTCTTTTTTTGTAAAATTAGATATTTTTCACACCCTCCCTTTTGCAGACCATTCTTTTGTTTAGTATTATTTTTGATATTGTAAATTATTAAATAGATAATATTACATCCAAAAAATATGACAACACATCGCCATTTCAAAACTCCTTCACATTTATTTCTGCCTTCCCCCAGGTTTATCATCATATTATCTTGTGAGCATCAAGGTCTCCTCAGGGATGGATTATTTAAAATGCAATTAAGATATCAAAAAATAGAACAACATGCAATTGAGGCATCCTACAAGACATTTAAACAATCACCGGATATATTCTGTTAGTTCAGAATACAAATACAGGTATATCAATTTCTACACAGGGTGGGATGTCTTGTAATCTCTGATTGCCATTTTATCTCCACTTCAAAATTCCTTGAGCTCATCTCAGAAAAGTGAAGTGGTTCTATGATGTCTTCTTATGGCCCCCTACTTATGTAATCCATGATAACTTTGAAAGGTTTACCACCGTATTGGATATTCAAGTATGGGATAACCTATATTAATGACTGTGGAGATATACATTGATTGATATATGGTATGAAGTTGCGAATACAGGGCTGTTTTGTGCCTGGTGTGAAGAGTAGCTCCCCAGACAGTGGTGTGATCAATACTTGTGTAAGTCTAGACCTCCCACTGTTCACTTCTGTCAGCAAGACTAAGGTGTCACTCTCCGTCCATCTGTCTGTCCATCTGTCAACATTTAGGGCCATGCACTGAATACTCAGTGGCTATTATAGACAGAACTATTATTATTAGTGGGATTATACTGTGATCTTGAAGAGTAGTATTCATTATCCAGATGAAAGTTATGCTTCAACGTTCAGTCACATTTCAGTGGATGGTGTAGGTATCAGGGACAAACCTCTTATTTCAGTGAATAGTCATGCTTCAATAAAAAAGTATATTTTCCAGAGTGAATGTACTCATATTTCTGTGACTGACAAGTACAAGTTGTGGAAGAAATGCTCTACTCTATTGAATATGGGGAGTGAGTAAAACGAGGTGCCAGACCTGACTTTGTAGCCAGATCTGACTTTGTAGCCAGACCTGACTTTGTAGCCAGACCTGACTTTGTAGCCAGACCTGACTTTGTAGCCAGACCTGACTTTGTATCCGGTTATGCTTGGTTATGTAATCCTGTACTCCAGGCTAGAGCCGTGCATATCTGCATACATTATGGAATATATGAATGTGTATGTTTTTTCCTGACTCCAGTTCCTGCCACAGGCCTGTACATATTAAATAATGTTGACTAGACCACATAAGATATTCTAATGTCCCCTGGTGCAAACACTGTGAACTCACTACCTGGGAAATGTGCATGCTATTTATCCAGTAGGATAGATATTTTCCTTGCTCCCATCATTGACTATGCTGGGATTTGACCCCACGGCTCCATGGCTGGACATGGTGTATGAGACTTTGTCTGATGGCTGTGAAGGCAGGGCAGGCAAGAGGGCAACAGTGACTATATTGTGGATCTGGTTATTTCTCAACAAACATAAACAGAAGATAGTTCATATTGAGCATAGCATATAGAATTAATTTAAATGGGGAGGTGTACAACATCATGTTTATTTGACCTTTATCCTTTTTGCAATGACCTTGGCAAGGAATAAATTGTGGCCTATTTCTCAGGTTGGGGCAACAAGTCTTGTTGTAGGAGTTTGGTATATATCGTTGTAGGAGTTTACCACATATTTGGTATATAGAATAGGTTTGCCAGGTGATATTGCTTCGACCATTTGAACTTTGACCTTGACTGCAAAATTTATCCTATCTATTTATTAGCAACTGTTAACAGCAGACAGTTCATATTTGGTGTAAAGAATATCCAGGGATGAAATTCTTAAGGAATGATGGGTTGTGGTTGATGGGTTATAGTTAATAGTGCCATTTTATTTCTGTGTTAATACCATGTGCAGGTTAATGGTAAATTTTATTGTTCAACCAGTCATGATTAAGTTCACATGGATCAGGGTTGAAAGTATGGCTGCATACACAACTGAGAGATTGAGAATCCATATAAGCTATAGAGTGATGGGATTGTGATTACTATGATGACAGGGATAGGATGTGATAAGGCACTTACGACATGATAAGGAAATGCTGTGATGTATTGAGAAGCTGTTCAGATACAATATGAAGCAGCTGTGATGCAATATGAAGCAGCTGTTATGTAATATGAAGCAGCTGTGATGCAATATGAAACAGCTGTAATGCAATATAAAGCAGCTATAAAATTATGTAAAGCAGTTGTAATGTGATATCAACTAACTGTAATGTGATGTGAAGCAGCTGTAAAATGATGTGAAGCAGCTATGATGTGATATCAACTAGCTGTAATGTGATGTAAGGTGGCTCTTGATATTACCAAAACATGGGAGCATCCTGCGGGTTCTGTCTGGAGAGACAATCTGCATAATATCAATGAACTAAGCTGTATTAGTTGTAACTAGGAGCTCTTAGGATCAAGAGGACAAAGAATGGACATTTATAACAGAACTAAGAGGGAATATAAGAGAATGAAGTGTGGGGGACATGGCTCCACAAGCTTGTAATTTTGATCTTCTCAAATCAAGGTGAGCTGGCAACAAGATTCACATGGGGAGAAAATAAATCAGAGCCTTTCGTGTAAGTGTGGCCCTGGAGGCTGGGAGGTCAGGCAGACATGACCCCATACTCATATTCACACCTGAGATTCACCGGCAGGGATTGGTCAGGGTCCAACATTCACACAGTCACATGACATCATGTGGCATCAAGCAGAGTGGGTACAGAGAGTTAGAGCATATAGATAGAGCATATAGTTAGAGCATATAGTTAGAGCATATAGTTAGAGCATATAGTTAGAGCATATAGTTAGAACATATAGTTAGAACATATAGTTAGAGCATATAGTTAGGGCATATAGTTAGAGCATATAGTTAGGGCATATAGTTAGAGCATATAGTTAGAGCATATAGTTAGAGCATATAGTTAGAGCATATAGTTAGAGCATATAGTTAGGGCATATAGATAGAGCATTTAGATAGAGCATATAGATAGAGCATATAGTTAGAGCATATAGTCTAAGTTAGAGCATATAGTTAGGGCATATAGTTAGGGCATATAGATAGAGCATATATATAGAGCATATAGTTAGAGCATATAGATAGAGCATATAGTTAGAGCATATAGTTAGAGCATATAGTTAGAGCATCTAGATAGAGCATATAGTTAGAGCATCTAGATAGAGCATCTAGATAGAGCATATAGATAGAGCATATAGTTAGATCATCTAGATAGAGCATCTAGATAGAGCATATAGTTAGATCATCTAGATAGAGCATATAGTTAGGACATATAGTTAGAGCATCTAGATAGAGCATATAGTTAGAGCATATAGTTAGAGCATATAGTTAGGACATATAGTTAGGGCATATAGATAGAGCATATAGATAGAGCATATATATAGAGCATATAGTTAGAGCATATAGATAGAGCATATAGTTAGAGCATATAGATAGAGCATATAGATAGAGCATATAGTTAGAGCATCTAGATAGAGCATATAGTTAGATCATCTAGATAGAGCATATAGTTAGGACATATAGATAGAGCATCTAGATAGAGCATAAAGTTAGAGCATATAGTTAGAGCATATAGATAGAGCATATAGATAGAGCATATAGTTAGAGCATATAGATAGAGCATATAGATAGAGCATATATATAGAGCATATAGTTAGGACATATAGATAGAGCATATATATAGAGCATCTAGATAGAGCATATAGTTAGATCATCTAGATAGAGCATATAGTTAGGACATATAGATAGAGCATCTAGATAGAGCATAAAGTTAGAGCATATAGTTAGAGCATATAGATAGAGCATATAGATAGAGCATATAGTTAGAGCATATAGATAGAGCATATAGATAGAGCATATATATAGAGCATATAGTTAGAGCATATAGATAGAGCATATATATAGAGCATATAGTTAGAGCATATATATAGAGCATATATATAGAGCATATAGTTAGAGCATATAGTTAGAGCATATAGATAGAGCATATAGTTAGAGCATATAGTTAGAGCATATAGTTAGGACATATAGTTAGAGCATATAGTTAGAGCATATAGTTAGGACATATAGTTAGAGCATATAGTTAGAGCATATAGTTAGGACATATAGTTAGAGCATATAGTTAGGACATATAGTTAGAGCATGCCATGCCAGGCCTCGGGCAGAGGAGTGATTACAGAAGCACAGCCTAATAGCTCAGCAGGAGTCAACTGGTCAGGTTTGATAAATCTCCTAAATGTCTGAAGCTATGGAGCTGAATTCATTTAACCAAAACATGCCTGGCCACAACCTGAAAACCAAATCCTGCCACTTCTTGGTGGCATATTACTCATTCCTAGGCCATAATTTGGTTATATCACCATTGCCACACAAATCTATTCAGCTAAGCATGAGAAACAAGTGGCACTTAGCTTGGTCTAAGCTTCAGTGCACAATGCATGCATTAAGAACCTGGTCATAATGAAGGCATTTTGTGAAATAAAATTATAAGATTAGGATTGGTGTGTTAAGATTGGATGCATTGTTCTGCAAATCTAAAAAAATCTTTGCAGATTAATTCCATGTTTTATATATTTATTGAAGATTAATAATAGGGACTGGAATAAGTAATGCAGGTCCCTAGACACTCATTTCTTTGCATCCAGATCAGTGTTATTATCACAGAAAGTAAATATATGTTGCTTCCAGCTAAATCAAAATCACCGCAGGCATTTATGTATTCATGACTTTTCCTTTTGTAACAAACTTGCTGACCTTTTAAAAAAAATTAATTAGCATAAATTATACATTTCTGATGATATTTACACCTGTTATAAGTAACCACTCAGAAAATATTGTTAATGAAACATAAACTGATTGAAGAATCTGGGGTCATGGTTATTTGAGGGCTTCAGTGATAAGGAATTGTATGTCACTGTGACCTGAGGGTAGGTAGTAAGTGTGTAATATGTGTTATAGGAGGCACAGGAATAGGTCATGCAGCTTCCTGGACATACATTCCTTTGCATCCAGATCAGTCTTATAATGTCTTTATTTTGAGATGTTTGATTATTGCACATTTATATATTGGCATGATTATCTCAGGTTTCAATCAGATTTGCCCTCCTCCTTTCCAGCGTCCCCCTATCAAAATAGTTAGTCCCCACCTTGTAAGCCTGCACAGGTGATGAAACTTACTCGCACTGTATTATTGGGGTCATGAAATGTGGCAAGGAAGAACATGTTTTGGTGTTTTAGCCTGGGGTAGTTTAGGTGTAGGGTATACATTTGTGGACATCCTGTGCAGAGAGATGGTAAGAGTAGATGTGGATGAGGCAAGCTCTCCGTGGGAGGGTATACAAATTTCCAGCTGCAATCTTTGTTAGTGTTACTGTTCTGTGATTGTTGGAAATAAAGACAGGTTCCTTGCTCATGTGACTACTTGATACCATCCAAGGTGCGAAAAATTCCAAATCACTGAAAAAAAGAAGAAAAAAAGAAGGAATTAGGCACATAGCAACATGACGTTTGGAAGTAGTCTGGTATGTGTCGCTCTTGTAAAGAACTGGTTCAGAACAGATCTTTATATCAAGATCTGCTGGGTAAGATGAGAAATCATTCTTATTGAGGTACTGCAAGGTAACTCCCAGTATGTCTTAATAATCACCCTGTCTGTCCTGTGTCCTTTTGTTTGCCTGTATGTTCTTCTATTCATCCCTTCTTCACCTTTCCGTTGTCCATTCATTCGTCTGCAGGCATCTGCGACTTGGCAGGGCAGTGATTAGATCCCATCCTTACCACTTGCTACCTTGCTCTGTACTCTCTTTTCTGAACTTTGTCTACAAAAAAGCTTGACTCTTAATAACAATAAGAAATGGTGATTGACATGTCTAAATATTTCAATCAGTTTATTACACCTATAAGTTGTTGTTATCAAATCGGCTGACATGTCTACAGCCTATCCCAGCATCCAGTGTACATGACACAAGAGACACCTAGTGCCGGATCACAAATGCTGAAACTCAAGCAGTGAGAATTATTTAGCTTCAACTGTGTCTGGCAGGTGGATAGAACCTTGCGTTTCTAAGGAATAATCGGACAAGAATGACTGGGATTGTGTTATATTGAGTTTTTAGCGCTCTTCATAAATTGTCTAGTATTTAGTGCAAGCTCATATCTTGAACAAGGCATTAGCACCAAAGGTGTGCATATTAGCCAGAATTGTCTCACTCATTGTGAAACGTGAGGTTTCCAATGTGTAGCTCTTTAAAGGGCAGCGTTTGTATGGCTTAATCAAGCAGTTCATTAGTTATCACCATAGAAAGTAAATATATATATTGTTTCCAGCCAAACCGAAATCACCTGGGGCATTTATGTATTCATGAATTGTCCTTTTGTTACAAGCTTGCTGACTTTCTGACCTTTTAAAGATTATTTATTTCTTCTAAATTTGCATAAATTATGCATTTCTGATGATATTTACACCTGTTATAAGTAGCCGCTCAGCAAATGTTTTTAATGGAACATCAACATATTGAAGAATCTGGTTTAACAGTTATTATTGCACAACCTTGGACTGCTGTGATCAGAGGGTTTATGTCACTGTGACCTGAAGGTAGATAATAAATGTGTTACTTGTGATAAGCCAGAGAGTTAGACTCAGTTGGGCAATCAGCAGCCGGGTCTGGTAGATATCGTAGGGGTGGGCCCACACCAAGGGTATTTCAATTTGTTTAAAGTTAAAACAGCTACTTACTGCAGCTCTGTATTCAATGCTCCCTGGCGTGACACAGGGATGTAGAATTAATTCCTATGCAGATAGATATAATAAAGAGGTTAGTTTTAGTGCTGTTCTCCTCCGGGCTCCACAGGAAAGCTGCCCAGTGGTTGTTGCTCCAAAAGGTTGTTCAAAACATTCTTCAATACTGAGTCTATAAAGCATATGATAGTTTAAGCAATACTTTGGACCCCAGCAGACAGGTCACAATGTACTCACCCACTGGACATTAAGACCCAGTGAGGGGAGATTTTGATATCATTATTCATAATTGCTCTCATATAAATTTCTTAGTCGTGATGGTTAAATATATTTACCCTCAATCAGAAATGAACAGGTCCTAAGTGGTTAAGAATGACGTCCATTTTTTTCTGACATTAATAGTGGTGTATGGTACCCAGGCTCTCCGAGATTGAATAGTTTTTATTATTTTTTATCTTTTTTTCCAACACAATTTAAGTAATTGATATAGCAGATAATTTTTTCATTGGCTGTATGAATTTGTGAATAACAAGATTTCAGAAGACAATCAGAATTAGGTCATTTGCAAACAGTAGGAATACCTACATATCTAGGTTACTCTCTCACTCACAGTTGGGTTTTTGGCCCACATTTCGCCACATCATGGATTATGGTAATTGGCTGATATGAGAGGAATGACATTTACGCTGGGGTTGGTGGTGGGTGGCAAGGAGTAATGACTGAAATGTGCCACTATTTACACACATGTGGATTTGCTGGCATATCTGCCCGCTGTCAGGATGTGTCCAAGAGAGCAGCACACACCTCCTGTAACACAAGCCAATTTGTTTTGTCAGAATCTCAACAATCAGCGTGATCATCATGAGCACAACTCTGATCTCTATTTTCTGTTGGCAAAATGCACTTTGATCTTTGTACACAAAATCATATGTTGCACTCCGTTTGGATCATTATCACAGAATAGACAGAAATGGGTGTCAGCAAAAAAGGTTTCATATTTCGCATTGAGATTTGCATGAAATACAATCACAAAGGATTGACATTTTAGATCATCTATGCAATAAGTGATGTGATGTAAAAATGTGATGTCTGAAATTAGAATCATTCATGTTTTCCATGATAAATTATTACCTTTCACAGCCTGAGCAGCATGTAGCTATGTTCAACGTTTTGCTGTATTGTTTCAGCTGTTTTAGTTACATGCACAGAAAGGCCTACAAACAGGATGACCTCAAACATGACTATAATCTGTTTTTCGAGGTCACATAAATCAATATGTTTCCAAAAACTTATACTTTTTCATAAGTGTTATAATTCTCCTATTTTAGTTTGACTCGAAGACTCATGACTGATGAATAATAATGAGCTGCCAATTTCAACATATTTCAGTACCATAAGTGCTAGGCCAGTAAACAGAGTGAGGCCTGGTAGTGCTGAGTAGGGGTTTTTCTCAGTTAATATGATATGTGTTTTATTACCAGGCTTTTCAAATTACCTATTTGTCACTTATGATACATACACAAGAACACTTCTTGAACACATTTAAAAAACCTGCCCATGTCATGAGTAGATTCTGATCTTTCAAAAAGACCTTATGGAAAGACATGTCCAAAATTAAATGGTACAGACACATCTTATTACGAATGAAACAGGCAGTTCTTCATTGACATATAAGAAAGAAAGAAAAAAAAACAAATGCAGTATGAATAGATGAATGAAAATAATTAGATGGGTAGAATTTTTCCACTAGAAATTATTTGAATCTTCAAAATGAAAAAAATAGCCAGAACATTGAAAATGGGCAACATTTATAAAGCTTGTTTACAGAGAGCTTTTGAATCTTGAGCTATTTCGTTCAGACTAATGATCCATACCAAGCCGCCGAGTAAAAAACATGTCATGTCATTGTCAAAACTGATCGATCCCCAACACTAATAAAACCACAACCAAATAGTGATCGTCTGTTTTACAAAATGGCCACATTTCACAAACCTTTGTATAAAATCTGTTTAATCTGTTAGTATTATTGTGAAAAAAGAGAATATATTTGTGGAGGTTTTGTTGCTCAGACTGTGAGTAGGCCCTGTAGACCTGGTGCAGGGAGTGTCATGTAGTACTTCTCTCTATATCACCATCAGCCCATGGGCAAATACAGGGCTCTCCACACATATAAATACACAGTCTATGTATTTTAACAGAATCCATCACAATTTTAAATACTAACCTTATTTGTTCATCTTCACCAGAATTTCTTTGATATTATTTTTATAAAAAGAGAATTCACCATTTTGATTTGAAGTTTCATTTTCTTTTTTCTTTTTGAACAAATAAGAGATTTTCATTTTGGATGGGATCTTAGCAACAAATAGTAAAATGGATTAACATATATGGGAGCAGAGTATAGAGATCTTCAAATCAGCACAAATCAAACTATTTGTTGTGTGGAATTGGTTTATAATGAGGAGAGATTGGATTATTCCATTGAGATTATGATCAGTGTCAGCCTAGATCATATGATACTGTAGAGCTAGGCTGTGTACCATGATCTCGGCTGGACAACTCATGTACATGGCAGATCGATTCTTCCAACCTCCATGCACTCCCAGTCTTTGATTAGTAAACTATAGGTAACATTATCTTCAAATTTGCTAAGCTTCTCTTCTAAAACAGCACTCTAGTTTAACTGTCAAATCATATTTAATTGGTGTTTCATGTTCGACCAAAAAAAAATATCTTGTGTTAGAGGAAACTGAATCATAAAGTAACCATATGGTAGGTTTTGATAGTTACTCAGATTTGGGGAACGTGGCATGTTAGGCCATTCCTTTGAGTGTGGGCGGCAGGCATCGCATTATGGCACAGTGTGACTAGAAACATGCACACATTCTTGTCTTCCAGTGTCTTTGAGCAGCTCAAATAGCAAAGCCTTACATGGATCTGATTGGAGATTATAGGAGCGGAAAATGCACAAAATACCTTAGCTGGTGTGTGCTGTGGCATATTGACAGACGTTAAAGTGATTGTTGAAAAGCTGTAGATGTGTAATGGGAAGGTTCTCGCCACCCAGTGCTCTGTGATGGTTCTCATGTGGGTTGTCAACCTGCATCCAAATGGGAAACACCTCATTCAGGGTTCTCCCAACACTGAAATAGTCAGGTTTTATCTCGTGGCTATTTCTGTATTTTCGCTTTGATACATGTCATTGACATCTTTGGCTGTAAGCAGACAACAAACATTTGGAAATTATGAAGAGATTTATGTTCATGACTTGTCAAGGAAATTACTGTCAATAAGGGTGACAAAAATAGTATCAGAGATAAAGATAATTAGATATTAAATAAGTATGATTAAAGCAAGACATTCAGTATTTCCACACCTGTGAAGTGAGCATTGAAATATGATGTTTTGTGAGGACGTATGAAGGTCTGCCAAGTTACAGGTCCAGATCACAGGTACTTGCTGTCGACACAGACTGACAGGCTGATATTGAGGGTTGCCTGCACGCTCTGTTATGCTCTGTATGCTCTGTATGGGCTCCAGGAAGTGGGGTGCTATGAAGGCTAAATGCTGCCATTTCAGTCTCGCTGTCTTGTCAATCATGTCACACCAACACAACACAAGTGTGAAAATGTTTGCTGCTTCCACTCTGCCGATCTTCATAAAGAATGAATTATTGGCCAATAAAATTTTAGATTTTTTTTTAATACCACAGATCTTTTTTGATAGCTTAGTTTAAGGAAAAAAATGAAACACCAAGTGACCATATGGTAGGTTTGATAGTTACTCAGATTTGTACATATGAAATGAAATTATTTTTTGTTTAGTACCACACATCTTTTTTGATATCTGAGTTATAAGAGTATTCTGATGATTTTATTATAGATTATAAACTGGGACTGTTTTTTTGTTGTTGTGGAAATTGATATTATCTGAGATGTGTCAGGAATATGGGCCAGGTTGATCACAGTTTGACTATAGTAATATGATGTTGTGATCGTGGTAGGGACTGTCACAGGAGGCTGGGGCTGGCTGGTGTGTGGGAGGGAATGGTTATGACATGGTGACGTCTGCCCGAGCATGCCTCCCTGTACTCTGTGGGGGAGGAGGAGGAGGAGGCAGCCAATTGACATCACCAGCTTCTACTCAATTAGCTCTCAACATTAAAGATATGGCAAGGTTGGGAGGGTTGACTTCCGGACACGATGTTCTGCTCTAATCAACTCTGCCATTATCCTATATTATTATCTCAGTATTGTATGTTGCTAAGGTTGATATTGCTACAATTATTTTTTTTTATTATAAAATTTCAAATTTTAGTTGAGCTATTTAAAAAATTTAATTTCTTCATTACAATATGTTGGTATCTTGGTCTGTACGTAGGGACGCTTTTATTGTCAGAGTTGACTGATCTATCAAAAAAGACACAGGAAACACAATCAATCTTTCCATATCATATGTTCTTTTGTCTAGTCAATCTTATAGCCAGTCTTATATGAGATCTAAGGTGCTATCTGTATAGTTGTCACACTCTGGTGATATGAGACCCCAGACTTCCTTGCCTCATTACCGAAAAAAATAAAACACAATACATCATTCTCCTTCGTGGGAACCAATGGTAGTTTCTGTTTTATTTCCATCCTGTTGTTATGATGCCTTTGTGGTAGCTTGTGATAACATTGTGAAATTAAATAATAAAAGCGATATGTTCAAACTACACAAGTCTTATCAAAACATGATATCAGTCAGATTAAGTGATATTTGTGTTTCGTTCAGTCATATCTTTCTTGAAGCCCCATATTTGGCTGAGGCCTTTGCAAAATGAAGTAAATCAGTTAAGAATTTCACAGTATTTGTTGCTCCGACGAAGATCAAGATATCACAGAAAATCATGGAGAACATTATCAAAGTGTGATAGTGTCTAGAATGATTGCAGTAATTAGCAATATTTTGCAATACCTGGCAATAGTGACCTATTTGTTTGCTTTGATCAGTGAATTCATACTGGTGGCAGCCAAGTATTGTTTAAATGTAGCTCACAGGAATACCCAGCACAGTGTGGCTACCCAGCACAGTGTGGCTACCCAGCACAGTGTGGCTACCCAGAACAGTGTGACTACCCAGAACAGTGTGGCTAACCAGCACAGTGTGGCTACCCAGCACAGTGTGGCTACCCAGCACAGTGTGGCTACCCAGCACAGTGTGGCTACCCAGAACAGTGTGACTACCCAGAACAGTGTGGCTAACCAGCACAGTGTGGCTAACCAGCACAGTGTGGCTACCCAGCAAACCAGCACAGTGTGGCTACCCAGCACAGTGTGGCTACCCAGCACAGCGTGGCTACCCAGCACAGTGTGGCTACCCAGCACAGCGTGGCTTTCCAGTTAATGTTTATCCCTGTTGTGTTGTATTATATGTTATTATTCATTTTGAGCAATAACATAGACTCAATATTTGTGGTTAGGATCTCAATATCTTTCATCTCGCAGCAATTACCCTCTTTTGACTGAAGATATTAATACTTATTATGTATATCAATTCCAGGAAGTCTGACAATAACAGAGTTCCAAAGAGAACAAGACACACAAACATTATTCCAATTTATTGCTTGTGTTCTTTGACTTCCATCAAGATTGGTTGTCAAAGTCTGACTTCTTCTCTGTATCCCCCCTGGTTTCAATAAACACATTGAATGTCTGAGTATATTCATCTGTTTGTTCTCCCTATTTTTGGTTTATTAGACCCAGGTTTACCTGGCAGATATGTCATCCAGATTCACTGAATGGCTGGACACAGGACAAATTGCCAATCTATAGTAAATGTACGTCATCATATTCTACTTTTTCTGTATAATTTAATGTAACAGCAGTTATTTGGCCTGTGTTCAGAAATACTTTATCATTAAGAGTACGATGACCTTTGACCATATCATGAGGTTACAATTATGTCACCAAATATTTGTGTTAAAGAATTATATTTGTGTTAAAGAATTATAACTAATAGAATTTTGTGTTTTAGAAAGGATTATTTATTGGGATTTTGAAGGGTTTAATTAAAAAATTTAAAAATGTGTTTGTTTTTTTATATACAGAAAAGTAAAAATTATTCATAATTATTAAAAGGTTAATTCCAGCACCTCAAAGTAACAACCCTGTCTATCCTGTGTCTGTCTGTTTTTCTGTTAGTCTGTTCGTTCCTCGTCCTTCCATCTGTTCGTATGCTACAATAGTCTATGAAGCACTGGGTAAATTTATAATGAAGCATCTGAGCATATTATGGGTTATAGTTGGCGACATATAGGTTATTTTAGGCCATATGTATTTGAGCATATAGTGTTAAGGAATATGGCTGTAGCCATGTCCACCATTATTGTTTACATCACAGATTATTACAGTACCTTTTTGTGGCATTTGCCACAAGGTATCTAGTTTCCAAAGAATCTTTAGCATGGTAGTAATATACATTATCACATAATTATCACATCATCATAATATTTACAAAAAATCTGACATATTTTTAGTTACAAAACAGGGTGCACCAAAAATTGTTTTCATAGGGAGATATTTATCAGCAGAGAAAATGTGTGCATATCTGCCATTGTCTACGTGGTGGCAGCAGGAGGGTTATCAGGGAATGGCACAAAGCCAGATAGCAGAATATCACAGTGTAACATATCTGCCATTGTTGGCATTGTTGTTACGGATCATATTAACACTTAGCATACTTGGCCTCTTGCCTCTGAATCTCCTCACAGACAACTTTCTCCTCACTCTCTTGTTAAATTCTTACATTGCATTGGAGAAGTGCAAACAATAAAATACAAGTAGATTCATTCATGGTTTATGTATACAAACAACTCTGTAAAATGGCAGCCATGAAAGATATTTGAATTCCACGATCTGGTTGGTGTTTGCACATTTTTGGGACTTGTCTAAAAATCTTGAGGTGTTTCCTGTTTGAAATTTCAATTTAGCAATTATTTACATTGAGGATTTTGTGGTATTGTTTTGCATAATTTTGTCCATGGAAACACATTTATTGGAAGGATTGGTAAACACCAGATGGGTGTGAGCATGATCAAGCAGTGATAATCCATAAATCTCCCAGAAGATCTAAGAATTTCTTTCGGCTAATGAAAAATCATAATGAAAGTATTGTGTTATATTTGTTTTTATAGTTTGAATTCAAAATCATTCGAAATAGTCAAAAGTATCAAATATTTAAAAAAACAGCCCTTGATTTGGCTAAATGAGATGTTGTTCTTCAGTTGTGGAAGTTGTTTCTCACATTCAGTGTTTGATAATTGATTTGTCTGTTTTCTGAGGGAATCTGAGTGCAGTGGTTGTGGGGGAAGGGGCAGAGGATGAGCCTCAGGAAGATGAACCATGTATAATGTGTGATTTGTTGAGAATGGTACAGCAGACACTTGCCAGATTCCTATGTGATAGAGGTCCTGGCATAGCAAGTGATGAGAAATGGGGTGCTGCTGAGATGGTAAATGAGGGGGATGAAATATATGATGCCCCAACGTGTCAGTGTTTGATCCCCAGCTGAGGTCATATCACGGGGATAAAGGGATCAAAATGCCCAGATATGAACTCCCCTGGTGGTAATGAGGTTGAATCTCTCGAGAGGGCATCATGAAAGAAAGACACAGTTAACTCCAAACTGACCGCTATAAGGGCCAAGACTTACTTCTAACATACCACCATTGAAATATTGAATACTGGCCACTTCTAGCACTCCAGATGATATATTTATCATGAAAAATTGGTGAAAATTTGGTCCACCACGAGGACTCGGATACCTGAATCTTCACCATAATCCTATATATTATTCCTTGGCACATTGATAATTTATCCTTAAAAGTTTCTTTATGATCTGTTTATAACTCTTAAAGTTAGACAGTCACAAATCTAACAATAATATTTTTGTAAAAAAATATAAAACCATGGGTAGTTGAAACTGATGTATCTGTCAGTGACAAAAGGAATTTGCTAAAAAAAGATCAACTTGTCACTGTTAGCTTCTGGTTAGAGTGGGAAATATTCACATCTATTCTTCAGGCCTGGTCATGCAACACTGCACATGAGGAATTACTCTCAAATTTTATGACACTTATTTTAATGGTCCAGGGATCCAAATGTTTGAAAGAATGTATTTGAGAGATCAAGAGTTCATTGATGTATATGGTATTTTTCACACAAAGCGTAGAACAAGTTAATTTATATTAATTTATAAAAGGCTCCATTCAGGTGGTTTCAATGAAAGATTTATTTCAAACAAAATATTTTTTTTATAAATTAAAAGGAGAGACGATCAAGTGGGTGGGGAGGAGGGGTGATGAGGGTAACCTGACAGTAATATTGACAAAATCTAACCACAGGCATAAAAACATGGAGACTTAGTGAAGTGGATGTAAAATAATATTGTAGTTTCAGATCTAGCTGTAGTTGACTGACCAAAGAAAGATAGATTTTTGATAAGGTTAATTCCTATATTTGGGTACATGGTGTAACAAGTTGTCATTGAAATATGATATTCTCTACACTATGCATGGGGGGTTATGCTCGAACCCAAAGCACAAAGGAAAAACAACTTTTGAATGCATCATGCATGTATTTGAGCTGATCTTATGAAGATACAGAAGATTTCAGGAGGGTTTTTTCATGCTTTATATCAATGTTGACCTCCATGCTGCTTTTGGATGCTTGCCGTCCAATATTGACATCAAAACAAAGTCAGGGCACAACCTCAATACTGACATTGAAAGGAGGGTGGGGTGCGAATAAAGGGATGGCTGCCACCCCAAAATAGAACCACCACAGCCCAAGTTAGAAACCTCAGGGTTCACTCAGTACACTTTGCGGTTAGGGGCACTGACTTATACCTACCGCCATCTGGTGGCATTTTTGGATAGATAGGAAATTGTGAATGATGATGGCCTTGTGACCAACAGATATAAATATAGGATAAAAGAGCAAAAATGTCAGAAATGAAGGAAACGTATATGAGAGAGTGTCAATACATTGTCAAATCTATCAGAACAGATATTCAATGATTTATCCTTAAAATTGGCACAAATTGGAGTGTAAATTATAATTTGAGAAAATATACAGCACTAAATACAGAGTGGTTCTTGTTGTGATCAAATGAAAGAACGTATGAATTATCCTGTGGGAATGAGCAAGTATAATCATATTATGAAGCAGTGGTACAGCTCTGCCGTGGCACAGCATGTAATCTGTGGGGCTGATATGCCACTCTCAGCCACCATATGGATAATCTGTGTTTATATCATCATAACAGTTACCATGCAGATCAGATTACATCTGGATTATTATGTTCATGACAGGTAGAGTGCACCAAAAATCAGTACACACAATTGCCCAAAAGACTGCACCTTTTTCATAAGTCAACATTGGTATGAAAATGCCATATATAAATAAAATCTTATCTGGTTTATTGATTTGGAAAAGATCAAGACATGGCTGTGAGAAAGTAAATAAATATATTTCAATACTATGCCTACAGATTGTTTACATGTATGTCTAGGGAGAATGATGACAAGTTGTAAATGATTATACAGATACTGTTAGTTTTGGCATGGTCCCTGCTGGCCTACTTACAGGGGTCATAGTGCAAGGTCAGTGTGGACGTGTTTACTAGTGGTTTGGGATCACACTGTGGAGTGGCAGCAAGCGCAGACGTGGCATACAGCAGGGAAACTAGGTCACCAGACATCTGTACACAGGCATGCTTCAGGCTTATTGTATTGCTGCTGCACACTGTACATTTAAGTTAAATTTCACTCCCGGAAAAACAACCCAGCTCAGATATTTAAAGCGGAATAGTAGAAATCAGGAATGGGATGGGTGTTAACGCGCCAGAATTCACAGGTGAGAGAATGTGCGGATAGAGAATTAGCAAGCAAGGCATGAGCAGCCAAGCCGGCTGACTAGTATAAACATATTTGTGAAGTACAGTGGTGATCACATGACTGCATTAGGATCAAGCCAGAGTCGAAATTGGATGCTTCGTGGGCTATAATTGCTGCTAAGGCAATGCTTTCATCATTACATTTGGATCAATACCCTTTTCCGTTGGTGCATTTCATCAGGAACTAAAATTTGCGTTGTCGTTTACAGGCTGACATGATCCAAACAAGCCAAGATGTCATTCTGACCAGAGTGAGTTGCATTGTGAAACAGACAACGTGAGCATGGCAAGGGGTGTGGCTGGTGTATAAATCATTTGCTGATACTCTTAAATGTTTCTCTCAGCCTTCATGTATGTGATAAATTTGTCAAATCAATTCAGGGATCAACCATTCTGGAAAAGTCCCTTATATATTTTTTAGTTGGTATCTGCAGATAGTGGCCACTTGACATGAAATTGATATCACAGTTGAATATGTTCCACAGTCCTTTTTTTTCCCTCATACACACGTCCCAGTGTCTGTGCAAGCCATTATCTTGATCTTCGTAAGCTATGCTCAGCAATCATGTAATATGCAACCCCACACAGCCTGCACAGTGTAATGATGTAGTGAGCTTACTAGCTGGTCTGTTATGATAATTATCTGGATACTGTAAATCTTTAATGTCCCCTCTTGAACAATATGCCTCCTTTTTTTTAACAATTTAAGTTATGTTTTATGTTTTTTGTGGAATATTCTTCATTGTGGGACATGCACCAATGTAGAAATCTTTTGATCACTTGACCTGGAGAGGGCTACTCTGACACTTGATACCACTCTCTATGCAGGGTGCTATAGTAAAGCTCTCGTGCACATGCAAAGATGACCTTTTCATGTCCTGCAGCACACCATACACTCAAGGCTTGTAAACAATAATGCCAAGCCAAATGATTTCATGACACTTTTTAGAATTGAAAATTTATTTATCCAACTTTAAGTAAAATCTCTTGCTAAATTCTGGAAATGATTACAAGAGAGAAGAAACATGACAGAATTTGAAATCATCACTCTTTATCAGTAATAAAAATGTTTTGTCAAAATTATACAACAAATTTAAAGTGAAATACAAGGAACCGACTATTCCATTTATATGGATGACTTGTTTTCTCTTTTGCCTTAGCTGAAAGTTGAGATATTTATATAACAGCTGATAAATTTCCAAACAATTACAGCTTCAATTTATTTGTTTTGTGTTTATTTTCTGAGTGGCTTATACCTTTTGGCTGAGTAAAACTGAGAATGATGTTTTCTTAACATTTTCAGGAATATTCTCAGTTGAGTCGAGGAATGTCATGTATGTGGTTTAGCGACCTATTTGAATATTGACCTTTTGGCTCTGGGACATGGCTGATCTAGGTCAGGTCATCAGTATAAGAAAGACTTCTGCTCCATTTAAGTATACTTAGTTGAAACTTTCTTATCCTACTTATCAGATAAGATAGGAAGTAAACACCTCAATTGCTTTTAGCAGAGTTGCTGGGCTCTTTAGACTGGAACAATGTAAACATGACCATGTGTTGATATAACATTTGTTTCCACTCTTGGCCCAGATGGACGAGGCCAAAAATAGAGTACTTGTCTGTGTGTTATTGTGCACTAGACTATGTCAAATCATCTAAATTTAACTATGGATGTATGTTTGTCAAGTAAAAGCAGATGGTGACCTCTTGTGAACTAGCATTTGACTAAATCAATAGATGGTCAGCCCTCAAGTTGAACAGGATGTTTACATAACTGAGCCTGTACCCAATGCTCACCCTTCATTTCAAGCTTTCATGAAATCACTGGAATTTACAGGCAATTTTACAGAGGCTTGGGGTATGTTTAAAAGATATGCATTCAAACTATTTATTCGAAATCAACCAAAATATACCTGCCAATTGGCTGCCATGATTATTGTGTTTTGCTGAAAGTGCCTAATACATGTGACCAATTTTGTGGTCTGTAAGGATTGTTCTCACAAGAAATATGAAAAAACCCAGGTTACTAATAGCATATATAGCTAAATAGCAGATATATTCCTCCCTCAATGCCTAGTATCAGACAAACAGATAACATGGTTTATCAGTGTGATGATGTCACATGGGCCAGACATAGCCAGGTGGGTTAGTGAGAAAAACAATTCATATTAATTGTTGATATTGTTATTGTTTACATCTGGTCTTATCAAAGGAGTGCACAAGGCAAGAGGAGACTTCAATATTTTGCTTTATGTTATCAGATATTTGAGATACAGGCTCCACATTTTTACCATGCCCACATCGGCCACATCCCACGAAGGCATCAGTAGGATTATTTCCATTATGACAGTGACTCGTTTTTAAGTTCACAGGCTTCAAATTATAACCAAAAACATTCTGCTATATGTTTTCACCTATTTTAGTTAGACACTGAAAATTGTTATCGCACATTTGACGGCCACGGGCCGTGGCGCAGTTGGTTAGGGCGCCAGCTTATTAGCACCAGTTCCTCTGTGGTGATCCAAAGGTCGTGGGTTCGAACCCCGGCCGTGCCGAGATTGAACTCATGACACAATTTCCCACATGAGCTGAGGCCCGTGCCTAAAGGGTTAACCCGTTGTCCTTGTAAATCTGTGACCGGGTGGGTTGTCATGTCAAGGACCTGCGACATGACAATTCAGTGAGGCAGCACTATATCTGCTACAAGTAGGTCTCATCACGAAATAACTGAAATAATGTTGAAAGTGATGTAAAACCCCAAACAAACAAACAAACAAAAAATCGCACATTTGCCTCATGAAGGCCCACATTTGATATTCTTAAACATGAATTTTGTTTCTAAGGTCACAGACGTCAAAATGTGAAAAACTACTTTTGTTCCAAACTACTTAATAAACTAAATTATGTGATTAATTGCTGCTGGTTTTGGAAGATGGACTGTTTATTTTGTAAGACTGGCCTACTGACCTTCTTTTGAATCATGAGTGCTAAAAATATCCAATGATTAAGAAAGACCACACCATAAATTGCTGCCACTTAAGGAAGGATTGCTGTTATCATTGTAAATGCATTAATTAACCATGCTCAAATATGTAATCTTGTTTTTCTTGGTAATAGGAATATTCATGACTTTGGAGGCTGATGTACGTAAAGGATTAACCATTTCAGTTTAATAGGGTATCAGTCAACAGATCTTTGTCAAAACTTTGGGCTGTTATGCTTGTTTGGTTCCTGTTAACACATCTCCATCTGCCCATTCAGGAAAGGTGAAACAAGTTTGCTATTATTGTGCCTTTGGTCTAGTTTTTAAATGATATATTGATACACCAGATGGCATTTTGCCTGCTTTAATGGGTGCACTGAGTGCAGCGGTTCAACAAATAAAAACTCAGACATCACCGTGTAACACCTCCTTTGGGAGTAATTTCCATAATTTTATTATTTTGTTTCATTAGAACAAACTAACAGAGCAAAATGAACTCTACCCATAAAGTATCAGGGCTCCATCAGATGTGCACTGTCATGGTTTTGCGATGAATATTTCAAGTTTATCAGACATAAGAACCACTTGGTTATGTGATTCTAGTAAAGAAAACCTCTTCTTTATAACCTTCTTCTTGATGTGTTCTCTGTAAAAGCCCACAATGAGAAACCGAGAACCAGAGGGTTGATTCTCATACAAGGCAAGAGCAGTTGTAATATATAGATGGAAAGTAAATAGATACACACACCAAGCTGAAACAATACTGGCCATCACCAAGGTCAAGGCCACACTATTATCCAATACAGCTGCTTTCTTCTGTCGGCACGCAATCAATACAGGTCAATGCCAATGGTAGAGAGGTAGAATGAAATATAAGGAGTTGATGATTTTACTAACGAAACCTGAAAACCATTGCAGGGGGCTCTCTGTCATATGTCACTCTACATGGGAATTTAGTTGTTTAATTATTCAAATTTGCTTCAGACCATACATCACAGCTAGTTGACAATTCATGTGGTTTTATGTGGAGCAAAGCATAACAGAGGTACAGCAGGTTTTTTTTTTCAAAAACATACATTGATGATTTGTAAAAGGATTTTAGACCTTGTAAAAAATATTGAATACAGCTTTGCACGTATCATATTTGTCCTTTCTGAGTTGTGTTTGGACTAAACCATTGAATAGCAATATCCATTTACATGTCTAATACAATTTTTTAACCACAAAGTTTGTTTGAGGGAACACCCAGATTTACCACAACTTGTCTTCTTCATTTTCAACATTTCGAGACATTTCGGCATGAGTTAAAGGGTAAAATCCCGAATGACAGCCCGATTAAATGATAATCAACATTTTTTCTTGCATCATTCTCCTTAATCTTTAACTGTGTCTATGAGTTAGAACAGACAGCAGAGGGTAATTGCCCCCAATGGAATGCAGCACAAAGTACAAATGCTAGGTCATTAGGTCAGATGCCAGTTACAGTACAATGTTTTAGTGTGAAGGAATCTGGTTGTAGCCATGTCTGTTATTATTGTTGACACCACAGATTATTATGGTAATGTGTCAGCACCTCTCAGGTTCATAATGCTTCTTAGACATTTCTGTTCTCACCACAGTATAAATTTCCAAATAAGATTAAATACACCTACCCTGTATTCTGTGCAGTCCCTAACTTTTCAGTATTACTAGCAATGATGTAAATTTATAAATAACAAAGATATTCCACCCAAAAAATATGATAACACATTGCCATTTCAAAATTGGTGCATATTTTATTATAGAACCTTTCTAAATACTTTGTCACAAGGTATCTAGTTTTCATAGCTGAGGAATCACAAAGTCATGGAAACAGGAACTGAGTGAGTTTTGACAAGCTAGTCATGTGTGTACTGCATGTGATACATACACAAATCACTGCATGTGATACATACAAAAATCAATCATTGGGAATGCTACTGTTAGAAGAAAATAGATACAAAAGACATGTCCCATTACCCCCCTGGCCACAACCTACCAATCTGAAGAGCATTATCTGCACTACCATATTAATTTGGTTTAAATGTTGTATCCATTAAACATATTGCATTATTTCTGATATCAAATTGTTTTTTTGTCTGTTTTAGGTCCAGCCACAGTAAGAATGGTATCGAATAATGGGCCGCCATTACCTATGCCAATGCAGGTTCCTCCAGGTCATATGGTTCAACAGATAGTTGACGAAAACGGTATCCTTACTCATGTGATCCTCTCTCCCCAGCCGCCTGGTATGCCAGCGCCACCTATGACGGTAGGATATTATGTATGTATTCAAACTTTTCTCCCTTTTTGGCACGTTGCCAAATGTAGGCGTCGCGTCACGTGGCATGCTGGTGTGATGTCATTGGTAACCATCCAGACACTGCATCTTGATGTCACCATGTCATGTGACCTGCACCGTGCGTTCTGATTGGTCACCCCTGCTTGCTGCCTGCCTCCCAGTCTTGTAACAGTAACATATTGTATAATTATATCTATACGTGTACATTTAGATGTTGCATTATGCTGTAGATTTTTTTATGTGTATGGTTATTGTATTAATAATAAAGATTAATATCAAACAGTTATTATATAAATATTTTATTGTAGTTTAGCAATTGGAGCTAAACATGCATAAACATGACCTATTAAGATCATGTATGTCCATGGCATGGCCGTATCTGCCCAGCAATAGTTATTGGTCATATTTTATTCAGAATCTCCCATGTGTGGCACACAATATGGTCGTGCGATGCATTTGCGTGACTTCATTTGGTCACGTTCATGTGTGACCTTATTTGGTCATGTTCATGTGTGCCCAAACAAGGGTTTGGCTTCAGCTGTTTAGTACAAATGAATAAATAATTTGTTTCCGGTTTACTTTTATACTCCAAAACTGGAAAAAGCCTGCCGATCTTGCAAGAAGTTAAACATATTATATTTGACAAATTTAAAGTTAAATGTCTAGCTCACATTTATATTTTAAAAGTAAACCAGAAACAATTTACATTTTGTAGCTGTATATATATGAATGAAATAATTAAAAAGTTATCCTGATTTTCACAAATATATGCAAAATATAAGATGTGGGTAACATCTCAGGTTCTGTATTCCTGTACACATTTAACTGGAGAATTTCAAATGGTTGGTGTTCTCTTTATCTGTTCTGTACCTAAAAAACCACATCTCGATGCTGTCTTTCATAGAATTCATATATCAAATTTGTACCTCTGTGTTGAGCTTTACGTTTTGTTTTTGTTATGGATTTAACTTTAGGTGAAAAAAACAACTTTCCTGTTCTTATCTCAGAATGATACCAAAAACAAAATGAATTGGAGCAACTTTGAAATCAGCTTGTTTTTAAACTTGTGGACTATTTCTGTGAAAATCAAAATATGATTTTCAGTCTGGCATGAAATCTAAGTACTGTAAATGTTTTTCACAGACCTTGGACTCGAGTACAATTTCAAAATAACAAATGTTTTTGAGATTGACACAAGTATCATGTGCCTTGACATTTAATTGTTTTACCCCTGTCACACCAGAACTGTGTCCAAATCAATTGTGCATTAAGTATTTGACAAAACACAATTTTATGGGAACTATGCATTTAATTGGTAGTTAAATTAGTAATTCAAACTTCTCACTACCTCTGCTGTCATTGCCCTGTATTTTATGTTATTTGAAGTTTGGAATTCCCCAAATCACAAATACTCATCTTGCTCACCAAGGTGTCGTCCAATACGAACTGAACTGTAATTTCTGACCCAGAAACTGACCAATCAGAAAAATTGTTAATACAAAACAATACTGTATGCATCTATGCATCTTCCCCTGCCTCATGGACCTGTCTATACCGGAGACAGGGGAGTAAAGCACAGTCAGATACTTTGAAACTTCACATTTAAAATAGGTCCAATTTATCATACAAATTATATCCAGTTCACTTAGGATGATCTTGCTGATAAATATTGAAAATGTAATTAAATTTGTCAAAGAAACACGGTTTATGTCTAATCAGTTGTTTAACATCACTCAAAGTTCAAAGTTTATTTAAAAGAATGACAAGCCATGAATTGTAATCAGTATATACACCTGTAGTGCATGTATAGTTTTTTGTTGTTGTAAAATTATAGCTAAACCCAAACATATTGACAGTTATATTGTCAGTCTAAAAGTGTAAACAACATGAACCAAATGTTTCATTAAGCAAAATAATCTTATTAGATTAATAGGAAATGCAGTTGTCAGGAAAAGGATAGAAATGAAATGAGTTATGGCACCAGTAGTTGATCAGGACCAGAAATTGGACATCATATGCTTTTGGGAATAAATCATGAACAATTTAAATACTACAAAAGGCTGTGTTCTTAATACAGTGTTCCTCATTCTTGTCACATTTACAGGAAGTAGTGGAATTGTAGGGTGCTCATTTCGCCCCTTACTGGTCCCTCCAACTTCTGGTACCATTTCTTCACTGACTAGTTACTTGTATGGCAAATACTAAGTTAGATAATGTTTGATAATTCATAACTTCTTTTTCCTGGTATGCTCGTAGACTTTACAGAAAATAAGAATAATGAATTTAAAGAAAAAAAGATTGTAATATATATATATTCCCGGAATTAATTTTAGGAAAACTCGAAAAATTAACCTTTAAAAAAGAAGGTAGAGATTGTCATCTTTTTTCTGTTGATAACTCATTAGTGATAAGCTTAGTGAAAAAGAGACTATTTTCACTGCAAATGTTCACTTCACACATTTATGTTTCACCCTCCACCTATTGTTGCTATGATTAGATTAGAAATCATTCCATTATATCTGTGAAATCGAGGTATACTCAACAACATATTCTTAAAGGTCAGAATGATTGAGTATAATGATAAGAATGAATGACACTAGTCTTCTGTCCAGACATTCTGATTGATTTATTTTTTAATCATAGCAGATATGGCGTGGACAGTGCGTGATTGTGTAGAATTTTGAATATTTTCTTTGATTTATTTCTATGATATAAATGTTGTATGAAATGATATGTTGAATGCAAAGCAAAATAGTTCTGCGAAGAATAATTTGAGCTGTAGAAATTATTATTGTTCTTATAGACTTTTAGAGCCATACTTTTGTATAAAATATTTGTCTTAAGAAGGCAACCTTGTTCTCAATATGTTGGCCATTTTATAATGTGTAATATCATCCATGTAATGAAAAAGTAAGATTCTAATCTTGAAAAAAAGTAATATAAAGATGTGAAGCAATTGTTGTCTGATGGAATGTATTATGATTTATTTCAGGGTGGGCCAAACAATACACCACAGCAGATATACAGTCCGTACGGGCCCCAGTATCCTGCCTACCCCCACACGGCGCAGTACCCGGGTCCTCACCACCACCCCCACCATGGGGCGCCACCACACATGCACCCCGTGCCCTCACACATCCATGGTACGCCACCTCCCCCTCATCAGTCATGTAACAGTCACCCACACATACACCCACAAGGTGAGTAACAGCGACACCTGCTGACCAAATTCCTTATAAAAAAACATGAGTATTCAAATTACATTACATCATAATAACATTTTCCTGTTGTTTAGCTTCATTTTCTGTTTAGGTTAAAAAGGTATGGGGTGTGTTATCTTTACATGCTTACAAATGATCTAATTTTGAATTTTTTTCTGATATTTCTGGTCACAGATAAAATGATTTTTCAAATTTCGTCTCAAATTTCACAAAAAGGTTTGCTTATAAAAAGAAAGTAATAACTGAAATTAATAACAACCACAGAAAGTATAGAAAGAACTAACTTTGTGACCCATTGAATCACTGTTAACCAAGGTTTTCTTTCTCAGGGCCACCGCCAACACAACCAAATCACAATGGTAAATATTTTTATGAGATTAAAATAATGATATACTAACTCACAAGCTTGCACCAAAATATTCTCTTTGTCAGCCTCGTCAATGCAATATTGGTTATTTGCAGCGATTTATACAACACAGAGTGATTACTGAATATAATAGCACCACCCACCCTCCACCCAATACTTCTGCACATAATATATATTGTAATACTAGACCCCCACAGTACTTTGCAAACATCTGAGCAATATCTACATTAGGCAACATCTTATTGATATATTATTAGTATTTGTGTTATGCACCATTGATATATCAGAGGAAATATGATAGCTGTAGGGGAGGGAGGGGGTAGATGGCAGGGAGAGGGAGAGGGGTAGATGGCAGGAAGAGGGAGAGGGGTAGATGGCAGGGAGAGGGAGAGGGGTAGATGGCAGGAAGAGGGAGAGGGGTAGATGGCAGGGAGAGGGGTAGATGGCAGGGAGAGGGAGAGGGGTAGATGGCAAGGAGAGGGAGAGGGGTAGCTGGCAGGGAGAGGGAGAGGGGTAGATGGCAGGGAGATGGAGAGGGGTAGATGGCAGGGAGATGGAGAGGGGTAGATGGCAGGGAGAGGAAGAGGGAGAGGGGTAGATGGCAGGGAGAGGAAGAGGGAGAGGGGTAGATGGCAGGGAGAGGGAGAGGGGTAGATGGCAGGGAGAGGGAGAGGGGTAGATGGCAAGGAGAGGGAGAGGGGTAGCTGGCAGGGAGAGGGAGAGGGGTAGATGGCAGGGAGATGGAGAGGGGTAGATGGCAGGGAGATGGAGAGGGGTAGATGGCAGGGAGAGGAAGAGGGAGAGGGGTAGATGGCAGGAAGAGGAAGAGGGAGAGGGGTAGATGGCAGGGAGAGGAAGAGGGAGAGGGGTAGATGGCAGGGAGAGGGAGAGGGGTAGATGGCAGGAAGAGGGAGAGGGGTAGATGGCAGGGAGAGGGGTAGATGGCAGGGAGAGGGAGAGGGGTAGATGGCAAGGAGAGGGAGAGGGGTAGCTGGCAGGGAGAGGGAGAGGGTTAGATGGCAGGGAGAGGGAGAGGGGTAGATGGCAGGGAGAGGGAGAGGGTTAGATGGCAGGGAGATGGAGAGGGGTAGATGGCAGGGAGAGGAAGAGGGAGAGGGGTAGATGGCAGGGAAAGGGAGAGGAAGAGGCAGAGGGGTAGATGGCAGGGGGAGGGAGAGGGGTAGATGGCAGGGAGAGGGATAGGGGTAGATGGCAGGGAGAGGGAGAGGGGTAGATGGCAAGAACAGGGAGAGGGGTAGAGGGCAGGGAGAAGAAGAGGGGTAGATGGCAGGAAGAGGGAGAGGGGTAGATGGCAAGAACAGGGAGAGGGTAGATGGCAGGAAGAGGAAGAGGGGTAGATGGCAAGAAGAGGGAGACAAAGAGGGAGATGAAAAGGAAGAGGTAGAGGGAGAGGGAGGATGGGGAATGAGAGAGCATTTCTTCAATGTCAATGTAACAGCTTAAGGTTTCTATATACAGTTTTATAAACAAACAAACAAAATCCAGATAGTTTGAGGCAAGTCAAAATAAATTTAACATTTTTGGGGTAATAAGATTGTAAAGGCTGAAATAGAAACAAGTCAGTGCTGTTTTATTTTGGCCATGTCCTTGTCCAATTATGATGAGTACCAATAGAATAGTTCTTATATGAATGGTTATGGATTCAAGGTAAAAATGATAATTGAACGCACGTCATTAAGAATATTTGCATGGTTAGCTCATTGAAAAGAAATATTCATGAGATTTTCCATAAATATCATGAGATACAACTTAATAATTTGTGTTTATGCACTTAGTATATTAATGTATGATGTGGTTAGAAAGCAGTACTTTCTCCACTTTGATATTTCAAGTGTGCTTTTAGGTTTAATAGTACTCGGAAGAAGATGCATTATCACTGAAGCAACTTCATCCTGCAGCTATGTAGCATGGCAGATCCATCCCCCAACCCCACCCCCCACCAAAAAGTATAAAATAAAGAAAAAATAATAATACAATAATATAAGAATGGGCGCCTCTCCCCACTTTGTAGGATGCAGACATATTTACATAATTTTAAGACAATCACCCTAACAAAGACAGTCTCCAGAAATATTTAGCCAAAATACCCATATTATATACCCATAAAATACTATAAGAGAAGTGGTTGTCAAAGCAACATCTGAATTATCTATTTGTGGACTAAATTGAAGAGATTAAATTAAGTATCTTTTTCTTCAATTGTACACTGATATTGGTTCCTCAAAATTTCATTTACATTTTAAAGTTTCACAATATTTACTGGAGTGAATCCTTTAGTATGGAAATATATATTTATCTTAAAGCTGAATTAAAAGCAGCACAGAACACTATCAACCAATAATTTTGTTAGATTTACTTAAATTTAAAATCTGTTGCTATGGTAACAATATTTCTTGGGTTTCTATTTTCCATATTATCAAACCTTCAGTCATTAAAGGGTTAAACTAGAAAAAACAAGTCGTTATAAATTATTTGAAATGATCGACACTTTTAAAAGAAATTGTGAACATTATCATTGTTTAATTAATTTTGAGTGAAATTCCTGATTTCTATTACAAAATGTTTTCCAAATGAAGATTTCGTGAGGCATTTTCTCTCAACGATTTGATCTCACATTTTACATCAATGTCCATGTTTTCAATATCACCAGCAACACATATATCCTCCATTCATTTCTAAGTGAAGATTAATAGGAGACCATGAAATTTATTGATGGATTTCATAAGGAAAAAAATATGAAGGGGTTAAAGTATTGTTGTGTAAAGTTTGTGATTTTGAGATGTTTGTATTTCAGGACCCCCACCGCCCCATCACAACCACACACACATGGACGACAGAACACAGAGACAAAAACAGAGGCTGCGGGACAAGCTACAACAACGTAACAAAGAGAGCACATACTACAGCAACCATGCACCGTCATCTCCTCGCAGGGCAAAGACAAAAAGTCAGTATTCACAACAAAACCCCCATGATAGCTTCAACAGAGTAACACCCCATTCCCCCAGACTTAGTCTTAGTCTCTGTAGGGTGAAGTCTTGCTTGGCAGTGCTATCTTGGCAACTCATAGAAATATAAGTGCATATTAACTTCTGAATTCTTAGAAAGAAACTAAATCTTATAAACAATTCAACTGTTGTAATAAAAACATAATATGATTTTAGAATTAAATATTATTTTGATGGGTCGGTCAGAAAATGTTGAAATATTTTTAATGTATTTTCTTGCAAGACATTTTATAACTGATTTCTTTATGAGATTATATTTAGATAAATAGTCCACTTCTCAATTCCTCTGAAAAAAAATTGTTATCAGTAAAGGCTCAAATTAATATTGATGTTTCAGTGAATGGCTCAATAGATTTAAGGAGACAAGACCCAGGTCATAGCAGTTCATCAAGTGCTGATGGGCAAGAACTAGAGGAAGAGAGACGAACGATACGCAAACTTCTCTCCAAAATGACCATGCCTAAAGTATCGGAAGTGGAGTCTCGTAGTGCCTTGATTCAGCTAACACCACCAGAATGTAATCAACAAGAGTTTGAAATAGATGCTTCAGAATTTAAATATGAACTGCTCCTCTCAGACAAGGGACGGGACGGAAAATATAAACTTGTATATAAGTAAGTGAACCTTTTAATGTATTAAGATAGTGAGTAATTGAGGTTATGGAAGGTAACATCAACCTACCTGTCCTAGGTGCACAGATTACAGAGAACAAAATCTAGGTCATACCGTATATACTCGTGTATAAGACGAGGTTTTTTTCCAAAAACTCTTAGTTAATGTTTAGGGGGTCGTCTTATACACGAGAGCAGTCTTATACTCGGGTATTTACGGTAAAACGTAAATACGGTAAAACGTAAATACGATGTTCATATTTTCGAAATAACGAATATCAGACGTAGCATCGATTTTAATTGCGTTTTAAATGATAAATAAAGGTATTTACCCAATATTATTGGTCTATTATTTCAAAATGCTTTGTTTTGACTTTGTTCTCACTGATTCCAATTATCAGCGTTCACAGTTTTGATCAAGGACGTCACGTACATCGATGTGCGGAACACGGTAAAGTTGATGTGCGGCAACACGAAGAGATGCCAGGGATCCATCGTTGCGCAATATATTAAATTTTTCAATGCGAGTTGATACACTCCATTTGTTTTTGCGCCAAAAATAAGAGCTTGTCCCCGTCACTCCCGCTCTTTAAAATGACGACCTCGTATTGCGTAATGCATTTAAATGAATGAATGGTTTTGTTCTGTTCTCGACCTGCAAGGCATATTTTGTGCTAATGTTGGGTATATACTTTTATTTATTATTTAAAACGCAATTAAAATCGATCCACGTGTGAAGGCATTTGTCAAGAAGGGAAGACACGACTCAACGCAACACGTGGTCGCAATTTTGAAAGGCGGAAGTGACGGGAAGAGGCTCTTGTTTTTAGCACGAAAACGATTGTTAACTCACATTGAAATATTAATATATTGCGCAATAATGGATGGTATTATTCTGTTCTCGACCTGCAAAGCGTAATTTGTGATAATATTATGTATATACCTTTATTTATCATTTAAAACGCAATTAAAATCGATCCACGTGTGAAAGCATTTCTGTCAAAAAGGGGAAGACACGACTCAAAGCAGTGGAGACAATGACGAAACGCAAAACTGTGAATGCTGATAACTGGAATCAGTGAGAACAAAGTCAAAACAAAGTGTTTCGAAATAATATTGGGTAAATACCTTTATTTATCATTTAAAACTTAATTAAAATCGATCCGTTACGTCACTCCCGCTTACGACCTCGTATTGCGTAATTATTTTTCGCAAGAATTTCTCCACGATGTAGAACGTAATACGATGTACGTGACGTCCTTAATCTTAGCGTCAAAACCAACACGTGGGAGAATATTTCTTTGTGTATTATAAAGCCAATGATATTCATTATATCGCTTTTAATTATTATTGTTTATATCGATCTTAGCATCAAAACAAAGCGTGTTAAAACACAAAGAAATATTCAACCACGTGTAGACAGTAGTCCGCCTTTCCGATATTTGCTTTCACGCTAGTATTGCGTAATGCATGTTAAATTGATGGATGGTTTTGTTCTGTTCTCGACCTGCAAAGCGTATTTTGTGTTTATATTGGGTATATGCTTTTATTTATCATTTAAAACGCAATTCTCCTGCAAATCTGCAAAGTCAATGATCACATGACTTGTGAGTCACGTGGTCAATCGATCCGCTACTTCACGGACATCGTATTTACGTTTTACTTTTACTTCTATGTCTATTAAAATTATTTATCATTTAAAGGTATTTTACCCAATATTATTTCGAAACGCTTTGTTTTGACTTTGTTCTCACTGATTCCAATTATCAGCGTTCACAGTTTTGCATTTCATTATTGTTTCCACTGCTTTGAGTCGTGTCTTCCCGCTTGGACAGAAATGCTTTCACACGTGGCTCGATTTTAATTGCGTTTTAAATGGATTGATGGTTTTGTTCTGTTCTCGAACAATTTGTGATAATATTGGGTAAATACCTTTATTTATCATTTAAAACGCAATTAAAATCGACCCGCTACGTCTGATATCCGTTATTTCGAAAATATGAACATCGTATTTACGTTTTACCGTATTTACTCGTGTATAAGACTGCTAAGATCTTATATCGTAAGCATATTTAAGTTTCACTTTTAAAATGACCGCCAAGCTTCAGCTGAAGCTTGAATGGTAGCAGAGCCGATATGTCAAGAAAAACCAACTCGTCTTATATGCGGAAATTGGTTTTTTTTAAGCAAAATAACCTCAATTTTGGGGGTTCGTCTTATACACGAGTCGTCTTATACACGAGTAAATACGGTAGGTCAGATACTTACCTTGTAACATAACAACTGCATTGCAATGTAGAGAGTATTAAGGAATCTGGCTTTAGCCATTTCTACTATTATTGTTGAAACTTCAGATTTTGATAGTTAAAAAATGCATAAGTAAATCAGTTAAACTCAAAATGGATATTTATCTTGTGTAAGCTTAATATCTATCTGGAGGAAGGCAGAGAGACAAGTGATATTTTGCTATTGCCATAAAAGCACATTTGAAAGCCACAATAGGAAGAAAGATTGCCAATGAAGATTGGAGACATTTGCAGTATTATCACAGGTCATGGGGACTTGCCAACTACCTGTTGCCAAGCGATCAGTCCTCAATACCTGGCACCTCATCCTCAACTTCCTGTGCTCCTCTGTCGTTCGTCTGATTACATCCTGCCCATTTCCATTGTTAGGTTTAAGCATCACCTCTTAACTGCCATGGCCACAAACAATACCACTAGATTGACTGTCTGGATTATCTCTACTTGTCAGATTTGTGAGATGGAGAGCAAAAAAGATAATTATGTAGAAATATCATTTTTGCTTCATATTTTCCAATTCATTTGTACTCATATTTTGAAATGTGCTGGGTTGTTTGAGCTGCATGTGATGCTGGTGCCCTAATTATATTGTTCCTCATGTGAGAATAGGATGACAACAAATAGGATGAGAGCTCTCTCTTAGATTGGGATGATATCTAGCGCCGGTTCTTTGATGTACTAAATAGCATAAAAGAATTTGATGACATCTCTTGGGTATCAAAGGCCAATGATGAATCTAGCTTCTATATAATCATGTTAAATGCTATTTTATTTTTGGGTGAATTAAAAGTTTCATTTGAAAGAACCATTCAAATTCAATAGGTTTTATAATTTAAATGAATGAGGTACAAGAAGGTGAAATATTTGGCATGTTTTTGTTTTTGTTTTGTTTTTTTGTTTTTGTTTTTGTTGTTTTGTTTTTGTTGTTTTGTTTTTTTTTGTTTTTTTTTCTTTTACAAATTCTGAGAAAATTTGGTTAATGATAAACATAAAGATAGATGTTGAAATACAAAAGTGTTTATATAAAAAGTAGCATTGACATGAAAGTTTGCCATGGAAGTATAATGTGTCAGTCCCATTCTGTTCTGGTTTGAAGCAGTCTTATCATGACAGACTTGTGCCATCCGATGTCTTCTTGCCCACACAACATTCAGAATCTATCATGAAAGTGTGGCATGGCATGTTTCAGTCCTATTATGAAAGTGCTATCTTATTGCAGTATCCAATATAAATAAAGGTATTTTATATATCACATTTTGTTACAGAGCAAATGAAATATAAAACAGTTTACTACTTGTTATTAGTATCTCATTGTTCACTTGAAGGACATAAAATGAAACTAACACCATCACAGAAAATGCATTAATCTCAGTTCAAAATAGCACAAAATGTGGATTTGGCTGAGCCACTTAGATCAGAGTCATATATATATGTCCTCACATATGAACAGTGCTTAACCAACCACTTGATATGTCCTCTCAGGCAAGCTACTAGACATGATTGATACTAACCGAACCACAGAACATCTATGACACCTGCAGTGCTAACTGTTATACACGAAATATCTGACACAATGGACCCTTGTCAGGCATGATAAATTTAGCCATACCAGAGCCATATGATGTGTCCCCATTAGACACAATATGTTAGACCAGCCACAATATATAATAGACCAGCCACATGATATGTCCTCATTAGACACAATATATACTAGACCAGCCACATGATATGCCCCCATTAGACACAATATGTTAGACCAGCCACATGATATGCCCCCATTATACACAATATATACTAGACCAGCCACATGATATGCCCCCATTAGACACAATATGTTAGACCAGCCACATTATATGCCCCCATTATACACAATATATACTAGCCCAGCCACATGATATGTCCCTATTAGACACAATATATACTAGACCAGCCACATGATATGTCCCCATTAGACACAATATATACTAGACCAGCCACATGATATGTCCCCATTAGACACAATATATACTAGACCAGCCACATGATATGCCCCCATTAGACACAATATGTTAGACCAGCCACATGATATGCCCCCATTAGACACAATATATACTAGACCAGCCACATGATATGCCCCCATTATACACAATATATACTAGTCCAGCCACATGACATGCCCCCATTAGACACAATATATACTAGACCATATGTCCCTATTAGACACAATCCTGCTCATCCAGTTACACCTGTTTAGTTATACCAGTTTATTTCATATATGTCACATGAGACATGATGAATGACATTTATGCCACATGCACAGCTTTGTTTACACTGCCTCTACTTTCATAAATGTCTACAGAAGTTGAAACATTATAGAAGCAGATATTTAGCACAAGATGCTGTTGAAATGGAGTGGAAACAAATATTAAGATAAACATTTGCGAATGTCAAACTCATTCAGGGGAGCGTACATTTTCTAGTAGGACATTTTGTGAGGCTTTGATGTGACCTTGTAGATGTGTAGCCCATATATGGCAGGATGTGCCTCCGCAGTCTGGGCATGATGGGTAATATGTCCCCGCCTCAACCTGCACTCTCGGAAATCATTCACCTCCAATTAGCACCCAGATGGACAAACAATAATTTATATTTTGGTTTTACAATACAATTTGCAGTTTGTTATATCATCCTTTGGTTAACATGTGACTGTAGAGATTTTGTACTGGTGTTAATAAGACATGAATGTTGATTATACCAAGTGACTATCATGGGGGCTATATTCTGCTATTACATGAAAATATCCTAGACATAAATCTTTCTCGGGTCAAATGCTTTGAATTGCTTTGAATGAATTTGTTCCCATACATTTACATTAGATGTGAGGGAGTTATGAGAAGTCTTAATTGCTTTCTCTTCAAATCAGACTTGGATGTGGCAGAGTTTATCTTTTAATGTTAGACAGAGGATTAAACATTCATAGGCAACATTTATCAGTAAGTGTGAGACGATGATAATCTGGCCCTCACTTCCAAATGAAAAGTGCAGGTGGACCACTTTACCTCATCTCCCTGACTCATCTGCGGGCAGATTTGTAGCAGGTCTGCCCCTAAAACAGCGAATAAAAAAGCCTCCCGGGTGATCAGGACACTATAATAGTCGCAATGAAAAAGATAACAAGCAGACGTATGGGCCATTTGGTCAGACTGGGGACATTCTTGCTCCTTGCCAGGTCCGAAAACAAACAAAAAATGTCCTGGCAATTTCAGAAATTTTATGAGATTGGCAGTAGATGGCACATACGATATGAAGGAAACATGCAAAATGTAGCGTTTATGAAATAAATGATGGAAAATGAAGAGCCAATCTGGCACCATTTGATACTTGTGATGGGAAATTGATAATAGATTTAGGGAGAGCACCAGCCATGTTTCAAAGGGAGCATGCATTATGTGAGGCAAACCACATGTGTATTGTCAATATTGATTTCTGAAACAGTCTGAAAATAGTAGTGAAAAAAAGTCAACTGGGAAAAGGAAGCTTGTTTGTTATTCTCTTTGAACAAATATCCTGGCATCTGAGGAGGTAATTAGGAGCTTTAAGCAGTTTATTCATGCTGTTACCTTTTAAGATCTCTGGCTGCTATAAATTGCATGTATTGTTTTGCCTGTTTCAGTGGTGATGCCACAGAGATCACTCTCAAGGACCTGAGACCTGCAACAGAGTACCATTTAAAGTGAGTATCGTCATCACCTCTTTTCTACTTATGATTATGATAAAAACAATTACATTACAAAATAATGAAAAACTCTTATGCACAGCTTTATCATAAGTTATGAGTTTCTATTCTGAGATAAAGTGACATACATTTTTTGGCTAGAAGAGTGGCGTTGTGACACGTTGGCTTCTGTTCATATTGCAGAGTGAGTTCATTACTGGATGATTTACGAGGAGATTTGACGGAACCAGTGAGCTTCCGGACGCAAAGTTGTGAACCGGATCCCCCATCAGCTCCGAAACTCTCAAGTCGGAACAAAACTTCCTTACTGCTTAAGTGGAACGTGAGTCCTGATTTTAAATACAATTTTTGTCTTGTCTGCGGAAGATGTCAGCAAGAAACTTGGTGAAAATGTGTACTAGAAATGACAGCTCTATTACAATCAGTTATGCTTGAATATGCAGCCATGCATCAATGATCACTTTAAAGAAATTATTGACAAGGACATAACTTGCCAACTACCTGTTGCCAAGGTGACTGTGTTGGATGGAACTTTTTTGTCAGGTGATACATTCAGAAAATGCATCTTGATGGGTAGCACTAGTATCAGTGAGTGATCTGTCATGTCTCCGTGATCTGTCATGCCTCAGTGATCTGTCGTACCTCAATGATCTGTCATGCCTCATTGATCTGTCATACCTTAATGATCTGTCATGCCTCAGTAAACAAATTACACATGAATAAGGCAATGGACAAGACTTTGTTTATCTGGGTTTTTTCAGTGTACAGTCTTCCCGATAGTCACCAGACCTTCAACGGCAAAGTTGACCTTTTTGCTGGACCAAAAGCATTTTTACCGGACCGAAAACAAAAGAAAGACGATATCAGCGTGAAAAGTAAATACGCTCATATTGTCCGGTACAAGCTTCTCAAACGGCGATATAATTAAAATCTTTGTTTTATTTTACACATAGAAATATTCTGACATGTGTCGGCAATAGTCCGCCTTCATTTAATAAGTTTAAAGTATGCAGAGAAAAATTGAGTTTAACAATGCTTAAATGCGCATATAAGACACAAGGTCGCCAGTACGAAAACCGGAAGTGACGGGGACAGGCTCTTATTTTCGGCACGAATATGATCAGACGCACTTCATTCGCATTGAAAATATTAATGTATTGCGTAAGATGGATCCCTGACACTTCATATTTATGTTTTACTTTTAAAATGACTGCCGAACTTGTCGAAGGATAAATTTTGAGAAAAGTTAGAATTTTCACAAAAATACATGTCGGACATGAGGTCAGACTACGGCGGAAAATATGCCGGACCGTGGCAAAAAATATCAGTCTAGACCGGCGGTCCGGCGGTTATTGGGAAGACTGAGTGTAGAAATTAGGTATTATTTCTGGTATTATTTCCAAGGTTCAAAATTGCTGGATAATAAAGCTCAGAATGGTATGACAACAACTACAGCATGTGACAAAAAGAAAGGATTTCTCATGCCAATAGGCTTTTCACGAAGAATGAAATAGATTCTAAATCAGAATGTAGTCAGTAAAATATATTCTGTATGAAATAATGCTAGAATTACAACAAAGTTTAAGCGATAGTTTTTTGATTGTGTACAGAGGGTAAACATTCATCTGATTAAATGCTCAGACTTCATTACTTGGGGCAATACGCAGCAATTTGTGATTATTTGTATGTGAAACAGATACACATAATTGTCAGTTTCAACAAATCAGCTGTCAAAAAAGCCTGTATTTTAATACGAGTTAATGTTTTTGTTTGAAATTTGGCCTGTTTGGAAAAATAGTACAATTTAATGATCAAAACAAGCTGCTCAAATGAAAACAATATACTCCAGCTGCAGACTTCAAATTTCTGAATGACAGTAAAAAAAGGTGGTAGCTCCTATATGTTTTGAAGCAGTATTTTGCTTTAACTAACTTGAACTTGTGTATAAATGAAAATGGCAGTAAGATCAACTAAAGTTGTATCCGTTATATTGGATATATAAATATAAAGAATACATGTGCACTTGACAGTCGACAACACAAAGTACAAATGTCAGGTCATTAGGCGAGATATCAACCATTGATATGGCAGTTGCAGTGACTGTAGCCATATCTACTTTTGTGGACACCACAGATTATTACAGTACCTTCTATGACATTTGTCACAAGGTATCTAGTTTGCTCTTGCCTTTTCAATCATAACTCGCACTGAGTATAATGAATGAAGTTGTGACATCGAAGATAGTACACATGACACCACAGCAAGCCATTGTATGAAGCAATGGAATAATTACCCTTTGATTCAGTTTCTTTTATTATGAATTGCAGAGATACAATTGATTGGTGGTAACACACATTGTACTTTTAATCTTGTGGAGTCACAACTCCATTTATTACGTCCTAATCACATACATTTATTTGAAGCCTCAGCAAAAGTTGTTGGTAGGGCAAAAATGTTGTAGATAGCAAATATCTACCGGTAAGCAATTTTGATTCTGAAAAAAAGAAAAGGAAAGTTGATCCCAGTGTTTAGTCTGGTTATATTAGAGCCTTGTTTGGCAATGCTGGAAAATGTCAGACTCAAATCAAGGGAGGAAAGGTATGCAATTTGTGGCAGTGGACCTGTTTTTCCAGTTAAAGTTTGCAACTTTATTAACATTTAAAAAGTCTGGGACTGGTGTCAAGAAATTGTATTCTGTTCAAGTGTCAAAATAATGAAAATATCAAATTTTAGTTTTTAGAAAGTTAAGAAAGGGTTAGGCAAGTACTCTTTATGTGGGGGACATTCTGTACATGTGTTTTTGGCTGCTAGGAGCCGAGAGAAAAGAGAAATAAAATGTCAATAATTACAGCTTAGGAGCAAAGATCATGCTTACAAATGTGGAGGCCAGCCATTATAATGACTCTGTATGGTTCAATATGAGCAAATATGTAACATGATCACACCATTGTGAAAATAGAATTATGCCTAATGGTGCCATTTGATGGTTGGAAAAAGGAACCCATCTTATTTGATATGGCAGATTGATACAATGTGTGGCGCGAGTGCTGTAGAGACACTGTGCCAGTAACAGTCCACTACCCACTCTAGAAGAGTATACAATGCTTGTCCTTCCTTCCTATATTAAAACTTAAGAAAAAAATAGATTAGACACAATTTATATTTATTATGATATTTAAAAATGATGCATATTCCCTGATGCATATAAAGGAAGCGGAAGAAGAAAAAAATTAAATTTCAAAAATAGTTTTTCTTCAAAGGAAATGTGGGTTTTCTTGAATTAAAACTAGAGGTTTTTTTTTTGTATTTCTGCCCCTGTGGTGAGCATTGAGAGGGTTTAGTACAATGTAAACCTCTGATGAAGGACAAGGTGTTGTGTTCCACAGGAGGGATCTGGTTACGGAGGGAACTGCATGTTTGCTGTGACATTACTCCCTCCCTTGTTTCAGGCAGTGATTGATTGACAGGGTGTAGCACAGTGATTGATTGACTGAGTGTAGCACAGTGATTGATTGACAGGGTGTAGCACAGTGATTGATTGACAGGGTGTAACACAGTGATTGATTGACAGGGTGTAGCACAGTGATTGATTGACTGAGTGTAGCACAGTGATTGATTGACAGGGTGTAGCACAGTGATTGATTGACAGGGTGTAGCACAGTGATTGATTGACAGGGTGTAGCACAGTGATTGATTGACAGGGTGTAGCACAGTGATTGATTGACAGGGTGTAGCACAGTGATTGATTGACTGAGTGTAGCACAGTGATTGATTGACAGGGTGTAGCACAGTGATTGATTGACAGGGTGTAGCACAGTGATTGATTGACTGAGTGTAGCACAGTGATTGATTGACTGAGTGAAGCACAGTGATTGATTGACTGAGTGTAACACAGTGATTGACTGCACTTCACATATTATCTATCACACACATAGACAAATATTATCCACAAATTTCGGGAGGATTTAGACTTGTTATAGCAGAACCAGAAATATTGTCACCTTTTGTTGTTCAGAAGGTATTTATCTCAAGTCAATCGAAATTCGATTCCTCTAGAATTAGACTGAGGAGTATAATACGTGTGAAAGATGATTGATTAGTGATAATTCACAGCATTCCAAAATAGATGGCTATTTTCCGAGAGCAAGGATAATGAATGTACAAAATATATACAGACAATATAATTATTGTGTTAAGTGATGTCAAAATAATTGGTTGGAAATGTCAAGTTTTGAAAATTGTTGTAAATTGTTGATAACTCCAAATTATATATATATATATATATATATATATATATATATATATATATATATATATATATATATATATATATATATATATATATATATATATATATATATATATATATATATATATATATATATATATATATATATATATATATATATATATATATATATGGTGTTGTTTGAACAAAAATAAAAAAATAAAAATTTCTTTTGCAGACGACTTCAGATAATGGTGCAAAAATATCTAGTTACTCACTTGAATACAACCAGGTCAGTGTTTTAAAGTATTTATAGTCCCAAAGTTGTTTTTGATTTACTCTAATTTCTATAATATAATGAAGTAGTAATTATGGCTTTTCCAAAAATTGCTATATTTGGAGGGCCAGAAATAAGCTTAAATCTTATGATGGTAGAATGGCCTATTTTATATGCTGACTTTATGTGATGTGTTCTTTCAGGGTCGGGGTGACGTAGAATATGTGGAGGTGTACAGCGGGATACAGCGGCAGTTTAAAGTGACCAAACTCTCAGCTTCTACTGGCTACTCATTCAGACTAGCAGCCCTCAATGCCGTAGGAAAAAGGTCAGTTTTAAGAGATTTGAATCTATAAATATCTATCAACCTGTATACTGACTATGCCAGTTTTGTGCTACAAAATAGGATTTCTACCAAAATCTGATCAATAGTCACAAGAATCTTGGTCCTCATTAAAAATTCTACAGATGCTGCGATAAAGATTGATTTGTGTTATTTAAGATCAATATTTATTATAATCACATTTACTCTACAATGTGTGAAAAGATAAATCAGATATATAATAGGTATCATATATTGAAAATAAATGAGATAAATCATACATAGAAAATAGATTTGATCTCTCTCTCTCTCTCAGAGAAATACAACATCTGATTTTAAACAATTCTAGTTCTTTGCATCTATAATGTCATATTATAAGCCGTGTATGTATTTGCAGTCAATTTAGTGATGCTGTGTGTTACTACACTAGTGGTAGTGTGCCCTCGCAGCCCGATCCACCCATGTTGTCGGAGCAGTTCGTCAAGGCTCTGACGATATCGTGGATCAAGCGGCCCAACGATGACGCCTTCACACTGCAGATGGAGGACGAAGCTACGGTAACTACTCACTTCTCATCAACTCTAAAGTTCCTTGACCTGGATAAACGATTACATCAAACAGATATCTAATGACAGGGTTGATAACCCTTGAAATGGAAAGTGATGAGAGAATTTCATAAGTAGGGAAAAAACACCAAAATCTCTTTTATTCAGCCTTGGTTGAGAGCTTTAATTTAAGCTTATAATAGTTTAAATCATTTTATGGCTGTTTTTTCACAATATATTTTCAATGTTTAGATATTTTCAAGTAGTCTTTAAAATTTGACTGTGAAAAAGGAACAATTTTCAACCTTCTTTTGATATGTGTACAATCTGCCACTTCAGACAGGAATGACACAGTTAGAATCACCTAAAATGTATTGTTTTATAGCTAATTTTGTCTAAAAAACAGCTTTTTCTGTTTCTTGATCGCATGTTTTCTTGTTACTTACAGGGTCATGGTTTTCTCACAGTATACAATGGACCAGACCTATCCTACAAAATAAAAAATCTTAGACGAAACACAGAATACAAATTTAGGGTGAGTACCTTTTGGTAAAAAAATCATAGTCCTACAAAATGGAGATATTATGGCAAATTTTGTAGACATCGTTAGGTCATTACTCAGATGTAAAACTTGACAACTTAATTAATGCTGATGAGTGTAAAGGTTATAAATATGTGAGTTATGACACCCACTTGCCTAATTGACATATTCCCCTGGAGAGATATTCATTTCAAATATTTAGATTTGTTTTCTGCTTACAATCCCCATGTTTGCCAGCCCTGAGCAATGATCTGACTTTTAGTTGAATTGAGCCGAGCTTATTGTGGAAAAATGCAACTATTATTAACCATAGTTGTAATCTATATTCGATGTTTTTTTTGTTTTTTTTATAGTTATCAGCGAATAATGAGGAGGGCAGTAGCAAGTGGAGTGATATGGTGTGCTATCGGACGTTCCCGGACCGACCGGCAGCGCCACCACGACCGCAGGTCAAAGGCAAAATACATGCGTCCAGCTTCAGGGTCTCATGGGGTAAGCCACCGAACAATTACTCAAATCAAAAGTTAACATTTCTTGAAAATGAGGACTTTTTCCTTATTTTTTGTGGATAAGAAATTTCATCAAATTAGTCAACTTATCTAGGTTGATTAAATAAAAAACATTTTTTGCAACTTTATTGGTTTGTGTGTGATAATGAATTGGATTGATTATTCTCTTTGACAGATGCTCCACGGGACACAGGAGGCTCAGAAATTACAAAATATCATCTAGAAATGGACGACGGAAGAGGTAATTCAATACTTTTCATCATTTGAGACATAAAAGAAAAATTAATAGAAATTTGATTTTAAAGAGTTACACCCATTTTCTTAAATATTATTGCAAATAAATCTACTTGAGTAAAAAGTATCCTTAAATTTAATTGATTTGTGACTCTGAACTAACATGTCACTTCGAATAAATTTTCCCATTTTCAAAGGAGACGGTAAATAAACTGTGGATTGTTGTGCTTATTTTGAGTTGAAAGCCAACATTTTTGTGTGTAATGGATTTTTCCATTTCCATACCCAAACTTCAAATATTTTGTTAAACCCTATGTTTGTAACCCTGAAATGATTTGCCCAAAATTTTATTTTTAGCTTATGATGTTGAATAAGAATATATTGTTTATCTACCATATTTAGTTCATGTCCCTCTGTTTGTATTTTTAAAAATATATTTGATATCTGAAAATATAATTGTAACAAAATTTATTTTATAACAAATTTAAAATAAGAAAATCCTTAATAAAAAAAATAAAGTCAAGATCTCACCTTAGAAATATTAGTAAGATTAGGAATAGGAGTTGTTTTAAATTGATAAAGTGTATAGAGTTGTATTTTTAACATGACTACTATGAGATATTGATTGGTGTGGTGTATTTTCAGGGTATGATTTGGTGTATGAGGGTATTGAGAGAGAGTCCGGGTGTGATCACTTGATGCCAGGGCACACATATAGATGCCGTGTAGCTTGCACCAGTACTGGAGGACGCAGTGAGGTAAGCCAAACACACCAATATGCATCGCTCTCAAACCTACAGACACACCTATATGCATCGCTCTCAAACCTCCAAACACACCAATATGCATCGCTCTCAAACCTCCAAACACACCAATATGCATCGCTCTCAAACCTACAGACACACCTATATGCATCGCTCTCAAACCTCCAAACACACCAATATGCATCGCTCTCAAACCTACAGACACACCAATATGCATCGCTCTCAAACCTCCAAACACACCAATATGCATCGCTCTCTAACCTCCAAACACACCTATATGCATCGCTCTCAAACCTCCAAACACACCTATATGCATCGCTCTCAAACCTCCAAACACACCAATATGCATCCCTCTCAAACCTCCAAACACACCTATATGCATCGCTCTCAAACCTCCAAACACACCTATATGCATCGCTCTCAAACCTCCAAACACACCAATATGCATCGCTCTCTAACCTCCAAACATACCCATATGCATCACTCTCAAACCTCCAAACATACCTATATGCATCACTCTCAAACCTCCAAACACACCAATATGCATCGCACTCAAACCTCCAAACATACCTATATGCATCACTCTCAAACCTCCAAACACACCTATATGCATCGCTCTCAAACCTCCAAACACACCTATATGCATCGCTCTCAAACCTCCCGGAATCAGCTTCTCACTGGAAAAATTGTCAATTTATTTTAAACTTTTAGTTATTGACCTATATTTTGGCACTTGATTAAAAAAATAAAGAAGAAAAATTTTAACCAAGTTGCATTTTATTTGCAGTGGTCCGACCCAGTAACAGTAACGACGTTAGCAGTAGCACCAGGAGTATGCCAAACCCCCAAACTACAGGGCAAGCCAAAAGCCACCTCCCTGCATCTCAAGTGGAGTAAGTAACCACAATTTTTGATACCTTAAATTTGTTTTGATATCCTGGCAAAATATACCAGTATGTTGAGTAATGATAACAAGACAAATTTATTAATTCAGTCAGCAGAAGCTGAATTTATGTTCATTCTGATTCCAAACGCTTCCGCCGGGTCCGCAGAAGCACTTTGCTTTCTTCCTCATTCATTTATGCTTTATTACATGATAATATGTAGGATTAGCCCATGATATTATGTAAACATTATTAGCAAAATTAATGATGAGTTGACAAAGGCAAAAGACAGCAGTTGAACCCCAGGATGGAATTGAAGTAATTCTAAGCATCATGACCTCATCTGTGTTTGTGAACACTCTTTTGAAGATGGAATTTTAAGTGCAATTATTTTGTTCTGATGATCATTTTGTGAGAGAAACATTTTCTTTTTGCAGACTATCCAGACTATGATGGAGGCGCGGCAGTGACAGACTTTGAGGTTCAGATGTCGTTGCCTGATAACACGACGCGGGAAGTGTACTGCGGACATGATCTGGACTGCACCGTGGCGGGTCTCTCGCCCGGCAGGCCTTACCTGCTACAGGTCCGTGCTATCAACAAAATGGGTGCCTCACCCTGGTCAGACTCTCTGGAAGTGGTCTCAGGTGCTGGAGTACCGGACCCTCCCAAACTACCGGCAGTGCACTGTAAATCCCCCCACTCCATAGTGGTCAACTGGGAGGAACCAGTCAATAATGGCGCCACCATTACAGAGTACCGGCTGGAGTGCCAGCAGAGAGCCGACGGAGAGTTCACACAGGTACCCTCACACTGTTCTTTTATAAAAGAATAAATCTAATTTACTCTTCTGTAAATAAGCATAACTCAAGGAATCAGTCATGTTGATTGAGGTTCTTCCTCCCACTCTCATGTCTGTCTGTCTATCTGCTCACAATAGGTTATATAACATTGGGGGATCATTCCTTTAATCCTTGGCTGCTAGGTACATAAATTTATGTAATATCAGGGGGCATATGCGAATGATCCTTTTATATTTTGGGTTGCAAGGCAATTGAGTAAACAGGAAAGTGATCAGATCCCATTCTTATTACTTACACAGCACTCTATAACCTCTTATTTGTTCTATCTTTATTATATACAGTCGCTTGTTTGCAAATATGATAAGCTACTGTGGATGACCTTTTGTCCTATACTTGAATCATTGGTGTTAAAAATAGCCTCAGACTTAGCTGCTGCTGGTATTAGGTGTGTTTTATTCTTTTTAAAGGCATTCTTTGTAAGCAGCAGCTTACACAGTGTGTCGCCCTCTATGGAAACTTGATGTACAATGAAGGCAATAACAACCCAAAAGGAAATCAGAATATATGTTTTCCAATACCAGGCTCACAGTAAAAAAAGAGTGCAAGTGCACTTAACAGACTGCAGTATAGAATACAAAAGCTAGGTCATCAGGTCATATATATGCCTTGTGATACAGCAATTATAGTGCAATGTATATAGTATTTATAAGGAATCAAGCGGTAGCCATATCTACTATTATTGTTGATACCACAGGTTATTACAGTACCCTTTGTGAAATTTGTCACAAGGTATCTAGTTTCTCAGTGGATGTACTTGGAGCTACGTTTACAGTCATATTCTTTGGTTGTTTTTTGTGGCTAACAAATAACTTTTGATTGCATGATCATATATTACTCTCAGCACAAAAATATCCACATAAATTCTTGTAAAATTACTATTTTTGAATATCCACAAGGGATAAATATGTTATATTTGTTTATATTGCAGCTTTATTTTGGCTCAGCACTCAATTATGAAGTCCGAGGACTGACCCCGGCTACATTATACAGTTTCCGGGTACAGGTACGTAAATAACATCAGCTGGACGTGACAAGTTCAGTGCATACAGCCTTGTAGAGCTCCTTATGCAATAATGCCCCCTCCAAAACCACATACAGGTGGCAGCACAATCTAGACTAGAAATATAGATAGTCTGGAAAGCACTGCATTCTTGAAACTAATAAAGTAACCTGATACTTTATTCCATTTTAATGGGATCGCAAGCTATAGTTTGGTTTAAAATTATCATATGATCTATAAATAAATCATTCTCTGTTAAAAATATATTTTACAACTTGTCTTGGTTTACATAAGCTTGTCTGAAGTCAGATATATTGCATTCAACATGAGACTGGTGTTTAACCCACGACTTAGAGATCAAAGGATTTTTATCTTTGTTGGTTATATGAGTGGAGAAAGGAAGGTGGTGGGTTGGAATCCCACTGCCGCCAATATTACATTCACATTGTTTAAATGGTTCTGAAAGTCACCTGGTTATCACTCTTGTTGCTGGAAAACACCATTCTTTGTTTCACATTTGTTTCAACGACAACCTGAATTCATATAAATGATAGTTACTGTTGTGTATTCCTCAGGCCCTGAACAGTGCTGGAGTGGGACCATTCAGTTCGATAGCGAGTTGTCTGACGCTCTCATCGTCGCCGGGTCCGGTGGTGTCGCTGCGGGCCACGGCCACAGCTAACACCATCACGCTCATGTGGAAGGAGCCGCTCAGTAACGGCTCGGAGATCATCTCCTATAACATAGACCTGGGAGAGAGGCACCAGATCTCCGTCAGCAACATCCTCGACTATGTGATACAAGACCTGCTCCCAGAAACCACATACAAGTACGTAACCACACATATACCACGACTCACATTGGTGGATATTAAGAAATAGAAAAAGAAAGAATAATATTGAAAAATACAAATTGGTTTAAAGTCCTTAGCCTGGTTGAAAATTAGTGGTTATCAAGATCTATTACAGCCTCTTGGGTTGAGTTATCTCAATATGTCTCTGATTCGCATGTTTGGGATCCTTGCCACCAGGTTGCAGCACCTTCCTGGATGAGGGATATTCTTGTGTGCTGATTATTTTATGTTTAGATATGCTGAAGTGTATGGCCAGCTGACCACCCAAGGTATTTTTTATAGAAATATAAATGTGCATGTATTGATGCTTGCAGAATCCGAGTGCAAGGTGTGAACAGCATAGGTGTGGGAGCATTCAGCTCGCCAGTCAAGGTCACGACCCGACCTCTCCCCCCTCAGCCCCCACGACTCGAGTGCATAAGCTGCACACACAACAGCCTCAAACTCAAATGGGGTGAGGGCAAGAACCCCGACCTTGTGCAGTATGTGCTAGAAATGATGAGGGATAATGGAAGGTAACCGTGACAAATTATGACCTTCACACATCAGATTTTATCTCTTCTTTTCAATATGATTCTGTTAAGTAATCCTTGAATATCTAAGTAAAATTGGTCTATATTTTACAACGACTTACAAAAATTAGTACATCATGAATTAACTGGGGTAATATACAATTCTTGAGCTATGAATTACCTTCACTCCATTGTGATTAGAACCAATGTGTCCAACATGTACAATAACATAATTGCATTTTAGGCAATGAAATGCTAAACACAACTGTGTGTATTTTTGGTTTCAGTTTTCACCCAGTGTATCATGGGCCCAGCCATACACACAAGGTGAACAAGCTGAGTGAACTAACGGAGTATGAGTTCCGGATCCAGGCCAGTAATGATGCCGGGGATGGACCTTACTCAGAGATCTATACCTTCAGGACCACCAAAGCACCACCTCCCGCAGTCAAAGGTAAGGGCCAGAATCGGTAAAAGTAAATTCTGTGGAGAATCTCGTACCTCATAACAAAGCAGAGCACCCAAAAGGAGTCAATTATATTTTTGAACTAGTTTCCGATAATAGATAGTAAACATGTGGTTTTTCTTTTTCGTGAATTGAGATTCTTGATTCTTGTTGTGACCTCTGGTATTGCTTATTGATGGTGACCTCTGGTATTGATTGTTTATGCTGACCTCTGGTAATGATAGTTGATGGTGACCTCTGTTATTGATAGTTGATGGTGACCTCTGGTAATGATAGTTGATGCTGACCTCTGATATTGCTTATTGATGGTGACCTCTGGTATTGATTGTTGATGGTGACCTCTGGTATTGCTTGTTGATGGTGACCTCTGGTATTGCTTGTTGATGGTGACCTTTGGTATTGCTTGTTGATGGTGACCTTTGGTATTGATTGTTGATGTTGATGTTTTCAGCACCGAAGGCTGTGGAGGTGAGCCTGGATTCTTGTGTTGTGGAGTGGCAGGCCTGTAGACAAATGGGGCAGGATACCCTGGTCTACTGCATGCAGGTGCAGTGCCCCACAGCTAAGGACACTGAATATAAACAGGTACTTCCCACTACCACCCCATTATTTTATGTCCGTTTTCATATTTAAATGAGTACTCGTTATATTTGAACTTGTGTTTTGGGTAAACAAATACAAATTTATTTTCCATGACCATTATTGAGAAAAATCTGTGATATAGTAGAAGATTTTAAAGAAATGAGAATTATGAATAAATTTCAATGGTTCCAAGGCCTTTCTAAAATGTTGTCACTGTTCACTCTGACAGTGGTTTTAAGCAAGTGACTGTGTGTTTGCAGGTATACAGGGGGCCTGAGACGTCGTACGAGGTGGAGGGACTGAATGCCAAGACTGAGTATGTAGTACGCGTGTGTGCTGTACGGCAGTGCTGTGATGGCACAGGAGAACTTCAGGGTGCCTTCAGCCCAGGCGTGAGCTTGGTGACGGCCAGCCCAAAGCCAGTGATGGCTCCCACCAGCACAGCGGTCCTGGCCACAAAGAGTGAACCCAAGCAGTTGACAGACCAACAGTGGGCCATGATCCTCCTGCTGGGCTTCACAGTGTGTGCCGTGCTGGTGGCGTTCCTCGCTCAACAGATCATAGCCTACACAAATAGCAGCGGTTCCTCCAATCACACCCAGTAACACCCCCTCACACACACACACACACATGGACTCCTTCATCGCATCGCAACATTCGTCTACACTCCAAGTTATGAGTCTGACGGGAAGTGCCGGGTCACAGCCACAGACGCCGCCTTCTTCTCTATGGACCAAATTCCAGGATCGTGCATTTACAAAAGAGGAAACGGTTTGTCTGAAATGAAATAATAAAGAAGTGTCACATTGATTTTTGCCATGAGAAGGTGATTTTGAGTGTAACAGAAATCTCCTAGGCTTCCCATTAAGTTACCATGACAACTGAAGTATTATCATGCTGTCAGGGCAATCCTTGGGACTGACTGGGCGCGCTCAGTGAGCGCCGCCTACCAAGAATGGGGTCACATGGTTATGGTGGATGAAGGACAGAGAGTTTGGACAGTGGTGGGGACAGCTTGGTGTTACTGGAACAATCCAAGCCCCATGGTTGAACCAAGATGTCAGCAAACAATACATATAATGGAATTGAAGTGCATTCGTTATTTTTATGCTGAAGTACATTTTCAGTACTTCCAAGTTCATGTCCACCTTGTGCAAGAATTGGGCAACATGTGCAACCGACAGCTGGACACTGCACACACTCACACACACACACACACATACACACACAGGCTGATTGTATGGGTTTTTTTTGGGTTTTTTTGTTTGTTTTGTGTATCTCCAGAAAAGAGTTGCTATGTATACATGAACATCCATTTAATGTTAAGCACAAAGGTATTATTTTTAGGGTGTAAGTTTTGGAATATGTAATGATACCATAACAACATAGAGGTTTCATATGGTTGGGCAGATTTATCATATTTTGGGTTCACACATTCAAATAAAGTAACTTCTTTTTAAAAGTAGAATGTTGAATACACATTAACATTCATTCTATCATTTTGGTGTCTGATCAGTACTCGGTCAAGCAGAGAAGAATTAGACAAACGGAGATAGAGCTGGGGTGGCCATATTGAAAATAATGGATTGTAACCATGGAAACCAAGGAAGTTTGGATGGGAATGGATGAATACTGCTGAACTCTCTATTAACTATAACAATAGCGCATTATATATTAAAATAAGCATTGACTTTTATGTTTGGTTATTATAATCATTAATTATTATAATTATTATTATTATAATTATATTCTTATTATTATTATTATTGCAATATGTCTCATGACGTGCTCTTGCCTAGTCAACATGCAGTCACATACATAGCCTCCATTTTGTGGTTAATGTACAGGCAAGTTCATATGATATACATCTCTCAATATAAATGGAGGCCATATTTCCTTTACAGAGTTACAAACTGCGGTCCAATTATCTTGTATTTAACAGGCGCTTAGTCAAGTTATAATGCTGTATAAGTTTGACATTTGTATTTGTCGGTACCAGGATGCATTAAGTGAAAATAAATATAAATATAGAAAAAAACATTAACCACGTGAAAAATGGGTGAGGACCAACTTTTCTGGTAGTCGTGATTACAAAAATCATACCAAACCTTATGGTGGAATTAAGAATTATATTGGCACATGCCATATGTGTGTGATTTTGTAGCCATGGCAACCTAACAGAATCTTGTATATGAATAAGTGGTATATTGTTATTGGGTTACCATGGCGGCCATGTAAAAGTCGCCTCTTATTACTGTTAACTAAAATGACAGGCAAAATGGAGAAAAATAGGTGTTAACTATTTAAAAATTAGTGAAACTGATTCATGGTGATGAAATGTATAAATGATTCATTCCCTGATGGATAGGGAATTTCAGAAGTACTTCATGTAACAAAATAACATAATATTATGGTGCTCTTTAGTCCAATGTAATAGTAAAATGTAAAATCTCTCTCAAGATGCAGGCAGAACAAGCACTTGGGAATATGATATCTTTCCACGATATAAGAATTGTGTTGAGCTCAAAATATTGTGATGTTTGAATTAAGTTTCTGTCTGATATCTCAGTGATTAACTTCAATCTCTTAATTAAGACGATACACCAATTATTTGACCACTTGTCCTTCAATAATGTAATTTGTTAACAATTTAGTTTTTGCTTACTTGAAAGCTACCTCAAATATTGTTTTCAGCAAATAAGGGGTAAAGCAGTTTGTCATATCATACACCAAGAAGCAGTGTTTTGTTAAGGGCAGAGTAGAATTAAATTTTACATAAGTCTGGGGAAATGTAGGTTAAAGATAAGCTTCTCTAAATGGTGTGTGCATATGATTATGTCCAGGAACTATGATAAAGAAAGCCCCACTGCTTAAAGCAAGAATGATAGCACAAACCTGATGAACAAATCAGATGGAATGTAGTGTACATTAGGTGTGAGTGAATACTTGACATTGAATCTGGTATTGGAAGTGCCAATGTGCCGAATGAATGATCCCCCTGTTTAATTTTGCCCTTTGAGCCAAAAAATAGTTGGTAAATTTTGCAGCCTGAATGCTTGACAGTGGGTGGCACAGTCTACACAGGTGGCTTGTTATAAACACTGAAAGGTGTTAATTAGAACAGTCTAGACAGATTAATTTAATTGTCTATCATGAATTATCTGAGCACGAACTTGTTATTTATGGCACGTACTAAACTATTATATTGCATATGAGGTTTTATTTAAACCCTGAATAATGTTAACAAATGACAGCAATGTTCACTGCTGGCATACTAATCGAAACCGTAAACTTGATCACAACTCTTCAATAGATGCTTAGTAAATAGATTCACAAAAGATACTTCAGAAAGAACTCAATTCAAAAGTTAGATGCTGGATTGTGTATCGCATGGTTTTCTCACCAGGTGACACTAGCGACTCACTCCACCTCACATGCTGCACAATTGACACTGTTCTAAGCGAGTGGATATTTACCTTTGTTGTGGGAAGATTGGCACCTGGTAGAGTGTAGTTCTGCCTGCATCGTTCTCTGTTGTTGCATGCATCGGTAGGTGACGGCTGCTTTAAGCCTCAAAAGTGTATGTGCCTGTTACTATACAAAAACATATTAATCTTTCTCCACATATTTCCCGATATGTTGTGCACATCCACCTATCGTATATATTGATCACTGTTTTCCTCCCTTATCAGTAGACTTATTAACCGGAAACAGACCTGTGATTCTTTCTGCAGCTAAGACAGTGCAGAACTGGTTATTTTTCATCACTGTTGTGTCGTGCCTGTTAATGGAATCTATGACAGATGTTTTTGTTTCACTGTTATATATTAACACACACTTTCACTATATTATTGAATGATTAGCAAAGTCAAGTGATTTGTGCTGCCATCTGGTGTTAGAATTGAAATACTGACCTTGAAACCAAGGAATTTCACATTGTGTGTCACTGAGAATATATTGTTGTTGATATTTTACAGAAGATTATTCAAAGAAGTAAATATTCAGAGTGGCCTATTACCGTACAAAACAAAGCAATCTGATTGGCTGTTGCCAATGGTTACAGCAGATACATTTTGATTAAATAGGTTTACGCAAGCGCAGGAGATAGACAGGGATGCACACAACACCAAAACATTGTGTATAATACAGAGACGCCACATTAAGTGTTAATAAATGGCAACTTGTAAGATATTAATGTTAACATAATATTTCTTGCATTGCGAAGTAGAAAAGATCACTAGAAGTAAGTACTTAGTGAATAAAAAATATCTGTACAGTTACACAGTTATAAAGGCAAGGTAATGTTTCTAGATTAAATAAATGCTTTATATATCCAAACAAAGGGTGAACTTAGATGATTTTTTTAATGTATGAACTTCTATATGTATTCTAAATTCAAAGTTGTATTTCATTTGTTCTGATATATAGAGCAAAGGAACATCTTGCATGGTATTGATATACATACAAAATATAATTGTATATTTTTCTGATTGGTGGTACAGAGCTTTGTATCTGGGTACCCGCTATTGCACTTTGTGTGTGATAATACTTATAAGACAGGATGGCTGTAGAATGCCATTGAAACAACATATTTTTCAATAAAACTGCACCTTGTATTTCTCAGCACTGGAAGAAATATTTTGTCAAAACAGGACATGTTACGATGTTAACTCTATTAACAAAGCGATTAGCATTGGAAGAAATGGACAGGATGAGGAGGTGGGGGTGAAGATATTCTATATAGATAACGAACTGTTACATTTTATTGTTAGAGTTCTAGACCTTACAGTTGTAAATAACCCCACCATACATTTTCTCATAAGACAATGGCATTTATTACTTGGTTTTATAAAATATCATGAAATCGCTCTCCCTTTGTCGACCCGGAAGTGGGGAAGTCAATTTGCTGCTTAAGAGATTAATTTCTTACTTTAGATCATCAGTTATGTTTAATGAAATTGCCACTTTGAGTGTGAAGCATGGCCTACTGGGTCACAAAGTGAGAGAGACTTCTGGTCAGTAATAAATACCATTGTTTGGGTCTATTGTCTATTTGTCGGTGGAACAAGTCACTTGAATTCTAGACCAACTCTTTATTATTACTTATTGTTGTCAGTTATGTCTTTGTTGCCATGGTGAAGACAATACTTTGTGTGTGACCATGGCAACAAAGGACACTGGAGGGCACACATGTTCAGTAGCAAATCAGTAATAAGTATGATCAGTAAATATATATTACACATATTCCTGAACTACCTTTGAACATATGATAAACCTTGACCACCTTATGCACAAGAAATCATGGGTTGAAGACTTGAGAACCAACAAATCACAAATTAGCAAATGCTAAATAAACAACAAGAATCCCTCATTTTGAAAAAACTAAACTTCTGCATATTAACCTCGCACCGCTTGAGTGGTACGGGGGATCTAGTATCATGCTCTGCTCGTGGATATGTGCATCTGTCAACAGAAATTTCGATCTTTTGTTATATATCCTTAGTTACTTGAGATACAGACTTCAAATTTTACCTAAAATATCCAACCAATGCAGGCTAAAGTAGGATGACTTCAATTTTAACTTTGACTTGTTTTTCATAGTCACAGGCTTCAGAATTGTTACTAAAAACGTCTACATTTTCTTCATCTTACAAGCTATTTCAAGTACAGGCTCCAAATTTTAACTACACCTGTATCCCATAAATGCCTGAATATGATGACAGTTATGACCTTGATTTGATTTTCAAGGTCACAGTTTTCAAATTGTCATGTTATAAACCTATTTCAGTTATAGCAACAAATTTGCCACGAGTCTCCCAAAGGTGTACATTTCATACTCTTAATAACGATTTTGACATACTCTTTCAAAATGTTGGCAATGAAATTTGAATATATCTCCTTATTTTGACAAGCAACGAGTGGGAGCGTCTGGAGCCATCAGTTGCCTTGTATGTTTTAGGTTTACAATTGTACTAGATGTGCTATTCTGAGGTAGGAAAGGTGTGTTACAAACGGGCCTTTTTTCCCCACTATCTCCTTAGTTGAGACAGTTAAAGCAGAGCGGCATTTTCCTTCATTCATGATTACTGCTGATCACAGTTCTCACTTTATGTTCCCTTGAGATTTTCATTTGGTAAGTTTGAAATTTGCACACAATGAGTGTTGATCCCCAAACTGCACATATAGAATTGGACTTAAAACACAGTCGTGCCAAAAAAAACTCATCACCCATTTTATCTGCGAAAGAAATTGAAGTGAAAGAAATTGTTAAGTTAAGAGGTATATCTGCCTGTGTGGCGGCTTTCACCAGTGTCTTTTTGTTTTGACATAAGTTGAGCACAGTGTGAACTCTGTAATCATTGGGTATACAATGATAAATCTTTAATTCTTTGGGGCAGGTACCCCATTTATTGAATTTTTCTCCAGTTGATTAGCACAGGACATTTCTCTTCCCGAAGAATGGTAGAATCGGGTTTACTATTTCTATAGGAGTTAACTGCTGTCTATTGTTAAGCTTGACTTTTTATCTCATGTCCAGTGAAATATTTTGTTTTGTCCCTGCAGACAAATTGTAGATGTATTGGCATACTAATCTGTACAAAGATAGATGTAGTTCCAGATGACACTGGTAGAGGGTGCCACAGGTCTTGATATTTTAACCTCAAATTGATTGCATGTGTTGATCACAGAGAATGTGAAATATGCTGTTTGAAGAGAGTAGTTATGATATTGGTTTCAAGTCTCCAACCCTTCTGTTCTACAGATAATGTGGATCTTTATGCTGTTACTTACATTTATGACCTAAAACTGGCAAAATGAAAGTCATTAAAATCTTTTATTATAATTTGGCAGGTATTCTAAGGTAATTTCCCCGAAAAAGTACATCAAATATCATCTGATTTATGAAGATATTATAAGAATGAATTCTTTGACTTAATAATTACTGGGAGGGTATATTTTATTGTGAACCAGTAGATAAAATTTATTATTAAGAAAATCCATCATTTTAAGATGGAATATGTACTCGTGATCATTTTGATTAAATAATTCAATTAAATATGATGACTAGTGATTTAATGTCATGATTATTATACAAGATGAAATATATGAATGTGAAGATTTACAATGAAATGTTATAACATTTATATGGATGACTGTATGCTGAGGTTAATTGAAAACAACATAATAGATGTCAGTTTCACATTCAAACTGGTGTCTATTTCACTTTAAAGTGATATCAGTTTCACATTCTAGACTGGTATCAGTTTCACTTTCTCAACTGATGACAGTTTCACTTTGAGCTATAAATAAATATACAACGCTGTGACAATATTCTCTCGGCTGCATTTTTGTCTCAGCTGGTGCAAGTTTTATCGTAGTCTCCTGTCACATGAATGTTGGTTACTTTCATGTTCCAATGTAGTTTGCAGAGTAGTCCATAATATATTTATTATGTGATGTTGGGTCATATCGTCAGAAGTATATATTCTATCAATAAAATATATTGATAATGGGCAATGGCAAAATGTGTTTGTTATATTTTATTATCTATATTTTATTAATTGAATCATTACATTTCAAAGCTTAAAAATAAAAACTGGCCATTAAGGTATAACTTTGTATCTATTTATCAACTGGAAAGGAAAGTTAATATTGGGTGCAGCATCTTTAGTCATGTGTGAACCAAGTTCAATTTGGGCAGTTTAGAGGTAATATTCTCGAGGGAAAAATTGAAGAGGTGGGGGATTGATCCTTTGATGCTAACTACATAAACATGTAATATCAGGGACATTGGGTGGGGAATTGATCCTTTGATGCTAGCTACATAAACGTATGTAATATCAGGGACATTGGGTGGGAGATTGATCCTTTGTTGCTAGCTACATAAACATGTAATATCAGGGCCATTGGGGTGGGGGATTGATCCTTTGATGCTAGCTACATAAACATGTAATATCAGGGAGATTGGGTGGGAGATTGATCCTTTGTTGCTAGCTACATAAACATGTAATATCAGGGACATTTGGGTGGGAGATTGATCCTTTGATGTAAGCTACATAAAAGTATGTAATATCAGGGACATTGGGTGGGAGATTGATCCTTTGATGCTAGCTACATAAACGTGTAATATCAGGGCCATTGGGTGGGAGATTGATCCTTTGTTGCTAGCTACACAAACATGTAATATCAGGGAGATTGGGGTGGGGGATTGATCCTTTGATGCTAGCTACATAAACATGTAATATCAGAGACATTGGGGTGGGGGATTGATCCTTTGATGCTAGCTACATAAACATGTAATATCAGAGACATTGGGGTGGGGGATTGATCCTTTGTTGCTAGCTACATAAACATGTAATATCAGGGCCATTGGGGAGGGGGATTGATCCTTTGTTGCTAGCTACATAAACGTATGTAATATCAGGGACATTGGGGAGGGGGATTGATCCTTTGATGCTAGCTACATAAACATGTAATATCAGGGACATTGGGGTGGGAGATTGATCCTTTGATGCTAGCTACATAAACGTATGTAATATCAGGGACATTGGGTGGGAGATTGATCCTTTGTTGCTAGCTACATAACGTATGTAATATCAGGGCCATTGGGGTGGGGGATTGATCCTTTGTTGCTAGCTACATAAACGTATGTAATATCAGGGCCATTGAGGTGGGGGATTGATCCTTTGTTGCTAGCTACATAAACGTATGTAATATCAGGGCCATTGAGGTGGGGGATTGATCCTTTGTTGCTAGCTACATAAACGTATGTAATATCAGGGCCATTGAGGTGGGGGATTGATCCTTTGTTGCTAGCTACATAAACGTATGTAATATCAGGGCCATTGAGGTGGGGGATTGATCCTTTGTTGCTAGCTACATAAACGTATGTAATATCAGGGACATTGGGGAGGGGGATTGATCCTTTGATGCTAGCTACATAAACATCTAATATCAGGGCCATTGGGGTGGGGGATTGATCCTTTGATGCTAGCTACATAAACGTATGTAATATCAGGGACATTGGGTGGGAGATTGATCCTTTGTTGCAAGCTAGATAAACATGTAATATCAGGGACATTGGGGTGGGGGATTGATCCTTTGTTACTAGCTACACAAACATGTAATATCAGGGACATTGGGGTGGGGGATTGATCCTTTGTTGCTAGCTACATAAACGTATGTAATATCAGGGACATTGGGGTGGGGGATTGATCCTTTGTTGCTAGCTACATAAACGTATGTAATATCAGGGACATTGGGGTGGGGGATTGATCCTTTGTTGCTAGCTACACAAACATGTAATATCAGGGCCATTGGGGTGGGGGATTGATCCTTTGTTGCTAGCTACATAAACGTATGTAATATCAGGGACATTGGGGTGGGGGATTGATCCTTTGTTGCTAGCTACATAAACGTATGTAATATCAGGGCCATTGAGGTGGGGGATTGATCCTTTGTTGCAAGCTAGATAAACATGTAATATCAGGGACATTGGGGTGGGGGATTGATCCTTTGTTACTAGCTACACAAACATGTAATATCAGGGCCATTGGGGTGGGGGATTGATCCTTTGATGCTAGCTACATAAACATGTAATATCAGGGCCATTGGGGTGGGGGATTGATCCTTTGTTGCTAGCTACATAAACATGTAATATCAGGGAGATTGGGTGGGAGATTGATCCTTTGTTGCTAGCTACATAAACGTATGTAATATCAGGGACATTGGGTGGGAGATTGATCCTTTGTTGCAAGCTAGATAAACATGTAATATCAGGGACATTGGGTGGGAGATTGATCCTTTGTTGCTAGCTACATAAACGTATGTAATATCAGGGACATTGGGTGGGAGATTGATCCTTTGTTGCAAGCTAGATAAACATGTAATATCAGGGACATTGGGGTGGGGGATTGATCCTTTGTTACTAGCTACACAAACATGTAATATCAGGGACATTGGGGTGGGGGATTGATCCTTTGTTGCTAGCTACATAAACGTATGTAATATCAGGGACATTGGGGTGGGGGATTGATCCTTTGTTGCTAGCTACATAAACGTATGTAATATCAGGGACATTGGGGTGGGGGATTGATCCTTTGTTGCTAGCTACACAAACATGTAATATCAGGGCCATTGGGGTGGGGGATTGATCCTTTGTTGCTAGCTACATAAACGTATGTAATATCAGGGACATTGGGGTGGGGGATTGATCCTTTGTTGCTAGCTACATAAACGTATGTAATATCAGGGCCATTGAGGTGGGGGATTGATCCTTTGTTGTAAGCTAGATAAACATGTAATATCAGGGACATTGGGGTGGGGGATTGATCCTTTGTTACTAGCTACACAAACATGTAATATCAGGGCCATTGGGGTGGGGGATTGATCCTTTGATGCTAGCTACATAAACATGTAATATCAGGGCCATTGGGGTGGGGGATTGATCCTTTGTTGCTAGCTACATAAACATGTAATATCAGGGAGATTGGGTGGGAGATTGATCCTTTGTTGCTAGCTACATAAACGTATGTAATATCAGGGACATTGAGGTGGGGGATTGATCCTTTGTTGCTAGCTACATAAACGTATGTAATATCAGGGACATTGGGTGGGAGATTGATCCTTTGTTGCTAGCTACATAAACGTATGTAATATCAGGGACATTGAGGTGGGGGATTGATCCTTTGTTGCTAGCTACATAAACGTATGTAATATCAGGGACATTGGGGTGGGAGATTGATCCTTTGTTGCTAGCTACATAAACATGTAATATCAGGGACATTGGGGTGGGGGATTGATCCTTTGATGCTAGCTACATAAACGTATGTAATATCAGGGACATTGAGGTGGGGAATTGATCCTTTGTTGCTAGCTACATAAACGTATGTAATATCAGAGACATTGGGTGGGGGATTGATCCTTTGATGCTAGCTACATAAACGTATGTAATATCAAGGACATTGGGTGGGAGATTGATCCTTTGTTGCTAGCTACATAAACGTGTGTAATATCAGGGACATTGGGTGGGGGATTGATCCTTTGTTGCTAGCTACATAAACGTATGTAATATCAGGGACATTGGGGTGGTGAATTGATCCTTTGTTGCTAGCTACATAAACGTATGTAATATCAGGGACATTGGGGTGGGGAATTGATCCTTTGTTGCTAGCTACATAAACGTATGTAATATGAGGGACATTGGGGTGGGGAATTGATCCTTTGTTGCTAGCTACATAAACGTATGTAATATCAGAGACATTGGGAGGGGGATTGATCCTTTGATGCTAGCTACATAAATGTATGTAATATCAAGGACATTGGGTGGGAGATTGATCCTTTGTTGCTAGCTACATAAACGTGTGTAATATCAGGGACATTGGGGTGGGGGATTGATCCTTTGTTGCTAGCTACATAAACGTTTGAAATATCAGGGACATTGGGTGGGGGATTGATCCTTTGTTGCTAGCTACATAAACGTTTGAAATATCAGGGACATTGGGGTGGGGGATTGATCCTTTGTTGCTAGCTACACAAACATGTAATATCAGGGACATTGGGGTGGGGGATTGATCCTTTGTTGCTAGCTACACAAACATGTAATATCAGGGACATTGGGGTGGGGGATTGATCATTTGTTGCTAGCTACGTAAACATGTAATATCAGGGACATTGGGGTGGGGAATTGATCCTTTGTTGCTAGCTACATAAACATGTAATATCAGGGCCATTGGGGTGGGGGATTGATCAATGCAGGACTAGTGCATCTGTGTGAGGAGTTGCCGCAGTGCACATACATTGACAACAATCCCGCTTTCACCCTGCAGGATGGGAGCATCAATGATGGCTACCTCATTGGAGATGGTCCCCATCTTACCAGATCTGGGTCAAACAAGCTGGCCAGAAACCTGAAGCTCAGGGTGAAGACAAACACCCAGGATGTTACCAAGCCGGCCAGGAAGGGGCCCAGCCAACAAGGACAAAGGAGGCAGGAAGTGTCAGGTGCTAAGCGCAGAATCAACACCCAGGATACCAGAGATGGGCCCACTGGAGACAGTCAAGGATGGACCACAGTGGGAAACAAACGCAGACCCCAGCGGGGAGGCCAAGGAGGCCAGTACAGCCAGCGTTTTGACAGCAATCAGCGCTGGGCTGACCGCAGACAGGAAGGCACCCATGACCTCAGCTATCTGCGCAGTAGGGATTACACTGGTCGCTGTCACTACTGCTTTGAAGAGGGCCACACCCGTGATTCCTGTCATCACAGGGGCCCTGTCAAGTGTATGGGATGTGCAGAAATGGGACACAAGGTCAAGTTCTGTGATGCCCATCACCATGGATACAGTGGATACTACTAGGAGGTTGGCCATGAGGGGATGGCCGGCCAATCAGATTGCTCCGAGGATATGACACCCGCACTAGTGCATTGTGGGCCTACAGGGATGTGTGAGTCCCAATATCCAGCAATTGATCACGCCCCTAATGTTGGTCATGACCAACCACAGGACAGCTCCCCCTCTTGTCTCACACCAGCTGATGACAGCCTACAAGGTCCATCGGAGTGGGACCTGGATGTTTTACCAGCCCATCCGATACCTGTCAGGATTACCCAAAGAAATTACAATGTCATTCACCATGCAAAAAATAACCCAAACTCTACCAACTTAATCAATGTGAATACACTTAAATGGAATCTCCCCCGTATACTCAACACAAACCTAAGGTCATTACCCAAGAAAGTTGATGAACTCTCTGCCATACTGAAAGTAAACTTCATTGATGTAGCTATTGTGACAGAGTCATGGCTGGATGATGATATCCCAGACTCATCAATAGATATCCCAGGATACAAGCCATTGCGCAATGATAGATATGGGAAACGAGGAGGTGGTGTGGTGGTCTTTGTTAGAGAAAATATGAACAGAACTGTATGGGATGAGCTTGGGGATGATGAGATAGAGTCAATATGGATGACAGTCAAAACAAGGAGAATGCCCAGAGACTATCCAAATATCACAATAGGAGCAATATACCACCCACCCAAGGCAAACAATTACCTATTGACTCAACATATTAGCAAATCCCTTGATCATATATGCCAGAAACATCCACAAACAGCCATTGTTCTAGCCGGTGATTTTAATACATTCAAAGACAGTTACACAAAAAGTCTATTCAAGTTAAAGCAAGTTGTCAACAAACCAACAAGGAAAGAGGCTATCTTAGACAAGATATATACAAACGTCCATAACTTGTACAAACATGTAGATGTAATCCCCCAAATTGGATCCTCAGACCACAGGGTAGTTCTATTCCTGCCTGAACTTGACAAAGAGTACCAGACTCCCACTAGAGTGACAAGGAGTACCCGCAGTGCTGGATCAAATGAGAGGGCTCTCTTTTCAAGCGATCTACAGAAAATCACATGGGAGCCCCTGTACAGACTGGAAGATGCAGACCAACAACTTGATTACCTTCAAAATGCAATAATCACCATTCTTAACACCCATATGCCCCTTCAATCCAAAATGAGAAACAGTAACGACAAGCCATGGATAACTGATCACTATATTGACCTAATTAGTAGAAGACAGACAGCTTTTTGCACAAAGGACATGACTCTCTTTAGACAGCTTAGGAACAAAGTAAATCGTATGACTCCCACCTTGAGAACCAGGTACTACCAGGAACATGTAAGTGAGGAATCTGATGCAAGGAAGCTCTGGGGGCATATGGCTACCATCCTGGGAAACAAAAAGAGAGACTCCCTTGATTGTCTAGCCAGTGCCCTGTTTGATGGGGATACTAGGAAACTGGCAGACTCCATCAATGTCTTCCTACAATCAGTCAGTGCTGATCTAGCCCCCATTGTCCTGCAGCACAGCCAAGAGAACATGGACGTTCCACATGAATTTATTGTCAACAAGGATGATGTCGAATGGGAGCTTGGTCACTTGAATATCCACAAAGCCATAGGGCCCGACGGGATACCAAACTGGATACTGAGGGACTTTTGTTGGCTACTGGCAGGTCCTGTGGCTGCAATAATCAACACATCACTAAGGCAGAGATGGGTCCCTGTGATGTGGAAGTCTGCAGATGTGTGCTCAATCCCCAAGGTGTCACCCCCCAAGACCGTAGAGAATGACCTGCGACCTATAAGCCTAACACCCAACCTATCGAAACTTGCTGAAGGCTTTGTTTATAAGTGGGTGCTGGATATAGTAAAACCCAAACTCCACTGGAACCAGTTTGGAGCACTGCCTGGATCATCAACTGTGGATGCCTTAATCTACCTGATGCATAAGGCATACAGTGCAACAGATGAATTAGGCACATACGTGAGAATAGTATATGTGGACTTTCGGAAAGCATTTGACCTCATAAACCATAATATTGTCATCAAAAAGCTAAGAGACCTGGACGTATCAGTAATTCTGACAGATTGGATCTCATCTTTTTTGCATCAAAGACAGCAGAGGGTGAAAATTGGAGAAGTACTATCTGAGTGGGTAACAATGAATGGTGGCGTGCCCCAAGGAACTAAATTAGGTCCGCTCCTATTCCTGATCATGATAAACGACCTGCAGTTCACTGAACCATGTGAAGGAATCAAATTTGTTGATGACACCTCAGTTATGGAAATAGGTAAAAGGCTGTTAGCACATAACAGTCAAATGCAGTCTGCCATGGATGGTCTCAATGGCTGGACTGATGAGAATGACACCCAGCTAAATCCTAAGAAAACAAAGGAAAGCATCATATGTTTCTCAAACACCCCACCTGAACTTGAACCTTTACATATTGGTCATGACATAGTTGAACAGGTAGACCAAGCAAAACTCCTTGGTCTCATAATTTCAAACGATCTGAAATGGGACCAACACATTAAAATGATCACAACCAAAGCCAGTCAGAGATTGCACTTCCTCACTGTGTTACCCAGATGCAGAGCACCAGTGCATCACTTGCGTATGGTGTACATCACCCACATCAGATCCATCCTTGAATATGCTTGCCAAGTGTGGCACCCTGGGCTAACTGGTGGCCTGACTGATGATGTAGAGCTCATACAAAAGAGAGCCCTTAGGATTATGTATCCCACACTAAGCTATGAGGATGCTCTAGCAGAATGTGAACTAACCAGTCTTTCAGCTAGGAGAGAAGCCCTGTGTAAAGTTTACTTTGATAAGATGAAAAATGAAAGTCATAAACTGTACCATTTACTACCAGCACAAAAAGACAATAACCACTACCTTAGATCACAGTTCCAGTATGAAATACCCTCTGTAAGAACAGACAGAGCAAGAGGAAGTTTCATAAATTATGCCTTAACGAAATTGCAAGACCCATTGTACATAGAAGCTGAAGATAATTAATAATAATCTCACTTTTAATTGTATATTTAATGCTAATTTCCTAGCCTTAACTTGTATATTCTGTAATACTCTTGTATATTGATTGTACTTGAACACATTATTTTTTGTAATTCTTCAATCATTTTGATTGCCAATAAATACACTTCTTATCTTATCTTATCTTATCTTATCTTTGATGCTAGCTACATAAACGTATGTAATATCAGGGACATTGGGTGGGAGATTGATCCTTTGTTGCTAGCTACATAAACGTGTGTAATATCAGGGACATTGGGGTGGGGGATTGATCCTTTGTTGCTAGCTACATAAACGTTTGAAATATCAGGGACATTGGGTGGGGGATTGATCCTTTGTTGCTAGCTACACAAACATGTAATATCAGGGCCATTGGGGTGGGGGATTGATCCTTTGTTGCTAGCTACATAAACATGTAATATCAGGGACATTGGGGTGGGGGATTGATCCTTTGTTGCTAGCTACATAAACGTGTGTAATATCATGGACATTGAGGTGGGGGATTGATCCTTTGTTGCAAGCTAGATAAACATGTAATATCAGGGACATTGGGTGGGGGATTGATCCTTTGTTGCTAGCTACATAAACATGTAATATCAGGGACATTGGGGTGGGGGATTGATCCTTTGTTGCTAGCTACATAAACGTTTGTAATATCAGGGACATTGAGGTGGGGGATTGATCCTTTGTTGCTAGCTAGATAAACATGTAATATCAGGGACATTGGGGTGGGGGATTGATCCTTTGTTGTTAGCTACATAAACATGTAATATCAGGGACATTGGGGTGGGGGATTGATCCTTTGTTGCTAGCTACATAAACGTATGTAATATCAGGGACATTGGGTGGGGGATTGATCCTTTGTTGCTAGCTACATAAACGTTTGAAATATCAGGGACATTGGGGTGGGGGATTGATCCTTTGTTGCTAGCTACACAAACATGTAATATCAGGGACATTGGGTGGGAGATTGATCCTTTGTTGCTAGCTACATAAACGTGTGTAATATCAGGGACATTGGGTGGGAGATTGATCCTTTGTTGCTAGCTACAAAAACGTGTGTAATATCAGGGACATTGGGGTGGGGGATTGATCCTTTGTTGCTAGCTACATAAACGTTTGAAATATCAGGGACATTGTGTGGGGGATTGATCCTTTGTTGCTAGCTACACAAACATGTAATATCAGGGACATTGGGGTGGGGGATTGATCTTTTGTTGCTAGCTACATAAACGTGTGTAATATCAGGGACATTGAGGTGGGGGATTGATCCTTTGTTGCTAGCTAGATAAACATGTAATATCAGGGACATTGGTGTGGGGGATTGATCCTTTGTTGCTAGCTACATAAACATGTAATATCAGGGACATTGGGGTGGGGGATTGATCCTTTGTTGCTAGCTACATAAACGTGTGTAATATCAGGGACATTGGGGTGGGGGATTGATCCTTTGTTGCTAGCTACATAAACGTGTGTAATATCAGGGACATTGAGGTGGGGGATTGATCCTTTGTTGCTAGCTACATAAACGTGTGTAATATCAGGGACATTGAGGTGGGGGATTGATCCTTTGTTGCTAGCTACATAAACATGTAATATCAGGGACATTGGGGTGGGGGTTGATCCTTTGTTGCTAGCTACATAAACGTGTGTAATATCAGGGACATTGGGGTGGGGGATTGATCCTTTGTTGCTAGCTACATAAACGTATGTAATATCAGAGACATTGGGTGGGGAATTGATCCTTTGTTGCTAGCTACATAAACGTGTGTAATATCAGGGACATTGGGTGGCGAATTGATCCTTTGTTGCTAGCTACATAAAAGTATGTAATATCAGGGACATTGGGTGGGGGATTGATCCTTTGTTGCTAGCTACATAAAAGTATGTAATATCAGGGACATTGGGGTGGGGGATTGATCCTTTGTCAGGAATTGATCCTTTGTGGGGGATTGATCCTTTGCTGCTATTGAAAAAGCTTATGTTATATCAGAGAACATATAGGAATGACCCAATGATATTTTGGGTAGCTAGGCAACGGTGAGTAAATAGGGCAGTGGTCATATTCCATTCTTATCACTCCATATTCTGTTTATTTTTTCTATCTTTACTCAATACAGCAGTTTCTATTAGTGCTAAAAATAGTCTTGGTTGCTGTTGGAAAGGTGTATTATTACAGTACCTTTTGTGACATTTTCACCAGGCATCTTGTTGCATTATATGTTAAAGGCCCCTAAGAGATTTTGAGGCAATTTTCTGACAACTTTCAGTTTCCATGTTTGTCCTGCTTTCACAGCTTGGCTACCACTATCACAAATGATTTCACTGACAACACAATATCTGTAAATGTACTCGTGCCTTTAACCTATTCAACTTTTTATAATCACCTGCGCCTGCTCTTTACTTCAGTGTTTCACTTCCAAATTCATATATGTTTTCTTATCGGGAAAACATAAGAAAAAATCATGAAGTTTGTAGGATATTCTGTCCTTTATATTTTTCAAGAAAAGGTTTGTAACGTATTCAATATTTGATATTTCTCCAGAGAATATCCAACAAAATGGTGAAGTTTGTAGGATATTATCATAGCTGAGATATGCACATCCAAGAGCTTTCTTTTGTCAGCACTTTGACATGTACGAGTCATGTGTATGTTTCTTGAAATCTGTTTATTAATCTGTTCATATGAGATTATTAGTTTGTGATTTGAGCAATGTCAAAAGATTTGAGCAATGTCAAAAGAAGTTTCCGTAAAATAGACTATTTTTGCTATTCATGGATCACTGGGGGGATACTGGATTCGGTAACTGCAGTTACCGAATCCAGTATCCATGTGATCCATGAATGGGCTGCAATCAAGTCGTGCGAGTGCATGTAAATATGGATATGATGGCTTTCTTGGTTCTTTACACTGCTTACTCCAGATGGATGACACAGTGGTGTTCGCCACCTCACGTGCTGCAATGACTAGCAAACTTATACGAGCCAAATCAGCAACAGACCCATTGGACATGAGTTGGCACAAGGTAAAATCCAAATTCTTCACTGTCAATGTGGATGATAAGGAGCCCTTTATCATTGGAGACATTGTCATAAGCCACACAGACTCCTATGTATACCTTGGTTCAACAGTATCAAATGAACCAGTCAGCAAGCAAGTTGCTGCACATATAAAGAGTAAGGAATGTCATGTAAGGAAATTCTCCTCCTTTCTAGGACGAAACAGTGATGCACCATTTGTTGTGAAAAGGAAAGTGTGGGATAGTGCCTTGACAAGTGCAGTGCTCTACAGTTGTGAGAGTTGGCTGTGCCGTGATCTGTCAGCAGCACATGTACCTTACATCTCATCTGCCAAAGAGCTCCTTGGAGTACGTACCCAGACGACAAATGACTTGGTTTATGCAGAGCTTGGGATACCCTCTGTGAAAGCCCTACTCCAAAGCAGACAAAGAGAATTTCTATGTAAACTGAAACAAAAATCCTTCTATGAAGACAGCCCAGTCAAAGCAGCCATAGAGATGGCAAAACAGGAGAGAAGCCCGATGGGACAGTACCTGATTTATCTTGAATCATTGCAAGAAGATCCCATCAAGGCATTTGCTACTGAGTTGCATGAGAGGATGACATCCTCTGATGCATCAAAAACCAAGACTTACATGGAGTTGAACCCAGATGTTTCAGTACACCCTATGTACTCAGCAAAACCACATATCACAGAAAGACAAAGAATCTCCACCTCAAGGCTTAGGCTGTCATCCCACTACCTACGGATAGAAACAGGTAGATGGTCACGGATACCAAGGGAAAATAGAATTTGTGTTTGTGGAAATGATGTTCAAACTGAAAAGCATGTTCTTATACACTGTACAGACACACAACATGTGCGCAACCAATATCCAAATCTTGATTACAGTGCAATTTCAAACCTTATGGAGAGCAAACCATGTGCAACATTATGCTCTTATTGTCATGATGTATTATCATTGATGTCATAATATATCAATGAAGACTCATACATGTTCACAATTATTATTTGATCAGACAGTATCTTTATTTGTAAACTCAATACAATGTAGTTGTTATAAGCTTAGTGTTGCAAGAATCGCTTTATTATCTTTCTTTTGTGTGTCATATCTGATTTATCATAGCATTTGGTATTAGAAACGTGTTATAATGGACTTATTCTTGTGGCTCACCCGGACTATGTAAATGCATAAAATGTCATCACTAATTGTTACTCTTTATAAATTGAATTGATATGTGATTATTGTTAGAATTAAGAATTAAGTCAATAAATATACAATACAAATACAATAAACAACTAGCATGTACTCTGCATGATGAGGTAGATTCACACACTATCTCTGCCATAATTGGCATGAAATGCGGAAATGCGGGGGGTATTGGAAATATCGGGTTGGGAAAATATATCATTGATATATCAGTTTGTTTGGGATTATACATCACTTTCAAACTTATTTCAGTCATTTCATGGTGAGAATGTCTATTTCAAATAAGTTTACTTTTTTAATACTCCGAATCTACCTCTATTCTTACTCAATAAGTTCACTTATAATATTCTGAAAAGACTTATTTTGGCTTTATTGATTGTATGACCCAAACTGTTTCTAGAACATAAACAGGTCATTGATGGTGTCACAGGAAATATATAGCCATCGATAGCTGAGAAAAATACAGTTGTTTGCAACCCCCGCCTTATTTACATAATCTACTTTCTTTGTGTAAAGAAGGTAATGAAAATATTTATACAAATTGATTGGTATGAAATAAGAATTCCAATAAGTGACATTATCGCAGATTACCAATAATCACCCCGTCTGAATAATGACTTTGTGGGGAAGCTTTACAAATCCTAGCAATACACAACAGAGATGTATGTTCTCAATCTATTACATCTATAGCGCTGTGCGGATATAATGAACAGGCTTAGAGCACAATGCCCGGATGCAGATTAAAAATGTTTCTTACAAAATAGTTAGAGCAACTGGCATATTTACATTCTTACATATATATAAACACATCATACACAGAACAACGATATTCTGAACATTTATATTGGACTGTGCAGAGGAAAGTATCTTCAAAAGGTCAGTGACAATATTTGTATTCTTTTTGCGGAGTTTTACCAGCATGGATACATAAATTGGTAAAACCTAACCCACTGGCCAGCAAATTTCCATGTTTTGTTTGTGGTTGCTAACTCGTGTGGAGTGAAAAAACTTAACTTTGAGAAGAAAATGTACACTGGACAAAATTTCACTTGACTCTGACCAGCATGTTTTATACTGGTCTGAAATTCACAAAATCTCGGCGTTTTTTCTGTACAATTCTCAGTTTGCTAGCTTACATACAATACGTTTGATCTGTTTTTGCAGCTGTGACCGGCTTATTTGGGAATATAACTGCTATGGAATATAATGGCACCTCCCTCCAAGAGCTCAGTACTGATTCCAGTACACAACATTATAATCCCACAGAGGGCGCCACTCAGTCTCAAACAGAACCGAGGCAGCAAAGTCTGTGGGAATACTATTTGGGCCAGGATCTTTTTGCTTATGCCTCCCTTGAAATACTTGCGCTTGGCATTCTTGGGAATGTATTATCATTCATAGTGTTCTCCAGGAAGAATCTATGTGCCTCCGTTTCCAGTATCTATTTCAGAGCATTGGCTATTTTTGATTCAATCTACATCCTGTGTGCACTGCCGCGGTACTTTGCAGATGGCATGTATGACGTCGATATAAGGGATGTCCACGTTGTTCTGTGTCGTCTCCATACAGTTGTCCAGTATATTGCCAGAGATATGTCTGGTTGGACCCTGGCCCTCATTGCCCTTGAGAGGTGTATCGGTGTGACCATCCCACACAGACATAAGAGCATTGTCACCAGGACTAGGGCACTCCAGGTGTTAGGGCTGCTGGTCGTTATATTATTAGCAGTAAATATGTACCTACCCTTTGCTTTGAATATATCAGTCGGCTTCTACAGCAATGGCGCAAATTACACATATTGTACCATACCCGGCGAGCTTATATACTTCCATCAACAGATCTGGTTCTACTTGGATATGGCCAAGTATTCTATTGCGCCGTTTTTGATAATATTTGTCTGCAATATCTGCATCATAGCCACCGTCCTGAAGGCAACGTATCAACGGGGCAAGCAGATGGGGAGTAACCAGGGAAACCCCAAAGGTTTGTCCAGTATGACTATCACTCTCATTATGGTGTCTGTGGTGTATCTTCTCTGCTCTTTCCCTATCATGGTTTACTTTCCTATACAAACCAAAGTGTGGAAGAACATCACTTGGAAAGCGTATGCCCAGCTACATTTATATTTCAATTCAGCCATACTTCTCGGCACGATAAATTCTGCCATAAATTTCCTTCTTTATTGTATTAGTGGACCAGGATTTCGAAGAGAGCTCAAGTCTCTTTTTGCGTGTAAGGGTCATGAGAAAAAGACGAGTCTAACTGAAACATCCAATGTTGAGAACACTTCAATATAAGTCTCACTTTGTGTACTGGGGCCTGAAAAAAATGAATTGTCAAAATGAAACATTACATATTGTGAACGCCTCAGTATTAATCTACATTTCTAGGTAAGAATCTTCACCCTGTCCCTATGACAAGTGATGTTTGATGTGAACCTGTCCCCACCTTATGAAGCTCCTATTGCCCTAAGTTCCAAAATATCAACATGAATATATGTCGGTTTATACCTTTAAACATGTTGTATTTATGTTGACATGTTAACATTTATATTGCCTGCTTAAGACCTACATATATCCTCTCGATTTACATGAGATACTCCACGGGCCTACTTTTTCAATTTAAAACTTGGTTTTGGACAAAGACATGCTTATAAGGCTATTAAGCAGCTTTTATCCCCAGTACATTTGCGGGTAATGTTTTCACAGGCAGAAATTGTTGTCAATTATAAATATCCCACACGCTTGCAACATATTCTATGCACTGTGCTTTGTTCACTTTAGATGCATGATATATTATTAGGATACGTTTTGGGTACCAATAATACCCCACTCAGCATTTATGTATATATGTTTTTGTTGTATACATAATGTACCAGATATCATGTATAATGTATTAGGGTATTGTTATGGTTTTGTGCAAAGGCGCACACACACACATATGCATACCGGTAAATTAGTGTGTATTAGTGTGAAGGTAGTTTGATAAAACATTTAATCCTGAGGTGTAACATTTGTGTAATTTCTTATAGTTTGGATTAATGTTGTAAGGGGATTTAAATAACCAATTTATTGTCTTTAATCTCCAAAGGAAACTGATCAATAGAATCAACTTGTGAAAAAATATTATAAATGGTAAACTCACTGAATATGCAGATAATGCTAAATATCTTGGTCACGAAATTATCAATAAGGTGTTTGACATGATATATCTCAAGAGACAATACATGTATATATTCCACAGAGAGTAGGTCTCTTATCTTTCCAACTGTTCATACAATGCTTTACTTTATACCTTATAAACCTATTGCATGCATTCCTGAAACCGATAGTTGCTTAAAACAATATATTTAGAAAAAAATAGTTAAATGATAGATATCACAGTAAAAGAGTTTGTTGAATATTTATACGAATATTTATACAAGTATTGATAAGGAAGAATGTTCACAACTTGGAAGAAGGAAGGACAAGGGATGGACCAATAACTGGATCGACTCTAACAAGTTTGTCAGAGGAAAAGGGTCGCTTAACTTTTCCAAGAAGTTACCTGAGATATTGGTTTTGTGTGGCATGATATGTGCAACAGATGTATCTAACCCCAATTAACATTTTAATAAAAATGACTTGATACCTTCACATGTGCAGTGTTATTATGACCTATCCCTGAAACAAACCGATTATCCTGAAGCCTCAGGGCAAAAGATATGTTAAAATAGTTGATCTGAGCAACCATAATGCCTTCACAATTATTTGACAATCACATACCATTATAACTAACTGTTTGATCATGACCAATGGTTATATCCTGCCTTTTCATGACATATATTTATACATCCTTTTTCGATATTTTATATATTTCTCACGTTGCATATTTAATCACAACATTCAGCAAACTCCTGAGACCCAGAACAAGTGGCTGGGTATTCGCATCGATCATTTAAAAACACGACACATGTGTTCCTCTCAGCTAATGCATTACATCCATGCTCCTACATCTTACCAAAGTTATAAAATCTGATCACTTGAGATGAAATCATTGTTAATTTACTCATACCAACATTTTGGCGAATTTCGAGGCGGTTTTATCCTCTATTGTTGATTAGTATCTTTACTTTGTACATTAAGTCAGCTGTTAAGTTGTGAGAGCGAAGTTTACTTTATTTCCCCCCCCCCCTCCCTCCTCCATCGCTGTACCATTGATATTGCTTCTGGCCATTGCGACAGAGCAGCTGGCTGGGACGGGAGGGAATCCTATCACCTGTGGGTATGAGATGAGCAAGGCCGGTAGGCGGCGCAGCAGGAAGATGCTAGCTGCTACTATAGGTGATAGTAGCCGAGGCAGACGGGGAAGAGGAGGAAGGGGGTAAAGGGAAGTCAAAGGTGACTTCCATACATCTGCTCTGGGTATAATCTAGTGCAGCCAACTTACCTTGCAAAGAAAGCGTATGAAATGTATTCTGACCCCAACAGCTTTTCTGATACCTTTATTTTCTCAAGTGATATATTAAGATAATTAATGCAACACTAAAAGTCTAAATTGCATTGCTATCATCATAACTAAGGCCATACAATCACGTGTCTTATGATATACTATATGTTGGCGACAGGTAAGTTAGGAGTTTTACAGTTTACTCTCCCTAACTGAGACCTACCTTGCTGTGTCATGTTGGGCTGCAGTGTGAGTGAGGGCGTATTTTGAGGATCATCCCAGGAAGGCACTGCGGCCTATTTATCTTGAGAAAGAAGTGGGCACCGTGGAAAGTGAGCATGTATGATCACACCCAGCACCTTGCTCTACATATTAACTTCTCTTAATATTGCAAGGTCAGACTCGGGGATACACAATACTAAAGTGAGGTGGGTGATTTCTATGTTTATCGCCAGCGTCATGTTACTGTTAGATATGTAATAAAAAAAGCAATACGACTTTCTTGCAGTTTTGTAACTTTCCTGATGAAAACAAATCGTGCGGAGATATGTCAACACTCTAAACTTTGTGAGCAATGGGGAAACAAAAAGAAATATTTGAACTAATGATCTTCTGGAAATGTGTAAAATTGGGATTTGTGCTTTAATATTGCAAAGTGAAAAATATCCGAAGCTGCCTTCACTAAATGGTGCAAGCAAATGAGCTTTGTAAACATGGCCCATGGATAACCCGGAGTTCCCTTGCATTCCAAGATACTTCTCTATGCTTATCTACATAACATCACCAAACTATGCAATTTATTTCTGCAATTCTTCCAGCATGAACGAAACCAACACATAGTGCGTATTAAACATGAAATTACAACCAGGTATACAATCAAATTATTTAGAATTTGATGACCCATTTTATAATCATTTGTTAATTGAAAAGATCTCTTTATACAATAGTAAACATTATTAGCTTGATATGTTGGTCGGTCAAGGAATTTTGGGGAGAAAATTCACAATTTCTCCTTCTTGACCAGTTAAGAAATCAAGCATATATTGCTGAATCTAGACAGTCAAAGCCTGTCGAAGGGTGAATCTTTTGTCCTTGTAAATCTGTGACTGGGTGGGTTGTCATGTCAATGACCTGCGACATTACAATTCAGTGAGGCAGCACTATATCTGCTACAAGTAGGTCCCGTCATGAAATGACTTAAGATTGAAAGTAACAAAAAATGTGCATGAGGCTATCTACACGAGACTGTGTACATGAGGCTGCCTACATGAGCCTGCCTACATGAGGCTGCCTACATGAGACTGCCTACATGAGACTGCCTACATGAGGCTGTCTACATGAGGCTGCCTACATGAGGCTGCCTACATGAGGCTGCCTACATGAGGCTGCCTACATGAGGCTGCCCACATGAGCCTGCCTACATGAGGCTGCCTACTTGAGGCTGCCTACATGAGACTGCCTACATGAGGCTGTCTACATGAGGCTGCCTACATGAGGCTGCCTACATGAGATATTCAACATGCTGCATGTTTTGTAGGGCAGTGATGGCTGAGGACAAGAAGCATCGACGCACGGTGGAGGTGAGAAGCTACTCTGATGGAGAGATCTACCATATCGTGGTAGACGGGCACTATGATGTAAGATATTACTAGAGATCTATGCTGTGAGATATTACTAGAGATATATGCTGTGAGATATTACTAGAGATCTAGGCTGTGAGATATTACTAGAGATATATGCTGTGAGATATTACTAGAGATCTAGGCTGTGAGATATTACTAGGTCTATGCTGTGAGATATTACTAGAGATCTATGCTGTGAGATATTACTAGAGATCCAGGCTGTGAGATATTACTAGAGATCTTTGCTGTGAGATACTACTAGGTCTAAGATGTAAGATATTACTAGAGATCTATGCTGTGAGATATTACTAGGTCTATGATGTAAGATATTACTAGAGATCTATGCTGTGAGATATTACTAGAGATCTATGCTGTGAGATGTTACTAGAGATCTATGCTGTGAGATATTACTAGAGATCTATGCTGTGAGATATTACTAGAGATCTAGGCTGTGAGATATTACTAGAGATCTATGCTGTGAGATATTACTAGAGATCTAGGCTATGAGATATTACTAGAGATCTAGGCTGTGAGATATTACTAGAGATCTATGCTGTGAGATATTACTAGAGATCTATGCTGTGAGATATTACTAGAGATCTATGCTGTGAGATGTTACTAGAGATCTATGCTGTGAGATATTACTAAAGATCTATGATATAAGATATTACTAGAGATCTAGGCTGTGAGATATTACTAGAGATCTAGGCTGTGAGATATTACTAGGTCTATGATGTAAGATATTACTAGAGATCCAGGCTGTGAGATATTACTAGAGATCTATGCTGTGAGATATTACTAGAGATCTATGATGTAAGATATTACTAGAGATCTAGGCTGTGAGATATTACTAGAGATCTATGCTGTGAGATATTACTAGGTCTATGATGTAAGATATTACTAGATATCCAGGCTGTGAGATATTACTAGAGATCTAGGCTATGAGATATTACTAGAGATCTAGGCTGTAAGATATTACTAGAGATCTATGCTGTGAGATATTACTATGTCTATGATGTAAGATATTACTAGAGATCTAGGCTGTGAGATATCACTAGAGATCTAGGCTGTAAGATATTTCTAGAGATCTAGGCTATGAGATATTACTAGAGATCTAGGCTGTGAGATATTACTATGTCTATGATGTAAGATATTACTAGAGATCTAGGCTGTGAGATATTACTATGTCTATGATGTAAGATATTACTAAAGATCTATGATGTAAGATATTACTAGAGATCTAGGCTGTAAGATATTACTAGAGATCTATGCTGTGAGATACTACTAGATCTGTGGTGTGAGATATTACTAGGTCTATGATGTGAGATATTACTAGGTCTATGGTGTGATATTACTAGGTCTATGGTGTGATATTACTAGGTCTTTGATGTGATATTACTAGGTCTATGGTGTGATATTACTAGGTCTATGGTGTGATATTACTAGGTCTTTGATGTGATATTACTAGGTCTATGGTGTGATATTACTCTGTCTATGATGTGAGTTATTCCTATGTCTATAATATGCGATATTACTAGGTCTATGACATTATGATAACAATTATATTATAATAATAAGCTTTGATAAATCAAATTTGTTGAATTCGTGTTTGCTAATAGATATGTTGACATTATCAGCATTTATAAATTAAACTGCCCCACGCTTTTCAAGCTGAATTGGTAAACCTTCACCAAAACAAGAAAGGGTGTACTATGTATGAAGATGGTTATTGTATTTTCAGGTTCTCATGAAGCTGGAGCTCCCCTTCCACGGCAAGATAAACGAGTTTCTACAAGAGGCCCACAATAACTACATGCCTGTGATGACCTACGACGACAACAACTCGGAGATTAGACAGTTTGACCACAACTACGTCAGAGTCACCCACAAGATGAACTTCCACAAAGCAAACGAGATTCGCCCAATCATGAGAGAGCAAATATCTGATATTTTGCTCAATGATGGGTGGGACCTTCTTGGATTTGGCTGCCACCCCGGTCCGATCCCAAGGGCCTCCACGATCATTGAAAAGTGGGTGAAAAATTCCAAAGTCTGAGGAATACCATTTGCATACAGACTGTTTCTTGGTTGTTTGTTTTTTTGTAGTCTTATACGATAGTAATAGACGGAAAACTTGGAGTGGCTGCCATAATGTAGATATGTAGATTATTCAAAAAAGATCTGCACGGCAATAGAATAAGATTATATTAAAAACATACATTTTAATCAAATGACTTATGGGGTGTACAGCACAATTTTATCAATTAGTATTAAATACACAATGAATAAAATATTTATAGGAAAAACCTTGAGTCTTACAGTTATTAGTTATTGATATATAAGGCAATGATATTATGATAACAACTATGCTACATTGACCTGTTGCTGTTTATAGCAATGATTTGAGATGACTCATATATACTTTAATGTTGCTTTAATTAAAAAAACACAATAATATTATTGGCTTTATCACAAAATCTCATTGTGCCATAACTGTATTTTGCCTTAGATTTTATACCATATATCTATGTATATTCCTGTTTTCACTGTTCTTAGTCATTTGGTATCCAGTTGTTCAGTACACAACGCATCCCTCCCAGTAATAATCATACAATTATTAATTAACTGTATCTTAACTGTTCTTGACCGAGTTTCCACAGTTGTATTTTCTCCATTTATCAACTCTCTCTTGACAAATGGTTGGCACCATTTTCAATTTTGTTTTCGTGCTATTGCGCCACCAAGGTGCACAACTCTTTGTTATGCTAACATGCATGCTTGTGGACATTTTATGATAGAATGTTGCATAGATTTATAATTAATACAATCATTTCAAATAGTCATTTATCATCTATAGATCATCTGTAGCATCCTCCATTGACCCAAAATATTGTGTTGATAGCCCTGTGATCAAATGATTCTGATTATGTTAATTTGAACTTTCGTCCATTTTCATGTAACTAAAACAATTTTTTGTCCTGATCAAATTCACATCACAAAAAGGTTCATATGGGGGGGGGGGGGGGGGGGGGGTGAAAGTGAAGAGAACCTATAAACCCAATTTAGTTTTTTTTTTATAACATTTGGTGACAATATCTTCAGAGGTCTAATGTATCCCTGGCATAGGGACATTTATCTCGTTCTCTAACTGAATCACATGCAGGATATCAATTTCTAAAGTATTATTATCCCGAGGTATTACACAGTTATTAAGTTTTATTGGTCAACATATGTAAGAGTTTTAGCTTATTAGCACCAGTTCCTCTGTGGTAACCCAAAGGTTGTGGGTTCTATTCCCGGCAGTGCAAGATTGGATTCATGATATAATTATTATCCCCAGGCATTACACAGTCATTATAACTTTCATTGATCAACATAAATATGTAAGACAGGTTGCCATGGTTTTTACAATGGGAGTATTCAGGACTGCGCCCTCCATTGCTGGACTTAGTATCCCTGCTACCAAAGATATAAAGGTGCGCACAGAATTGACCGCGAGTAATCATTATTCATAAAAATCTGGCTGTGACTTGATTGGCAGGGAATAAATGCTTACTGAAATTGATTCTGTTTTGTTCTGACAGCTGTACTGATTGGCCTATTATAGGTTAGACACCTGATCCCAAGTTATAGCCTGATGTAGGTCAATTCAGATAGGATGTTTTTTTTTGGCGAGCAAGGCAAGTATTTATGACTAGGGGAATTCCCAACTTCGAATGAGGTCAAAAACAGGGCAATGACCACAGAGGTAGTAAGAAGACAGAACGACAAGCAATACTACCAATGTAATGCCGAGTAATTGAGGACATACTACCAGAGCTGACAACTCCTGTGAGACCATGTACAGCAGTGTCACATCTAGCAATCTCTGATTTCCTTTTCATTTTATTTTTAAGATATTGAAATATCTTTGACAATGCAGGAAAAATGATGGAGTTGCACTTTAGCTGCATGATATCTGAGTATGCACTCTCGATGGGATGCCAATTGGTTTTGCCGAATAAACTTATAGATATGAAGAAATATGTTAAGGGATAATGCTGTGTGGTGAATTGGCCACTATTTAAAGATATGCGAAAGTGACCACACATCCCATTAATCTCAGCAAGCGTTCTCAGCTTAACACCAGCGCACATTTTTAATCTCCCTCACAGTCATAGCAATAAGCATTCATTTCCAAATCCACATCTGCAAAAACAAAATCAATGTCCACGAAGGGGTGATCCACTCTCTGTAACTATTTAAAAGTGTATCAGTGTTTCCATAAATAATTGTAATGGGATTATTATAAAAACACATGAAATACTAAATATATCTATAATTGATCCTTTTAACATGATTTAAAGTATTCTGAATTATTGTACATAACCACTAAATCATTTAGACTGTCACTAACTTTTCACTGCCTGTATTGAGTTTATGACAAGTGGCAGGAATTGGAATTGTATGATGATAATAACTAAGTTCTTAATGATAAATATCTCATGATTATGCAAGGAGATATGCACTGATAAAGTGACACTATATTTCAGCACTATTCTTGATTGGAAATAGTCAATACCTGCAAACAGTATATATTGTGTCTCAACGAGTCAAACGTTCTTATACTCCTAGAAAAGAAAAACATTGGTTTTATCATGAAAAAGGTTTGTGGCAGATAATTTTTTTTATTTTGGATGGAACAAAGGCATTTTTCAAAACAAGCAGAAGAAATTGGACATCAATTTTGGACAATTTATTAAATATACAAAAAATAATAATCCTTCAAGTGGTTTGTGTGTGTAAATAAGGATTTAAAATCCCAGGACAAAGCAATCGATTGAGGTCAACTATAGAAACAATCTGTCCAGGCAGAAAGGCAATGAGGTTGATCCTGACCATAACCAGGTGGGTTATTGTCATGTTTGTGTGTACCATATATATGACACATCATACACTTAATTGTATTAATTGATTTAATAATCTTAATAATCAATTTGAAATCCCCCTTTTTGGCCTCTCACAGGCAAATATCCTTTCTCAAGAATGGTGATTACTTTTTCATGTTTCAAATTAGGCAGCCAAGATAGCTCAGTTGGTAGAGTGTTGGATTTGGACTGGATAGGTTAATTAGCAGGTGACAAAGCTTAGGGTACAGTGTTCAAACCCTGCTGGGTACAAAAATATATTAGATAAAAAGATAATCATTAATCAAATATTTCATAACATTCCAAAGATAAGAATAAATCATGAGACAGGTTTAACTGAAATAGAATGGACATGGCAGGATAGCATCAGAGATTAGGAGACAGACCAGATATGAGAGCATGGACAAGGTAGGACAGCATCAGGGATGAGAAAACAGACTGGCATCAGAGATGAGAGGATGGACATGACAGGACAGCATCAGGGATGAGGAGACAGACTGGCACCAGAGAGGAGAGGATGGACATGGCAGGACAGCATCGGGGATGAGGAGACAGACTGGTACCAGAGAGGAAAGGATGGGCATGGCAGGACAGCATCAGAGATGAGAGGATAGACATGGCAGGACAGCATCAGAGATGAGAGGATAGACATGGCAGGACAGCATCAGGGATGAGAAGACAGACTGGCACCAGAGATGAGAGGATGGACATGGCAGGACAGCATCAGGGATGAGGAGACAGACTGGCACCGGAGATGAGAGGATGGGCATGACAGGACAGCATCAGGGATGAGAGGATGGACATGGCAGGACAGCATCAGGGATGAGGAGACAGACTGGCACCGGAGATGAGAGGATGGGCATGACAGGACAGCATCAGGGATGAAAGGATGGACATGGCAGGACAGCATCAGGGATGAGGAGACAGACTGGCACCGGAGATGAGAGGATGGGCATGACAGGACAGCATCAGATAGGATAAGTTAGATCAGCACTGAAATAGAATGGACATGGCGGGACAGCATCAGGGATGAGAGGATGGACATGACAGGACAGCATCAGGGATGAGAGGATAGACATGGCACGACAGCATCGGGGATGAGAGGATAGACATGGCACGACAGCATCAGGGATGAGGAAACAGACTGGCACCAGAGAGGAGAGGATGGGCATGGCAGGACAGCACCAGAGACGAGAGGATGGACATGGCAGGACAGCATCAGGGATGAGGAGACAGACTGGCACCGGAGATGAGAGGATGGGCATGACAGGACAGCATCAGGGATGAGAGGATGGACATGGCAGGACAGCATCAGGGATGAGGAAACAGACTGGCACCTGAGATGAGAGGATGGGCATGACAGGACAGCATCAGGGATGAGGAGACAGGTTGGCATCAGAGATGAGAGGATGGACATGGCAGGACAGCATCAGGGATGTGGAAACAGACTGGCACCTGAGATGAGAGGATGGGCATGACAGGACAGCATCAGGGATGAAGAGACAGACTGACACCATAGATGAGAGGATGGACATGACAGAACAGCATCGAGAATGAGACAGACTTGAACCATAGATGAGAGGATGGACATGGCAGGACAGCATCGAGAATGAGACAGACTGGAACCATAGATGAGAGGATGGACATGGCAGGACAGCATCGAGAATGAGACAGACTGGAACCATAGATGAGAGGATGGGCATGACAGGACAGAATCGGGAATGAGAAGAGAGACAGAACAGCATTGGGGATGAGGTATCAGAGATGAGAGGATGGACATGGCGGGACAGCATCAGGGATGAGGAGAGAGACAGAACAGCATTCGGGACGAGACAGACTGGAACCATAGATGAGAGGATGGACATGGCAGAACAGCATCGGGGATGAGGAGAGAGACTGGAGATGAGCTACCGAGGATCAAATGGTGGTAACAGGGGCCAACTGAGGGCAGAAAATAGTCATAGGCCAATTACTATTATTGTTGACACCACAGCTTATTATCGTGCCTTTTGTAACATTCATCACAAGGTATCTTTTTAAAATGCAGTTGAAGTAATTTACAATGCAGCTGAAGTAAGTTAAAATGCAGCTGAAATGATTATCCAGCTGATTATCTTATTGCGTGGCCCCGTTACTTCTGTCTAACATCATCGCTCATGTCCTTTTTGAATGAACTATCGTTGACCCTGTGAAAATCAAGAGTTGTTTTCTTCAGCCCTGCTACATGAATATGGTGAATATGGCCTATATATTATTGCGGACGCCTGAAAGGTTTACTCAATGTCGGGAGAACATTGAGGTCACAGGAAAAATATAGTACCATTGACCTATGTACAGATTCGTGACAAAGGCTGGGCTGTGAAAAATATACAAAAGGCATTTGGAGTTTTTCTAGTTTTCTTTCAGAATTTATGTGTATATTCTCTAATGAGCACAAAAGCAAAATTTTTGGGAGTCAACTGGAATTTATCAAATATGGGATTTGCTCTGCGAAGTTAAATATCATCTACAACACTACAGACATAAAAATAATCTCCGTGAACGGATGTTTTTGATGTTTTTTATGATAAATTTTATTTGTTTTCTGGAAAGAAATGAAAGTTCTGTAAGAGATATGTGAGGGAATGAATTGCTTCTCTGCGAAACAACATATAATTTAGCGATATATGTTTCCAATGGGGATATAAATTTGTTGCCGTAAAAAAAAGAAAAATACTACTTCCATCCTGTTGAAAATTGCACAGATTATTCATGTCATCAAATCCTACTAACATACCGCAAAACACAGACAGCTTTACTCTGTCAGATCTTAGTTCAGAAGAATTTCCAAGGCAAAGCAGACACAAACCCAAATCCATAAATCTAGGTCGAACACATGCATTTGCATTGCGGGATTTTGTGATCCAAGTTATTTCTGACTTCAATTCAGGTCTGGATCCGGCTCCCCTGATACAAAGGAAGAATATTCACCAAATTAGGATAAACAGACAAAAAGGTAAAGATATTTTCAAGCAGATTAGATTTACTCCGGGCGTTTTATTGAGTCCTGGGTGTCATGAGTTATCTGCCACCCTGTGTGATATCTCTACCTCTACCGATATGGATCAGACAGATACAGAACACAAGATAGACATCCCAGAACCTATTCAAACACGATAAGCTGGGAACTTTGATCAGACACTCATTGAGTTATCACCATTATTAATCCAATCTGATATCATGTTGGGTCAAGCTTGCATTTAAGGTGATTCTATATATTTGTTTGGAATTAAATGATACTTTCTGACGTCTTCATTGCAGGATAGTTGAAAACAATATATCACAAGGTACTGTCAGTACTGTTCAACTCAGAAGACCAAAATGCATCCACTATTGGCTGTAGCAGATGGGGCATTTTCCTGGATGTTTCCCCAGCTTCATGCCTGGGTCCAGGATTCCACTGCCCTGCTTAATAGCTTACTGATGAGCTCAGCAGGGGTTGCCATATTTATTGGCATATTTGTCATCAAACAAGTAAGAGCATATCAAAAGCGGAAGCAGTATGCCCGGATGCGAGAAGAGCGCAGAGAAGAATGCAGCCAAGCTTTCCAACAACTTGAATCAAAACTTGAAAAGACAAATGTAAGCTTATTAAATATGTATGAAATGTGAGCTTATTAAATATGTAAATAGGTTTCATGTCAATATTCAATATTGTTAAATCAGTTGGACATTTTTCTGAAGATGCTTTACCTGCAAATATTCATGGACAACTGCAATGACAACTATGTTATTTGCTGATATATATTGTTATGTTTTAGAGTGACAAAAATGAGTTGGTCACAAAACTTAGCCTGGTTGAGATACGAAAACAACTGGAGAGTGGCACATTAACAGCTGTCAAAGTGCTCCAAGCGTTCCAAGAAAAGGTAGGATCTACATGTAACTGATAATCATTTCACTTTAACATTATTGTACATTTCTGCAATCAATATAAACAAACAAAATAGTTGATTAACACAAATGGTGTATGGGAACGTGGAGCTTAACAACCAGAGGAAAATGATACATGGAGGAAATAGAAAAAACATTTTTTTCTGTCTCACAGGTCTGATTATATTTACCTTCAACCATTGCAAGATTGCTCACTCAACCTTTAGTCTTGATCCACATTTCAATACATACATGGACTGTATACCTGCTATGATAGTTCATTCATTTTTTATACTTACCTGCAAACAATACTCATTCTTGTATTAAATCCATCAGATAAGCACATTATTATTCCACAACGATAACATTTAAGATCTTCAAAATGTGGAGCTGTCCAAATCTTACAATGTCAGCCAAGGCCACGGGCCGTGGCGCAGTTGGTTAGAGCACCAGCTTATTAGCACCAGTTCCTCTGTGGTGATCCGAAGGTTGTGGGTTCGAACCCCGGCCGTGCCGAGATTGAACTCATGATACAATTTCCCATATGAGCTGAGGCCTGTGCCTTAAGGGTTAACCCGTTGTCCTTGTAAATCTGTGACTGGGTGGGTTGTCATGTCAAGGACCTGCGACATAACAATTCAGTGAGGCAGCACTATATCTGCTACAAGTAGGTCTCATCACGAAATGACTGAAATAATGTTGAAAGTGATGTAAAACCCCAAACAAACAAACAATGTCAGCCATGATGGAAATCAACAAGTCACGTTTCACCTGTGTGTGTGTGTAATGAACTGAAAACTCATTAAGAATAGTCAAAGCTCCTGCAACCACAGAATGGTGTAACATGAAACATATACTATATACTATAGGGATAGTTATATAATAAAACAATTATTTTGGTATCTATGGTTCGTATCGTTATGGCTGATTCAAGATTTGACATAAGGAAGGGTCCGTATCGACTCTATTTCTGAATGTCTAAACTAACTTACACCAAACAATAAATATATTTACATTTCCCTCCATCCCTTATTCTGGGCCGGGTGAAAAGGGAAGTAAGGGGAAAAGGGGGGTTGCCTTGACCCGCCAGTGTGAAAACATGCCTCTTGATGTGGATTCAGGCAGTGCCAGCACATCAGAAGCTGAACTGTTTGGTGGAACCAGTCACCGAAGCTGACGTGAGTAAAACTATATAACCCCTTTTGAATAATGTAAATGATCGATTCAAAAACATGAGATATCATCTCTGAGATATAAATAATCAGAAAAATTAAAAAATTTTGGAATAATTTTTGTTTGCGCTTATTGTTAGAAATGGGCTGAAGAGATTGATAAATCAAAACACGCTGGCCTCCTGGCGGGTATTCCCATAAGCATCAAAGATGACATTGGTATCAAGGTGAGCCCAATCATTTATCGTCAAATAGGTCTCGCCTTTATTCACTTCATCAGCAGATGAAATGGATTGTGGATTCCAGCATGATGAATGTTGTTGTTATGTTTAGAATTACGTGACTACAGCGGGGGCATCTTACAGACTGGGGGTTGTGTCTGAAGAGGATTCTGTCTTGGTCAAAACTCTCAGAAAACATGGTGCTGTACCCTTTGTCAGAACCAATGAGCCTCAAATGGGGATGAGGTTGGTATTGGATAAAAATATCACACACTAATTAAAGACTGAAGCAATAAAGATAGATAACATTCTTACTAGAAACTCTTAATATAAATTAAATTGTTGTGATAGAAGACCATATTCACTTCATAAAAATTGTCTTTGTGCTTTTAAATGTTGGATAACCATTTGTCAGTGTAGAGCCTGGGAATCCCATATATGGCACCGTGGGGAACTGCTTTGATGCGAAGCGTAGTCCTGGTGGCTCCTCTAGCGGCGAGGGCGCACTCATCGGTGCTGGAGCATCTATACTGGGGTTCGGGAGTGACATCGGGGGCAGTATCAGAATCCCTGCACACAACAATGGCATATGTGGCTTCAAGCCCACCAGCGAGAGGGTCAGCCATGTTGGAATGCCTGTGATGCTATTAGAAGAATCAGACAGTTGGTTTTTGTTAATCTATTTTAATATTGTTTTGTTAATCTGCTCATAGAGAAAATATAGTTATATACTTTCTCTATGATCTGCTATATGTACCTATCATATACTTAATTGATATTCTTCAACGAATTATAACAGATTCTTTCAGGAAAAACTTATGTTATCTATCTGAAAACAATAGATGTATACACGATAAAGTGATCAGCACACAATTAACTATGAACTAAATTCAAACCGCAGGTCACTTAAGTGTAATTCTTCCATTTATTTTAGTACCAGTCACGTGGGGTCCATTAGCACGTGATGTGGACAGCCTCATTTTGGCATGCAAAGCATTATGGGATGGATCCATGGCTGACCTGGACGCCAATTACCCACCAATACCATTCAATGAAAAGGTGAACGAAGACATAGCTCCATTTATGATTAGTTATTTACACAGTAATGTTAAACTGTGGTCGGAATCATTTTCAAAATATCAATATTCTTATGTTTAATTTTAGGTATTGGAAGAGAAAAGACCCCTGACAATAGGCTATTTTTCTGACAATGGTTTATTTGCCCCTGTCCCAACAATCAGCAGGGCTGTGACGATGGCAAAGGAACAACTGGAAAAGGCTGGACATAAGGTATTACTCTATAAAATATCCTTGGAAATATAGTCGGTTCTTTCCAGGTCTTTGTTATTTTAGCTCTACTTCTACTGAACAGTGAAGGAACGTGGACACTATTTGCATGGATTTAATCAGTTCAGACTTTCTATTTGATATGATAGTTGGTGGCCTGGCAGCCTCCAGATATCGAGGATGCTATTGACCATGAATTCCGTGTGCTGATGGCAGATGGAGGAAAGGAGCTTTTAAGAGTTCTGTAAGTACCTAGGAGCATACTCTGAGTTAATACTGAATATAGCTGTGTTATCTTCACCTGCTAAATCATATAAATAATATAAAGGGGTCACTCTAATGGAAGGTTACGAAAATACACAAATGTATAATCTCACACTTTATTAAACAATACATATCTGATTTGTATTTTACATGTGATGTTTCAGTAAGCATGATGAGGTTGATGCCACACTGAAGCCCGTTGTTGCCTCCCTGAAGATTCCAAATGTTTTCAAAAAGATTTTATCTGTTGTGCTCAGACCCATTGTAAGCTTCTTTTATTATGTTGATCATTGAGACTGAAATCTTATGACGCATATTCCACAACGAATAATATTTCACAGTAAACTGTGGATTTATAATCATGAATATTTTTTTGGCATTTTTATTCCATTGAAACTAGTATCTTTGCTTTTATGATTTTAGCTACCAAAAGAAGCGAAGATGGCTGGATTTGCTATGGGATTTAAGTGAGATAGACATTTGATATTTTGCGTTTATTTTCACAGTTATTGCTAGACTTCTGCTATAAATTGGGTTTAATAATTTTCAGGGGTGTCCTGGAGTTCTGGGAACAATTGGAAAAATTGGACGTGAGTGCATTTTCACTTCACATATTAAATACTCAGGCCTTACATCTCCAGTCATTGTCATTAGTAACTGTTATACAGCATGAGATACTTCCTGATGTCAAATAAAATGACTATGAGAACCTTTCTGTGTGCTGTTTACAATCATGTGGAGAAATGGATTGTTACATTCTTATGATACGTTTCTGATTTAAATGGATGGACCTAATTTCTTTGTTGTAATTTTAGGCTTATCGTTACAAATGTATCGCAGACATGAAGAAGAGTGGACTTGATGCCATCCTGTGCCCACCAATGCCATTTCCTGCTTTACCTCATGGAACCTCTGATGTCGCATTAGGTATTGACTTCTGACGTCACATTATGCAATGAACTCTGATGTGACATAAGATAATGACCTCTAATGTCACATTAGACAATGACCTCAGATGTCGCATTAGGTAATGAACTCTCGTGTCACACTATTCAATGACCTCTAATGCCACACTATTCAATGACCTCTAATGTCACATTGGACAATGACCTCTGATGTTGCATTGAGCAATGACATTTGATGTCACATTATGTAATGAATGTGCATGATAATGTAATGAATGTGCATGTCTGGAATTTCCCTTTAGAGATAGTTGCTTGAGAGCGGCATAAAGGGATATTCTAAAACAAAGATGGCTGAAAGTTGGTTGAAAAGTCCCTCATATTCTAAGAATTATGTCACTTTGTTATGAATTGACTCTTAACCAAGAAATCATGTCTCATCAAAATGCATTATAGCACATGCTAATAAATATAGGTGCTGCTAGTCATAGATTTGGCATTATAGCACATGCTAATAAATATAGGCGCTGCTAGTCATAGATTTGGCATTATAGCACATGCTAATAAATATAGGTGCTGCTAGTCATAGATTTGGCGTTATAGCACATGCTAATAAATATAGGTGCTGCTAGTCATAGATTGGCATCTCCAACTTAATGAATCATAACTCAGGAGGTGAGAAGACATATTTTGGTGCTTATCCTTCAGGAATTTGTATCACAAAAGCTGTAATTGGGATAATACAAAGTGATATATGTATATCACGTGTGTAAATGTGTATGTAAATTTATATTTCTGGTAAAAGCGTTTGAGTAAAATAGTCTCGTAATTATATTTATTAAAATTATGATGATTATTGATGCGATAAGATAGTTACAAATATAAGTTGTTGAATATTATCATTTTTTTTATTTAGGCTTTTCAAACAAGAATAAAAATAATCAAATTATCCTATTGATTCTATTACCAATAGATGGGGCTGCATACTGCATGCTGTTCAATGTGTTAAACTTCCCTGCTGGGGTGGTGCGAATGACGAAGGTAACATCGCGTGACCAAGAAATGCTGAAAGATTACCCAATTAGGAATAAGGAGCACAAAAGAGCCAGAGAGGTAAATTTCTCCCAATTCAACAATTGATATTCATATCCAAATCCTATCAGATTCTCATCACACTTAATCAAGAAACCAAGAAATAAAAAAAATAAATAACAGGAGATCTGATTTGTTTTGCAAGTTAGGAAATTTGTAAGAAATAATGTTATTTTGTCTCATTTTGTGTGTGTGATAATTAAATAGATATAGAAAATATGTAAATATATGATATATGGACAAATCAAATATATTGTAAATATTATTTCCTTTTGATCATGCAATTTGATACTTATTGGGTGCTAATATTTACTTGTTAGTTGATGTCTGGAGCTGAGGGGTTGCCTGTTGGTGTCCAGATTGCCTCCTATAAGTGGCAAGACGAAACTGTTCTCAGGATCATGAAGGAAGTGGAGAATGCAGCAGATTTCACAGTTGTTTAGACCACTGCAATGCTGTTAGCATGCCTTGTTGTGAAGAATGCAGCAGATTTCACAGTTGTTTAGACCACTGCAATGCTGTTAGCATGCCTTGTTGTGAAGAATGTAGCAGATTTTATAGTTTTCTAGACCACTGCAATGCTGTTAGCATGCCTTGTTGTGGAGAATGCAGCAGATTTCACAGTTGTTTAGACCACTGCAATGCTGTTAGCATGCCTTGTTGTGAAGAATGTAACAGATTTTATAGTTGTCTAGACCACTGCAATGCTGTCAGTATGTCTTGTTGTGAAGAATGTAGCAGATTTTACAGTTGTAGATCTGCAAGGTTTTAACTAACTGAAGGAAACCATTTTGGAATAACATTAGAGTAATGAAAAAAAGCCGGGTTGTTAATTTTTGAAAATATGACTTTCACCAGGAAAGATGCATTTATGTGTGTGCATATGTATGCACTTAAAGCATTCATGAAATCAGATTTTCAAGCACTTTTTCCTTGCATAATATAAATGCTTATACCTAAAACATTGTGGCGATCAAATGTTTATTTTTCATCATATTCCCCCTACAATTATGTGGTGCCATTTGCTAAAATCCAAATCTTTCACTGCACACTTTGTCAGCAAATTTTACTGACCTGTGATCTAGTGCAAATACCTGCATAGCAAAGTTTTGCTTACAATGGGGCACCTTGAGATTGAGACAATGGAGTTGTTTGGCATACAGAGGCATGTTTGTTCATTAATGTTTGTCCACAAGACAGGCCTAACCCCCTGACATATCACAATAGATGTCACATTCTTTTATACACGTGACCAGCTGGTAGTCACAAGAGTACAGGCAGTATTTGGCACTTTCAGCAAAACACAATAACCATGGTCAGTGTATTTTGCTTGATTTTAGTGAGATAGCTTGCTTGTATCATAGTTTCATGGCCACATGTCATTTAAAGGGGAAGGAAACCATCGCATATTGTGGATTAGCCATTTAAAGTTCATCAATATGAACACATATAACATGAGACGAAGACTTTGAGATAAAATTTTAGTACTTTTACTACGGTCAAACCTTCTGAACTTGTAATCATCTTTTGCTGGTGGCAGCCATCTTGTCAAGGGGATTATAGTAGTACCAGCCAAGTAGAAACAAGTTATAAATTAATGGCAAATTACAATGAAAATGTGGTTAAATAAATTGAAAAAAATATGTATCAATATCATTGTTTATCACAAACACAGTACATATTTTTATCTAGTTTATCTACCCATATTAACAATGATTAAAAAAGGTGTTGTACCTTCATTCCTGTGATAAAAGCCAGCTATGGTGCAATTGCAGGCTTCCATCTTGTTTTTGTTTTAATGATTGGATTTTAGAGAGTTTTATGTGCACTTCCTATTTTAATTGTGCAGTTCTAGTGTGTTGTTTTCAATGGGGCATTATGGCGACCCGCAATCCGTCTATTTTAACAGGTAGATAATTAATCACACTTGGCCTTTTAAATTGGTAACATACAAGGATTAAATGACTGAGGTTTGAAATGGGAAGTCTTTAAGCATACCCCAAATCTTTGTAAAATTGCCTGTGACCTCCGTGATTTCATAAATGCTTTAATAACTGAGGGAGACTTAAACAAATAAAGAAATCTATTATGTATACCTTCTTGTCACATCCTGAATTCTTCGGATGGATGAACATATATTGCTTCTACCCGGGTCACTGATATTTGCTTAAACCAATGAAATGGCTCTATCTGCAGAAATACGTATATTACTTTGGTTCTAATTTCCCAGAAATCGATATATACACATATATATATACAAATATACAAATATACAAATATATATATATATATATACAAATATACAAATATACAAATATATATATATATATATATATATATATATATATATATATATATATATATATATATATATGCACAGTATATGTATACGAAAACCATGCTAAACACTTTCTGTTATAAACTACATAGTTTCTAAACACGTTTTTAAATTCATCTATTACAATGTGGCACTAATCAAAATTGTGCCACATTGTAATATCAAACACACATTTTCTTTTTATTGAAAAGGTGAATTGAAAGTGTTAAGAATCTAACAAGATACTGTTTAGATTCTTTCTAAATTATCTTTAGGTTAATTTGTGTTTAATTTCTAAATTCATGTTAGGTTTTTCCAAACATATATCAAATAGTACAGAAATATGTTTAGAAATTATTTAGATTCTATACACTTTGGGTTTTGTGTGTATATGTAAAAATCGGTATTTATACTTCATCAATAGGCCACAGTTCTTAATGCATAGACACAGAATGGACGATAATATCTTCTTTTTCATACTTTGCCTTTTTGTCCTCTTCAAAGGTAAATGAATATTAATATAAATATATATCAAAGCGTATTTATAGAAACAGAAGATTTAATTAAAAGAATAGTTAGATATATTTTGAAATATCTAACACAAATCATTTAGAGATTTTTTGGAAAATTGGTGGAAGTCTTAACAATAATAAAATGCAAAAATCTACTTTACATTTTGAAAAGATAACATGCTAGTTATATCTGTTACATTAACACCAAAGCTTCTGATTCTTTGCATGTTGAAGGAAGCAATTCACAGACATGTTTAAGTGTTGAGGAAAAGCACCCAGACCCTGGGAATTGTGAGGGCTACTTTGTCTGCGATGACTATCTGAACCCGGTGGAATCATCTTGCGGTTCAGGGCAATATTTCAATGATGCTGTTAAAGAATGTGTGCAAGATTATGAGGACATCTGCACGCCAACCAAGACTGACCAGTCTGGTCAAGAAGGAGGAGAATCGTCCAGAATGACAAAGTTCTGCTTGGTGAAGAATAATGACAGGAATTGGTCCATTGATAAACAAATTAAACAGCCTTCTCTGATACAGTGTGCGATGTTCTGCTTGCAGGATCCAATGTGTAAAGGTTTGCAGTATACGCTGTCCAAAGAATGCACATTATTTCAAGAAAAGACTGGTTCTACTATCAGTTTGTTGGAACATTGGGTTAGAGAGTGTGTTGTCTGAACCTACCGAACTATCTCTGTCTCTTATTGCATATGATATCATAATTCTGGTCGCTTTTACTCAGTAGTTTACAAAGCATTTTTCATGTTTGCAGGTCATGTAATAAAAATATAGACTTATGTCTTGCTTTAAGTTTTTGAATTGGAGCATTCCATATTTTTAACGAAGAGAATGTAATACAGACAACTGGGAATTCATGTGTTTGAACAATCTGAATGATTAATGGGTAACTCTTATGATATACTAAATTTTTTATGATATTTAAGATTATCAAAATTTATATAGTTACATACATAACAAAATTCCATAAAAACACTACGTATACCACGACGGATTGCTTGATTAGTTGCACTTCAACCAACAAGATAATCCTCCAGCAACTATAAGGACTCCAAGCTGAAGGGCTCCAAGCTGAAGGGCTCCAAGCTGAAGGGCTCCAAGCTGAAGGGCTCCAAGCTGAAGGGCTCCAAGCTGAAGGGCTCCAAGCTGAAGGGCTCTAAGCTGAAGGACTCCAAGCTGAAGGGCTCCAAGCTGAAGGGCTCCAAGCTGAAGGGCTCCAAGCTGAAGGACTCCAAGCTGAAGGACTCCAAGCTGAAGGGCTCCAAGCTGAAGGACTCCAAGCTGAAGGACTCCAAGCTGAAGGGCTCCAAGCTGAAGGGCTCCAAGCTGAAGGACTCCAAGCTGAAGGACTCCAAGCTGAAGGGCTCCAAGCTGAAGTGCTCCAAGCTGAAGGGCAATAAGCTGAAGGACTCCAAGCTGAAGGGCTCCAAGCTGAAGGGCTCCAAGCTGAAGGGCTCCAAGCTGAAGGGCTCCAAGCTGAAGGACTCCAAGCTGAAGGGCAATAAGCTGAAGGGCTCCAAGCTGAAGGACTCCAAGCTGAAGGACTCGAAGCTGAAGGGCTCCAAGCTGAAGGACTCCAAGCTGAAGGACTCCAAGCTGAAGGGCTCCAAGCTGAAGGACTCCAAGCTGAAGGGCTCCAAGCTGAAGGACTCCAAGCTGAAGGGCTCCAAGCTGAAGGACTCCAAGCTGAAGGGCTCCAAGCTGAAGGACTCCAAGCTGAAGGGCTCCAAGCTGAAGGACTCCAAGCTGAAGGGCTCCAAGCTGAAGGGCTCCAAGCTGAAGGACTTCAAGCTGAAGGGCTCCAAGCTGAAGGACTCCAAGCTGAAGGACTCCAAGCTGAAGTGCTCCAAGCTGAAGGGCTCCAAGCTGAAGGGCTCCAAGCTGAAGGGCTTCAAGCTGAAGGGCTCCAAGCTGAAGGACTCCAAGCTGAAGGGCTCCAAGCTGAAGGGCTTCAAGCTGAAGGGCTCCAAGCTGAAGGGCTCCAAGCTGAAGGGCTCCAAGCTGAAGGGCTCCAAGCTGAAGGGCTCCAAGCTGAAGGACTTCAAGCTGAAGGGCTCTAAGCTGAAGGACTCCAAGCTGAAGGACTCCAAGCTGAAGGGCTCCAAGCTGAAGGACTCCAAGCTGAAGGGCTCCAAGCTGAAGGACTCCAAGCTGAAGGGCTCCAAGCTGAAGGGCTCCAAGCTGAAGGACTTCAAGCTGAAGGGCTCTAAGCTGAAGGACTCCAAGCTGAAGGGCTCCAAGCTGAAGGACTCCAAGCTGAAGGACTCCAAGCTGAAGGGCTCCAAGCTGAAGGACTCCAAGCTGAAGGGCTCCAAGCTGAAGGGCTCCAAGCTGAAGGACTTCAAGCTGAAGGGCTCCAAGCTGAAGGACTCCAAGCTGAAGGGCTCCAAGCTGAAGGGCTCCAAGCTGAAGGGCTCCAAGCTGAAGTGCTCCAAGCTGAAGGGCAATAAGCTGAAGGACTCCAAGCTGAAGGGCTCCAAGCTGAAGGACTCCAAGCTGAAGGACTCCAAGCTGAAGGGCTCCAAGCTGAAAGACTCCAAGCTGAAGGGCTCCAAGCTGAAGTGCTCCAAGCTTAAGGGCTCCAAGCTGAAGGGCTCCAAGCTTAAGGGCTCCAAGCTGAAGGGCTCCAAGCTGAAGGGCAATAAGCTGAAGGGCTCCAAGCTAACGGACAATAAGCTGAAAGGCTCCAAGCTGAAGGACTCCAAGCTGAAGGACTCCAAGCTGAAGGACTCCAAGCTGAAGGACTCCAAGCTGAAGGGCAATAAGCTGAAGGACTCCAAGCTGAAGGGCTCCAAGCTGAAGGACTCCAAGCTGAAGGGCTCCAAGCTGAAGGACTCCAAGCTGAAGGACTCCAAGCTGAAGGGCTCCAAGCTGAAGGACTCCAAGCTGAAGGACTCCAAGCTGAAGGGCTCCAGGCTGAAGGGCTCCAAGCTGAAGGACTCCAAGCTGAAGGACTCCAAGCTGAAGGGCTCCAAGCTGAAGGGCTCCAAGCTGAAGGACTTCAAGCTGAAGGGCTCTAAGCTGAAGGACTCCAAGCTGAAGGACTCCAAGCTGAAGGGCTCCAAGCTGAAGGACTCCAAGCTGAAGGGCTCCAAGCTGAAGGGCTCCAAGCTGAAGGACTCCAAGCTGAAGGACTCCAAGCTGAAGGGCTCAAGGCTGAAGGGCTCCAAGCTGAAGGACTCCAAGCTGAAGGACTCCAAGCTGAAGGGCTCCAAGCTGAAGGGCTCCAAGCTGAAGGACTTCAAGCTGAAGGGCTCTAAGCTGAAGGACTCCAAGCTGAAGGACTCCAAGCTGAAGGGCTCCAAGCTGAAGGACTCCAAGCTGAAGGGCTCCAAGCTGAAGTGCTCCAAGCTTAAGGGCTCCAAGCTGAAGGGCTCCAAGCTGAAGTGCTCCAAGCTTAAGGGCTCCAAGCTGAAGGGCTCCAAGCTGAAGGACTCCAAGCTGAAGGGCTCCAAGCTGAAGGGCAATAAGCTGAAGGGCTCCAAGCTAACGGACAATAAGCTGAAAGGCTCCAAGCTGAAGGACTCCAAGCTGAAGGACTCCAAGCTGAAGGACTCCAAGCTGAAGGACTCCAAGCTGAAGGGCAATAAGCTGAAGGACTCCAAGCTGAAGGGCTCCAAGCTGAAGGACTCCAAGCTGAAGGGCTCCAAGCTGAAGGACTCCAAGCTGAAGGACTCCAAGCTGAAGGGCTCCAAGCTGAAGGACTCCAAGCTGAAGGACTCCAAGCTGAAGGGCTCCAAGCTGAAGGGCTCCAAGCTGAAGGACTTCAAGCTGAAGGGCTCTAAGCTGAAGGACTCCAAGCTGAAGGACTCCAAGCTGAAGGGCTCCAAGCTGAAGGACTCCAAGCTGAAGGGTTCCAAGCTGAAGGGCTCCAAGCTGAAGGGCTCCAAGCTGAATGGCTCCAAGCTGAAGGGCTCCAAGCTGAAGGGCAATAAGCTAAAGGGCTCTAAGCTAACGGACAATAAGCTGTAAGGCTCCAAGCTGAAGAGCTCCAAGCTAAAGAGCTCCCAGCTGAATGGCTCCAAGCCAAGCTGAAGGGCTCCAAGCTGAAGCTTAAGGGCTCCAAGCTGAATGGCTCCAAGCCAAGCTGAAGGGCTCCAAGCTGAAGGGCAATAAGCTGAAAGGCTCCAAGCTGAAGAGCTCCAAGCTGAAGAGCTCCAAGCTGAAGGGCTCCAAGCTGAAGGGCTCCAAGCCAAGCTGAAGGGCTCCAAGATTAAGGGCTCCAAGCTGAAGAGCTCCAAGCTGAAGAGCTCCAAGCTGAAGGGCTCCAAGCCAAGCTGAAGGGCTCCAAGATTAAGGGCTCCAAGCTGAAGGGCAATAAGCTGAAGGGCTCCAAGCTGAAGAGCTCCAAGCTAAAGGGCTCCAAGCTGAATGGCTCCAAGCTGAAGGGCAATAAGCTGAAGGGCTCCAAGCTGAAGGGCTCCAAGCTAAATGGCTCCAAGCTGAAGGGCTTCAAGCTAAAGGGCTCCAAGCTGAAGGGCTCCAAGCTGAATGGCTCCAAGCTGAAGGGCTCCAAGCTGAAGGGCTCCAAGCTGAAGGGCTCCAAGCTGAAGGGCTCCAAGCTGAAGGGCTCCAAGCTGAAGGGCAATAAGCTGAAGGGCTCCAAGCTGAAGGGCTCCAAGCTAAATGGCTCCAAGCTGAAGGGCTTCAAGCTAAAGGGCTCCAAGCTGAAGGGCTCCAAGCTGAAGGGCTCCAAGCTGAAGGGCTCTAAGCTGAAGGGCTCCAAGCTAAAGGGCTCCAAGCTGAAGGGCAATAAGCTAAAGGGCTCCAAGCTGAAGGGCTCCAAGCTGAAGGGCTCCAAGCTAAATGGCTCCAAGCTGAAGGGCTCCAAGCTTAAGGGCTCCAAGCTGAATGGCTCCAAGCTAAATGGCTCCAAGCTGAAGGGCTCCAAGCTGAAGGGCTCCAAGCTGAAGGGCTCCAAGCTGAAGGGCTCCAAGCTAAAGGGCTCCAAGCTGAAGGGCTCCAAGCTGAAGGGCAATAAGCTGAAAAGCTCCAAGCTGAAGAGCTCCAAGCTAAAGAGCTCCAAGCTAAAGAGCTCCAAGCTGAATGGCTCCAAGCTGAATGGCTCCAAGCTAAATGGCTCCAAGCTGAAGGGCTCCAAGCTTAAGGGCTCCAAGCTGAATGGCTCCAAGCTGAATGGCTCCAAGCTGAAGGGCTCCAAGCTGAATGGCTCCAAGCTGAATGGCTCCAAGCTGAAGGGTACAAGCTGAAGGGCTCCAAGCTGAAGGGCTCCAAGCTTAAGGGCAATAAGCTGAAAGGCTCCAAGCTTAAGGGCTCCAAGCTGAATGGCTCCAAGCTGAAGGGCTCCAAGCTGAAGGGCTCCAAGCTTAAGGGCAATAAGCTGAAGAGCTCCAAGCTAAAGGGTTCCAAGCTGAATGGCTCCAAGCTGAAGGGCTCCAAGCTGAAGGGCTCCAAGCTGAAGGACTCCAAGCTGAAGGGTACAAGCTGAAGGGTACAAGCTGAAGAGCTCCAAGATGAAGGGCAATAAGCTTAAGGGCTCCAAGCTGAAGGGTCCAAGCTGAAGGGCTCCAAGCTGAAGGGCTCCAAGCTGAAGGGCTCCAAGCTGAAGGGTACAAGCTGAAGGGTACAAGCTGAAGAGCTCCAAGCTGAAGGGCAATAAGCTTAAGGGCTCCAAGCTGAAGGGTCCAAGCTGAAGGGCTCCAAGCTGAAGGGCTCCAAGCTTAAGGGCAATAAGCTGAAGAGCTCCAAGCTAAAGGGTTCCAAGCTGAATGGCTCCAAGCTTAAGGGCTCCAAGCTGAAGGACTCCAAGCTGAAGGACTCCAAGCTGAAGGGCTCCAAGCTGAAAGGCTCCAAGCTTAAGGGCTCCAAGCTGAATGGCTCCAAGCTGAAGGGCTCCAAGCTGAAGGGCTCCAAGCTTAAGGGCAATAAGCTGAAGAGCTCCAAGCTAAAGGGTTCCAAGCTGAATGGCTCCAAGCTTAAGGGCTCCAAGCTGAAGGACTCCAAGCTGAAGGACTCCAAGCTGAAGGGCTCCAAGCTGAAGGACTCCAAGCTGAAGGAACCCTTCATCAAAAATGTTTTACCGATTATCATATATATCTATATCAACATATCTTTACACAATAAAATAAATAGCAAATATAAATATTTAAAGGAAGGAAGATTTATTCAGTAATTTATGATTGTTTTTTCAGTGTGGAATTTGGACCTTTTACTGTAAAGCTTTTAGAAGATCATCACAAACCTGAGGTTCATATAAAGTAAACACGATCACGTTCGTGTTGTTGGCAGCTTGTTTCAATGTATTTGCTTTCTCCTGGTTTACTATATACTGCCAAGTGTATAATAACAGGCATCTCTTAGCAACCATCAAGACACAGTGACACGGGATGGATAAAAATGTTCCATACGTTTTGTGCTTTAGATTTATTGTTATATTTATATTTACATTTTTTATCTTGTTCATGATATAAATTGTACAACATTATATACCTTTGGCGATTCCTACTAAATACTACTACTGATTTTGCTTTTATTTTCTTTCCTAGAAGCCCTTGGTTATAAAACAATCCCAGAGTAGATTTTTCATAAAAAAGTACCAAATAAGTACCAAATAAATATTCAAATGCAATCATACATATATTCTAATATTCATTATTTTCAATTTTGACCACATTCTCGTTCTAATAGAGGGCACAACCTATTGTAGTCCTATTCACCACTTAAGGATGAATATTAGAGCCAGAAAAGACCAACAGGGGGCGCAAAATACTCATTCACCACTTAAGAAGGAATATCAGAACCAGACGGAAAGCCCAACAGGGGGCGGTTTCAAATTTTACCAAATAAGATTATAAGGGATTCCCAACAAAGATGCACGACTCACACTTTCTGGCCTGGCATCCAATTTATTTTGCCTCCCACAAAAAGTGTATTCTATGTAATATTATACACGTTATATTGTCAGGAACCTCGTATCTTTGTAGCCTGAGAAGATTGCCATTAATTGCCATTTACATCAGTCAATTTTCATCCACCATGTTTTAATGCTTTCACAGCTTGGCTACCGCTATGACAAATACGTTAGCGGCTAACACAATATATATGAATGCACCTCGCGCATCTGCCCCATTCAACTTTTCAACATTCCACGCTGGTTCCATGCCAAAGATCTTCCTCTTATGTGATATGTTCTATAAATGGAATAAAACGTCATGACCTGTGTTTCAAATATTGCAATCTTACCTGTAAATAGATATTCTTTAAGTATGAAAAGGCATAGATAAACTAGAAACTGTTCAGTTCTACATAGCCACAGATAGACACAAAATCTAAATCGAGATGAAATAATAAACGATTTAAGTAAATTATCGTAAACTCTTGGTATTATGACGAGTATATTATTTCTCTATCCATGGGATATAAAACAGATAAAACTCTAGCATGATATATAGGTACGAAAATATGAAATTATAAATTATAAAATGTAATAATTTTAGATGATTAATAATACATTAAGGATGTTTTCGCTATTTGCCACAATGCACCTGTCTTTACTACCCATCCATACATTATCTATAAAGATAATAGGGCATATACATGTTTGCCATTTTCACTGGACAGCTTATATAAGGATTCCCATTATTCTTTCATTGGAAGGTGTTCAATTGCATATTAAAAATGCATTCAAATGTACTCCATAACATATAGCCAACATTTACCCCCGAAGAGAGACTTAAAAGAGGCGAAGCATGTCTACTAAGAACAGTTTCACTGAAAAATATTTATCTAACATTGCAATATCAAATATCCTGTATTGAGTATAACAAATTGTGTATCTCGTTATTAATTACATGAATTGGAGGGAGGTCACTTGTAAAGGATATTTCACATAAGGTGGGATAAATGAAGATATTCTGTTAGCCTGATTATACCATTCACAGTCTATTATACTGCAAACAATGATCTCCTTAACAGGGTGATTGGTTCATAGACTTGTATTTGCATATTACATATCACAGATACCATATCATCATATAACAATTATTTTCACATTTTTACATTTTTACATTCTAAAGCTGCTTGGCACTGTAAACTGTTAGGTGAAGATATCTTATTAAATATTCAAAGTAAACCTTTAAATAATCAAACTAACATATTATACGCCAGAGAAATGTAAATTATGAAACATTTTCCTGGTAGTATAGACAGACGATAGCTGAGACAAAAGCAAAAAGGGGATCAATAAAGAATGTATAGTTAGTTGCCTTTCAAGTCAAATAATGAGTGGATAATCATACGTCTCTACAGTCAGAATAAAGTCTGCAGCTTGCTGGCCATGGTATATTGGAATTGGAAGAAACCGTCATTGAAGTATTAAGCAACCACAAGTACAAATGCAGTATTTTATCTAAAATTGGGGCTATAACTACAAATATTTCATTAGCATTTTATTGTGCCAATTCTGACAGATTGAGCCTGTCGATCAAAGGAGCTTGTGCAAAGCTTTCTAGTCACCTAACATGGAGTGGTTTGTTTGGACAGCAGTATTCTTTGCCATCATAGAGCATTCAGATTCCCAAGGTAAGTTACCCAGTTATTTGGTGTAAGACCAGGGAGAAATTCTGATTAATGTAGTATCGGATAGAAATACAGACACCCATGAATAAATTAATCCAAGAGGTTATTTTGGCAACCAGTGAGGTGAGAATTATTATTATTATTGTTATTCAAGGGAAATATAGTCATATTCCTGAGGAAAAACATATCTTATATTATATATGTACAAAGCTGCCAAGTATGAGAAAAAATCTGATGCCCTAATTGTGAATAGTTTAAGAAGCGAGTAAATATTTTTTCGATACTATTGAATTCTACAGACACCAATGAAGCAATGAAGCCTGTTGCGTCAAAGACTATTCAGTGCCAGTCCTGTTCTGTATATTGACATCAAATTATGTATCTGTTTTTATTGCACGCAGTGAGTCTACCTAACACAACTATAACATTTGCTAGTTCCTTCTATGATGATAAAAACAGCAGTCTAGCTTCAGACCCAGACCCTGCCTCTTGCTTCCAATCAGGATACGAATCGCACCCTTGGTGGAAAGCTGACCTCGGCGAAGAAAAGCAAATTCGTTTCGTCAAGATATATGGTATGTTGTATTAATATCAATCATGTATAAATGGACAATGCTACCGATATTTCTAGTCTATTCTGATTAATGTTTGATCGTTATACGGGCATCATAGTTTAGTCCAGAATATTTCAATGAAACCATAACATAGATAAATGTAGAAAACAGGTTCAAGTGGTACTTGATTGTAAAACTTGTTTGTAAATTATTGGCCCATGTTAAGTATACCCCATCTTATAAATTATGAATATTTATGAGAAAATCATTCTTAATAATTTTATATTTGTCTGTATTTTATTCCTCGGGAAATGGACAATGGGCAAAACCTTTGCAGCTACACTTGATTATAACCAAAGGCAGATAGGCAGTGGACAAACGTTTGATGCAGGGTTTGCCTATATTATGACCATCAGCAAATGAACAAAACGTCGACTATTTACCCTTATTATATTTATTAGATTTACTAAATTATTTATTTGACCCTGATCAGTTTATAAGATATACCAGTTGAGTCTTGATAACTTCAGAAACAAATACTGACTTTACACAGAAATCTTTGCTATGGAGGTTTTGAGCAAAATGCACGTCAGAACATACATGTTTTTAAAGATGAAACATTCCTATTGGGCTTTATTTGAGCGCTATGCATGTTGGATATGATTGATATGATTGAATCGTTTTTTGCAAATGCAGAAAATATAGAAAATAATGGTTTGGTACAGAAAACAAGGATGAAATCATCTGGGTTTAATTATTTTAATTATCAAAAAGAGCTTTCTGCTAGGAAGGGACGATTTTTCATGTATGCAGCTATGCTGCTGTAAATACCTCCCATCTATGCAGCTATCTCTCACTGTTGTAGCTGTCTCACACTTGTGCAGCTGTCTCACCATTGTAGCTATCTCTCGTTTGCGCAGGTGCCCCTGGCTGTTGTATCTATGTATCACTAGTACAACTATCTCTCATTCGTGCAGCCATCTCTCATTTGTGCACCTATCCCTCACTGATATATTTCACTTTTGTAGCTCACTTTTGTACCTATCTCTCACTTATGCAGGTGTCCCTCACTGATATATTTCACTTTTGTAGCTCACTTTTGTACCTATCTCTCACTTATGCAGGTGTCCCTCACTGATATATTTCACTTTTGTAGCTCACTTTTGTACCTATCTCTCACTTATGCAGGTGTCCCTCACCGTTGCTAATATCTCTCACTTGCGCATCACTCACTTATCTACTCAGGCCACGAGCTGTGGCGCAGTTGGTTAGAGCGCCAGCTTATTAGCACCAGTTCTTCTGTGGTGATCCAAAGGTCGTGGGTTCGATCCCAGGCCGTGCCGAGATTGAATTCATGATACAATTTCACACATGAGCTGAGGCCTGTGCCAAAGGGTTGACCCATTGTCCTTGTAAATCTGTGGCCGGGTGGGTTGTCATGTCAAGGACCTGCGACATGACAATTCATTGAGGCAGCACTATATCTGGTACAAGTAGGTCTCATCACGAAATAACTGAAATAATGTTGAAAGTGATGTAAAACCCCAAACAAACCAAACCAAACCTTATGTACTCCATCATGCAAAACCTAGTAAGACCTCAACTGGTTCAATAATTACATCAACTGATTCAATAATTAGGTGAAAGTCAGCCCTTATACAGAAATGCATGCATAATGTAGCCAATATTTCATATTTAGAGTAATCCAGGGCTAAAGATAAGGAAAAACTATGCTATTCATAGTATGCCTAAGGTGCAACCAATCACATAAACTTGCAAAACGTAACTGAAGTGGAGACTGGTCTAGCATCAACACATTTCACCAGAGGGCAACATGGTGAACCAAGAACGAAAGCGCACGCTCTTATCAGTGGGGAATTTTAGAGAGGCCAATTCCCGGGCTAAATACTTTATGTATACAACAACCTTTTTTCAAGTATCGTCACACTTCCTCTTTGATCATGTACATGCTTTCTTTTATATAGTATGTAGTAGTATGAATAGAAATGATATAGTGATTAATTGATTCATCCAGCATCCCCTGAACCGATCGGTTTGATCTTCGGCTCATTTTAAAGAAAAGGGTGAAAATATAGGAAAGGTTGATCAAAGAGGAAGGGTGACGAAATTTGAAAAAAAAATGATGCAGTGTGAGGTATTGACTGCAATAAAATTCACCACTGATAAGAGCGTGCGATCTCGGTGTTGCGTTTTTACGTTGCCCTCTGGTGGACGCTAGACCAGTCTCCACTTCAGTTTTATTTTGCAAGTTTATACAATGGTTTGCGCAATATGTATATGATGAATAGAATAGTTTTCACTTATTTTGTGAGAGAGAGAGAGAGAGAGAGAGAGAGAGAGAGAGAGAGAGAGAGAGAGAGCTGCATAAGTGAGATAACTGCAAAGTGAGAGATAGTTACAACAGTGAGACAGTTATAACAGGGAGAGACAGCTGCATAAGTGAGATAACGGCAAAGTGAGAGATAGTTACGGTAGTGAGAGATAGTTACAACAATGAGAAACAGTTACAGCAGTCAGAGATAGCTACACAAATGGGAGACGGTTGCATAAGTGAGAGGTAAATTACAGCAGAGATAGATAGCTGCACAAGTAAGATAAAGATAGCTGCATAAGTTAAAGATAGCTGTACAAGGGAGAGACAGCTGCATCAGTGAGAGATAATTACAACAGCGAGAGACAGTTACATCAGTAAGATGTCGCAGCACAAGTGAGAGATAGCTACAACAGTGACAGACAGCATGCATTCCCAGTCGAAGGCACTTGTATTATATAATATATAATATATAATATACTTTGTAAGCTTCTGAAGAGGGGACAAGACATATGGAATATGTACAATTTTTAATAAGGAATTAAAGAGCCCCGAAAGTCATATTTTATTTATTTATTTATTCATATATATATATATATAAATATATATATATATATATATATATATTGATATCAAAAACAAATTGAACCTGTTAGGATTACTGTACACATTCTCCTTATACCGAACAATTTGCAGGCTTACAAGACCTGAATAATATCGAGATAAAGGTCGGGAACCAGCATAAAGACCTGGGAGAGCAGGGAGGTCACGAGGTGAATGAGGTGTGTGCCAGATGGCTTAGTGGCCACGTCCCTCTATCCGAGCCGGGCGGCTTTGAGTTCTCGTGTGCCGGAGTCATCAGAGGCAGGTTTCTCAGCGTTGAGACACATCTTACACAAGGCAGTCTCGTCCTCTGCCATGTGGAAATTACACAATAGAAGGAAGTCACCAGTTTGGCATTTATCTGGATGCTAATTATCAATCGAAGTTAATCAGTGCGCATCATGTATAGTCTTATGAATGCTCTATTCTGTCCTCTTTTCGATTCTCTCTGAGGAAGAAAAACAAGATGCCGTAATAACCAAGTCAATTTTTAATATTTGCACATGGTATATAAAGAAACTGGTTGGACATTGTGACCACTTTCAACTTGGATACTCCAGGTAGTGAGTTAGGAGATATAGGGAAGATACAAATTGAAGAATCATTGGTTAATCCAGTCAATGTGTTTGAGTGGCAGGATGGAGGGGAAATGCAAATTGTGCCCGATACAAAAGAGGTGCCCGAGTGGAACAGAGAACTGATGTGTTTGATAATGAATTCACGAGCCGTGACTGGGGATTACAGTCCAACAGAGCAATTTGATACTGAATTACACAAAACCTCGTGTTCTTCATTCACCACTTGACCTCTCTCTGGGCCAATAAACAACCGTTCCAAAATCACGTGCTTAATGAAATCATAGACATCTATTTAATTGGCATTGCTCATCACACAGTAAGACGCTTGTTTTATTATTCGGGTTTCTATTATATTTTGAACGTGAATGGTATTGTAGATGATGCATATAATCGTGAGTATCCCATCTCCAAGGTGATGTGCAAGCAATGGTATGAAAACATGCAGAAACTTCTATTTATAACAACAGTCTTAATCTCCTTGAGTGTAATAGTCCGAAATCTACACTGCTCTAAGTATTAATGCATTGTGCACTTATATGGCTTAATATATTACATTCTGATATTTGTTGTGTAAACTCTACCAGCCAGCATTGCCTTAGTAACAAATTATAATAATTTATATCAATATATAGTGTATAAGGCTAACGTTCATAGGATCAGCGTTAGGACTGGCTGATCAATTAGCAAATTGTTATGTACAAAATTGGAGTAGAAAGATAATTTGGAGCAGTTGAACCAAGTTAAACGTAGTTTCCGTAAGGCTAAAAGATGCATAAATCTTTCAAATGGACGTCTTAATGTGACAATATGTGGAATACGAAAAAAAAACTCGAAAATTGGACAACTTAAAATGATTCACTGGATACGTTTTGACGTTGCGAGCAAGATAAATATGGTGACGTATTTCAGAAAGTGACGTCATATGGGTGACGATGTGTGGATTCATAGATTATGTTAATGAAGTCATCTGACAATACATGGAATACTGCTTTTACCTTTGTTTAAAATATTCCCTTTATTTTGCTTGAAAACCCAGTTTTTGGCAATTTTGACAAATAATATAAGATATGTCCCTTCCATTTTTCTTAATATTTCAACTTTTTCTTTTACAAATTCAATCCCATTGGTGCGGAGGAAGCTGACTTAAAGAGTTTGCACAACAAATATCAGATTGCTATTATTCTGGTCAAGATTTTAAAAAGTTGAATTGAATTGAATTCTTATGGACATATATTGTATATCAAATCCAATGCTTGAATTCTATTTGTGTTCACATCATATTTTCCTTGAAATTGCGGTTCTTTTACAGTATTATACAATTGTAAATTGATAACATACTAGAAACAGAAAAGTGAGAGCAAAATAAATAGCCCAGTGGAGTAAAATTACCATTTTATAGACACTAGGTGGCGCCAATGGTTTAAAATAACACGAAAGAGGAAGTGAAAAATTGTCAATAGATGTCACCTCTGAAACACATCAACTTTAACAAATTGATATTAATGTCCTGCGATACAATATAATGACGTTTTATCATTATCATTATCATGAAAGAAACACACACAAATATACTTAGCACAAATATATATTACATAATTGGATAATTGGGTGCAATAAGTTTTTATCACTACCCCAAGATTAATAGAATGTATAAAGACATTTTTCAATAACAAAGTGATCATGCCAAGTGAAGTAAAAATGTAAAATGTGATAACCTTAAATTAAGGTTTTGACTTCTATATAATGTAACATAAACTCGTAGCATAAATCCCTTTATGTCAATGATGATCTTTTCTTAATTTAGTACAAGCCCTGTAAACCAGTGAGCATAACTTTTGTCACATTTATCTTTTATCATAAGTAGCATGGGTGGAAGCTCCTTACAAAATGTGAAATGTTATAATGAGTGATATTTCAATCGGAGAGGTCTTGACCCTTTAATATGAGTGTCTGCTGAAGATAATACAATTAGAGGCTTCACACACCAGATTATAAGTGGTTCATATGGGAGATAATACAGATAATAAAAGCAAAATAATTTATTTAAAGGGCATTTCACTCAATCAACTCACAATTAAATAAATATTTGATATTATAATATTTAATATTATACTATTTGATAAGCTTGTGTTCCTGCCTACAAAGGTATGAAATGAAATTATAATGTATATGTTTTATATTTTTGTAAATTTTTTGTAAAAGTCTTGTGGTAAGGCTTAATTTTGCATGGCAGATATATGAACGTAGAACATACATTATACCATAAACCTCCCCTTGACTGCTGACCTTAATCAATTCATAAAACTATTTATTATATAGTGACATGTTTGTTATTTTATAATGTCCAATGACAACTTTAATGGATGAGTAGATATGTGGGTTCATGCAACAAAAACAACAAAAACAATACGGAAGAGATGTTTACATATAACACAGATATTGGCAGGATCATTGAGAAGATGTGCCCGTATGTACTTTAAAGTAGTCCAAATGATAAATCAGCAGGTCTCCGATTCAAAGGTTTTTTGCGAAGATTACATTGGGTGGTTTGATTAGACGATTTACAATTTGCCATAAACAAAATGTCATAAAACCAAAAAACAAGAAGTGCTATAATGAAACATATCTCTGGTGCAGTTTAGGTCATGCCAGCTTGGTGGACCAATTGGCAGCCATCAGTGGCTAGGTGTTACAAACATGTGTCATAATGTTCACCCGACTGACCTTTTCCAGTGACAAATGTGAAGCTAGCGAGCACAGCTGTCCGTGTGTGATGTACATAGCCTGTGGTGGAGCCAGGTCTGTCCTCTTGTCGTTCCAGATGGTTCTCGCCGCCAGCCCCATTCCGTCATTTCCATGCTCCCCCTCTCGTCATCTCCGGCCATTTTGTGTAAATCTCGCCACTCACGAGTTTTCACAACCACCATGTTACATCCGTAAAAACAAACAATATAAAAAGCAAAACACTTAAACACAATGATTCTCAACTTCACGCTTCCTTACTTTCATCTTATGTTTCGAAACATAAGATACCAGTAAATATCCTAGCTGAGTAATGTAGTGAGTTGCTATGAATATAGTTGTATGATTAGCCATGTGTTGCACGCACACGAGCTCCACCCAGGCTGTAGGTAATACGTTTATACTCTAAGTATTGTTTATGGTGATGAGTAAAGTGCCATTTGTCACAGTGTAGAGGTGTGCAGTCTGTGTGTTTAACCTTACTAATGTGCACAGATCCCACACTGCAGTCAACATCACGGTGAACAAATCTACTTAGTATATTTCAAAACAAACCTCTCATGGCGAACCCTTAAATCACAAATTAATAGTCTTATTTGGGATTAACGAGAAGATATACCTCTTGAGGATAGTTAATTGTTACAGATGTAAAAAGCGTGTTTTAACTCTATGAAAGCTCTTCATTGACCCAACTCTGGCAGTATATATTCTTATACAGTTTTTAATCACTTTTGACAGTGAAACCATTTTGTGTTCATATAAATTTTGGATGTCCGATGGAAAGAAACGTACCAATGTTATCAATGTAAAAACAGAAAAAAATGGATTGTACATAACAATTAAAGTGAAAGCATTGAATAGTTTATTGGGTTTTCTGTATATGTCCATACCTTCATCTCATGACGACCTATTGTTCTGCATCGCCTGCAGCACATGACGCCTCTTGGCTGCCCTCAGGCGATTTTCTGCCAATAGCAACTGAGAGTGACCAAAACTGCAAAGGCCCTGGGATGAATCATGTGACTCCGAGTATGCCCATCAGAATAGGATGTTCATGTTTGAGGATTGCAAGGTTAGCATCTCCCCACTCTGTCCCCAGTGGCCACTGTTTTATATGCGACCTCATTCAATAGATATATTGCTGAATATGTTGCGAGAGGTCAGCATTTGTTTTGGGGGTATCCCGCGTGCTGTGACTAATGTAATGTGTTCTGTTTGCTTTCAACTGTCCTGATACATGGCGCAGTTTACATAAAATAAGTCATGGGGTGCTACATAAATATTTCATTTCGCAGATCATTGTATAAATAGACAAAAGAAATTGCATATTAAATATACTTAATCCCAGTAAATATTCATTTTTCAAATACATTTACAAAATGAATATTTTCGGGTACATATACTATTAGTAATCAAAGATTTTCTTAACACTAAACTCGGAGCCAGAATATTGGCAAGAATATTATCTGCTTTCTAACCAATCTGCGCTGAAACATTTTCTTAAATCATCTGAGGATCCGGCAGGTTCGGTTATTATCATAACTGGGACACTGTGTATTCCACACCAATTAAATGTTTGAATCTAAATATGAAATAGAAAAAGCATTGATTTATTATACAAATTCTATCATGAGATCCTAATGGGATAAATACCGAAATCAAAATAGTTTTTTTTTCTATTTCCGTATAAAGTTTTCCGAGGCTTTTGCCTGCCATGACACAGTTATTTTAGACGTACTTTTGGCTATATCATATTTTCCCCCACTACATCTTCCGGTGCACAGTAAAGCCAGGTGCGCCGGTCTTTGATCTCTGGCCAAGGTGTCTTCTCAAAAACTACACTAACTGTCACTTATATTCCCGTGTCAAAAAAGTCCTGAAAGCCTGCTAGTGCATTGTGCGGCACAAAGACAGTGATGGAAGAAGAGTGGGTTTGCGATGAGAGGTTGCCAAACCTTCAGAGGGATGAGTCAGTAGGACAAGATAGCGAGAGGATCCCGGCACTGTGGGAAGACACTCGTGTCCCGCTTCACTGACCTCGCAGAGTGAGAACCACCCGTCACGCCTGCCTGACCTGCAACGAGTTTGAACTATTGCCTCATCTCCAGTTATGAGCAACCACAGGGCCACCAGACCGGAAGCGGATCCAGAAGGAGAAGGGAATACATACAGGACCTTTTAGTCGTCTCGTTATTGTAACTATATTTTAGAATGTGATAATAAGGAAAAGTTCTTTTTCATCTCAATGAATGTCGTTTTCAAATTGGTTGTGAACGTTTAAACTAAAAGACCAAATAAATTTGATTCTTTATACTCTTTCATGCGTTATGAATATGCCATACTTTACAGAAATGATATATGTGAATTAACTGTAAAAAATTTAATCATTTATTTGGCAACAGAGTGTACTCCAATGTTATGAATACTGTGCAAATGTTTGAAACAAAACAAAATGGAATTTCTTATAATTAGTCATGAGTTATTATTTTGATGTGAGGCCTTGTTGTACTCCTTGGAGTAGTTCCTGCATTTCTCTATATATAATACAAGATAATAATTTTTACATGAGATAAGTTTGTCTGCGTTAAAAAGCATATTTGTGGCATATAAAGCACACATATGTAGTTTACAAAAATCCATATTTCCATATTTCAATACAAACATGGGTTTAACTCAGGTAATTTAATTCAAAACATCTACCTGCAAACATCACTTATTCTGGTATAGAGTCAAACAGATTGGTACACCATCATTCCATAGCAATAATATTTACGATCTGAAACATGTAATCTGGTCCAAATTTGCTCATGTCAGCCATGTTACCTGAATGTGCTATCATAACTATTTCACATTTTCTCAGTCTCTTTTGGCAATTCTTTAGTTGTAAACTGCTAACATAGATAAACAATCATGCCAACCCATGTTTTCGGTTATTCTCAATTTCTATTTCTGAACCAAAACTTATCTCCATAACTTTTTTTCTCAGATTGTTTGGCAACCGATATTTTCTCAGGGTGCACACATTCTAATCTTTATACCTATATGTGTGTCAATGGATGTATGATTTATTAAAAAACTATATCATGCTTTCTTTACACTAATTTATAGTTGATCCAACAATTGCAAATAGTCATCTATTGAAGTAAACTTCATCCCTCTATAAATCACAATTATGGTGACAACTTCCGCAGAAATTTAGGTCCCATCCCTTATATAGCGGCTGAGGATCTTATATCGGTAGCAACTTGTAATGAATATTCATCAATGATTCGTGAGTTACAGGCTACTGTGCTCTAATTGGTCAGATGTGTCAGTTCCTGTCAGGTAAATTGAAAGTTAATTGCAAATATCCCAGCCACATTTCTGGCAGATGACAACTGAAAAGTGTGCTTTACTGACAAGGAAAGTCAGTGGGTGGAACATACATAAATAACTTACAGAATAGATAAAATACAATATTTTTCAAGATTGGGAGGAGTGCAAAAATGGTACATCTTTGAACATAAGGGATGATAACAGTTAACGTCAGAGATCTAATTGTGTACTTTATGCTTAAAATTTAAAATGATGCTGTACATTCTAGATTAATACCTATGAATTAATCTCCTACCCCAGGCCCAAGTGTTCATAAGTGATGAGAAATAGTGAAGTGTCAATGTCATTGCCCAAACTTTGAAAGAATATGCTACAAACTTCTCACGTGGTCTTGCATAGTCAGTGGCTATTTTAAGCATTCATGATTTCAAGTAGGTCAGTGGGCCAGTGCCTTTAAGATATAGCAAGATATAGCCAGATAATGCAAGACATTGCAAGATATAGTAAGGTGTCAAAGTTTTTAGTTACAATTCAAAGCCTGTGACCTTGATAAAAGTCAAGGTGATAGATGAGGTCATCCTATTCAGGCCTTCATGTGATGCATGTGTGGTAAAAATTTAAAGCCTGCATATTAGATAGCTGATATGATATAGCAAAATGACGATGTTTTTGGTTACAATTTGAAGCCTGTCACCTACAAAAACAACTTAAGGTCATAATTGAGGTCATCATATTTACATGTGTTTAATATTTGGAGCCTAAATCTCAAACAGCAGATAAGATTTGAATGTTTTGTTGACATATAGACCTATGGACCACGCACACACAGATGGAGTCTATGTTTGGGTATATTGTACCTATTATAGTGGCGAGCGAGGCGAATTGTTTTTTATTTCCTTTCCCCCTATAAAAGTGACTTCTACAACTTGAAACTCCATTATTTTCCCCCCAAAACTTTGATCCTTTGAACTATTTTTTTTTCTGCAGATGTGAGAGTCTCAATTTATTTTAATATGATACTGACCAATATGATGCCAACATATGTAGAAGACCATTTTGTTGTTGAATACCACGCTAAAAGGTCACATTCTCCATCGAGTAAAATGATCTCATAATACATACAGAGACAAATCACAAGAAGGACTTATTAATTTTCATTCACTATCAATGTCAAATATTCTCACCTCTTGGTAAAATGGCTGAAATAAGTACTAGGATGGGAACAGTCAAGATACCTCTTTTGAAAGAAAGTAAAGGGCATTTTAGAGCCTGTAAATTGGGTGTGGGAAATGCTTGGTGTGGGCTGGGCGTGTGCCCGGTGAAGCCTCGGCCCGGAGCAGTGTATGCCGTGTGAGAGTGATCAACTCCGCGGAGCAGCATATGGTCACCGGGGCAAGCGCGCATCACTTCCGGTCCGCTGCCACTCTGTGCATTTCAAAGAGCAATTAGAGAGGGATGCTACTTCCATAATTAGCTCAAACAAATAAATGCAGCAACGTGACAGACAGCGTACGTGTAAATACCCTGAAGATTCTATGTATGATAGGATCGTGAGAAAGTTTCACTTCATTTTTGTTACTTGATATCTTCAATTTTGGGACTCAGTTGCATAATGAATACTGGAATACTTGAATTCCATATGCAAACATGAAAAATAGATAACTGAATTTTTTAGATAATGAATTTCTTCTATTTAATCTGACGATGCTCCATTTTTTTTATTTTGGAAATCATATATATTTAACTTCAGATAAGCAAAAAAAGAAACACACATCACAACATATACAGGTGTACGATAATATTATATGATCGTGCCCCTAGAAACCTCTTAGAGTACAAAGTACAAATTAGTTGTAGAACTCTTACACCAATGGCCCAGTGGTGCATGGTTATTTTCATCCTTTTTATGAATAAACATTAATATCAGTGCACACTTTACAAATCAACTAAATTTACAGCACTATATATATATATATATATATATATATATATATATATATATATATATATATATATATATATATATATATATATATATATATATATATATATATATATATATATATATATATATATATATATATATATATATATATATAGATATATCTAGATAGATATCTGTGAAACGGTGCAGTAATGGCATAACGGCGAATGCATTCGCACCTATTGTATTAGCGTCAAAATGATTTGTGATCGTTGCAAGTTGTAAATGACTAAACATATGGTAACTCCAAGTTGATCGAATATTGCATTAAAAGGTCCTGGCACGTAATTTACACTTCCTAACACTATGAATAAACATTTGTGTCTTAGCGTGACAACTTTGATAATTTGAAAAATATACTGATTTCTAAATATCCACAAAAAACTCAGTTTAACCAATCAAGTAAATGGGACATGACATCACGTTTTATTCCGATCCATCTCGTGACTGTTATCATTGATATCTCATTCAGGTGGAGGAAGTGATCTTCATTATCAGACAAAATGCATTTTATCGTTACCTTCAATCTTATTTTATTTTGCTATTAATTTTTCAGAATTTACATGATACAGCATATCAATGATGACACATGGCTATAGCAATAAAGGGTTGAAAAAACATTTAATATTTACGCTGATTAGAGGGGTAATTGATACAGTGCCTGGTTCCAAAATATGATTGCTAAAGGCTCAAGCCAAATATCGGTTGCATCTAGCTCATTTTGACCGCATGGTCAGCTCACAGACGGAATGAACTTGTCCACTCTCGTGAATTCTCACACACATGTGATTACTCATGTGTGACCTGGGAGGGGATTGCCACAAACCGGTCTCGCTCATTGAGCCCATTGTTGTGAACCCATCGTGAGAAAGAGGAACTCTCCAGTCTCTGTGGCATAAATAAGGATGAGCTGACCACGTGATCACGTAGCTATTTATCCAGAAAGTTTTCAGCACATTTGAGGATGTGATCGTATGGTGATGCCGACAGAGAGGTTGCATTTCTATCATCAGACAGACGTGTGTCATTATCAGTGATATACAAATTCAGGAGAAATATTTGCATTTCTTATTTGCTTTAAATCACTGTGTCGTGGAAATTCAGAGGCTATGAAATTGAGATCAGCTAATATTAACGTAATAGATTATATAACTATCCATTTTCCATTTCCAAAAACACACAAAATGACCCGTGCATCATATCTGATCCACAGGTTGTGTAAAATAAGGCCAAATTCTAATTAACTCATACCACTTTCTTTTTATGTCCACTTTAGTTTTGATGAGGGCCTCTTCTTAACTTCGAAGAAGACAATTATCCCAATAAATACATATTTAATCGAGAAGATATCACTTCTAGTTATAACGACATAATCATGTTTTCCATACTTTAGACAATCGAATCGAACGTCAACAATGATAAATGAGAAAGATTACGAGAAATTTACAGATATGATTTTTTGCAATTTGCATGATTTTTTAACAATTCTTTTTGGCAATTCAAAAACAAGTTTGCACAGGTATATATCCAGTCTATACAAATGTAATATATTAGATCTCGGTGGTAGGTCTTGAGGGCACCTCATCTATCGAGAATTATGATATATTCATATGATTCAATTATAAAAATCCCCATATAGTGGTTATTTATCAGAATTAGAGTTTGCTGTTCTATTTCGTAATTCAGTATACCTCTCACATGTCCATATAAGATATTTTCATCAAAATATATTACTAACATGAAGATGGATTACCTAATCACTCGAAACAATTGTTAATCGTGTATATTAAGACCAACCCATACTTTATTTAGTAAAAAGACCAAAAAATAAATAAACTAAACAACATCATATTGAAATTACAAATCTTGGGCCTTCAATCCCTTGTTATTGAGGAGTGGATTTATTAGGGCTATTTGTATTGACCATAACAGCATAAGTTATCTCTTCATTAACGGACGGGAACATAAGCAGTCATCCCCTTTGATGTTGCCGACAAACAAAGCCATCCAGGTGTGCCAAATGCTTTGCACAGCAGTAAGACCAGTGGGAATACATAAACTTTGTATACAAACTGGAGTAAGTGCTTAAAGATGTGGTGGGAAAGTTCCGTTACAACTAAGAAAAGAAACCTATGTATATGTCATAATCATGTGAGCTTGAAGCACATTTTATTGGATTCACCTTAAAGGGGTTTCCCAGAGAAGGGTGGTCAACTTTAGGGTGTTTTTTGTGGTCAGTGTGATTGCTGTGGTGGGATGGTTATTGCCAAGCTGGATACTCAGGCCACATTTCAGGGTTCAGCTCTCTGTGCCATTTAACTATTCCCTCATAAATTGCATGTGAGATCTTAGGGACAAGGGTCACTCCATTAAAAATACACCTTTCTGTTCTTTTATTTCAAAGGCGCTATGTTTGGTCAATAAGATCTGTGGAGAGATTCTATGTCACAGAGTGCTTGTTGACCATCATGTTGGCACCATCCACAAAGGGTGTGAACATCCAAACTTTTCTTCACATATATTCATGTACATGGGGCAATTAACAGATATGCTATTTTGAGGATGGTTTTGGCCATATTTCTAATTCTGAACATCAGCTCATTGCTTATGTCAGACATAATTTGGTGAATATCATTTTGAAAATTTATTATGTGATTTATCAAAACTGTAAAAAAAACCTAAAACATTGGAAAAGTTTGCATGATATCAGCCAATGTATGGACCTGTTGTGTGTGTCAAAGGTTGGTGTATGACCACTGGACCTTGTGTTTGCCCCGTGCAGCCAGGACCTACACCAACGGTTCCCACCTCCACTCTGAGGTCAAGGGTCTCCGGACAGGTTGCCCTCCTCACGCACGCACGCCTTGGCTCGCTCAACCTGCACAGTAATATGCCCCCCTCAGTCACACGAATCGGGGATGCTGTACAAACAATGGAAATTTAGAATTAAAAGACAAAATTAACATTAAAAGTAATTTAATGTTATTTTAGAAAATGTGTTCCATACTCAGAAATCACTTGATACAAAAAACCCATGAAAAGTAATTTAATGTTATTTTAGAAAATGTGTTCCATACTCAGAAATCACCTGATACAAAATAACCATGAAAAGTAATTTAATGTTATTTTTGAAAATATATTCTGTATTCAGAAGTTAATTAATATATAAAATCTACAATTGAGTTGTAAAACGTTAAAAATATAAATGCAGAAATTATTAACAGTTAAATAAAAAATCAATTTTTTATGATTCATGGGTTGTGATTGAGATGTTTTAAAGACGTCTTTGTGACCCTTGCAAGAGCAGTACATTTCATGGCGTGGGTAATGAGCAGGGTTAAAGGTCACCAAAGAACACAGGAATTTTACACCGATTAGATATCTACTTGATTAGGTCTGCCCAAAGTTTGTTTTTGTGGGAAAGCTGACTCTCATAACAAAAAACTAACTATATATACTTCATGCATTTATATGTGTGCTGTTAATGTGATTTTTAAATGAAAACGTTATTGTGTTAAGTATGTATATATTCTAATTTCTTTAAATAATAAAAACATGGTTCCTCTTTTGGCAACTACAAAAATGTCATTTTGAATATTTGTCTGTATTTAAAAGATACATTATATGATAAATTGAGCATGAAGATATCAAACCCCCTGCTGTGACGAAACTCTGGCACCAAACCCTTCTACTTAGAACATAATTGTGATTTAAATACACCTAAATAATGGGGTCCTGTCGCGCAAACTTCAAGGGTGTAGTCCAAGTAGAAATTGCAGGAAATATGCATTTAGTCATTTGAGGCAGAGGACCTGTTGTTATTTAGTGAAAATTGTTGTATTTAACGTGCCTTGAGTATTGCTATCATTGGAAAGACTCTCAACCGTCTCTCGGTATTTGATTTTAAACTCCAAAGTTTACTCATTATGAACCATCTTGGTTTGCATCATACAACAACTTAGCAACTTTGCAACTTGAAAGCAAGCAGCATTGGTCAAATCTAGTTATATTCATGGTCTATAATGTTGTCTAAATTATAATAGATTATTTGTTTGACTGCTTTAAAAATCAAGATAAAGAGATTTATGTATCTGACCATTTAAAAGAAGATGCGTGTGCTGTTTAAGATAAACACAGATTTGTATATTTTTTTATAAAAAAGTGGGATTTTGAAACCATGAAGAATTCTATATGTCACTTAAAATCAAAATTCTCACACATCATAAAAAATGCTCATTCATTCATGTGCTTGTCATAACTATATTTTTAGTTTTTTTTCTTTGATGTTATTTACGCTAACCTTGGGACAGAATTAATCATATCTCAATTAGTAGGTACTTTAGTAGGCTTTCCTTAATTATCAATGGCCTTATTCTTTGAACCAGATGTCCTTACTAATAGTTGGCTTTTTATGACTTAAAGGTCTGACGGCTCTATTTGAATAGAATACAACAGATATCTGATAACTGATAATCAACCCAACACAAGGTGAGGGTGCTATGATGTCGAGCCAAAAACTCACGATGCCCAGCGAGATCACACGGTAAACTGACTCGCAGCCAGCTTCCGGTAGCGCGCTGAAGACACTTCTCAAGATGCCCAATTTCACGGACAACTTTTCCAAAAGCAATTGCAGTGTCCTTTTTGAAACTGATCGCTTATACGATATCAATTTCAAGCTTATTAGGAGCGTTTGTGTTTTGGCCAAAAAAGGTGAATGTTGTTCCATTGCTATATGAATTTGATATGCTTTCTGAAGAAATTGTTTATCAGAAATCTTCATCTATCATGCTAATCAATTATGGATTTTTCTCCCCACATCAATTTGATAGAGCAAGATTTATTGAAAATTGTTGCATAAGACAAAGTTCTGAAGATTAATTACTATTATCATTTAAAATTTATATCTTATTTTTTTTCATAAAATATATCAGTATTGTATTTTGATTTTTATATGGACCTTTGCAGATTAGTGTATTCTTAAAACTTATCTGATTGAAAAACATAAAAAAGGACAATAGCAAAAATATTATGCATGTTTAAATAATAAGTTAACATGACCTAGACTTAAATATAGAGCAAACATATAAATTAGAAGAGATTAGTTAATTGGTGTAATGGGCCGTGGTGCAGTTGGTTAAAGCATAAGCCTATCAGATGATCCAGAGGTCGCAGGTTTGATTCTTAGCCATGCCGAAATTGAATTCATGTCATAATCTTTCATATGGGATGAGGTCCATGCCAAAAGTGTTAACCTATTGTCCATGTAAATCTGTGACTGGGTGGGTTGTCATGTCAAGGACCTGCCACATGGCAATTCACTGACGCAGTCACAAGTGGAACCAAAACATATGATATGAAACACCAAAACAGACAAAAAATGTAGTGAGAAGGAAATGTTTATAAATAGTCAGCAGAGGTCCAGACAGTATGTGCGCATGGCTGCATATAAGGTAAAGGGATTATTTCATGAGAACATATATACTTCTGTGACAAGACACTTTAGAATCCCACTATTTATAGATAAACATGCAACTAAACAAATTGAAGAAAATTTCAGAACGTGTAATGACAATTTCCCATGAATAGTTAAAATCATGAGACGCTCGTTCAAGATGAGCACATGCACATTGTATTGTGACACGTGCTTTTAGTGGTATTTAAGGTTTGAAATAAACGCTTCTATTTCATTTGAGCACACTTAGCATGTTATTGGTGGATGTTAAATTGCAATTTAACAAACTAGAGGCCAGAGAAGCCTATAATAACATGTCATATGTTAATGTTTTATGTCATGTAAGGCCAGCATGCTGGACATGCATATATGATGGACTCTGCAAAAACCCTTGTGGTGCAATACCCAATAATTTCTGTTTGATTTCAATATCAAAACCAGAACACTTGGAAATAAAAGATAAAGAGTTAAGATAATGATATGGATTCAAATATTCCAGATTTAAATATTTCAGAATGCCCATTAAAATATTGTTGATTAACAGCATAAATATATACATATATATACCTACCATTAATGAAAAAAAGATTTTTTGAATTTAAAATGTATGCAAGGGGTTAGAGGAGTGCATGGCCTGGGGGCACTGGTCACCTGTCCATAGAGAACTCAAGTGTTTCTCTGTCAAGTTTGATGGGTAGGTGTGAAGATGGGGATAATTGAATTACAAGGCGTGTTGATGACTTATAATGGCTTATTAGTGTGTCATCATGCCCGGAATATGACATTTATAGCTCCTAGCATGACATATCCCAGATGTATGAGGCACCATACAGATGAATGCAGTGTGTTTTACATATTGAGGTAGTATTGCTACTATACAGCCCTCGGCATGCACCTTAACTACAAATACAGGAATTACAAACAGGAAAACTCTATCTCTTATCCTAATACATATATGTTGACCTCATTCTCCTTATTTGACAAAAAAAAATATTTACACATAAATGATATTTAATATATATCATATTATTAAATTGGCTGGAATATTGGTGCTTTCAGCATATAACATATAATGAAATTGATGGATTAGAATTTGTGGTTAAGTTGTATTATATCGGCTACAATGGTCTATACAATGCTCATGGAGAATATGACATCTTGGACAAAGGGTATTTTACCCTCTGCCATTGTTGGATTTCACAGTTGGAAATATTTCAAGTTAAGGACAGATAATGGGTGCATATATAGAATGGGCTGAGATGAAGACAGTGTATACATAGGTTATATGTGGTAATCAAGGCCAGATGTTTGTATGTGCGCGATAATAGGGGTGAGCAGAGAGAGGGGACCAGCCCACACCGTGACTCCTACATACTCTGTATATTGTTGACCACCACAGGGTACCAGACTGGTATATATAATTCATAATGCGCCTATTATCGCTAATGTGGCATGCTCTGGGTCTATTTTGTCTAGAATGGTCCACTATGGGTTGGGTCAATAGAATCAATGGCAGGTGAAGGAGTCAGTCTTTATCTCTGGCCGTTTGTGCCTATTATTACATCGTATTCACGAGCTTCCTCTCAGACATAATGAATGCACAAAACACGGTAAATGAAGGACAAATATAGGCCTTAGAAATGATTCATGAGTGAATCTTCATATCACACAATAGACAAAAACACCCACAAACAGCATTGATTTCGTAAGATCGATCATAAAATATGCACAAGGGCAAAGGTTGAGCTTGTAAGGAAGGGCGGATAATGAACTGAATAACCTAACTACTGTTATTTCTATGTCAGTGAAATTCTGCATCAATTATATGTGACTGTATTCTAAACTGATGGGGAAATGAAACATAGATAGCTGATGTATGATATACTATGGTTCTATATATTTCAAGGCATTGAATGCTGGCGAGGGCCAGGATGTGAGTAAGCTATATAACGCCAGTCTTACTTTATATAAGATATGTGACTATCACCTTGTTGTTCCCTTTATGATTGCCAACTTGACCATTTTCATTATAAATCTACTAGTTCTGTAGATCTACAATTGTGTTATTCTTATCATTTAATCTAATTATATTTGCTGTACAATTAAGGAAAAATAGACAAAGGCTGCATTGTTTTATTATGACAGAAAGTTTTATTATACTTTTAAAATTACAATACATATTATGACTTTTCAAGAGGTATAATGTTAACAAACATCAACTGAACTATTACAGTTGGGAACTACAAAGGCATAATATAAGCACCTATTTCAGTATTTCCAGTATAGATCCATGGTAAAAGAGACAACAGTGTGTACAAAAATTCAGACCATTTAAAGAATAGGTGCATCACATAATTTCGTCAACATAAATATTTCAACATTCTTTTTTTTTATATAATTCAGCAATTTTTGTATTATGCCTCCCCACGAGATACGACAAGAAGTTACTGAATGGACAGAACTTTGGTTTACTAGTACATTATGCTATGGCAGACAAGTGCACATCAACACGTGGACTTACTCAACTTAATGTGTATAATGGCAAATAACATCTATTTATTTCAAACTATTAGTCTACATCTTGTTTGATTGCCTTTTACAAAACAATTTACAAACATTTTCATACAACTACATTAGTAGATATACACACTATATACAGTGCATTTAAAACACACATTCGTCCAATATTTACATATCCATATATTATTTCTAAAATTGAATAATATGAAAGACAAACCATCACAGAAATAATTATTAACACATTTGTACAAACAATATAATCAAGTGTAAACACCACGAGGTAGACAATAAAATTGGATATTGATAAAGCTAATATAAATGAAGATGAAACATATATCATGCAATGATGTACAGAGTTATGTGTCATTTAGTTTACAGATACAAAGCAGCCTTAATATGCACAGTCATATAACTATCAAAGACAGATAATATATTTACATTCCAGGTTAGATTTTAGTGATACATATCATAATTAGCCTTCCTTGTAAACTATAGTCAAATGAGATTCATGTTTCATTTACAATTTCAGTCATTAATCATTCACGTTCATTAGCATACGTGAAACAGAAAGATAAGTAAAAGGTAATGAAATGGTTACTTGCTTACAAAAGAATATTAAAGTTACACAGATATTTCTGTGGCTATATCTTTGGTGACACATGTTTGACCAGAGGAAAGTAAGGGATAATGATTTTACCAAATTAAAATTACAAGGCACCTCTGCAGGTTTTAGCATATGGGCGTGGATTACACAGATGTGGGCCTTGTGGCCTTTTCCTGTTGGTCACAAAATCAAATGCTTTGTGGCAATCTCGCAGCAAACGAAGCGCTTTGAGGTAATCTACCAACGAGGCAATCCAATACCTCCTGTCTTGTAATTAAGGCATTAGATTCGATCGGTGTTTTACAAACATTGTCTCTAACTATAGGAGCCACTTCAACAGGAAGGTACAACATTGGGGAGAGCTTATAATTAGCGACAAAGCAGCCCATTCAGCTGGTGGCTGATAGTTTGGCAACTTGTGGGAAGCTCACTCAGCATATAGCACACAGCTCAGGGTGAAAAGAGTCACAACACTGTAAAATAAGCCACTGATCTTGAAGCGGTTAATTTCCTGCAGATTGGAAGATAGTTCTCGCTCAGCTGACCATGACAAGAAAGCCATCACAAACAGCCCAAAAAAGGACGTAGGCTTCAGCAGGTAGATTATTATGGGATGCCCCCCAGTGGATTGTGGGATAGAAACATTGTATCTGACTAATTGAGATTTCACACTGTGGTTTACTAAGTGAACTTCAGAACAAATTGATATGCCAAGCCACTTGAAGCATTTATGATGTCTTATCGATGAAATCGTAAATTATATATTACACCTACACCCTTTTGATAAATTTCACCAGATATTAATAAGAAAACTTTTATGAAGGTGAACACATTGAATATGGCAAAGTGAAGTTCAAATTCTACACCAAAACTGGTGACATAAAAAACTTAATGTCATTTACTTATTGAAAAACGATGTTTTCATACAATTGATATAAAGCAATTTAGACATTCATATTTATGTGCTCCTTCTAAACCGATTTTTATGTTGTGGGTTCATGGCGTGGGAAACGTTAAATCTTTATAGATATAAGCTAAGAAATAATGGGAAGAATATTTGAATTAGCTGCTCTTGAAGACTGACCAGACATTTATATGTGAGTGAACGCACTGCGCTTTGTGATGGAACAGAAGGAAATAAAGAACTCAAATACATATAATAAAGAGTGCTCCGTACATGTCACTCCGTCTGAATTCTGCAGACTATTTTGACTGCAGTGATTACGGCCCATATTATCGTCTGTAACGATCATGATCAACAGAGAACATCTTTGAAAAAGATCATCACCGATGAATGGCATGTACTTTATAACCTCTGTGCAAAAGCAGCTCACAATAGTGGAAGGTGAAAGAGGTGCAGAGAAGGCCACGTTCACCCAAAGTCATGATGGCACCTTCGTGCACATGATATTCGTGCCGGCAAAGCAAGGGCAGCGAAGCGTGGGGGCTCAGAGGTGCCCACAGCGTATGCTAGCATCAATACTCCGGGGCGAAAATCACCGCCCCTCATGACCCAAAGCAGCCACATTTTGAGAGTATTTGTGTTTAATGATATATGCCAGGTAGCGCACAGACAAGGGGCATAGGGTGAGACAGGTTAAACTGTAAGGTCCCCTTCATGCTACCTTCATGACAATCACATGGAAAATCTCACCCATCATGGGTACATGAATGGTGACTTTTTACAAGCTATTGACTCTTAAGTATAGGTTTATCATATCCACCGTGTACTTAAAGCACTTTTTCTACTTAAATTCTTAAATTTGGCTCTCTAATCACATCAATACATGCATTATGCTTTCAAAATGTATCCATGAAAATATTTTTTCAGGGTTTGAATGTAAGTTATTCAATTATGCAAACAATTTTGCAAGTTTTGTGCAAAATGTACAATATCAATGTGCAATATATGTAAAATGAATAATATTAGATTTCTTGAATACATAGAATATAATTTTTGGTATAATCATTGAATTATGCTTAAAACAGATATAAAATCTGGTCAGTATCTATGTTTTAACGTCTGAAGTAGTCTCACTATTTGAAACTGTGCCAAAATGTGATTAAAATCACAGAATTTGAACTACTTCCAAAAGCTCAATAAAAAGCAGTTGTCTTTAACTGCCTTTAAATCATTTCATATGAAGCAAATGAACTGAACATGATACCATGTTCAGGGCGTCATGAAGAAGGCCCCTGGAGTTGTTTAGAGTACTCAGCTTCTACAAAGCCTATTCTTTTAATGTACAGACAATATTTGCACACTTTGTGGAATATCAATTACAAAGCTTTATATCTTTTTTCAAATATTTAGGGCCTCATTATTCAGGAAGTGCCCACACACCATTTGACAAATTGACAAAAATCATCATTAAAAGCAACCTAATATTTTGGTCATTTCTGTGTGGCCTTGCCAAGAGTTTACATGCAGCTTCTTTTTATATTACAACTTCTTTATGGTGATTTTATTGTCTTAATTAACAGCATTAACGCACCTTTTCTTGAGAGGAAGATGCCTGGGGTTGCAGTCATCAGATAAAGGGGAGAGAGATCTTGGAGAGGAAGAAGCGGACTTGTCGCCACGGTTCCAGGTATCTTTGGTGTGATCTGCTGTAGTTTGTTGCGGATGGTCAGCCGACTTCAAAGGGCTTGATGGGACAGTGCCAGCAATAGGAAGGGTCACCACGGACATTGTGCCGTTCACAAGGTGTGACGGTCGCTTATCCTCCGCCTTGGTTTCACCGTGCCGCGCTGATGCTGAGAGGGAGGAGGAGGAAGAGGCAGATGTGGAGGATGAGAATGGTGCTGAGATTAAAGGTTCTGCCTCAGGACCACCTGCGGGATGAGAAGTCCCCGATAGAGGCACGGGAAGGTGGACCTGCTCGCCGTCACCCATACAGCACATAGCATGCAAAGCTAACTGGTGCTGGGCGGCGAAGCTCAAGGTGCACTCGGAACATTTATAAGGGTTGGCAAAGAGCCGACGGTGACCTCCGATCTTCACCTTGCTGCTCGGGCCCTGCAAGTGCGACGACCTTTGCATTTGACCATTCCTTGGAGGTGACTCTTTGGTTTGCCTGGCGGTTTCTGGCTCCATGCCCTGCACAAATTCCTGTTCTCTTTCTTCTTCCTTTTCGCCGCTCTCCTCGTGTGTTTGCCGTAGCCGATCCGGTAAGGAGAACTTGCCCTTGTGACACGCAGACCTTTTACCGGTGTGAAAGGCGGTGCTCTCAAGCATCGGATCAAAGAGAGCGCTGGAACCCACACAAGTCTTAGTCAGCGGACCGGTTTCCTCTCCCACCTCTATTTCCAGATCACTTTCTACGTCTATGTGCATCTCCTCTGGCTCGGGAATGTAATCGTCTTCATCCCCGCTTAAGTCCGAGCCCTGCCCGTGAACCTTTTTGTGCCTCTCTAAGTTAGACTTGTGACTAGTGGCATAATCGCAGATGGAACAGATGAAGTCTTTCTGTCCATTATGGACCGCCAGGTGTCTCTTAAGGAGAGCTTTGCGGCAAAAGTTTCTGCCACAATATCGGCACTTGTAGCCTGTCCTGTGGAACAATAAAACGTGGTCTCTGAGTGCTGCTTTGCTCTTGAATATGATGTCACAACACTCTAGAGTCTTGCCACAATCTTGATGCATGGTGGCGATGTGTCTTTTGAGGTTGTTTTTTCTGTCCGTCACATACCTGCACTGCTGGCAGCGAAACGTCTTCTTGCCCAGAGGATATTTGGCTTGGAATAAAAACGGCGAAAAGGGCAGATACTTGGGAAGCAATTGTCCCGCGGCGAAATGCTGCATCTGTAGCGGCAGTGGAAATAAGGTGCCGGCCGAGGGTGGTAGAGGAGGAAAGGGGTAGAAAGGTGTCCTTATGATGCCAGCATCTCTGTGAGCGTGGGGAGGGCTTAGTGTGTCTGTCTTCATGGAGAGCATCTCCCTGCCCAGCATCGAGGGGTACACGGGTTCAGGCCTCTCTGGCAGTACCTTGGCTTGGTGCAGAAGGGGTGGAGTCGTGCTCATGCCTGTGGTAGTCCTTGTTGTCTCCCATGGGGGGCTCAAACTTAGCTGTCCGTCCCTAGGAGGAGGGTGAGGGCGGACCAGGGGTAAGGCCTCTTTGGTGGCGCTTGTCATCAGGTGGAGACGGTCTTCCATGGTGAGAACCAGCCTAGAAGCAGTATCTCCGCTATCTAGTAACATCCCTAGGTAGTTATATGGTCTATCAGAGCCAATGTCCCGTACAACACTGTCTGTCACGGTGTCGCCCACAAAACTTTATAGTCCTTCAAACTTGGCACTGAATTCTTCAAAGTGGTTTTCCCACGAGTTCATTACATACATAAATGTCTTTTAAAATATCTTGTGAAAGTACGCTCTTCTTCTCTCACCCTGATGCTATGTTTAAATCTGAGAGTGCTAACAAGTCTGCCTACTTATATTCTGTGAGTAGGGATACTATATGGCACAAATTGTCAGTCACGTGACTGTGGGATAGAGAGGCCTGTCATTGGTAGAGTGGCTTCTCTTCATGGCTTATGGCTGTCTCACGCACAGCCGAACCTCCCACTTACCATACCCCACACTGTGAAAACCGCGGCTAATTAATTAGCTATCACCCCCACCCCCCCCCCCCCCCTTCCACTGCCTCTCTTAAATCGTAGCAACCCCCCTCTCTCTCTTTCTCTATCTCACTCAAGCATAAACCAGAGTAGAAACACTTTCATGTTCTGAATATAAATATGTATATATGACTATATGATCCTTCTTTTTAATAGGTAAATGTAACAAGGATATATCTCTTAAATATTAAACTAGATCAATATAAGAAGCACTAATAAACTAATAATCTGTAAAAACACATTTGTTAAATTCTTTTAGAAGTTCTTCCAGTGCGATTGGCATATCTATAGACGTAAGTTCATAAAAAAACACATTTGTTAAATTCTTTTATGCGAGATATGTTCTTTCTTGAATTAAATTGGTTACTAGTACATTATAATCAATCGTGCAGCGTCGTCTTTGTGTACATTTTTTGGTGAATTCTTATCTTTATTTTGGAAGACGGAAGAAGTTAATCGATACCACAGAGCGTCCAAAAAAGGAATTTTCACAAATACGCCAAAATAAGAAATGTCTTCAAGATGACCGCAATCATGAACCACCTACGCTACATTGTCAAGAATGTTCTCGGTTCATAATTCATGAGACATATAATCTTTTTATATTCAAAGATGTCTTTTATATAACATTTTATTGTACTTTTTTCTGTTTGATACCAGTCATAAAATGTACAAATGTAAGTTGGAAAAAATGTATTCATGATTTTCATATAAATACATTGCAGGATCCATCCTGGCCTTCCGATCATACTAACATCTCTCTCTCTCTCTCTCTCTCTCTCTCTCTCTCTCTCTCTCTCTCTCTCTCTCTCTCTCTCTCTCTCTCTCTCTCTCTCTCTCTCTCTCTCTCTCTCTCTCTCTCTCTCGGCAAACCACCACAAGAAAAAACGCCAATCGGCATCTACAGAACTGGACAAGAACGGGCGAGAGCTGTGCTCTATGACAACCAAATTGGGCGTGTTTGCTCCATTATTGCCCCATAGTTACCTCCCATTGTCTGTGGTCCAATGTCACCTCCCAGCATGCCCCGATCCGGAAGTGACAAACAGTTATCTTCGTCTAATTACTTGTAACTTTGTGGCCTTTCGCGTTGTACCAGGAACGACGTTTGGTCGCATGACAAAACACTCACCCGACTTCTCAGCGTCACTTTATACACACAAAATTGACACCTCTCCTCATAATTTCTTTGAATTATTGGTAATTATACATATTGTACTGGTCAGTATCTGTACACCCTCCCCTAAAAACACCTGCCTTGATGCAGTGTGGAGGATTGAGCACAAGCTGTTGACTACTATAATTCTCAACGCATTCCTATACTTTCTATACAGTTTTGCTGTGAATTATCCGATGTATTAAATGTTAGAATAATATATTTCTTATCTAAGGTAACATATAACTGGAAAGGGAATTAGGGAATTATGTTTCTGTACATCCAGGTAGTTCTCCGATGACTTGTACACATAAACACTTTACATGCATGCACTTGTCAACCCGGAGAGTTGTGCTGGATCATAACTGAACTCCAAATCACAGCTGTTTGTGTCCACCCAGTCATGGAACCATGGGAAAATAACGGTCCCCTCAGTAGCATAGAACAGGTGGATCTCGCCGCCAGATCACCTGCTGTCCACTACCACAAGTACCGTGCACCAAAACCACTAAATGCTTAACAAAGTCACAGTATCCAAAATACACTTTAAAAGATCATATAAAAAATCTCATAAAATAGGGAAATTATTGATCCAATGGCGGTAAAAATATATATGTATATATATATATATTTTCTTTTTCTTGCCAATTATATTTTGAGGAGGATAAACAATTGTTATGAGCAATACTTTTCAAGGTCAGTATTTTCACCCCCTGATGTGGTCTAGCGGTTTGCCCTTTTCACGAGATAAGACAAGGTGGCGCTCATCAGACCGGTATACTGTGCCGTTGTCCAACTGTTCTCGGGAGAGTCTGGCTTCATTCAGCGCTGTCTCGCGAAAATGGCCTTATTCATAGAACAATTCCCCGTGCCACTTAAAAAAACACACATTGCGTGACCAAGACTGATCCAGAGCCCGGAATCTGGACCAATCTTGATAAACACTGGCACATGATAGGCAAAAAGATTCACTACGGTAACGCCTGAGTCTTATAAATGGTGTCCAATCATTTTGATTTGGATACAGGATTGAAGGAATATCAATTGGTTCTCATCTGAGATATTCGGCCAAAGGGTAACATTCCTTTTATTTTTTAATAAATCGTTTTTCACTTAATGATAAACGTTTTCAATTTAGTACATGTAGTTGACAAGACATGGTCATACATATATATAATGAAATATAAAGGTCCCAACCATACTTCGAAAGGAGAGGGGCATTGAGTCACAGAGGTCATGTTCAGTTCGAGCTCATAATAATCTGAATATTAAATTAAAGTATTAAATAAAAAAACAAACACCAACAAACACATAAAATCAACCAAAAGAATACACACAATACAAAGTTCTATTGACAAGAGCCACCTGATTTAAATGTTGATTAAAAAAGCGTCCTCAAATATTGCGATGTCTAAACATAAGAACAATAATGAATTCGACAGTCAATCGTTTCTATTCATTGAGTGGGTAAGTATTCTATTAACAGTGAATCCAACTTTAGAACAAAAGCTAGAAGAGACACGGAATTTATTTACTCCGGAAGGTATTAGGGTGAAAGGGACTTCTAATTTGGAGATCGCCCGTGGACTCACATTTACTCCCGGGTCGTTCTGCGTCTAACCCCCAGCATCCACGTCATCTAGAGCTCCACTGATGAAAGAACATCCCCGAAATGCAATCACTTACCAGATGAGAAAAATACCTGCTGGCTAAAACAATACCAATACCAAACATGGAATTTCCACTTCAATCTTGCTAATGCTGATGAGTGGAGAAAGATATTATGGCCGCTGGGTAGACGTGGTGGGCCCGGGAGGATTAGAACTAGCGTGAGATATGCGCACTCATGTGTTTTTCTCTGCTTTTGAGATGATTGAAGCAGCGGTGCTATGTGATTTTTGTTGGCAACAATCTTCAGTTTGTTCCCAGCTAGCCTCATCCGTCATCCTTTCTTTCTAATATTGTATCATAAAAGGACAATAAAGCTCGGATGTAGTTATTAATTTGAGCTTTTTAAAGTCTACAAAGATATGGTGAAAAAGAGGCAGTTTGACATAGTGTGTCTTATTTTCACGTTATATTGATTTGAGCGGAGGATGTGGAATGTCGAGAAATAAACAGGCTACAAAACACACTCCGGTGACGTATTTGTATCTGACATTAGTGAATGGATCATGATTGATCTGCGTGAATCAGTTGGTGCTATAACAAGTCATTAAGAGATTCTCTGTGACAGTACACTATACTGGCATGCCACATGCCTCCTCCGCACCAGATATTACTCCATTCTAACACCGCAGAGTTTAATACTCTTTATCAATAGCGTTCACATTTTCATTATTCTTATTTTACTCTACAGAACAGCTCTATTCTTCCAGCAACACACAGTATTGTTTGTATTAATATGAAATCATATAGTGAGCAGAATACTTTTATCTTCTACGGACTAGAATATGCAAGACCTATAAGGAATAGCATACCTTTAATTCCTTTAGAATCACATTTATGGACCAGAACATTTCTGTTTTTTCTGGAATCGCAATTGGATCAGAATGCCCACATACCCACATGGCCCAGCATACCCCTATTCGTCTATAGTGACATGAATACTACAATTCTTATAGAATCCTATTCCTTAGAATCTCAAAAGGACTAGAATCCCTTATGGACTCGAACACTGATGTTCTTTATTGAGGTCCATATTTATATGCATCCTTATATTCTTCCAGAATCCTATATGGTCAGACCAGCATATCTCTATTCCTTTAGAATCTCTAATGGACCAGCATATTTATATTCTTCCAGGAATCCCATTTGGATCAGAATACTTCTATTCATCTAGATTCTTGTTTGGATCCTTTTCTTTATTTTTCTATATAATACTATCAATACATGCGTTGATAATCGCCAACATGCTTACATGAATATAAATACAGATATACACTTTTATATTGATATGATGTTCATGTACTGACATGGTGACATGCATGAGGAAACACACGTGCCGTTATGAATAAATATACTCATAGAATATCTATGTTGTTATCAGTTATGCCATCAATTATGCCGATATATATATATATATATTAGGATACATATGAATATTCATGACGTCCTGGATGTATTTTTTTGTTCCAAATTGAGCTAAAATGTCATAAATTTAGGATTTTTTCTCAAGTCTGACAGAAATAGCCGCTTCCATCTATTTAGTACACAATAGTTTTCATAACTTAAACTGATATGATAACCTCAAATTGATAAGCATTTTCATATGACTTAATCAAAGATTTCAAGTGAGTGAAGGAGGTGGTAATTTGTTAATTGTACCCTTTCCTTTAATACATAAACATTCCAGTCAATGCCTTTCATGTCCTATTCCATTATATAAGATTGTTAGGATACTCATTGGCACATGCAAACAAGGTTTATCATTGGACATCGTTATAAAACAATTACAAAATAACAAATGCAAATATAGCGTTTAGGAATCAAGATATATGCAATACTTAGCAACCAAATGGCATGAAACAAGGCCCTATCCTTCATGTTATGAAATATTCCTTTGATAGTTGTTAGATTGATACACAAATATATGAGCGCATATTGCGGCATCATGGACATTATGAATGCAATTAAATTGATGATTTTTTTCAGAGAGCGTTTTTTCTTGAATAGATACAAAAAGAATGGAGATGGAGAGAGTTTCTGAGCAAATCTCAGCCACTTCTCATCCGTTCACTGAAGTTACATACATCATATGGCACCAAAGACTAGCAGCTGTCAACTACATAGAGCTGATGACAAGCCATTATAGTTAACAACCCCATAGCCCATCACATCACAGCTAACTACCGCATCACATCGTGTGGTTAAGAGATTAGTACGCCACCCGCTAACAACTCACTTCCTACTCGCTAGCTATCCCGCCCCGCACTCTCAGACAATTCATCGGAAGACGCCCATTACCACAAACACATATCTGACATCCTTAAGAGGGCATTACAATAGAAATGAAAAGAATTCTAGGTCTTTAATATGAACGTGTGTTCCCTTTAAGAGTGCCAGGAGCATATGATCTGATTAATATCAGTTTGACCAAATGTTCAGCTATTTCTTTCCATAAAGTGGGCACATATTTTCACACAAGTGTGTTATCACAGTGCCTTATAAGGATATCTCAAGATGCCAGAATATCCACTTTCATCATGCAACAATATTTTTCACAGAACTGGTATGTTACATTCTTTAAAATCTTGTGTCTAAAATATAAAAGGATGAGGAAAAAAGAAGCTAAATTATGTCAAAGTAATGATAATTATCGTTATACTGCTACTATCTCCTGATGGTCTGAGGCGTTTGTCCAACTGCCTCATGGATCATAATAAAAGATTTGGAAGTCAGGTAGTTCCCCGGTAAACTATGAAAAGATGTGATATTGTGACTGGTGCCCATTAGGCAGTTTAACAACAAACATACTGACTGTACCACGATCCCCCTTGGTATGTCTACCTACATGTGCAAGAGACCAAATTACACTGGAACTGACATATCAATATGGGTGCATTACGTACATAAGACATCCACAACAAACAGGCCTTCACAAATAGCCAAGCACATCAAAAGATCAGACAGATATGAAAAGTGCACTATTTGAGTTTTATGTCATATTCATGCTATGACCAAATCGTCTAGGGGCAGGACTGTGCCGGGTTTTGTCATGACATTGCCCACCACATCACAGGTAGCGAGACATTCTCTCTTCATAATGTCAATTTTACTAAGAGCAAATGACTTATGGTCACATCCCATGCCACCTTTTTGTCATCTCTATTTATAAGCATTCCATATTATTTTAGGCAATGATGATTGTCATACATGTCATATGGTACATGGTTGAGCCTGTTGTGTAGGCAGTGACATTATGGCCAAGTCTCCTTGACAGACATAACCCACTCAGGCCATGTCAACTTTGAAGGATCTGAGGCTGCTGACATGGTCGTCACGGATCACTCATCAAAGGAGGAAGGTCATGATTTAGACATGCTCATAAGTACAAAATGAGAGCATGGTAGCAGAGGTGCTCATCATAGGTTTACTAGGGTGCAATGGACTAATGGCTGAGAACAGTTAAGGGTCATCATGGACACAGATAAGAAACCTTAAGAGTGGATGCCTTAAATAGGTGCATGAGTATATTGTATGTAACATGCACATTACCTGCATGTAATAATAATGCCCAGGGCTGTCTGCTTCTTCACAATAGCCAAAAATCACTTAAAATATGATTGACATGTAATTTTAACTTGTAAGATTGCGTTAAATATACACAGTTCAAATGATGAGGCTCATGGTAACGTCGGTGCATTTCATAGATCAGTACAGTCTTAAGATTTATGGATTGTGTAAATAGGAGTATAAACTAGGTACAAGTACAGATAGAGGAATAGTAATAGGTCAGTTGCAGAAGGGGAAATCTTATTTTTGGCCACTTAAAAAAAACAATTGAGAAACCACTAACATTTGCATTAACCCTTTCATGAGATAATATCATTTGGTTAAGTTTCCCATTACAGATTAAATATTTCCACAATAGAATAATTATATTGCAGTACAGGCTATCTTGGTATATCTCAACATAAGATGTTAAGTAATAGGTGAACTTCCCCGAGAGATGTATTGAAAAGAATTGTCATATCGAAGTGTTTTTGTAATAAAGAAAATGATAGGTTGAAAAACTGAAAATTACTAGAAAAGATTTTGGTGTAAATTTGGTATAATATATTCAATATAAATCTAGAATATGAATAAGCATGAGAAATATTACAGAGATGTCTGATGTAATATTGTAATGTTAGATGTGGACTATTGACCAAACATGTATAGGAATAAAGACAGCCTTTTCCTCTATTATTCAAACCGGACCTAGAAGAATAGAAATACGTTATTGTACACTCTCGAGTTCAGGATGCACTGTCAAAAGGTACACATCTATTTTAGTGTTTCTTATGTCTATATATAACATTATATCCGGAAATACAAAGCAACCGGAAGATACAAAAAGAGTTCCACTGCAGAGATACTACACAGGAAATAGGAGCGTTGGTGGGACATTTTAGTAAATGGTTTAAACCATATGTTTTGGAGCAATTTTGGGCTTGTCCTCCAGGCTGGTGGTGCTGATATGTGCATTGCATGACGGTCAGGGTTGCATGTCTACCGCATATATATCTTGTACACATCTGATGAGTCAAAAACAAAGTGCACACAAAGTCTACTGTGGACATATAGAGTGCCAGCAGAGGGTAGAGAGAAAGGGGTAAAAGGAACAAGGTCGGCTGTACTGAAGAGACACTCCGCTCTGATAAAACATACACACACCAGCTTACCAGGCCTCTACACCCGTATAACACAAACTTCTATTTACTTTAAAACCCAAATTCAATATCAAACTAGTTTAATGTGCAGCCATAGACGTTATCTAAAAAGCATTTAAACTTTATATTGATCAATAATAGTTTAAAGCCAGATTCATGGCAAGCGCTCATTTTAAAAGTAATAGTGCTTTATAGTTACAGGATATGTGGCCCATTCTGCTTCAAGGAACATTAGGATCTTCATTAGATTAGCTAGCATTGAGCAACGCCTATTGGGTTTTGGATTTAACTTTCAGAATGGCTCAATTTCTGCTTTAATTTTCCACAAAATAAAAATAAATTGACATAAATCTGAGGCGACGAAAGAGATTATAAGCTGCAAAAGAATTGATTAAGATGAATATAATAAATCAGACTGATTTGGCAAGCAAAGAACCGCGCTGTTCCGATGTGTTATGCTAAAGCGGCACAGGGAAAATTATTATTGGAAGATCCACAATAAAAGTCTTAAAAAGACAAAAAAAATATAACGTGCAAATTTTGTAAGATAAAAGAAAAATGCAGTCAAAGTAGTGTTAAGTAGAAATGAAAAATTATTCATTGATCAATATCAATATAATATTCATCAATATGAAAGGATGATTAAAGACTGATGGTGAGATTCGAGAAATTTGAAAAGTTTATTTAACGCGGAAACAATATCTGTTAAACCATTGGTTTAAGAGTTGATGAAGAGTTGCTTTTTACTTATAAGCTTTATTTTCTTATGGGTACACCGGATTTGTTTCCATGAATGTAAATTAGTGTCAAGGGTATTCCAATGGCAAATTATTAGCAATCAAGGGGTTTGCAGACTTTGATGCCGGGCGCCGGGGACCGCAAGGGGAACTCCGGGAGTTGGTCCGCGCCTACTCCGAGTGGGAAACAACGGGCCGATCAACTTAATGCGTGCCCGCTCTTAAAGATGCGTGTGAAAGTAAGAAAAATACCTCTGTGAACAAAAGTCCTAATTATCTTTTCACTTTACCCACGCCATTATTGTGTATGGGAATGCGGATAGTATGACACAAATGCCAGCTCATCATGCTCCTCCTTCCTGATCCCAATCCTACTTTTCTACAAGGCTGTAGTTTACAGGACTGCCATAAACCCCTGAAGCTCATAACTTACTCAGCATTGAGTCTTTCTGTATCACTACTCTTGACTATATATCGAAAAGTTTTTTCCCTTAATGGAACGTGCAAGAAGATCGCACTGACAAGATGTGCTCCGTATCTGGTCTTCGCCCTTATTCCCTGATTGGTCGCTGGTGGTTCAGTTGGTGTCATTTAGATGGTCTGAGGCCAATTCCTATAATTAGCAGATAATCACACCCCGCCGAGGCTTGTTTCTCATTCTCGCCTGTCTCCCTACTATTTACACCTGCCCGTAAAGTCAGGTATTCGTGTACACATCTTCTGAAAAAGAAAAGTATTCCTCACTCAAAAGGGGCGTAATTAAAGTATAGATCGACGTGGGAAAGACGCGCACACAATTTCAATCTTGAGCAAATGTTATGAAACGGCCTCACTAAAGCAAATTTCAAATCTGCAAAAGTGTAAGACAAGATATAAATACTCTCTTTTTTTTCAAGTGTGTTTTACTTGAATAGATTGCAGTAAATAACACATTGGGACAAAGTGTAATAGTGTTTATCTTTTATATTGTGAAAAATGGTATGTAATATAGATATCTATATTAAAACTTTTACAGCTGAATCTCAACCAAATTACATCATTTTCAAATTACATCATTTTCTAATATATTTTCTCAGAGCTTTTACAGGCAATTTTGCGAAGATTTAGGTATGTTTTAATGATTTTTGTCATATAACTGTGATACAAACAAACTATCTCCTTGAAATCAACCACATACACCTGCCAGTATTATTGTGTTTTGTTGAAAGTGCCATGTATTATGTTCTCACATGAGTACAAGCATGTTATCCATGTTGTAGGCCACAAGGGGATTAGGCCTTTACCAATAGACAAAGCAAATGGACAAATATGCCTCTGTAATCCAAATCACTCCAGTGTTCCAATCTTAAGATGTCCCATTATAAGGCAAACATTAACTTCATAGGTTTTGCAGTAGTACACTGATCAGCTGAACAAAGTTTGTTGACAAAGTGTCTAATGGATAGTTTAGATTTTAGGAGAAGACTTATATACTTTTAAATGGCACAGAATTTTTTGTTGGGGAAATATGATGGGTAATAACATTTGATCACAAAGTTTAGGGTATAAACATTTATAATATGAAAGGGAAAAGTGTTTGAAAATCAGATTTCATGAAAGCTTCGACAAAACATAAATGGATTATTCTCATTCTGACTGAATTACACACATAATATCTCCATAGCGAAAATCAATTAAAGCATCAGACAGTTTATGGTTAGTGGGTTCATTCAAGTAATTAGGATGATTTTGATTGGTTGATGGGTTGGCATGACAACCTGGATGGCCTGAGGACCGATGTCTATCTGAGATACAGGACCCGGGCACCAGCTGGCTGTGGACAGTTAAACACCCTCAGAGTGAACACCACCAAATGAACACCTCAGCTTCAAAACTCATGTCAAAAAATGAAAACCCGATCTGTAGAGAAAACTAAAGAAAAATATACAATTAATAATCTTATTCACCTTGCAACATTCACAAAACCAAGGTGCATGTGACATGTTGTGTCTATTTGGAGAGAATGAAATGTGACTTAATATTGGAACAAGGCATACTGATTCCTGCAACACATTCAGTGATCCATTGTCTCGATTCTGAAGCAAATCCATATGAATATCTCGCAATAAAATACTTAGACTGTTTACCTATTCATCATAAGATATTATTTAACCATTATTATTTAACCATTATAATTGACCGAAATATTCCGAAAGATTCGAAAATATTGAAATTTTAGTGGTGTATATGAATTTTAAAGGTGAAAATTAAAAATGAAAATAAAATATTGAATGTGAGCTAAAACAAAGACTCCAACATCCAGAGCCAAAGTGCAGTTACTTCAAACAGGATGCGTCTAATTTCAGCAGCAGCAAAATGACCATTGCTTTTTAAGCAGATAAGCACGGCAATGGGGTATTGATAGAGTGGTGTCATCAAAACATGCTGTACACAATGCGGTACAATATGGTCTGCTCAGAGCCCTGAAAAGAAAAAGAAGTTAAAGCAAAATTTCTAGACAAATGTGGCTGGACAATGAGAGAAAATATATGCTCCTCACGCAAGAGCCTTGTTAGGGTATTTAATTGAGGTTTTTAAGGTTCCAAGTTTGCATTGGACAAGACATAAAGACACAATAGACACCTGCAATACCTGTCTAGCTCACATTTGGCCGCCCACTTTTTTCATTTTTTTCACTTTAAACACCAATGCATTTGGCATGAAATATGCATTAATACTTATAACACAATAAAGTATATATTAGAATAATGATATGTATACAATGCTGATGTGCTTTGATAAAAACACACAATATGTGTTCTCACTAGTAACTATCAACCATTGATGTTGAACGCTTTCATGTATAATCTTATAAGGAACATTTTCAATAGCGCATTGGGACATTTGTGCAGACTACAAGGTTGTGGTCAGTTTGGACATGACCCTTGTGTTGTAATTAACCTGAGTGGACAGGGCAGAGTGGTCAGGCTAACAGTCTATTATCTTGATTTATGACCCCACAATATCTTGTAGTCGACATGAACAGCACATTTCCGTATTGTCTTTTGCTTCTTCTATGATACAATCGGGATTTCAAATGGACAAAGAATAATTGGATGTTTGTCATCAAAATAACGGCAAAAATGATATCTTAATGATATTACCCATATTCAATTTAGTCTGAAACGTGATCTCTTGATATGTTCAACTAGTTTAAGTAAAGTGCAAATTCATAGCAAGAATATTGACAGAATTGATAGAAAATAATATTGAGAAAACTGTAAAAAGTCGCTAATGGAATATTAAGACCACACAATTAAATACAGGTGAAATTTGTATACGATGATCCCAAAGAGAAATGTAGTGCCGCAATATCTTGATAAACCCACATTTTATCTCATGTATGATTAAGATTACCACTTCTATTTCTTTCACGCCTCGATCTGATTGAGAAATCAATTAAGTGGCGATCTCTTTGGGAACTATTATTGCCACAGACCTGAAAGTTTGAGACTTACATGGTATCCACATTTCTCAGAGGACCACCAAATTTCTCAGAGGACCACCACATTTCTCACAGGACCACCACATTTCTCAGAGGACCACCACATTTCTCAGATGACCACCACATTTCTCAGGGGCAACCACATTTTCTGTGGGCAGTGACATTTCTTATGGCAACCATATTTCTAGGGGTACTCACATGCCTTTGGTTACCTACATTTCCTGGAATACCCATATTCCCTAGGGTACCCACATTCCCTAGGGTACCCATATTCCCCAGGGTATCCACATTTTCTAGTGTATACCCATTTTTTACAGGTTGTGCATTTCTCTAGCTGCTACCTGCAATCCTTAGTGTGCCCTTATTTTTTTGGCTTCCACATTTGTTTCTTGATTATTCATTTCTGGACTTAGGGTATCCATTTCTTAAAGCATCCATATTTCTGAGTGTGTCAATAGCTTGGGGGAGGATACAACTAATTTCTGAAGGTTCAAGCATTTCTTAAGATTCATGCATTTCTTAAGATTCATGCATTTTTTAAGATTCATGCATTTTTTAAGATTCACGCTTTTCTCAAGATGCATGTATTTCTTAGATTGACAAGAGAGTTCCTCCCAGACAGGTGCTACTTTCATGTTTAGCCTATTAGCACAGGTGTTGCTTAGTTAAGGAATATTTATGTTTATCCCTGGGCAAAGCTATAACAGTAAGCATCCCCGAGGACAAACCTTTCTTTCCCCATTAAAGAGATAGCACCAAGGCTTGTGCATGTTAAATGTTCTTTACCGGAGCCAGCACCATATGTTAGTATCTTACAGTGTCATGCTTTCGCCACATTAGAACTGGATAATCCCAAACAGCTGACCTGCCGTGGCATGGTTCACCAGATTCCAATAGAGAAAAATAATCAAATGGGGTGTCATGGCCTACCCTGTAATTATAAATGTCACTTTCCATCAACTTTGATGACAATGGTCTGTGCTTATTATCCTAAAATAGGCTAATATTAAACTAGCGCCGGGCAATCTTCGTGGCAAATGGTGACGTTTAAACAGGTCTTTCTGTTATTCGTTTGACATAAATGGCTGAATGAAAAGTTAAGAAAATATAGTCTTAGAAATAGTGCCTTTCATTGATTGCCAATTTTTGGCCAAGAGACTTAAAGCGAAGACACGTGACTTAATATGCTACTGCAATGCGTATATGATTTGCAATCGACTGTCATAATGTTAAACCTCTTGTGACAAACGCATGACACATTATGATTAAATGAAATTAATGAAAGTTATAATTTTGTTTTAATTATCTCCAATACAATATTTCACACACTGAACATCTCCGTGTACTGACATTGGACCTAAAGTGGTCCCAATACCAGCCATGTCTGTATGCTATTACAAAAAATGTAAAAATGTAAAAATGTATTCTTAGAATGGCAAAAAACCCAGATATTTGCCAAGTATTCAACGCACTCTAAATTAGAAAGGCAATGAGTCGGCTCTGGCGACCATTACTTCATCATATAATAGGAATACAAATAATACAAAAACGTGTATCAGAATAGAGTAAGGTCATAAGATTACACATAATACCGGTATTGTCTATATTATAAAGTGTGAGATCTCATGTCAGTGTTCTACTTTACGATACTATCACCAGAGGACGCCACAAGATTGCCAATGATTTAATTGTTAAAGTAGGTCAATTGTAAACTGTTCTTATATGAGATAAATAAGGTCACACTTCTTCCTCTTATATTTGCATATAATTCATATGACCATAGTTTTAAGAAAGAAACTTTTTGATCAAATAAGTGAAAATTAGACTATTTTGAAAATTAAAAATGAAATTGGGATATGGTGAGACAAAAGTTTAATGACAATTAGTATGATAGCAATGACAATTAGTATGATAGCAATGCAATGACAATTAGTATGATAGCAATGACAGACTGAAAATGAAATAACAAAAGATGTAGTTTAAATAAATCTGATAGTTAACATCAGAGCCCTGGAGAGATATCATATGTACTATACGGACCCACCATAACTCAAATATGTACAGAAGATCCAGGGACGAGAGAGTAAGCGACTAAGACAAAGAAAAAAAAGAAGATGATTGATGGAGTAGTTGAGTGTGGAGGATGTGCTCATTCCAGATAGAAGACACATGTGAGCGGTGGCCAGCTGGGAGGACATAGCAGTAGGTACATCATCAGAGTAACATGGTGGTCCCCTAGGCTCCACGTGAGCACATCCACTCATCTCATGCCTCATTAACCCCTCCACTGCCACATTACATTACAACATATAATAATCACTACCAAGTCATTCCTCATTCTAATATACTATTTTGATTATGTTGTACTTTATATTTGTTTATAAGCAGTGTCTGAAGTTTGGATGAGTGCGATAGTGAACAAATTTGCTTTTGAGCTTTAGATGCCTCTTTTGCATGGTGTATTGAATCCAATGGCAGTTGCATGGTTAATGTTTAGAGAGGAACTTGTACATGTAACGTGAGGCAATAAAATATCAAAACACATGGGAGTGATGAATAGAAACACAAACGCATACAAGTCAATGTACTCCAGGGCTACGATCATAATGAATTATATGGCGTGCAGTACAAAATTACTACAGCCAGAGTTTGTCCCAGTAAAGTGCAATTATTATGTAGGATGATTGAATGTTGCATTAAAATTCAATTGAAGTTCATTGTACTTACCTTTGAGGTTATTGTGCATTTATATGACAACTTATCTTTTGTGAAGTCTTACTTTTTATATAGTTTAATGTTAGTGCTTCTACTTAACTGCCAAGGAAGACACATATATGATATTTATTTAATGATCTTGCATATCATACAGTGAGGGTATACACCATAAAGTTGGAGGGGCATATATCATACTGTGAGGGCACATATCAAATAGTGGCAGTGAGGACACATTTTATACAGTGAGGACACATATTACACAGTGAGGACACATATCATACAGTGAGGACACATATCATACTGTGAGGGCACATATCAAATAGTGACAGTGAGGGTACATATCATACAGTGAGGGCACATATACAGTAAGGGTATATATCATACAGTGAAGGCACATATCATACAGTGAAGGCACATATCATACAGTGAGGGCACATATCATACAGTGAGGGCATATATCATACAGTGAGGACACATATCATACAGTGAGGGTACATAACATACAGTGAGGACACATACCATACAGTGAGGACACATATCATACAGTGAGGGTACATATCATTCAGTGAGGACACATATCATACAGTGAGGGCACATATCATACAGTGAGGGCACATATCATACAGTAAGGGTACATACCATACAGTGAGGGCACATAACATACAGTGAGGACATATATCATACAGTGAAGGCACATATCATACAGTAAGGGTACATACCATACAGTGAGGGCACATAACATACAGTGAGGACACATATCATACAGTGAGGACACATCTCATACAGTGAGGACACATATCATACAGTGAGGGCACATATCATACAGTGAGGGCACATATCATACAGTAAGGGTACATACCATACAGTGAGGGCACATATCATACAGTGAGGACACATATCATACAGTGAAGGCACATATCATACAGTGAGGGTACATACCATACAGTGAGGGCACATCTCATACAGTGAGGACACATATCATACAGTGAGGGCACATATCATACAGTGAGGACACATACCATACAGTGAGGGCACACATCAAATAGTGACAGTGAGGGTACATATCATACAGTGAGGGCACATATCATACAGTAAGGGTACATGCCATACAGTGAGGGCACATATCATTCAGTGAGGGCACATATCATACAGTGAGGGCACATATCATACAGTAAGGGTACATACCATACAGTGAGGGCACATATCATACAGTGAGGACACATATCATACAGTGAGGACACATCTCATACAGTGAGGGCACATATCATACTGTGAGGGCACATATCAAATAGTGACAGTGAGGGTACATATCATACAGTGAGGGCACATATCATACAGTGAGGACACATATCATACAGTGAGGACACATCTCATACAGTGAGGACACATATCATACAGTGAGGGCACATATCATACAGTGAGGGCACATATCATACAGTAAGGGTACATACCATACAGTGAGGGCACATATCATACAGTGAGGACACATATCATACAGTGAAGGCACATATCATACAGTGAGGGTACATACCATACAGTGAGGGCACATCTCATACAGTGAGGACACATATCATACAGTGAGGGCACATATCATACAGTGAGGACACATACCATACAGTGAGGGCACACATCATACAGTGAGGGCACATATCATACAGTGAGGGCACATATCATACAGTGAGGACACATATCATACAGTGAGGGCACATATCATACAGTGAGGACACATATCATACAGTGAGGGCACACATCATACAGTGAGGGCACATATCATACAGTGAGGACACACATCATACAGTGAGGGCACATATCATACAGTGAGGACACATATACAGTCAGGGTACACATCATACAGTGAGGGCACACATCATACAGTGAGGGCACACATCATAGTGAGGGCACATATCATACAGTGAGGGCACATATCATACAGTGAGGGCACATATCATACAGTGAGGGCACACATCATACAGTGAGGGCACATATCATACAGTGAGGACACATATACAGTAAGGGCACATATCATACAGTGAGGGCACATATCATATAGTGAGGGCACACATCATACAGTGAGGGCACATATCATACAGTGAGGACACATATACAGTAAGGGCACACATCATACAGTGAGGGCACACATCATACAGTGAGGGCACACATCATAGTGAGGGCACATATCATATCATACAGTGACAGTAAGGGCACATATCATATCAAATAGTGACAGTAAGGGCACATATCATACAGTGAAGACACAGATCATGTTGTTTGGGTGAAGAATGTGCATTGAACAGGTCGATTTGTTCTTTTGAGAGCGTATTTCCAGCATACATGTGCTAATTAAGTGCTTAATGTAAACCAGGAACATGTCTTTATGTGTAAACTCAATACAAAGAGCTAAATGTCAAATCATTGTGACATCTAATCTGACTAGTATCTAGCCCTCTCTTTGGCATTATATTCAGGTATATAACCCAGCTTGCTGTAATTAATACAAATAGGACAGAAGCTGGCATCGTATGTGAGCCTTGCTTGTGGTTTGCACCAGTTTCACCAGATGCGACTCTAATTAGGACAAGTGAGGTACTGATTTATGGCTGCATTGGCTCGTTGCTTTATTCCTGTCATAATCGCCTGGCCGACCTCGTGACACCGGCCGCTGTATCGTCCAATGCCTGGACAAGGACCAGGTGCGTCTGCCACCTATGCTGCCCCCGTGTATCGGCGCTAATCCCCTAAGATGGATCATATTCTGGCCTGACTTGACAAGATACATGTGCCTCCCACCAAAGACGTCATTCACAGATACATTTTGACACTCATTGTTCTTATGTTCAGTGGTTTTATCCTGAAGCTTGAATTATATACAGCAGTCCAGCTTTACTCTTCATACTCATTGACTGTATTTTATTTTATTTTTTTATTTTAATTTAGGACAGTATATTATAAGTGAAATGGTTAACAGCGAGACGCCTTAAGCACAAAAATACACACTGGTGGGATTGATGTGAAACCACCAGAACATTTCAACAATTTATCCATAGGTGGCGACACTAAAAATATTCTAACGCAAAAATTGCCATGACAGTTAACAACTAGTATTATTATCTGTATTGAGAGCTTTATGAGATATTATGAATTGAATGTAATTGATAAATCTATTTTATTCATATCTTCAATGATAATAACATTAAGAAAAAAAATGCTCACAAAAAAGGAATAAATTTCCGAGAAAAAAGTAAATATGGTATGTGTATGGGTCATGGAAAATGAGTCAGATGAAAGCATAGAGTAAGGCAAGGTCAACACCAAAAAATATAATTTTGAAAACAATCATTCAAATGATGACCGTTTTATAGATAGTGTAGTTTATAGAAATTAATAAAAGAAATAAGGCCTGTATCATTTCTGAAAAATGATTTTAACGATGATATGGCCTGCATATCTTTATAACAATGGTAATAGAACAATGGTATGGATCTGTTGTTGGTGGTACCTAGGTTGATGTAGCAGTGTCTGTAGGAATGCTGAGGAATGTATCAGAATGGGTGAGCAAGGCTCTGAGAGCATACCTACCGCTGTCTAGGAGAGGTCTACACATGACAATCGTCGACAGCAACATGTCTCATACTGGCATACAGCCATAGTCATATCTCCAGTCCCCACCCCCCCTCCTAAGTGGCAATGTACAGTCAAGGTCTTAGTTTCCAGGTCCATATATATATATATATATATATATATATATATATATATATATATATATATATATATATATATATATATATATATATATATAAAAACCCCATATCTGATACAATCTCTTTCTATATATATATATATATATATATATATATATATATATATATATATATATATATATATATATATATATATATATATATATATATATATATATATATATATATATATATATCATATTTGCTTCAAATATGAGTTAGAGAAGTTTATATACATGGAAGATGCAACAGCATGTGAAAGAAAACAATACATGTTAGACATTTAAGAGATACTGTACCTTTTGTGGATCAACTTACTCTTAGTTCTGTCACGTTTTTGCTTCTACTAACACAAATGATTTTGCCAGTAACACAATACAAGTGAATGCTTTCGCACCTATGCCCAAATTCAACTTTTTAATCTCCCATGACGGTCCCATACCAAATAGTCTGGAATCCAGAAGGGTCCACCATGCACCCTGTCAGGATTCATCGCTGTTATAAATAGTGAGTTGGTGCATCCTGAAGGGGGTGGTGGGCCCCTCTGGCTCCCAGACTATAACAATTTCTTCTCAATGTTTGGAATTTTATCTTAGGGGAATAACACATCGTCTAATTTTAAACTAGTCTTATGCTAATATATAAGGCTTTAAACTAGTCTAATGCTAAGGCTTAAAAAACCCACGTATAGGACGTTCTATGGGATAGAATTCGAAATCTTTTGAGATTACAACAAAATAAAAACCTGAAATGGTGAAATTAGAAAACATGTTTGTCACACAACATATAATACAGGATTTGTTAACAATAGACAATGTTTCGTTTTTTCCATTATAGTCCAATAGACAATTACATTAGTTATGTCTGTACATAACGTGTTGGGCCCTGAAGAGATTTTGATGCAATATTTGACCACTTTTCTGCCATCTTGGTTTCGGTGCTCTCACAGCTTAGCCACAGCTATCACAAATGCTATTGACGCTAATACAATAGACGCGAATGCTTTCGCCACCATGCCCTATTCCACTCGGCTATTGCTGGCCGAAATAGTAGAACTATTAGTTATAGTTACTAGCAAGCGCGATTAACAGATATTGTTTGAAATCTGCACAATTTTAATGTTACCTTTACCTTTTACTTTTTACCTCTTTATTCTCCCACGACTGTTCCTTACTCCAGTGTTTCACCTCTAAAGTCAGGTATATTCGCCCATGAAAAAACACGTCATGAGCCCATGAGGACAACATACCAATCTTGGGTGTCAATTTGGTTTTTACTTTCTAAATTGATGAGTTTATATCGTGTGTCCTCGCACATAGCTGTCTGGAAATCATCTCACAATGTAAATGAGGTAATTTTGTAATAACAAATTATAATTTTTCTCCTTAAATATAGATTTAAATATCTTATCAATCCTGCATTGTTATCTGACATCTCATATTAAGGTTCACCTTTGTTTTTATGCCTTCGCGTGTTTTACAAATAAGCAGGTATTAAAAGATTCATAGTTTTAAATCTGAATTATAGTTTTTGTACAGCAGAGCAGTGTCAAAGGTTGAGTTGATATGCTATTATTTGCCAAAATAAGTTTGGTGAGCAAGCATTGAGGTGATAGTCCGCTGCTGAACCAATGGTTTGTTTACATGTGGCATGTTCACCAGCATTGTGTACTTCCACATGATTATAATAGCCTTAAATGGCACCAGCCCAAGGCCACACTCTCTGCTGTTATGTTGATCACTTCTATTCAGATCACATATTGGCATATACACATATAAGGCATGCGCATATCACCATGATGACCACTGCAGGATTGATATGCTCATTAAAACCTTCAACTCTTCAGGTCAAAAGAGCAGTCTCGGGTTTTCGTCTCCACCGCAAGATGGCACCACTGAATATGTTTCATTCTCTGACATTTTAGAATTAAAAAAATCCTTATCTCAATCATTTTAATTCATTGAGTGTGAAATTTTTGTCCACGTTCTTCCAGTCAATAAATAATATATTGATTCAAATATATCTCAATGGTCTTTTTATGTGAAATAACTCTAAACAGACTTAATGTCACAATTGCTCATTAAAATTACATGATTACGAGAGGAAGGCATCGTAAAAAAGTATACATCATGGTACATAATAAAATGACGCACAAGCTAACCTTACACTGGGTTATTGTACTGAATCATAACATACACTTATTTGACCCATGCACTCACTAGATGTGAACCACAACTTGGTGTGGGAGATTTTGTCTCCAAGACCTGTGAATAACAATGTCCTTCGGTACATATAACATCACATCTGCTACATATATCTCTGCACGGGGGACCCCAGCTAGGACAGACACTTGCATTAAGTACATGTTGGTATATTAATGTATATATTCCGTTTGAATCGGTGCCAAAATCAGAACCACAAATGGTCTGTATGTGTCGACAGGACATGCTCTGCTTGGGCGTGTGCCACATGTTAGGCCAAGAACAAATTTGCTATTTGGTACAATTTTCATTATTGCTATCTCATGTTGATCAAATACAAAGAAATTGATAAGATTTGTGTAATTTATGTATTTGTTTTCTGCTACGTCTCTCTTGTATCTGTTTGCATTACAAAAATATATATATTATGGGATCAAATTACTTAGTTAAACATAGTGTGAGAGCTTTTTATGTCTTATCCATGTTGAGTAGAGTTAATAACATACATAGAATAAGCAGTTTTGAAAAAATGACATTATACAAACATGTCTACAATGATGTTGTGGTTATCTAAAGGCAGTGCACATGCAAGAACATCCAATATTCTGATGATTGCATCGAGTATTTTTTGTAAAAACCTAAAATTGACCTTTGACTCTCCATCTCATTATCATTCTGAAGTCTGACAAAGTTTACTACCCAGAGATCATAGAGGTCTTCTTTCTTTATTCATGTAACATTCTTGTTGTCTTCTTCTGTGTGTGTCTATTGTTTAGGAGTTGTCCAATTTGGGTCAGGCCCAGGGCTCACAGAGTTTGGTGTCAGCTCGGACCAACGCAAACGACTTGAAATACGACCTCTGAGGCTCCACCAAGACTTTCGCTGCGGGGCAGTCCTGGGTTCAGACTCTTCATGATCCAAGACAGCCAATCATCGTACTCCATTCTCCGCCATGGTCTCATTCTGTCATGAGAAGTAAAATATCTATTTATCATATCCTTTATATGTAACTTCAGAGCTATCCCTACACCCCCACTTTCTATGGTTTTGCGAGGTTAAATTTCATTTTCCGCCATTACAATATATCTGTAGTTATCCCATCGAAACGATTCTTTGGGTTGAAATAAAGGGAAAACGAAATATGTTCTTATATTTTTCTTCTAATGTTACGCCATGACGTGTTTTATTACTTTAAGAGTAAAGAGCTAACATTAGAAGAAAGGAACCAGCGGAGGGATTAAGAGGTTGAATTGGGCTTAGCGGTGAAAGCATTCGCTCCTATCCTATAATTGACAAAATCATTTGTGATAGTGCTGGACAAGCTGTGAAAGCCCTAAAAATATGGCGACTGTGAGATGGCCGAAAAATGATTCAAACCCTGTTATTAGTTATTCTGATTAAACCCCTTAATATGTGTAGACAAAAATTATTCTAGGAATGTGCGACCAAAAATCCAAATGTTATCATAACAAACAAAAAAATGGGTTCATGAGGATTTATAAACTATAATGAAGTAAGCAAATATTAGTTTCTTCATTCATTAAATTTTGTTGGTCTTAATGCATTTAAAGAATGGAATTCGTCTATTCTTTTAATTCTCTTTCAATTATACACTTTCAATTGTTTCATTTCAAATCTAATGGAGATGAGATAATATTTGCTATTTCAACCTGGTGTTTATTCAGCGCAGAGAAGTTAATGCCCTGAAGATTACATTTTATGAAATCTTAATTACAGAAACGTTGTTAGGAGCACATTAAATTCACAGGGACAATATTCAAATCATGGTCACAAGTTGTGTGCTAATCTTTAAAAGACCATATTTGTTTAATTTGTTACCAATTGTGAGATTTTATGATTTCCAAACCTGACTTTTAATGCTGAATAATTCGCAGTGGCTCAGTGGCTCTTAATTGACGAACGGGCCATTCCTTAATGGAATGCTTATTACAATCTAATATAAAATATATACAATGAAAATTTATTTTCAATTGGTAAAGAAATAAAGATAATTCTCGTCTGTGTGAGATTTACCTGATTGTGGCGGGAAATCTCATCCGCATTTAAATCACGCGCAAGTGACAGCCTAAAATAGCGACCATCCAATCATTTTCATATCATAATATCATAAGATGTCAACACAGGGAGGCCCTGGGCATTTTATAATAATGAAAAATAATTAAATGGATAGGCTCTGAGCTGATTACCGAATGGAAAGAGGGTGATTTTGGCGCCTCCATTTTGTAATTGCTTTCCTGATATTTCCTCTGGCTATGTTAGCGTTCTCACTTATCCTGCATCACAGACACATTACACTGATACTAAAGCTACATGCAAACAAGATCTGCAATATAAGAGTAGTGTTGTGTGAGAAATTAGAGAATAGAAATATATCATTGTGATTAGGAAGTTTCTGAACAAGCAAATCATTATCTTGTTCATCTTTTCCATTATCAACACTGCGGCGGTTATACGATTTTTTCGACAGAATCATTTCATATCTGATGAATGTGGAGATGCATTTAAATGAATTTTGTTGTTAGTTTCTAATGTTATCAATGGCAAAGCTAGTAACATAATTTTTGCTAATTATGCGACAGAAATATCATTCTATGATTTGTTTTTCAGGTCATATTGGGTAGTTTTCTGTTACTGTAGAATTTATAATCAAACAACAAATACTAGGTTTTGTTCTTTGATCCTTCATATTTCAGATGCTCATATTTTACTACAAAGGCTAAACGAGTCAAATTCACGCGGCCGTTTTGAGATTATGTGTGTACTCTTTAAGATCACAAAGTCCAAATGGTGATATTTTCAAACTACACTTAAAAACACATCAAAGCTAATTTAACAGCAATTTAGTTCCCATTTTTTGTACGTTTGTTTTTTCTTTCAGCTTGTGTGGGGAAAGATAAAAACGACAATAGAGGGTTGTAGACCGGATCATGCTGAGAAAATGACAGAGTTGGCGCAACATGACATACGCTCAGCCAAACAACCTTTCCCTAATATGCACAAACCAACATCTCGACATTGGAAAATGAACATTTTTTTACACAGAAAAAAGAAAATATTTACCCTAGGGGTGAAATGTGATGTGTACTAAGTCATAATTTATGTTATTTTGTGGCAGAGTTACTGATAAGATGCGCTTGTCAAATGATGATTGACAGCGCAACACAAGAAGTTCCATTTTCTTTTTTAACTTATATATCCATACATGTATCATATTTCTGCATACACTTTGCCCTTTAAAAGTTTCTGAGTAGTATATAGAGACATGATTAAGACGTATCATCTATCCTGCATGAAGTGTTTCAGTTCAAACCTCTCTAAGAATGATGTTATTTGCCATTTAAGTAAACAATATGATATAATATGCCATTAAAGTAAACAATATAATGACGATGTGAATGTCTTAAGTACCTTTTGTGTATGTTTCCCTGTAACTTTTTACCATGGTCATGGTCTTAAGTCCAAATATATTTTATTAGTTGTATATTTCACACATGCAGTAAAACATGCAGAAATTTCCATTTCGCATTTGTAACATATATAGTTATATAACATGCACACATGCTTTGAGAACAAAAATATTGATAGCAGGATATTTATCGTATTAAAAAATAGCATTCTTGGGGAAATGTGGCCATATCATCAAGTAACCTAAACTTTATTGTACAAACATGTGAGAGGCAACTGGGTTTTGGAAAATAAGAGTTTTGCCCCCCGCGATGTAAAGGAGGGGTTTCACACCCAGCGGTCCCATTGTACCTGTGGGTCGCCACATGGACGTTTTGCTGATCAGCGGCCGTGTGCAGGTTACCACGGCCGAGAAGAGCCTTGTAATTACTGTCCCTGATCCCTGTGATGGTTTAATTTGTAACTGATCATTTAATGAAAGGTTTGAGGCTCTGGAGATATCTCCCGGCTTCGCAGACATAACCCAGGTCAGCTCTGGAGGTGGTGAGGCGGTCGCCCAGCGTGGGAACAGCGCTAACAATCCCTGCTGCATTTATATCTAACTTCATTTTCTCTTTATTTATTTTCTAATAAAATAAAATAATGCTAAGCAAGTCCATAGAGACGCAGATTAGTAATGTAATTCAACCTGTATCGTCGACGGATGAAGCGCAGTTGTTGTCTAAAATACAGAATGCCTCTTGTATTCTTCGTGTATTTTAGTTTTTAAATATCACAAACAAAAATAGAAACTGAATTAGCACAATACAATTTGGCAGTTGGTTTCATATTAATTAAGAATACTCCCATGACATTTTTCTATTTAAGATAATTGTCCGAGAGTTAATACCTTAATACCTCATTTCTAATTTGATGTTTGTTTCCTTTGTGGATTTGCCTTAATATTGGAGACCATTTAGATCAGCACTACATTATAATATACAACATACGCATATGGAATCTTTATTTTAGTCATAATTTCCAGTATGTTGACTCTTTCTATACCCACATTGGACTGACGCCGATCACAGAGCGGTATAACTGGAAGGAGAATGTCCTGGGACGGAGGTCTGAGGAGGAGGAAATGGAAACTCTGGGTGAGAGGTTTTATGCATCTCCCGCTGAGGTACAAATACGGCAATCAGCTTGAAAGGGCAACTTTGTTCAAGTGGCTTCATAATAAACGTGTAGAACACGCTGGGAGTGGAACAATTAAACTCAAAGTCCACCAATTGAGATAAGATTAAAGCCTTTCCAAAGCTTGATGATAAAACTAGACAAAATGCAACCGCGGAAAGCGTCAATTTCGACCAATGTCAATTACGGGTTCGACCACCCGCATGGGTTGTCGTTTTCAACAAAAGCGCCCAGTCTGCAATTTGCTTGTTGATGGCTGATTGCAGCCAAAGTCATCATCGTTTTCCTCTCTCATCAAGAAGGGATAACTCAATCTGTATTATTGCTTGTACTGTCACACGGTGATTAATAAAGCCCGTATAATAGTACTTGCCTATGGCTTATTGGATCTGTGAAGTTTTCCCCACCGCAGACCCACGCGGTAGTGCCCCACACTTGCAATTTCACAGACCCCATCTTTTGAGTAACATCCGCAGGAAACGAGAGAGTCCGTGACGTGTGGGTAATCCCTCGCGATCCGCAGTTAGGGACTCTCCGGTATTATCTTGGACAGAGCAGGGCTGGTCCGGTCAGAAGGTGGTTCGCCCGGGCAGGGAAGATGAGACCCAGGGGGCCCATAGAGAACACCAGCTTCATCTGTGATAAAACAATTACCCATGTCACGCGGACCTTGGGGATCTGGCCATAACCCGCCACACCTCCCTCAATAAGGAATCGTGGATTGGCTCAAGTTTATAGTTTTAATATGTTGGTTTTTTTATTTTTTATTTTTTTCACAGAATCACGTTGACTCGGTACCATAAGTATGTTTCAAAATTGACAATATCAGCCAGTTCCTTATAAGGATAAATCGTTGGAAAATCATTTGCCGGCCATGGTGGGAACAACTATGGTTAAGTTGCTATAAACTAAATATCTGGACATCATTGTTTGGCCCAAATAAATGAATATTCGTCATAAGGTGATGAGTACATGAATTTGCCTGGCCAAATGTTCAAAATACGATGACGCGTGCACGGCAGTATTTCACCTAATTATTTGATTTGACGAATCTCGTCTTAGTTTGCGTCCGGGAGAAGTTCCCGAACCGGTCCAAGCTGATCAGATCGGGCGGAGTGTGTGGTCTGCTTGATTATCACAGCAAAAGGGACTAAGACTTCACTAGAATTTAATATAAAGACCTGTTTTTCCTTTAGATGTTATGCATGCGGCTCAAAGTATGAAAAAAAATTGTCAGTCAGTTGTGTTATATATTCCATAAAAAATGTTTTATTTTGGTATATACTTCCAAGACACTAAAATAAAACAGTGAAATGAGAGGGAGGTCCATTTGAAAGGTAACGTGTGATGCAGGTTATAAAAAACTGAAAAAAACTACGAAAAAGAAGGTTCAGGCGGTAAGATCAAAATAGTGTAATGTACTCCAGATCATATATAACATGATTATAACTATATACCGTTTGGAACGTTTTGTCAAACGTGTAAATGTCGGACAGGATTCAATACATTTCACCCTGATTTGTGTCTGAACAAAACTTTTTATTTGTGTCTGCAAAAAACACTTTGTATGTTACATCCAATTGAGAATTATGTTGATATATTTCAGAGAACATCTCCATCAAGCCACAATCTGAGCACTAGTGAACCAAGAACTCCTTTTAAAAAGTTTTTAAAAAACGACACTTAGATGTTATAAAGCAGATATTCTTTTGTGGTTTAATTTTCTGTAGCTATTTGAGTTCCACGTTATCCTGTCGGGTGGGTCGTGGGGTGGGGTGGGGGGGGGGGGCTATGCCGGCGGATCGTCGTCTGCTGACAGGGACAGTTGCATGCTAGCTAAGGACCTGCACCCTCAGGGCCGCTCAGCAGAAACAAGACAGATAAAAAACAACAACACGGAGTAATTCGGGCCTGATCGCCTGGGCAAGATCGACAGATCCTGAGCCAAGCAGAGGTCGGAAGCGCACCATCGATTTTACGTCCACGATTTGGCATTAATCAAAGATATAGGGTTTCACAGCCACGGAAATTGACGCTTTATAAACGTGGATTACGTGGGTGATCCATTTCATCCAATATCAATTTGTATTAGGAGATAATTGGCTGCACGCAGCCGCCATAGTCACCAGTGGATTATTAATTGTTCAGTTACACTATCCATATCATTGTGGGCCATAAATAAAACCATTTTTCAGCCCACAAATTCAATTTCCAGAATTAAATGTTAGAGCACAGCTGTTTATCATTGTGCTGTATTGATTTTAATCCACTTGCCGATCATGCTACAACCAACTTACAAACTCCAAGAAAAGAAATAAAACTGGCAATGTTTTGTGTGTTGAGACTCTGACAATGAGGTCGCCGCTGTCCTTTTCTTTAGCTATATGATAAAAATGAACCTGACCTCCCATAAAAAGTGAGTATACCTTTGAAAGGCAGACCTGTATTTTAGAATTGTGAAAAGCTGCCCATTCATTGGCCTGCAATTATTTGCGATGCGATACATATGTTGCTTTTTGGTATCTGTGTGTGGAAAGTTTTGTCACTTATAAACACAATGTTACAACATATGATTTAGAGTTTGGAAGGAGACGTGCGACATTCATATGACAATACCGACGTAACACAAGTGTTGTGGATGAATCGGGAAATCTTGAACCTCGAATATATTATAAAACACCACAATTACAGCACCGAGAGCAAATAATTTCAAGAAATAGTATCCCCATCAGAGGTCAGTCAATCATGGGTTTTGCTATTTCATCCATGCAGCCTGTATGATTTTTATTTCACCACAACATGTTGCTCGAGGCAAGTTGGTCCGCCATGTTAATTTTCATTCGCAGTAAGCCAATCAGAGAGTTTCGTACTTGTAATTTGATTCGCCATATTTTCGTAGCCAGGCCTTGGCCTGAAGGCAAAGTTGGCCCACTCAATTCCCTCTTTGTAATATTGCGGCTCGTCAAGAGGGAGTGGCGGAGTGAAAAGTGGGCACCGGGAGTCAGCGTACTTCTCCGGGGCACCTGATCAGCGGGGGTCCTGCCTAAAAAAAGTCAAACAGGAAAAATTACCCCCACTGTCAAAGCTGTGTGATGAATGCTTCCCAGGTGCTAGACAAATAATTACCACATAGGTGAACACCTCAACCACACTTTACCGCAGCGAGGGCACTCCTGGTGCTGATAAAATACATATTTGCTCAATATGAAAATGCTATATTGCATCGCAGTCCGCAGAGCGCTGGATGTCAATAAAACGAGTATGGTTCAGGTGCAAAGAGTTAAAGTGATCAGACTAAAAAAAACTCAAGAGTTCTAATGGAAAATTGCCATTTAAGAGTGACTTGACATGAAAGGTGTGAAGAAATTATTCAAGGTATGAAAAATCACACGCAGGGGTCTTTTCCGCTTAGCGCGACTCTCGGAGTCATTTATTTGCATTTCCTTGACGTCTTGACACATTTCATTACAGACGCAAAATCTACACCGAGAATCAAAGTGGGCCCTCGTGAAAAAGTTCCATGTCCCCCAGTCAGCGCCGGCGACTGCCCTTGCTGCTCGGGGCTGTAATTTATGAAACACACTTTGTCAGATATCAATCTAGCAAAGTGTAAGGAAGGCATTAAAGCCGTTAAAAGTTGAGATGTTGGAGTAGTTGCTAGGACTGAGAGCTGGTCTGTGACAGACCCGGCCTGGCAGGCTTGATGAGGAAGCCTTCATTATCAAGTGTGGCACGCAGTCTTACATGGCACAGCAATAACCAAATGTCTATCATCTGAGCAGAGGCATATCAACATGACACGCAATGCAGCCACATCTTACTAACAGCCAGACAGTGCTGAAAGATACACTTGAAATATCAATTGGTGATCTGCTCACCGAGTCAGCAGTAGAGTGATATGAATATTTGAAAATCAGAAAATCAAAATCAGAATTTTTTTTATGTAATCAAGACAGTTAAATTCAAATCTTTTGTTTGCAATTTGATCCCCACGCTGTTAGAAGTTACTGTAGAAATACCACAACATTTGTTGTGTTTTAACAAAAATATTTTTACCATAACTTAAATAACAGCGTACATTGCTGTCATATTACAGGTATTTGTACTGTTGATCATGATAAACATCGCAATACATTATAACGTAAAATCTACAGCAGACATTTCATGAGATATCGTAATAGATCTGTTTTGAAAATGCCACATACAAATTAATATTACAAATACAAATACACATTAATTTGTATGATATTTTACAGCAAAAATTACTCTAGACGTATATCAGCAAATGTTGCCGGTAACTGTGCTGCCAGCAGCTTTAACAGCACATTTAGTGTAATAATTATTTACAATGCACCTTCAAGTTGATTTTAGCACAGGCCGACTTAATGATACAAGGGAATTTTTAATGCATCCTGTATTTCTGTGCATGTCTTTGAGCTTTCAGTAACATTTCCGCTGCCTGATGTGTAATTAAAACAAACAAAACAATGAAAATAAAGATTTTAAGATATATTATAAACAATTCATTCTTTCCTCAATTCTTTAACCAATTTATCTTTACCTCAAAAGTGTGGCAATAGAAGTGTGATGATAGAAACACAGTGAGTATAATGACATGATGGCGGTAAGGATTCGTGGAATGCCTCAGCTGCTACACCATAAAGTATCAACCAGTGAGCATGCACCTATAATATACTGAGGTCAGAGAGCACCTGTAATACACTGAGGTCAGAGAGCACCTATAATATACTGAGGTCAGAGAGCACCTGTAATACACTGAGGTCAGAGAGCACCTATAATATACTGAGGTCAGAGAGCACCTGTAATACACTGAGGTCAGAGAGCACCTATAATACACTGAAGTCAGAGAGCACCTATAATATACTGAGGTCAGAGAGCACCTATAATACACTGAGGTCAGAGAGCACCTATAATATACTGAGGTCAGAGAGCACCTATAATATACTGAGGTCAGAGAGCACCTATAATATACTGAGGTCAGAGAGCACCCATAATACACAGAGGTCAGAGAGCACCTATAATATACTGAGGTCAGAGAGCACCCATAATACACTGAGGTCAGAGAGCACCTATAATACACTGAGGTCAGAGAGCACCTATAATACACTGAGGTCAGCGAGCACTTATAATACACTGAGAACAGAGAGCACCTATAATACACTGAGGTCAGAGAGCACCTTTAATACACTGAGGTCACAGATCACCTATAATATACTGAAGTCAGAGAGCACCTGTAATACACTGAGGTCAGAGAGCACCTATAATACACTGAGGTCAGAGAGCACCTATAATACACTGAGGTCAGAGAGCACCTATAATACACTGAGGTCAGAGAGCACCTATAATACACTGAGGTCAGAGAGCACCTATAATACACTGAGGTCAGAGAGCACCTGTAATACACTGAGGTCACAGAGCACCACTGAGGTCAGAGATCACCTATAATACACAGAGGTCAGAGATCACCTATAATATACTGAGGTCAGAGAGCACCTGTAATACACTGAGGTCAGAGAGCACCTATAATATACTGAGGTCAGAGAGCACCTGTAATACACTGAGGTCAGAGAGCACCTATAATACACTGAAGTCAGAGAGCACCTATAATATACTGAGGTCAGAGAGCACCTATAATACACTGAGGTCAGAGAGCACCTATAATATACTGAGGTCAGAGAGCACCTATAATATACTGAGGTCAGAGAGCACCTATAATATACTGAGGTCAGAGAGCACCCATAATACACAGAGGTCAGAGAGCACCTATAATATACTGAGGTCAGAGAGCACCCATAATACACTGAGGTCAGAGAGCACCTATAATACACTGAGGTCAGAGAGCACCTATAATACACTGAGGTCAGCGAGCACTTATAATACACTGAGAACAGAGAGCACCTATAATACACTGAGGTCAGAGAGCACCTTTAATACACTGAGGTCACAGATCACCTATAATATACTGAAGTCAGAGAGCACCTGTAATACACTGAGGTCAGAGAGCACCTATAATACACTGAGGTCAGAGAGCACCTATAATACACTGAGGTCAGAGAGCACCTATAATACACTGAGGTCAGAGAGCACCTATAATACACTGAGGTCAGAGAGCACCTATAATACACTGAGGTCAGAGAGCACCTGTAATACACTGAGGTCACAGAGCACCACTGAGGTCAGAGATCACCTATAATACACAGAGGTCAGAGATCACCTATAATACACTGAGGTCAGAGAGCACCTGTAATACACTGAGGTCAGAGAGCACCTATAATACACTGAGGTCAGAGAGCACCTATAATACACTGATGTCAGAGAGCACCTGTAATACACTGAGGTCAGAGAGCACCTATAATACACTGAGGTCAGAGATCACCTATAATACACTGAGGTCAGAGAGCACCTATAATACACTGAGGTCATAGAGCACCTATAATACACTGAGGTCATAGAGCACCTGTAATACACTGAGGTCAGAGAGTTAGATGATGATAGTCCGCCTCTCTATAACACACTGAGGTCAGAGATGATGATAATCCACCACTCTATAACACACTGAGGTCTGAGATGAGGACAGTCCACCACTCTATAACACACTGAGGTCAGAAAGTTAGATGATGACAGTCCACCTCTCTATAACACACTGAGGTCAGAGAGTTAGATGATGATAGTCCACCTCTCTATAACACACTGAGGTCAGAGAGTTAGATGATGACAGTCCACCTCTCTATAACACACTGAGGTCAGAGAGTTAGATGATGATAGTCCACCACTCTATAACACACTGAGGTCAGAGAGTTAGATGATGATAGTCCACCTCTCTATAACACACTGAGGTCAGAGAGTTAGATGATGATAGTCACTGAGGTCAGAGAGTGAGATAAGAGGCCCTCATCGCCATACCTGTCGGTTGACTGACACGCGTATGAGCAGAGCTGGGGCTGGTTTTAAACCAACAATCAGAGCCCATCAGGTCCCGGATGTTCCTCTCACCAGCCCTGTCCTCTTTGATGATTACTGTGTTTCAGCGGGTGCCCAGCGAGATCCTTCATGTGATCACCCTGCTCACAATTTGCTGCAAATCAAACCATATTTAGCTCGCAGGTGTAAAGGATTGGCTTTCCCCAAATGACTGTACGGTTGGCAGAAAATGTGTTTCTGAGGCCAAAAAGTCAGCCAAGGGCCTGTATAATTAAGCGATCAGTGACAGGCTTGAGCGCCACCAGCCCGTTTCTGACCAAAATAAAAGCTGTATCGAATTATAAACCAGGTATGCAGATGGACTTCAGAACCGAAAATATCGAGTGTTTTATTTCACGATATCAAATGATTCTCAACGGCATATAAAGTTTATACACAATCAAGGCAGGTGCATTTGAATTGAAGATGTTTTATCATGAATAATTATTTCCACTGCCGCATAGGTATTTTAGATTCGCTGTGGATTCTCAACTATTTACAGTTAGCATTGAAGGTCAATCTGATCAATCTGTGTGATACATTCCATGTTTGTCTTAATGCATATTACATATACATAGAATTTAAATTACTTAATGAAAAAAATACTCATACCACTTCTAAAGAACAATATTTAAGCCGATGACTATTTCATATCTGCTCTAATCAATTTAGCAACACACGATAACACTGGGTAACTGTAAATGAGATTCATATTTCATATTAAAAATAAATATTTCTTGCCAATCTGGGGCAAACACATGTGAAGAATATTGCTATTACACTTATCCATGTGTTCACCTAATGATACCTTAGTTAGCCAAACCCATGGCAAAAATAATGCATTTATTATTACACCAACTTCTGAAAGCGTGCCTTTAATAGTAGCAAATATAACCGATCAATATAATTGTTTACGACATCAAAAAAGACAGATGTTCAATTCAAAAACTAAATTATAATAGTAACAACACAATATGCTAACAAAATAAAATTCATTTATAATACCATAAAACTACTAGTGCAGTTCATACTTTTATACTGAATGCTGTGACATTGCTCAAAGACCAATATCTATATAACAGGATAGGCAAACATCATGTGGGGAATGGAGTATACCATGCATTTGAGCAAGCTGAACTGAGTGCTTGCTGGCGGGGGGGGCTGGGTGTATGGCAGGAGGGGGGTGGGCACGGCGGCGCAGGAGCATGAAGAATGACAAGTCCATTCTCATAACAATTCTGTTGAAAGTATGCCCCGGCAGAAGCCTGCATGACTGGCTGCCCCGAGAAGTGCTCGGCCTTCCTGACCCGCCTTATTGAGGGACCAATCGCATGTGCTTATCCCATATATCGCCACCGCCCGATCCCAAGTGATGGTTTTTGGAAATGAGCAGGGGACCCAGTGGAGGGCCGGCAGCGTATCGCAGAGGCGATGAGGGGCAGACTCCCCGCAAATGTCAGCTTTATTCCCGCCATCATCGTGCGTTCCCGTACGGCTGAAACCATCAAAACACGACAATAACTTGTTAGAAGGCAATTACTGATATTGCAGTCATTCATCAAATATAACTGCATCCGCAAGATAGACCTGCCTTCGCGTTAGCTGAGAGAAATTACTTCCAATATTACACATAAGAAACTCTTCAAAAAGCGTAGATGATACAGACACAATCTTCTATTAAATAATGCTGATAGTGTAAATGAGTTGTGTGTTTAACAAATGTATTTTAGATTATGAAAATACAAATTAAACCATTTACTGCATACCATAATAAGAAACTGTTCTGTGGGTTTAAATATTTCGTGTATTCACCAAAATATTCTACTATATTAAGTATAAATACAATAATATGTTCCGCTAGTTGTAATAAAGCTACTACTAATACTACTAGCACCTGTACAACTGCAACTTGTAATCATGTAGAAATGACAATACTTAATGTAAAAGAAAGTCATTGGTCACACTGCGAAAATGGGAGGTCATTGAATCCATGCAGGGGAAGGCTTTCTTCGATCCAGCCTACTACAGCCTTAACATATACACTTTGATATCCAATAATTGCCGCTCACATTGACACTGCTTATAGAGTTACTCTTACTACTATTTTTCCCTACTACTGTAAATCCCACGCACGCTACTTGTATTACGTATCTTGCTGCTATTACTGCAATGCTTAAACATTGTAAATTTTATTCCTCCATACCATTCAAATAAAATCAAAATCATTTACAAATAAAGAACATGATTTATCTGAGATAAGAAAACATCTTTTTGTCAATTACGTTTTATTAAGACATTAATTTCTTGAAACCTGGCTCTGGTCTAAGCCAAGATTTGCATGTTTGTCACGGATTTCTCTTGAGGGGTACTACATGGTCGGATCACATTTGTGTGAGTGCGCATGATGCGGACTAATACAACAGGAATTAAGCATGGTTGATTTGCATGTAAAGTAGTTCTATGGTAGGGTTTTTATTGTGCTTTCTTACGTGTCTGATTGCAAATGGGAAACTGCCATTAGATCTGTACATATCACAAACTAAGAAACACTTAATCACAATGAAAGGATAGAACCAATCATATATTGGATTTAAAAATCTGGGTATGACATGTTAGAATGAATAATTTTAAACGTCAATAACATGTCAATGATACAATCTAATTTTGAAAGATGTTCAAGAAATCTCCTTATGCACAGAATGTGGGCACACACCTGATAAATAAATCATTCATATTTCACCTATGTACATATATGTGATGGTTGCTTCACTGTTGACTCATGAATAATTCATCAGGTTAGTTCATGTGTCTTGTGTGTAAATGTCCTGCTCAGTTGGACACAACAGTAGTCTCTAATAGATCAACTCACCCACCATATACACCCAAGGTCATCCGTAACAAATTCACGACCTCTGCCAATAAGACTACATCTGTGACAACAAGGGATACCATATAACAATAGATATACACTATATTGTCTTTGTTTGCACTGGAGCCCTCCTTTAATACGGAGCCTTCAGCAGCAAGTGCCAGGATGTGATTAATGAGCTGTCTCATAGTTAGAATTCTGGCAAGATGGCTTTGAATTATTCCTCGATAACTCAACGAGGTTCTTGTCACTTATGCGATGGGCGCTACTGAATTACATGAGCTCGATTGTGTTCGTGTGGAAAACAATGGCATAATCACGTGTAGCCTGCCATTGTTCTGGCGTGATATTAGATCTGTGTCCAATGCATCCATGAACATACTATGGACTGCAGCAATGTGAATATATCACAAGATAGAAGTGTGAGACTCGTTTGTATTGTTTTCCATAATTTCTGAGACAACTTTAAAATGACCTAATTCTCATCTGATCATGGTCTTTTTATATTCTAAGATATCTGCACATTATAATAATTTGGTATCACTATTGAAGAAAAGGTGAAAAAGACCTGTATTTCAGTCCTCTTATATATATTTTATTTTCGTTTTTACTAACATTCATCTCAGGTTATTTGGTTTTTATGCAAGTTAAGATACATTCAAAGGCTGTTTACGGTGACAGACACAAATAGCATACATATATTGGTCTGCCAGGTTTGTACACCCAAACACAAGATAAAGATATCTCATTCTTCCCTGAGTGTCTGAGAGCTATAAGGTTTAAGTGTCTGGGCAGATTTACAACTTAAAAACAAGCATTGTGTTGAGGAGGACGTGTCCTTTCATCTGCGGTGTCACGGTACGGGCCTGTGTGGCTGATATGGGCCAATTCTGACAGGTTGTACTGAACCGCAGGCTAATTGACCCACACAATTATGGGATCAATTCCACTGCAGAAACAAAGAATGTGCCCTGTTAAACCTTTCTGTTGCCATGATTTGTTGCCCTTATTTACTAGGTAATCTCCCATATGTGGTTTTGATAAAGATCTATTTTTTCTATTAAAAATATGCATATAGAATTTGAGGAAAGATATATATTACAACTATGGTTAAATAGAATGTAGATTTATCTATAGGATAGGTTTAATGCAAAATCATGTTTTCATTATGTAAGAGTACTCAGACTATATGAACTTGAGTGATTTACACTGAGTCGTAAGCGTTTAACTGTCTTGGGCATCATACAGTGTGGTAATGCCCATCAAAAGTTTGCTTTTGGAAAACAAACTATGGCAAAGTATTGATCGAGTGGAGGAGGCTTGCTGTGTGATTGAGCAGGCACGAGATAAGGTTGTGCGCCGCTTGTCCCAGGGAGGGAACTCACCCACTCCACGAGGACCGTATCTGCATGCAGGCACCCCGCCCGGCACCGCCAACCACACACACCATCACGCCTAATCTGCCGCCTGACGTAATTAATATGGATCCTGCATCTTCCAAGATTTGACGCAAACAACATACCAGATTGCACCTTTTAACTGTACGAATGCCACAAACTTTTTAACAGTAAATTTGTTTTTATGTACATTTTATTTAGTGCTTTAAAATGGAGTTATAATGTTTCTTTCACATATGATGTTCGACTCAATAGTTAGAAATCTTTAACTCATAAAAAAATCACTCTCAGATGTATTAAACGTTTACAGTTCCTTAGTATTGTGTCAGTTTGAGTGTTATCTAACCACAAGAGATTACACTCATTTGGCGTTCCTCCTGGACGCTGATTATTGGGACAGACGCAGCATCCAATCTGCAAGCAGACGACATTTAGCACACATGGTACATACCAGGCACACTCAGACGATCGTTAGGTGCTCAGAAATACACATGATAAATGATCTATTAGCTACGTCTTCTTCCCCGAGAACTCTCCCAGATTATTCCTTAAATTAGATAAATTTGACATCTTCCTTCAGTCTAAAGAAAACAGACCACTTTAACAAGTACGACGAGGGAAGTCTAATTTTGCAGTTCAGAAACTAAGAAATACCCACGAGCCATACCACTCTCATAATCCAATCATTCCATTGAAAGACAGGAAAATCGAATTTCAGAGAACAGACCACTTAAACGAGTACGATAAGGGAAGCTTAATTTTGCACTTCATAAATTAAAAAATACCCATGAACCATATCACTATCATAATCCGATCATTCCATCGAAAGAAAGGGAAATCAATTATTTTTTTTTATTCCAGAAGTAATTATTGTATGTTACAAATAAACAGAATAATTATTCAAATGACATTTCTCTTACTTGTTCACAGCTCCCGACTCATTTTAGAACAGAGCTCCATGCGGTAGGTCGCTACACTGAGAATATGTGCGGCCCTACTTGCTTAACTTCAACGAAAACATGTAATTAAATTATTACTGTCCTTTTTAATTTGTAAAGTTTATTATTTTGATTATTACCTTGAACATTTACAATTCAAAACGTAAAGTTATCCAAACACTCTTAAGATTATATGAGCAGACGACTTTCCTGTGACGAAAGTGAAACGGCAAGTATACAAGATGGCCGCTCACGAGCGTCCCTCAGTACAATGCCCAATAATCACTTTAAACTTCAACGATTGTATTCGAAGCACTCAATTTGACCTTATCGTCCTGCAATTGATCAAAAGTTAAGAACCTACTTTACCTTTGAACATATAACATAGAAAGAACTTAACATAGAAAGACGTTTAAATAAGAGTTAATAAGTGCATTGCCAAATAGAGTACCCCAAGCTGAACGAATAGTTCCCGCCTTGAAAGTTGGAGGGAAGTAATAAACGATAAAAAATTAACAAATTGAATAAATGTATATTTTTCTATTTTGTATACATCCAGATGAGTTGTGAATCATTTATAAATGCCTATACCTAAACTATTCCATTTACTTTGTCACATTTTATGGCTTTGGTAAAATGTATAAAATGTATCTAGTATGCGAACATTATCAATGTTATCTTCAAATAATGATAATGATAAAATATATCAGACATTTACGCTTTTTATTTAATACGGATCTTTAGGTTGTTTTTGACAAATTTCTGTCATCAATGCTTTTCATGAATTATTCATTTTAACATTTAATTATAAAATATAAAATTTTGATACAAAGCTAATAGACCAAATATCGGCTGTTAGAAGTCAATAAGTATGCTTGCAATTCATGATACAAGGCACTCCTTCAGTTCTTGTGAATAAGATATTCCCTTTAATTTCTCTTCTAACTTTCCATTATCGAGTGACATTTTGCTTGACCTTTTGGCGCAACATTTCAAGCCATCTTTTTTTTTTTAGATATCTCAAAGGACCTGTTTTCCCTTTTGACATGACCACTTAGCCCGATCGGTCCTTTCTTTATGGAGTATTTCAACTTCACGACTCACTTACCATACGATACTCTGCTTAACAGAGGTAGCCAATCCTCTACCTGCCAGCGCTGGACGCAATATTGGGTCAAGGAGGCAGAGGTCGGTAGAGGACCGCCTACGTCGTTTAACGACGTAAATATACGATGATCTTTTGGTCTCTGCATAAGGTTGTGAAAAACATTTATATCTACATTTCATTACGGGAAATACGTTTTGGAACGTTGAATAGGTTTAGTTTAAAAAAAGATATTTCTGAGAAATATTTTGTCTGTTATATTGAAATTCATGTTATTTATTTGTAAAATAATGGACCCAAAGTTTTTTTTCTTTTTACCCGGATATTAGGCGAAGAGTACAATGGTAGACAAACAATATATTACTAAATAGACTTTGATTATTGCAAACCTAATTTTACCTGTACTATATTCATTTGAGAGTTGATAGGTATAATGAAATATATTTTATAAACTTGATTGTCTTCTTTTCATCATTAAATATATGGAAATATCCTGCATGTGCAGGTCAATCTATAATTTGCATTTGTATACATTTCAATTTACATAAACTATTTGATTTATGAAGCGCCTGTATTTAGAGACGCCGTTTCAGACAATAAAAGAGCTTTTGCTTCAGAGGAGTGTAAGACAACTCATCAGGGCGTCTGGGTGTCTTTTTTCAGCTGTGAACGCTACATGGTTGAGTGATAACCGGGCGGCAATCGATGGCACCATTGTTGGGTCGCAGGCTCCCACTGTGCCGCCTGGCGCTCCGAGATAAAACTCAGAAAAGCCATGCAAAGTAAACAGATTTTCTTGGCAGGAGTTGTGTACTCAGGTAGGCCCGGGGAGCGCCTCGTGGCTCACGGCGATAGCACAGCTCCTGCTGAGCTCCCGCCTAGATAGCATCTGCCAAATCCACGCTGCTTAGTTATGGCCAATATATCATTTTTACCATGACACAATAGTGTCTAGGGCTCTTTGTCACCAGCGAATTGGCCTCACACCTTGCCTGGGCTGGTGCACGCAGGCGTCGAAAGTCAAATCAACAAGAACAAAAATGGCCACAACACTGGTTCCCGACGATGACAATTTGAGGTGACAACTCTGTGATGTTTCTTCCTCGTGTTTCACGCTGAGTGTGACCGATGTCGTTAAAATGCTTGTTACCATTCAGCGTTGATCGCTATTGAAAATGTCACCCTTGATTATCGCATTAAGCCAATTGTCAATTGAAACCTGACTCTGCGCTCTGTCCGTGGTGTGTGGTGGGGAGGTATCGTGAGTCCATTTCACCATCAGGCCTCAGTGTGTCATGAGTCCAGTTCACCATCAGGCCTCAGTGTGTCTTAACTTCAGACCACCATCAGGACCTAATGTGTCATGACTCCAGTTCACCATCAGGTCTCAATGTGTCATGACTCCAGTTCACCATCAGGCCTCAGTGTGTCATGAGTCCAGTTCACCATCAGGCCTCAGTGTGCCATGACTCCAGTTCACCATCAGGCCTCAGTGTGTCTTAACTTCAGACCACCATCAGGACCTAATGTGTCATGACTCCAGTTCACCATCAGGTCTCAATGTGTCATGACTCCAGTTCACCATCAGGCCTCAGTGTGTCATGACTCCAGTTCACCATCAGGCCTCAGTGTGTCATGACTCCAGTTCACCATCAGGCCTCAGTGTGTCATAACTCCAGTTCACCATCAGGCCCCAGTGTGTCATGGCTCCAGTTCACCATCAGGTCTCAATGTGTCATGACTTCAGTTCACCATCAGGCCTCAGTGGTTCATGACTCCAGTTCACCATCAGGCCTCAGTGTGTCATGACTCCAGTTCACCATCAGGCCTCAATGTGTGATGACTTCAGTTCACCATCAGGCCTCAGTGGTTCATGACTCCAGTTCACCATCAGGCCTCAGTGTGTCATGACTCCAGTTCACCATCAGGTCTCAGTGTGTCATGGCTCCAGTTCACCATCAGGTCTCAGTGTGTCATGACTCCAGTTCACCATCAGGCCTCAATGTGTGATGACTTCAGTTCACCATCAGGCCTCAGTGGTTCATGACTCAAGTTCTCCAGTTCATCAGGCCTCAGTGTGTCATGACTTCAGTTCACCATCAGGCCTCAGTGAGTCATGACTCCAGTTCACCATTAGGCCTCAATGTGTCCTGAGTCCAGTTCACCATCAGGTTTCAGTGTGTCATGACTCCAGATCACCACCATTATTGATAGTGAGTCCAGTTTAGCAGTCCAGAATTACAAACCAGCGTTTCGTAATATCATGCTATTGGTTCATATAGCAGATACTGTCATGACCTCCATTGACCACCAAGTATCATGACCTCTATTTACCACCCAGTGTCATGACTTCTATTTACTACCCAGTGTCATGACCTCTATTAAGTAACCAGTATTATGACCTCTATTTACTACCCAATATCATGACCTCCATTTACCACTCAGTATCATGACTTCTATTTACCACCCAGTGTCATGACCTCTATTTACCACCCAGTGTCATGACCTCTATTAAGTCCCCAGTATTATGACCTCTATTTACCACCCAGTGTCATGACCTCTATTTACCACCCAGTGTCATGACCTCTATTAAGTACCCAGTATTATGACCTCTATTTACCACCCAGTGTCATGACCTCTATTAAGTCCCCAGTATTATGACCTCTATTTACCACCCAGTTTCATGACCTCTATTTACCACCCAGTATCATGACTTCTATTTACCACCCAGTATCCTGACCTCTATTTACCATCCAGTGTCATGACCTCTATTTACCACCCAGTGTCCTGACCTCTATTCACCACCCAGTATCTTGACACCTGTAGGTCCCAGTATCACGACCTTTGTTTCCTATCAGGTCCAGCCTGACGACCCGCGATACTATCGCATCTGCTTCCCCCAAGGTCACCACCTAGAACACCCACAAGGTCATCTTTAGAATACAAGACTCTAAGATCAAAGTCGTTATGAATGGAGAGCTCGGAAATCAAGCTTCCAGATTCCATGTCAGTTATATTTTATAAAAATGGCATTAAAAAGATCGCTATGTTTTGTTGTAAGGCTCACATGTCTTTGACCTGGACAATATTTTGTGGAGCAGTTTTAAAAATGTGGACGGTCGTTGTTAATGACTTTATGCTGGAGTATGGGAGAAATGAATGAAAATGGGAGAAATGAAAGAAAATGATCTGGTAATTATTCAATATGGACATATAAATATCACTTATTAATATATAATCAAAATTAATAAAATGAATAGCAGTAAATACTTTCTTTTTTCGATTGTAAATATTTGCAGAATTGTAATTATTATAGATTTATATTTTCATCAGATAAAGTTATTGAAAATGTCATGGCTTGCTTATTTCAATCAAATATAACTGATGTATCAAATATATTTTGCATTGTCATTTAATGAGTATACGTTTCAAATTTAACCTTTCTATCAGCACATAATTTGAAAAAGGTGCATTGTTGAATAACCTCTATGATTCAAATAATTTCATATTATTTGAGCCACACCATCAGTTTTGTCATCTGCATCAACGACTTGACCTTGAAAACATATTATCTGTCATTAGGTAGAGACATTATGATACTTTATACTCTCCTTGCCTCTGCCTCAAAAGAATAAGATGTCTTTCAAAAGATGTCAATTTCCTTGCCAATCCGCAGACGACTTTTGGACCAAACGCACGAACCACTACAAAAAGGCGCGCATGTTTGTAACAGAAGACATCCTTTTTTCGGTGTTCACTTCTTGGGAAATGGTGCCAATTTGATTATAATTTAGCAATTTCAGAAAGAGAGCTGCAATTATACGGTACATTTGCTTGGCAAACTTTATGTGTAGCATGTCCGTATCACCTGTTCTTGGTTTTGTTAACCCCTGTCCTTTGTGGGAGGAAGTGAAAATTGGCTGACAACTTGGGTCACGGAGAGTCCAGATTGCGCCAAAGTACAAGCTAGTGAGATACGGGGATGACACTCGACTGTATCAGTTACAGGTTTGAATGTAACAGTTACGTTGTGGCTGGAGCTGGTGACACGGTAATAACAGGTCAAGTACTTTATGACCATGTAATCAGATACATCAATAGTATGGTCAAAACGTGAAAAACCATGTCCTTTTCAAAATAATGCTCAAAACTTACAACTACTTGTTTTTGTGAAAATATTTTTGTTTTTGTTTTGTCCATTTTACTTTTATACTCTCCTTTTTTTTATAAACATAATTCACTTTGATAATATCTATAGCATTATATAGAAGTGAATATAGCATTGTATATTTGTAAATCAAGGTTATCTCTTGGTTATCAACCATTAATATTTTGTTTCCTATCTACTTGCATCTGAACATTCGTTGAACAGATTTGAAACTACTCATTTCCGTATTAATCACAATGAATTTAAATTGGATTCCATATTAACCCTTAAAACACTTAGAGAGCGGGCTATAAAAGTCATCCATTTAATGGTTAATCTGTTAAATAATGTAATGCCCTCCCACACAGGATGTTTTATGACAGTGACAATTAAAGGCCAGATTCAACGGCCAATTTTCCAATCAAGCGTTTTGTGATAGGGATGGCATGACATTTTCCAATACCAGACCTCACATCACCAGTCTGGTTGGGATTTTATCGGTGTTTCAATCAGAAATTATCTCACATTTGTAATTTCGCAATTAATATTACAGTAATGAATGGGCAAAGTAATAATAGAAATCTATTCTTCAGGGTAGATATATAGATAGATAAAGAGTGTCCAGTACCCAGCAGTTTGACATGTGTGACATATAGTACATAACTACACATGGTACATCATAAGTTATGGTCATATTCTCGTCAACACATACATTGTGTCTACACCACAGGTCAAAGAGTGAACAATGATGGTATGTCCATCAGTTATGTGCTGAGTGTCCACCAAAAACATCAACACTCTCATGTCATGCAGTGCTAATAAACATTGCAATGTTGTTCAGTATTATAGGCTTTCTTGCTATTGTTTCAGCTATATGACTTTGATTTTGCATGTTTTATATGACTTCTTATTAATTCCATTTTGATAGATCTAATATTTTGCTGTTTCACAATAAAAAATATATATTTTATCTTTTTTTAAATTTTCAGACAAGTCCAAAGCCTATTTGAAAATGAGTTCATGAAGCGTAGGCTATACAAGTGAGCAAGTAGTATATTAGTGGGCTGTATAATGGCGTGGCTGCACAATATGGCTTCCTGTGTTATTACTGTGTCTTCTTTGTGTCCTCCAGCTACATATATGCACGCCATTATCTTAGCTGTACCTCTCCGGAGCTGTCAACACAATCACATCTCATCAAAACTTGCACAAAATGCACATGGTAATTGTGTGTCGTAATTTGACATAATGCTGAACGGTTACAATATACTTGTGTTAGGTTTTACTTAATTGCGTCAGTGATTTCGATCTCCGTTAATATAATAGGTAGGAAACACATTATCAAAACACATCAAATATTTTATTAAAAAAAATATGACACATGGGTAATTCTCTATGATTTTATTTCAATGATAACCACAACACATATAAGAAATAAGACAAATATATCAAGAGAGGCTATAAATAGAACAAGTTGAATATCTACAGTTTTGAGATATATTTGTCATCACATCAGATTTCATCATAATAGCAATAACACATTCGAGGTATATATAGTAGACTGAGTGAAACAAAAGGTTGAACACATCATAAGGGCATAAAACATTATCATAACATTCAGTAAACGTGACTTCAAATAATTGCACATCTTTGAAAACCCATAGCACTTGATATATTATTATGCTTTATGTCATAAGGAACATATTTTATGAACCTCGGTTTGATTTGGTTTATTAATTTGAATAGCAAAACTGTAGGAAAAAAAAGGATAAATTGTTAAATGAAATGATTATGCTTTAATAGATGTATATATAGCTCAGTTAAGAACAAGCGGAGCATTTGCACATGAAATATTACAATGAGAGATAAATTATATTATGCTTCTAAGAGGTAGATAGAAAAAAACCATTTTAACTTCCTACTTTTCCTGTATATGTCAGTATTGCGTATTAAAACATCTGCAATTTTACAGCGGAACCTTTGTGATACACTATGTTAGTTTTCACTGTATTTTCATGCCTTATTGCACGCTAGTAATGTCTTCTCGTCGTTCAACGTTACAGGTGAGATTTCAAGGGTAATAATTTGCCTGTTCTATGTCCATCATGGCCACATTTCTTTTTCATATTAGCACCTGAATTTGCTTCAAAAGATGTCGCTCTATGGAAAATTTAAACCATTTTGTCACATTTTGCTGACCTTACTGGCTTTGAGCGAAACAAGAAATCATGAGTTACACTAGAGCACGAGCTAGTGACCAATTACTGAATATTTCAATTTTGCTAGGTGATAATTTACTCAGGGCCGGGCGTCTGATCGTGTCAACGGTCAAACGGCGATGGTGGTGGGTCGCATTCAAGCCTTTGATATGCGCTGTAAAGGTAACTATATGGACACTTTGGCGTACTCTGTGATCAAGTTTGGCAAGATACAACAGAATATAAATAAAACACTCTTGTTTCTCTGTAGGAGAGACCAGTCCTACACATACAGACCATTTCTGGCAGAACTACAGCTACCTTCGGTCATAATAGAAACTTTGCACGAACTGGCAAAGGCAGACCCTGGACCCCCAACAATGGCTAATTGTGAAGGGAACCTTTAACCTTGTACTGACAGCTTTTCCTAAAATGTCTTTCTTCTCCCATATGACACTATATAATTTCTACATTACCGTTAAATTAATTTCACGGGCAGAAGAAAAGTTGCTGCTTGTACTCGCCCTTCATGTGTTCCTCACAATTTCATATTTTCTTGCATTATTTTTTCAATGTGCCATTGTGGTTTTGACAGGAGCAACAATTGTAACATTTTCACACCGTTTGACAGGCAGAGTCTATCATTTGGCATAGTTAACTGCGTTCTTCTTGTGACCTTAACAATGAAAGCATCCACTCTTCCTTGAACTTAGTTTGTTTTTCACCCTGGTTAGACGCTGTTACAAGCTAGCACTTTCCCAAAACGCCTTTGCATTTAACCTTAAACACCGCATAAGTTTGCCCACAAATATCGCGAGACCCTTACCTTCTGCAGAAAAGTTGACAGGCATACCATAATTTATTTCTACATCGTTTCTAAACGAATACAATATTTGGTACCTTTCTATTTCTTAAGCACCACATTACTTCTTACAATATACACGTTGAACAACAACATGTCGTCTGGTCACATAAAAACAATATGGCGACTAGCGTCTCACAAAAGTTGTCATTGTTTATCTTTGTCATTTTCGTAACTGGATTTCATAGCTGACTATTTGATTTCCTAACAATATAAAGCATTTGATCTGTATTGACCCTCTTTATTGTTATCCACTTCGTCTAGTTGGGCAAATCCACCACATCTATAAGAGAATTAGGGTCGTCTTCTACATTAATTGGGGAGAGGCGAAGGTCCTCATTTAAAGCATCTAGGTCAGACTGAGTATCGGTGTGATGGTGGTGCGGGAATGTTGACCTTTCCCTGATGGTTTTACTATCGGGACTTGTGGAAGACGATGATGGGTTGTCTTTTTGACCACCATCATCAGAGTCTGTGGACTGCCTCTCGTGCACTTTCTTGTGGCGTTCCAGGTTGCTTTTGTGGCTGGTGGCGTAGTCGCACAATGCACATATGTAGTCCTTCTGACCGCTATGCACCGTTAAGTGTCTCTTTAGAAGTGCTTTTCGACAAAAGTTGCGACCGCAAAATCTACACATGTATCCGTTGCTATGGAAGATCAAAACATGGTCTCTGAGAGAAGCCTTGTTCTTAAACACCACTCCGCAACACTCCAGAGCTTTGTCGCACTCTTGGTGCATGGTGGCGATGTGCCGCTTGAGATTGTTTTTCCGGTCGGTGATATACCGACACTGCGGACAACCAAACAGTTTCTTACCAAGGGGATAGTGTCCCATCCTGGCTAAATCTAGAAACGGTCCTTTGGCAAATGGGTCAGTCAGATATTGCGAGGCCAACAAGGCCTTTTCGTGGTTGAGAACCTGCTGTAAATGAGAGAGATTGTAGGACTGGGAGTGTTGCAACCACATTGGCATGGACACCGGGAAGGCCGGGTGTGTCATGGAGGAGGATGTCCCCGCCATGCTAGTGTCCTTCATGGAGGTGGGGATCGGGGCTGGAAGTCTGTCCTCCATGGGCTGGGGGTGGGGGTACGGGGGACACAGAGGAGGACCCGGCGCGGCCGTCTGTGGGTGCTGCGAGGCCCCGTGTGCGTGGTGAGATGGTCCGCATATTCCTGAGGTTGACGTTGACGGTAATGGAGGCGGTGGCGGCGGCGGGAGGTGGTGGTGATGGTGATGGTGGCCCTGGAGTCCCGTACTCGGCTCCTTGTTACAGTTGGCCGCAACAGGCAGGAGCGAGTTGGGACATCCCGCCGAAGAGGAAACTCCGGGCTTGAAAGCGCTGTTTGCCACATTTCCCGAGCTACCGCTCTGTCCATTGTTACCTCCACCCATCAACATCGGCCATCTGTAAAAGAAATAAAAAAATATTACTAATGGCGAATTGAGGATTGTAGTTTAATTTTGAAAATCAAAACAGTTTGCAATGTATATTAGATAGGTAAGTGCGACAAAAGGGTAGTCAACAAAGCGCAAACGCCACGCTACCTGTTGAAACCATAAAGCAAACACATACTTTGTCGAATAGAAATAACACATTAGCCACAAGAAGTTTTAATCACAAAGTTGTTGCTATTTTCTCAACATAAATTCATTAATTTAAGTTGGCTACTTCTATACATGCAGATGTACGGTATTCTACAAACAAATTGCTGTCATTTCCGTTTCTAGATGAATTGCACGGTATTCCCACAGTTAAATTCACATAACTACCACAAAAAAACCAAAAGGCAAGAGCAAATTAAAAGGAAGGACATTCCTCTAAGTTCTCAATTAGGAGTTTGACACTTATTTGTATTATTAGAACAGTTGATTGTGAAGACATGAAGAACGACAAGTCAATGTCCACGATAGGACTCTCTGGTTAAGTGGCTCTTTTGTTAAGCTTAATTACAGTTTAGATGATGAGCATAAATGAAGTGAAATCTAATACCTTTGAGAACTGTCTGAACAGATTGGGTTGGAAAGCGATCCGGGATATTGCCTAGAATAAAAACCAAACATAATCCAGTCAAATAAAAATTTCAGACTCTTCCAATTATCATTAATGCATTAACATGTTTGACAGACTAACATTAACTGTTAAATTTTATCAATTTACAAGTCATTGCAATTTTGATGAACCAATCAAATATCGGTTTTCACAAAACATTGCCTAATTTCATTGTTATTTTTTCATGTCACCAATAAAATACATGAAAATACTTAAAGCAAACAATTGAAAGCATAATCTACACAGAAGTCACATTCACTCTATGTTCTACAAACTAAAAGTACACAAATATGGACAGTAGTATTAATAAACCTTAGGATAGACATGAGCTCACCTGAAGTTGACTGAGAGGTACATGTTTGTCACCTATCTCGGTGGTGACAAGTTGTGATGGTCTTATCCGCACGTCCCGTGTTTAAGCAAGTTGGCGGTTTTGTGATGACACAGCTTCCATGAACAAGTTGTTCCTCGCCTCGCCGAGTCCTATTTCTACCTATCTCCCGCCATGCTTTGCTGTGTGTGAAAAGGGTGAAAGGGTAACAACTAATTTCCCCCACACCATACACACTTCTCACTCTTCTATCGTGGTAAAAGAATCTACTCTTCTTTTTCTCTTTCTGACTGGATGCTGCTCATCACGTGACCACAACAACCAATCAGGAAACGTCTCTCTGACCTCTCGCGCCAGGGTCGAATCCGTCATTTACATGTCGTCTGTATTCATAAAATTTGTGGTTTACACTTGAAGGGGTTTATGGTTGCTTGTCAACTTTGGGGTGATGTGCCTGGTATCATCTGCGAAGCTCTGATGGTTTCTGTCCAACCTTTTTTCTCTCTCTTTATAATGTTATGTTTCTATGTGGATATCATCTTGCTGTTCTTTGTATGATCAAGTGGTTCTTTCAGTGTAAGCCATTGTTTCGCGAGTCACCCCATATTAACACTTAAATTCTCGATGTCACTCAACAGGCACATTTGCATTCCTCCAGGATCCAAACAAATTTATCATTCCTCCAAAGAAATGATGCCGATTGTTCTATGCCAGTGAGGTGTAAAACCTATATTTGCTGTAGTATTGTGATGGATGTGTTCAAGGTGTATGTCGTGTTTCCAGCCAGGATAATGAACACTGCGGAGAGAAGCCAACACACCTGACAACAGATCCACAGGGGTCCCTACGCACTATCCCGTATTTCAGTGAGCAATTGAAGTAAAGATATAATTTAGCGCTATGCTCAGGTCTTTATACCCAAGGAGGTGTGTCAGGGTCTTGCAAACCCATGACCCTGCTCTGTTAGGTCTCCAATAAATTTACATCTCACAACCTTACCAAAGGTTCTGGTTTCGCCACAGTTAAATTTTAATCATCATTGAGACACTAAAACGTGTTGTGCTCACCTTATGACTCTGTATGAAGCTGACATGCTCAATTAAACTTGATCATTGGCAAATGATTGTTACATTGGGACCCGTGATTTGCCTCCATTCATTGCCTTTGAATTTGTTGATGTTATTTGATTCCACTTGAATTGAAGCTTTGTAAAAAGCATGTAGTAACACTTTATAGAAGTATATCAAACAAGCCTACTGCATTGTTGCTGATAGAAAAGTGCCAGGTACGACTTGTATCAAATATAAGGCTGATACAGACTAATAAGTGCCTTCCTACTTTATCGACTGTCAATTAAATATCACCTATTGAAATCTATGAATTATGAACGTCAAATAATGCAAAAAAGACTGAGGTTTTGCTATTTATCTTCACCTCAGTGGCATGAGTGCGCTCCTGAGTTGGGTGACTTTGTTCACATAATAGAGTGTCTCAGATATAGTTTGCAGGTACACACTGTAACACTGTAGGTTATCTCTGATGAGGCGCACTGATGAATTTTATATTACACCTAGCAGCTTAATGGGAAATGGTTGGCTTATTCAAATATATATGTCATTCAATCCAAAAAAATCAATTCCAATCGCCGAAGGGTGAGATAAATAAATCATTACAGACAAGTGATTTTAGCGATCTGACTAAGTAATTTTCCAGTATGTCATACAATGTTTGCATCATATTTATTGATGTAATACTATAGCAATGAAAAGATGCATCTTTAAAAGGAAGACATATATTATCTTAATTGGTAGCGCCTATGTATTGAGTGTGGTAGTATGGTATAGTGTGCCACAATGCTGGAATCATTCCTAAAATGGTATTTGTGACTTTAAGTTAACTACAACACATATATTAAGGACTTAGAGTCAACCTCAGAATATTAAAAATCTGATAATGTCACTCTATATGCAGTTATGCTACAACAAGCTTCAGTTCCATTGACTGGGTTTTATACATGATATATAGTTTAATGATAGCCATAATTAGGTTACTAAGTATTTCCTTGATGTAGAAGATACCTTAATTGTTGCTAGTTAACGTGGATGATTGTGTGACGGCAATAATATAGGCTTTAATATGCCTAATAACACGCCATATTTGTGGACATAAGTGTCATTATGACCGGAACTCTATAAACGGCGAAGTCAAAAGGTTAAACTGGATATGTTGGTCACTTTTATAATCAGTTTTATAATATATGTACGTGTGTGTCAAAATTACCTTTTAATTAAGCCTTTGAATTATTCATGAAATATTTGAGATATTTGAATGATGAGAAGGAAATTTGAAAGAACAAAGGACGGTTTGGGTCATGAGTACAAGTGAGTACTCATTGATATTGCAATGGCTCATTTGCATGTAGGTCATAAATAACGTGTTACTACTCTGTAGGTGTTACTTAATTATGAAAACGTGTGTTATGACCTTTACGAGCTGTTAATATATACGTTCAAATATACTATATTATGCATGCGCTGTGAGCTTAATGAGATTGACCATATACAATGTGACCAATGATGACTACTCCCAAGTGCTCAGTTGTCATCAATGTCTGTCAACAGACATGTAATCACAGCTATTAGTACTATAGTGAAAATATGTTACCAAATATAAAACATGTGATGTCCAGCTTCAACCTGTTCAGGTACTAGTATTTAAGGACTAATCTACACAGAGTTGTATCATATCCCAGTTTGACTTTGTCACCATTAAATATCTATACATTCATAATAAGTTGCTTAAAATGAACACCAAAAATATCATGGTTTCAATGTCCTTACACTTGCATCACGCCAGAATGGATATTAAAAAATTATATAAAAAGACTAGTTTCATTAAACAGTGCAAACCCCTGAGTATAATAGAAGACGTCATGCGATAAGGGAGCCTGGAATATCCCACAATAAGGACATCCTATATACAGCCCCATACAAATACTCACACAATTCCGGTCGCTGTAACACATATTAATTACGACTTTTCTACATGACATGAAATTTTCTACATGACATGAAGTAAAGATTCAGCAAATAAGGTTCCCACTGACATTTGCTTGAACCAGACTACTAAATGGACCAAGTAAAAGTGATCATTGAAAGTAAAAACATTTTTTTTTATCAAAAGCTGTTATTTTAAGGAATAAGAGTATGGCACAAAAAACAAAAGTGGATAAGGTGTTCTTGTGCTGAGCGGAGAAGCTATTTATAAACATTTTGTATATTCTATTTTTGCAGGCATTTTCAACTTTTTGCATTTTGATTTGTGTTCACATTATTGCACAATCATTTTGAATTTCACAATTGGAAAGAGTTTGAAAGTAAAGTTTTAATGCACAGTAGTAGATTGTGTGTTTGCACAGTTCATACATGCAAATAACATATTGATGCATAGATAATTGCATTTTTCTTGTGTGACAAATCTATTTTGAATTGCTCAATTGATCTTAAACTATCGAGAGAATTGTCTTTTAATTAACTGATGGTATTGTTGCAGATGAAAGTAAGAACACTTTACGACAACTGCCTGAAAGTGTAGAGCACAACATGCATGCGCATTGATGCTCACTAGACCGTTGTCAGACAGAAAATGTTTTTATTATCCTACAGATTCTCAGGCGAGGATACACGGAAAGACCTCACGACTTCTTGTTCACTGAATGCTTTGAAATACGAGACAGAACTTGAGAGGACATATGGTTGTCGACCTTCTCAAGACGGCATAAAAGATATCATAAATTGGACTTTTGGCCTCCACGACCCTTTCTATTGTTGCGTGTATCGTGTTTTCCCTTTAGTATTGGAAGGCAAACACTTTTCAGACTGCAATATGAAATGATACCCTCCACAGCGGTCAGAAAAGTTCAAATCCATTATTCATCTACTGCTCAGCAACATTTATGCTTAAAAACCTCGATTATATATATTGAATTTTACAATACCTTTGAGAACTAACAAAATCGATGAGAAATGTAACTCTATTTTTGAACTCAATAAATTAAGATTAAAATTTACTTTCTAAAATAAATACCAGCAACATACCTTCATGTAAATGTTTTGAAAAGACCAGTAAAGTTTGAAAACACTTGTTCCGGAATAGGGGTTTTTCTTGATAATATGACCCTAAACATCAGTTAGTGACGAGAACTTTCACTGGGATACAATTGTAACATCTATTGCGACACCATTGTAAACACCGAGCATTATGTTCCTTCATCACACCTATCACCTACTTGACAACCTTATTATTCTACTTGGAGCAAAGAGACTGTGTCCAACATACCCACAGTCTGACCACATGGCCAATGCTTTATACCAGTGCGCAAGGGAGAACCGCGATGTGTGCAGATTGCTGCCTAGCTGTGAGATTGTCTCTGATATATGGGAAGTGGCAACAAAGAACAATTAGCCTAGACATAGTGTGAGGATAGACCCTGTGATAAACAAGCAGGGCATACAAACTGACCACACCTTGTGGTCACTTGTCAACTAGTTATATGAGGCTCATCTGCGCAGATTTTCTGCTTCACAAAGGTGGACAGCAGGATGCTCACGAGGGAAATGTCTGACCACACAGATGAAAGGGTTAAAGGGTAACCTAGCAGATTATTACTGCAAATAAACTGCTGCTTAATTGTTCACAATGTATTTCTATACTCCAATGTCCTTCTAAATGTGCCTCAACTATCGTGTTCTATCAAAACATCTTATCTTTCTTACTTAGTTTAATTTAAAAAGAATATCACAATCTTCAAGTATTGCCATGGAGATTTCTATCACAATTCACTATATGATTCAATTTAGATTTTTTCAGATATTTCATAGCGTCTGATGTGTCTATTGGGGACTTGGTTAAGCTTGTCATTGACAAAAGCCAGGGTTCTTGCCGGTGCCTGAAGCCACGGGGGAATGAACACCATAATTTTAGCGGTGTAGCATGACTGTGTAGCCCCACAAAAAAGCCGGGCCATCTGATAAGCCTTATGCCAGATATGCGAGAAGCTAATTTTCACCAGATAAAATCAGTCTATGACTTGCCAGCCCTTTCATGTTAAAATGCCCCACTGTACTTTTCACACCTAACCGAACGACAACATTTTTAGCAACAATATATTAAGGTGTCAGTTTTTCAAGATAGCAAAATGAACCATACACAATATTGGTTGATATGTGTTTGTAAAAACCTGATATATCACATGTGGTTATAATGAAAATAATGCCAATCTCCACGTTGAAGATTTCCTACTTTTTTTTTACAATATATTTCCCCATGCAATATTTGTAGAATAGACAAGATTTAATTATGGTATTTGATTACAAACTAAGATCCTCAGTGTTTGGTGTTTCAAATCTTTCCGTAAAGACATCATTACAAAACACATCAATACTTTCAAAGAGGTTCAGATCCAAATGAATATTAATGCCCATTTCTCTTTTCTCTGCTGACAAGGCTTAGGAATGATATTAATATGGCATTAGCATTGAGGCTCTATCATACCCACGGGTTTTACAGCATTGCCCTAATTGTCTGTTATTCTACCATTACCACAACATGGTCAACTAACTTGTCATTGATGAAGATTTGCCAGTATTTCACAAACCTTTTTCTCTTGGAAAGTCTCCAATGATAATGCTACAATGCTCCTTAGATCTTCCGAAAACAAATTTTAATCTGATATTTTTAGAATCATTTCCTTATGTCAAACAGCAAAATGCATATAATAGCTGGAATGATGCAGAACAATGGAGTCTCATTTTCACACCCCCTTAATATGTGACACCATACAGCATTTTACTCTTCCAATATATTGTCTATAAAAGAGTAAAAGTAGATCTTGATGATTGCAAAGTTAAGATTTTTGTTAAGATTATAGAATTTAAAAATCCTATAATCCTTGAAACAATAATGCTACAGTCGGATACTCAAGGTCAAATGATTTCAAAATGATCAGCATACTCATGGTGACATTTTAGATTCAGACCCTGATCTGAGTAGCTCCAACTTAGGGACATCAAATTGTGAAATAATTGAATAATGATACCTTTATCAATTACGCATCGCAATAGAATGTAATCTGAAATCAATTGATAAAGCAATTACACGCACCGATTTCACAATACTTCAATATTACTAATTAATTTGTTTATTGTTGTGGTATGTTCAATCAATCATATTATATCAGATGGGAATATTTTTGTGGAAAACTTGATTGGCTATCATGTTGCAGTATGCCGAAAAATTGACCAATCAAAATTATTGTTAATCGAATTCTACTGGAGATCTGTGTTAAGTAATAACCAATATGTGTTATTTGATTGGATGTATTTTGTTTCATAAATGTAATCAAGCCAGACAAATAGGTTTTATGATTTGTGGCTAATAGATCTGTTGGATGACTGATTCATTAGTGACTAAGATATAGTTGTTTTAATGTCTATGACTGGTAATTATAAGCATTGTTCCTCTCTTGGATAAGCTGACTAACCTGATTTTGCTGAATCATTGGTGACCTCACATGAAAATGGAAAAATACAGGATGAGGGTAAAGCCAAAATATGTCTACATCTACTTTGGAGCCCTAAAACGCTCCGATTCAATTTTAAAGTTAAGTAGCAAGTCTCAAAATCTATGGGTGTAATTGAAAACGTTAATTGCAGGGCATGAATGGATATGAGGGAAATTAAGGTGTGTCTATAAAGACATATTCTTGGTTGGAGAGTGAGCGGTCAGAGTATGGAGCTGGCTTCCCCTGGTACCATTAGCCATCAAGAAACTGACCAGCAGAGAAATTAGCATTCTTGCTCTATATAAGGGCAGGTGTTAATTATTAGGGTGTGAGCTCCTTCACTGTGACAGGAGCAGGGTACAGAAGACGTATACAAACCCAGTGATTAATTTGCCAATCAGAATGTCACACCTGTAATGAGACAAACAATGTAAATTGGCCAGGGAAGGAACACCTTGCTCCTTCCTCGGCCGAGATGGCGGCGCTAAACCAACAGTCTCACCGGGAGGGGGTGACCACAGATAGACTGGAACCCACAATAAGGCAGGTCACTCACGAGGTCACAATGGGTCGCTACATTATCTCACTGGGGGGCGCTGTATCACTGAGGAAGAAGACAGATCCTCAGGTCAAACATTGCTTACTTGTGGCATCCCCTCTTACATTATACCTATACCTATCTCTCTCTCTCTCTCTCTCTCTCTCTCTCTCTCTCTCTCTCTCTCTCTCTCTCTCTCTCTCTCTCTCTCTCTCTTTTCATGTTGATGTTCAGTATGTATCAATACAGAGATTCTTTTCAGCAAATATTGATTTTTATAATCATGTCCTAATTCTAGAACCCTAGCCCATCAAATGATTTTTAAATTAATAAAAAACTCGCCTAGACTGAGGACATAATATGTAATTTAGGCATGCGTCAAGTCCATACATATTCACTATTAATATGTACAATTAAATCGGTGACGAACCCGTGCATCTTGCGGTCATCACTATGTAGTGGTCGGCACACAATGGCGGATCGCCCAACTTCTCTCAACAGTTATCTGTGAAAAGATCAAAGGAGACGTATTCTATTTTCTTATTCTATATATGTTGTATGTTATTATTGCGTGTGATCCTTGGGTAAATGACTCATTTGCTTGCTTTGTGCTGACAGACATCTGGGTGATGCATGGGACCAGTCAAGCCACACTGGAGCATTGAGAAAGGACTGTGTTTTCCCAGACCAGCCCAGAGAAATCTCTGCCAGAACTTCCTGCACACTATAGCTCCTTAAACAAACCACATGAAAGTTTAATGAGAGAAATCAGTGGTTTGTGATACAGCGGTTTTTCCTCTCCGTGGAAGTCTGACACCCATTGAGTGCTGATTTGTGCTTTAATTGTCGCTAATTGCACGGTGGATCGGTGGACTGTGAACGCACGCAGGACCTCGGCGGAAGATCGCCACCCTCGGCAAGGCTCGATGCACTGTCCTGGATGGACGCTCTCTGCACCTGACATCCACTCTCCAAACGGCCCTTTTCCTTATAATTGTTGAAAGAACTTTGCCTGCAACACACTGAATAGGTAGATAACTCTTCGCTGAAGGCTCAATGCAGGAACATGACTCCAGAGACGTTATATATCTGTATGATTATAATCAATGGCATATTTGTTTGATATGATATTAATGATAGTGTATCTGATTGTTTGTCTGGGATGGTGTCCCTGGCTTTGGCACATGGTACGTTAATGTCAGTCACTTAGCAGCTGTCCACAAGGGCAATCGCTTTGAATCTGTTGTGGTCAGAGGTTCCTGCTCTGCACATGGTCAGTCTGGTGTGTACAATTAAACCATTCTCAAAGTAACGTTATTGTTACTTTTTGGCACAATACAAGAAACTGCTTTCCCATTTTGTACTGTGTAATTAGTGGCGAACATTGCACGAAGGTTAACCTGATGCAGTTTTTAAGTGTAAGGTTTTCAATAGAGATGAATATGTTCATAAAGTGCAAACAAGGTGTTATAAAACACGTTATAGTATTTCTACAGTTTGCTGCATTATAAATATTTATTCTAATTCTCTTCTCAAAATATAGTTTCAAAGAATATATGTACCATTTGATAACTCAAAACAAATTTAAATGTTACACAATGAAAATTGATATTTTATTTTATTTCTGGAAATGTATTTTTTTATTGTGAATGTATGAAATATATTGCAACATAAAACAATAAACACGTCACATTTGATTGATTACCATGAATTTGACAATTTAATTCCAGTAGTAGAGTAACTGATTTATTTGACATGGGTCTCTTACTTATAACGTTTGGTGATACGTTAGATAGGATTTGTTAGTGAGGCATATTATCCTCACAATATGAAATATTACTCTAAGGATTAACACCACTGGTGTGTTATAACGCGTATTGTCGTTCATGAGTGACTTCACCCTTTTATGAGTAAATGCCACCGGAAAATCAATATTGGAACTGTGGTTTGATATTGGCTAATGTAGTTTTAATTCACAAAGACTCACTCTAAAGCCATATAAAATTGCTGTGAAATCGGCAACAAAGGCAGTCAGTTTAGGTTGGCAGCCAATAAACTTGTGAGCTGCCTAGGGATGCTCAGTTCAGAGATTGATGTTCACAAACATGCAGTCAGTTAGTGACTTGTATCTATACTTCACAGCATGGGTCGAACATCGCCCCAAGTCATCCACTCAAAGAAGCCGCAGGAAGCTTTTGTAAGCTCACTGCGCATGACTGAACCGCTATACACCATGTTGGAGTTGGAAAAGTCCGCCTTCAGCAGTCAGTTTTGTGCTCATCGGATTTGTTAGGGTTCTTGCCCTTAGCATATTTATCTATATGTGCTGGGCGAAGATGATCCAGGAATACTGACATGTGTATATAATGACATTATATTCAATAGAAAGTGTCATCAGTGTAAACAAAATATATATGTGTTCATATATATTATATACGCATGAATCTGATTGACCTATATCTATTGTGATGAGAGAAGGATTGTGTATAAATATTAGAATATATTTGTACATTAGACTCAATATGGATACACAAGAAACACGTTCTTTTTGAAGTCCTATTGATTCATCACCTTTGCATAGCGCGGTTGTCACTTTAAATCTGCCCTTTTCATAACAGAGGGATGAAAGCATGTCATCATATTTAATGTTGAATAAACATGCTCACGACATGACATGTGTAGTGACTATCAATTCATTTCACTTCAGGTATCGTATCTATTTACTGTTCTGATTGCTATGTCTGTATGTCTTTCAAGGAACATGGAGGATCCCGGGCACCCATCATTGTCAAAACTTGTCCTTCAGAAGATGCCATTTGAAAGACATGCCTGCTTATTACTAAGGCCTTCGTAACACATTTTATTGAGCAGATGTCAAAGGTGTTGGAGATGGGACATGAAGATTGGGCAAGGCAAAGTCCATTTGCTCGTCGTCTCGTCATGTCGGCGGCAGAAAGCAAACAGAGCCAGCAGGAAGTCCTTGCGATCACAACCAGTGCGCGATACTGAAGACGCGGCCGTTCTCCGTGAAGGGACACGGCTGACAATTAGCTCAGCATGGGACGTCTTCAGCACCGAGCGTTGTTATCTTCACTGAGCGGATACCAGATCTGAGGTAGATACCCAATACGACTAATCTAGAAGAGCTACCCTACCAGCAGGAAACATCTATCATCATTGTTCGCCATTCTCTCTTGACGTTCTCCACAATAACGTCCAGTGGCCTTAAATTAAACAATAAAATCAACCCCCAAAAGCCCCATGATGTGCCATAAAATTGAAGTATAAGGTTCAGAGTGGAAAGAGAGCTGTGTCAAAATACCAGTTAATTTGTATTCCGCCGTATACCCAGTCAAACAGTTTTCCCATGGTTGCACCATTGACCAGCCACCAAATGTTATATGATTGACGTCCTTGTAATACTCATATATTCAGAGACTTTCATGCTCTGAAACAGTATTCCTTCTCCATGCAATTCACGTCACAACTTGAAATATCGCAATTACCATTACACATATGTAATGCATAACCAGATTTGTTTGTTTTATGCAGGTTATGAAGTGCGGTCTGTGGCAGAAAAATAGAAAGAATTAAGTATTCAAACTGGATTCATTTTTCATATGCAAATCTATTCAAACATTTTGGGTGCATAAATTAATTACGTTCAATTAGCAACATTATAGCCTCCAGGACCAATGTTGAATTCAGAATAAGAGTATCATTTAGTTCTTGCAATAAAGGAACATTTAAGATGTATGTTTGTTTTGGCTTAAAGACTAGCATATTCGCCGGATAGTATGGTTGCACCCTATTAAAAAGTTGTGAATAAATATTTCAAAATGAACCTTTCCAATTAGGAAAACCAATCTGCAAGTTGGTTGTGATCAAGTTCAACAAATGAGGAAAGGAGTATGAATCTATGGCCTGGAAAGAGTGTCAAGTCCCGTAACCTAGGTTAGCAAATGTAGAGGCTAACTGATAACAAAACACAGCATTTCATGGTTATTTCATGGGGTTTTATTGTGTGGGTCTAGGAAATATGTCAATAGTTAAATGCTAATACGCTCATTAATACATTATGGCCATGAAAGCATCTATATTTGACCATGAAAATTGCGATATTTGTCTATAATAGTAGGAAGGAATATGGATGCACATTTATATTTATAATTCAAAATAATTTTCTATTTTTCTGATTTGTTGGTTTTTTGTTCTGCTACTTCATAGTATAAGGAGATATATCAAGTCATTTTACACATTTCATTTATTTAATGAATATTTCATAGAACATAATACATTTGACAGTATTGATATAACAAACAAATATAGAAAATAGAAAAAAGATTTATATTATCCAGTTATGATAGGACAAAGGGTGTGGTTATATCAAGGGGCATGCAGGAATTGAAAATATAAAAAGTATATAAAAATACCTAATTCATTTAAAAATCCGATTTATGGTTTCAAAATTTACAATTAACTCAGGACATTTCGAAGGTATCCACAAATAGATAATAGATGTCAGTACAATTCTATCATGGTCTTAACTCTAAACCATTTTGAAAATCAATAGCAAAATATTAAGTGAAAATATGATCAGCCTAGATTAATCTTTTAGTTCCATGGACATATATTGTTTTAAAATAGAGAAACGGATGTGGATTTATCGTAGACACAAGCACCTTATTTTAAATTGGTCGCACCAACATTGAAGACATATCTACAGCTACACTTAAGAAGCCGTTGTAAACAGTTATCCAAACAAATGATTGCCTTGTTATGGAACACTGTGAATGGTTGAATTGAGGTTTTATCAACAATATGAGTTAGTCACGGCAGTTTTTAATGTAAGGAACAACATTCATCAGTCAAATAGTGTTTGAGAACAGAAAAAAAAGATTTTCTATCCTATGTGTGAGGTAAATGTCCTAGCAAACATGCTATGAAAGCATTACTGTCTATGTTATGGCAGCTTTGAATAATTTAAAATTAATGATGAAGTCATGACTAAATAGTTCATAAACTTTAGATAGACTCCTATTCATGCAAAGTTCTATCATGTAGTCATTCCTCATAAGGTTTTTTCTTGACCGGTGTATCTTCAGGAATAGTTCTTTGCATTGGGTTAGCCAGCATAGCAACGCTGTTAAAGTTTACATGGTGCCGATGATGAGGTTCAAAGTTGATATGACTGACTGGGGCACTGTCCTCCTCGGCGATATCGTCTAACTCCAGGACGTCTATGAGGTCTCCGCTCTCCTCCTCCGTGCCCGAGGACCCGCCGTCAGACCTTATGTCCGCGTGCAGCATCAGTCTCTCTGACGAGGAGGAGGTCACAGAATCCTCTGAGTTTCTTGGCGATCCTTCATCGTGGCCGCCGTCCAGGTCTCCCCCGTCCGGCTGTCTCTCATGTACCTTCTTGTGCCTCTCCAGGTTGCTCTTGTGGCTGGTGGCATAGTCGCACTCCGGGCACGTATAGTCCTTCTGGCCGCTGTGCACTGTTAGGTGCCGCTTGAGGAGGGCCTTTCTGCAGAAGTTCCTGCCGCAGTACCGGCACATGTAACCGGTGCTGTGGAAGATCAACACATGGTCTTTGAGAGCGGCTTTGTTCTTGAACACCACTCCGCAGCACTCTAAAACCTTATCACATTCCTGGTGCATGGTGGCTACGTGCCTCTTGAGATTGTTCTTGCGGTCAGTAAAGTAGCGACACTGCGGACAGCGGTAGAGTTTCTTTGTGGAGGCGTACTGGCCGAGCATGCCAAAGTTGAAGTAAGGATTATTGGCCGCCATGTGTGAGGCAAGGAGAGCCTTCTCCTCGTTCATGGCCTGCTGGACATTGTAGTGATGTAACCACGAGAGCGGCACTGGCATGGGCACGCTCGGGTGAATCTTCTGCTGCATCTTCTCCTGTGCCACCACCCTCATGTTTTCCTCCATAGACTTGGAGTAGACCTGGTATAGACTCTGTATGGGAGGGAGAGTCTGTCTGCTCTGCAGCCCAATGTTGGGGCCGAGGTGAGGAGGTGACTCTGGCATCTTGGACGGGAACACCAGGCCGGAGTTGGGACAGCTTGAGGGCGGCAGGACGGACGTGGGTCCGCCTGGGAGACCGCCAGATTGACCGTCGGTTCGCCCGGACATCAGCATGTCTCCAAACCTAAAACACACACAAACACATTCGTTGTTTTAACAGCTGATCCAAATATACAAACACTTAACATCTTGAAATTTGACAGCGATAACCTGGATGTTCCTACTGACAACATGCACAGCCTGCTGCACGCCGATTTAAATAATATAACATAATATATTATAATGACTATCTCAACTTATTCATGTCTATATAAGAGCTCAAAGTGAACAAAATATACATTTAGTTTGAGAACAAGGTTTTTCTATTGTTCCCTTTTTATCAGTACAATAGACAATAACAAAATTATCAACTTCAAATATTTTTTGATGTTAAACATGATTTAGAATTAAATATGAAATATGTAGTAGAATATGAATTAGTATTACTTCACTTCAAAAGACTTCTTAATCTGCAACACTTTGAGATTTTACCGTTATGTATTTTCTATACAATCCTAACATAAAATACATTTTTGATAATGGCATTCTATGACAACGATTTACCAATGCCATATTTGAGCACTAATATATGCAAAAATTTATATATCTTTATTTTCACATAGATTATAAAATCATTTCTTGATATGTCTCACATTGTCTATCGGTATTAGTGAGTCAAAGGGTGGTGTTTTTGGTAAATCACACCAGGTTTTTTTTAACTGTCTGGTAAGTTCATGACCACATCAACCTAAGCTTCAAATTCGGCATTAATTTCTTTGTATAATTCTTTTTTATATAAGAAATCTTTGTCATATAAGCAGGGAGACTTTAAACTTATACGCTTTTGCGCGATAACACGCTGTCACGTTTTGGCGCGACACATTACTTAAAGTTTTCACACTTTGAAACTTAGATATAAAATAGAACATGCTATGTGTTTATATAAGCACCCTCAAATTGGTAAATTAGAGTAAGGAAGACTAGTTCTATCTTACATAACTTTTTGTAATATGTGTTGATGAATAATTTAAAAAGTGAAATTCAACCCAATACATTGTCTCATGCAATATCGAGAATTTCCCAGTGAAAACTCCATTATACATGAAAAATTATATTAGTGTTGATCTTTATCTTAATATTAATAATACACATTCTATCATTGCTGTACATTCGTCATATAGATATGTACCTAAACGAAACAAACGATCTACCAAAAAAAAGCTTATGCTAATTGTGAGAAAAATCACATCTTTAGACATGTCTTTGGTGTTATTTAACTTTGTCTGCATGAAAAACTTGGGTATTTCTCATTAACACTATTGGCAGTTTATGACAAATATCACAATTCATCACAATGCTGTAATAACAATTTGTATGTCTTTGGACATTTATACGTTAACTCCTGATGACAAAGTGTTTTATGAATAATGCAAATGATGCGAAAAGAATATTCATTTACGTGCATAAATAATCTACTGAGGTTTCAAATTCGATGTATTATACATGTAAACATGTCATGATATGATGTTATGTAACAGAATATGACTTCATTTATATGCATATTTATACCTATATATGTGTATTTCAACTAATTCTATGAATATATAACATGGAGTTACAAAATAAGTCGCTCTTTAAGAAAGATGGAATGAGCTGAAACAAACAGTGCCCGAACTAATAACGTGTTTATATTAATAAAAAATGAATATGTTCTGCTGCCATGGTAAAACTAGGTATTATAATGATATGACTGTATATATACTGCCTCGGTTGTCAGAGTGGAGTAAAAGTGTATCATCCCTACCTGTGGTTGTTTGGGAAATACATGAGTATATGTTCAGTTGTATCGCTCTGTGCGGGTGTTAAGTCCTCCAGATGAGGCTGAGGGTGTGAAGGATCTACTTCAAGCCTTAAGTGTCCGAATAAACTTCGCAAAGTGTTCAATTGCGATGCTCAGCCGAGTGCTCTCTCTATGAAATGTCACACTTTGACGGGCTAGCTTGTCTTTTCTGTCCTCGTAGGTAGAGGAGTGAAGGCCACGTGACCAGCTTCAACCAATCAGAGAAGTTAGCACAGTTACGGCTTGCCTTGTCAACTTTTGCCTGGATAATGTATGAGTGACGACTCATTACAGCGTCACTGTTAGTTTGTGTGTCTTGCTTCCATCTGGACCTTGAGGCCTGTGTGTATTTTGACTAAAAGCTGGTAGATTATAACCAACAAATCAAGGTCTGTCACGGTCAGCTGAGCTAAGCTGTTCACGCTGTTCTAGTGACATAATCTGGTGCGTCTGTCCATCTTGATACACACGTGGAGGGAGGTCTCAGCCGGCTGCACCGCGCTAATGGTCAACGCAGATGAACTGCATCCATATGTACAAACCTGGTCAGACAGCGGGTATGACACTGCGCAGGATGTACACAGTATACTCAAGTACAGATGCAAACCCCAGATGCAAATACATATGCACCAATTTGTATCTGTCACTTTATAGTGAGACCTAATTGTTTGATTATGTTTTATTTTAAATAGATTAAAACGTTTAAAATTCCGTTTAAGATCAATTCAATACAAATAAAGTAAATCTCTTTTGTGTCAATGACACACTTGACTGTGATGCACAGGCATTGTCAATGATACTATCCTTAAATAAGTTTCACCTCTTATTTCCTCTATTATCCACTTAACTAAATATACTTGATTTAAAGATTTGCCTATTTCCTCTTGAAAGCTGATATAGTGGGCAGGGAAGGTACAAATAAGCCCCTAATGTACCTTGTACAGGTCTTTGTGGGGGTGATTCAGGAATATTAAGGAAGCCTTTGACTGTGTGTGTAAATCGTTGATGAGATATCAAGAGAGCCTTTGACTTGGTAGATTCCCCAGAGGCAATATGGTTGGTCCCGCTCCTCCCAGACGGATACCAGACTCCTAAATGACACTCATTACTTGCCCAGGTGTTGAAGTCGTTCATTTTACCATTGGCATATATCTACCTATATGCCACAATATAGTAATTAAAAGGGATGTTCTTGGCCTGAATATAAAGAATTCTTTGTAACCAAGCTTGATTATGCCTCTCTTTATTTCCCCCCTTTTAGAATTAAATAGAACTATTACATAAATATTTACTCATTTTTGTAATGTGTTGCGTCTATTTTTCAATGAAATTAAAATATCAGCGCAGATGTTAAAAGACTCTGTAAAAGATGTTGTGGAAATTCTTGAGCCATATTGAGCTGCACATGTCATTTTGGGCGTTGTCTCAAATATTAACATCATGTTGTGGATTATTTAATACAATATGTAAAATTGTTTTAAAACATGTTGCTGCTGACACCATTAAATAAACAATACCCACAAGTCGAGTGCACTGAAATCTGTCCATCCTGTAGCAGGCTGGTGGGCTGACCATGTTTCTATATCGAACACACTGGCTAATTAATAGGCAATATGTCGTAGAACATTTGTTCAAATATTTACATTGAAAACCTTAAACATGTGCTTGGGATATGCACCGATGTGACCTATATACGAGCGAACAATAATACCTGGCCAGTATGAAAACAATGCCGGTATGAAAACAATATTATTAAATTGTATGTTGAAATTATCATTATTATTTTATGATAAAAAGTTAAAAGGTATCTCAAAAATAGCCTAGCCTTACAGTGATAAAATGGTCAATGATATAACCAATCCAATCTTCAAGGGTTTGACTCATTATATTCAGTGAGATAATCACGTATTATTTTTTTCCAGGTGGTCACATGATTGTAGCTACAATGTAAGCGAGGACAAAAGGAATATATTACCAACAAATATGAAGGTAAAATTGACAACTTTATATCGTTTCCATGTGCCAACAATTATACGTATGAAAAACAAACACATTTGGGACATATATTTAATGAGTTTAGTACAAGATATATTATAAATAATGGCTTGAGTGGTATTTTACCCCAATGAGCCGCTATGAAAGTATCAGTGAAGGCTTTGGTGGCGGTGCCACGGCGCTGTCACCGGCCACAGTGACACTTGCAATGTGTGGACGAGGCCATTTATCTTGCCTTCCAGACAGGTAGGTGGAGGTCCTTTGTACACCGTGGAGGTTGGAGAAGGGCCTGGTCCTGCACCCTGCTGAGGCGCCATGATTGATAGGTCCATCTCACACGACTTGCGCTAACCTTTTGTCTGCAATTGAGACAATCATATCATCATTGCCCTCCACAAACAAAAAAGTTTTTTTAAATATTAAAAGTTATTACATGAATTTATTTTCACTTTGCACCCGAGAAATAGGTTAGGAACAAGACATCTATTCATAAGATGAGTAAACACTCTTTTATGATAAAAATCTATTGAATTAGAGTATGGAAAATGTACAAAAAAGTATGAAGATATCTTTTCAGAAAAAGCCATGGTCCACAAAGGGTTAATGAGGCCTGCTCACAACTACGTAGCTATATTGTAAGAGACCAAATATGTTTGCACCTCTAGACGATGATGATGATTTTCTGCTTAGTTCGACAAGCCACATGGACCGGTGGATAAGGGGAGCAACTTAGCACGTTTTTGTAATCCTCTCAATGCTGGAGTCTGTAACACACAAATATAACAATGGAGAAAAACCAATGCACACCAATGGTGTCAGAGGGGTGGAAAGCGACACAAGAGTGATTCGCCACACTCTGTACAAATCTTCTGCTTTTAACACAAATGTCTGTGAAAGGAGGTACTTTAGAAGTTAAATGGCACAACGACTATTACATCGCATAAAATGAAACCTTTAGGTCTGATATCAGAAATTATTCCGTTCAAAATTTGATTAATTATATTTAGGTTGAATAACTTTAGTGGTATGATGTGATATATGGTCATTTTATGATATACACAAACGCAGTAGTTGTATGATATTTCACGTTATCGATAAAGCAACGATAAATGTGCTGAGTCGCAATCAGTAAATGTCACATCAAAATACATAGGAATGTATAATAAGATCTTTAGCAAATTGACCAAAATTTATGTGTTCAAAAAACCTTCAATACCTTTGCTCCTCTTTTTCAGGCACATATTACCAGAGGGACACGATCAAAGAACTGACTGTCCCTTACCCATTAGGACAGGTGCAAAATTAGGGGTTACCTGTCCTTTGACTTTTCTCCCAGGATAACTTTCCTATCATCACTTGTAAGGCCTTTGCCTTCTAATATTGTAATACTAACTGGCATGAATAGAGGACACTGATTGTATATTTGTACTCATCTATTCACAAATTAAAGTGAAATGATCATCTTAATTCCCTGCTCTGTTATTTAGCAAATACCCAAATACCCATTGATTGACCACAATGCAAATACATACAAAGTATTTGGATTCTCCTGGTGAACTAAATTACTGTACAGTTACTTCTCTCATTTCCTGTGTCCTCATTAATTCTTTAATGAGATATGTTTAATTTACTGTGTTTTATTTATGTCTATGTTTCCTTTTCAATATATATCAAGACCACTCCACAATGGAGGCTTTATTTCCCCGCATTCTTTCAAGGTGGAGAATGATTATCACGATGGAATGCGCTTTATTGTGAAGTATGGAGTGTTTATATAATCAGGACTCAAACTGATACCTGGCCATTTTCATTCTTTATTTCTGCTTATTGCTTTGCACACCCAACATGACTTGTGTGAAGCCCTCTCATCACTTTTTGTGTAAGGGTCTCACGCTCAGGGTCAGGCGGCTTCGCCAAATAAAGACTACCACAGATATTTTAAACTACATGTGTACAATTTCGGCTTCTAAAGTAATAGGGTTGATACACAAATAGGGCCCTGTCGAGTGTACTTAACTCCGATACGTCAACTTAAAGTACACACACAGTACAGTAGCGGCACGTGATAAATGGAGTATAATTGCGACTCTAGCCTCTTTTTCTATTACATGGTTTGACATCATGCCATTTAAAGGCAGCTATACTCTCTAACTTTGGGTCCCCTCTGAAACCTGAACTTTCCTGAGGGAAGACCAAGAATTTGCAGGTGTTCTTAGCATTGTTGGCCAAGTGGATACAAATCAGAGACTAGCTTCATATAAACCTTATATCAGTATTCGGTACCCCGAGGCTGTCTTTAGGACCGTGCAAGGTCCAATGCCTCTTGTACCCCTCACAATTCAACTTCATTTTATTGATGTGGCTTTTTAGAAACTTAGATCTCTTTTATCTGATGCATCTTAGATCAAATTGTTTCACATTACCACACTTGCCAATCTTCAATTTCCACCTCAAGATCTCTATCCCATAAACTTTGATTTTTGCCCATCATAGGGTTCTTAAGGGTTAATAGAAACAGGATAGGGTAATGATAATGTGAGTCAGATAAAGCAATTTGAGAGAAGCAAAGGTATGTGGTGGTTCTAGTTGGGTAAACCTGTAGAAGTAATTGTGTGAGTAGATGGTAACTCAAACAAGCACTTCACTTAACAAGCTACAGCAAACAATTAAGATATACCTACGATAATCTTATCTCCACCAAATACTCATCATTAAATGTCAGATAACTGTGTGAACTGTATAAATCCATGGCCAAATAGTAAGTACGATGTGGTTTATCTTAACATATGACTACTATGTTGTATTATATTTAGATATTAGTGTTTAAACTATTTTATCATGGTACAAATGATAAAGGGGACATGCGTGTTAACCCCTTCAGCATTGTTAATGTTTCTTAATGTCACTTGACAGTAACAAGCAACTCAACCATTGAATACAGCATTCTGTAATAAAGGCTTCACTGAAAAATCAAACTGTTCCCCAAGAACCGGAGCCAGACTGACGACAAAAAGGCAGATGGTCATTTTCGAAATATGTTAACTACAGGCCAAAAATCAATATCCCTGTATGAAGATAATGTAAAACAAACATCGGCCCCAGAAGGTAGTGAGACAGGACCTAGAAGAGACAACCACCACTGAGTCACTGGACCTATCGGCGGCCATAAACAAACAAACACAGCAAGAAGGAGACGGGCTGAAGGCCTTAACAAGATCCAGACAGTGATTCTGAAAGCCCGGGCAGACCTGAGAGGCGGAGAGTACTTATTATATTCGCAGCCCACCTATGGGTAGAGGCAATTAACTACTAACGATAAGTCCTATTTTCTACATATATGTCACATTTTAACATGGGGAAAACCATTGTAATAACCTAAAGGTATTGATGTATTTCTACACATTTCAGAAATATGTAAAAAATGTATAAACGTTTATGATGTTTACAGTGAGCACAATAACAGAAGGATTGTCATCAAAGAGTATTGTTACATTTCTTGTCAAAGTATGATCAAGTTAACACAGAATTTAATGTAGAGCAAGACAATTTAAGATTAGTTTTATTCCGATTAATTGCATGTGTTTGAAATAATCATTTCTCACAAAATAGTTTCTCTGATACCTTTAAAGTACGCAAATGACCAACCATGCTTAACTCCTGAGGTTATATGAGACTAAAATCTGTCAAAGTGTACCTTAAGGAAAATGGATACATTTGGATGAAGTTTGCCCCCGTGAAATCTTAACACCTTGCATTGTACTCATGTTTTATACTCTCCACTTAATCAAACCAAGAGCACATATCTCGCCATTTAGGTTTTGCCCATAGAGAGAGAGAGAGTTCATTCCATCTATACTTAAGAAGATAAACATGAAAATCATAATGAAATGCCAATACTGCACAAGGCAGTGTGGAATCACAGCAGGTATTCTCTCCCAAAACATATTTGATGACAAGGAGAAAATTAATCTTTGCCTCAATAATATTTCAGTGTCTGTAGCACATTTAAGCAAGTTTATTATACAAAATGGGGCATACTCTGGAAAAAATATTTTGCACCAAACAATCTTTTTTCAATATTTCACCAATAGACACTTGTTTACTTAGCGCAGCCAGGTGGGTATCTGCACCTTGCAGATGTCCTATATCAATGTCTTCATTTTTAAAGTAATAATCAGTTGATATGAAGCCCATCAGATAAGGGAAAGGTTTCACATCCATTTCATTCAAGGTGAATTTAGATGGCATAGAGATCACAGAATATGGAAATAAACACAGTTCATATGAGTAGCCACATTTCTTTATGTCATAGAACATCTTATCATAGCGGTTACTATATATGAGCTGATGCCAGGTTAGTGAATATACAGTTTACCACATCTTTTATAAACGTGGTGTAGATATTTCTTTCAAAATAACCACAATTCGCACTTTCAAGGCTTCAGATCTGTTTATGCTTTGAATGACCCAGTCCACATCAAATTTGTTCATAATATCATAGATGCATGTTGACCACCGCAAAGTTGGCTTGGCAAACATATTATCAGTGATTTGTACTAATGGGCATAGCGTGGTATATAATTACAAAAGGCAGTCAGCATTGTGCAATTATGGCAGTGGTCATATACCACCCAGACAGGTGTTGGGTAGAGCACACTCATGGACTGTGATTTAAAGCAATTATCTAACACAATACTCTGACAGTAAAAGCCGGATGTCATTTTAAACTGTACAGTTATATCTGGTCAATCTGCTACAAGACCTGTATTGTCATTCTCATTATCTAGGTGTCATCTTCATTATCAATGTCATTTTGTGTCTGTTTTACTAATAGCCGATGCATATTAAGCATATTAGGCAGTGTACGGTTGGATGAAATTGGCGCAAACTGTGCATAGACATGACAAGATATGGGTCCTAATGAGGCAGTGTGAGACCCAGGTGTGGGAGTATCTCTGTCACTTGTATCAGACCCATCGCAAAACATATGCTCCCCCATTCAAGCGGCCCTGCCACATGTACACATGTAGTCATGCGTGCTGGTTTATCACACCTCTCCTGTATGTCAACATATCCCCTTCCAGTGCAACAAATAGTGTCAACATGTGCTGTTACCTCCTAAGTGGGACTGAATGTGACTTTTAATGACACCATTAATCTTATTTAGATATGAATATGGCACTATGAAACATATTCAATTATTTTTGGCTTATTTTAAACAGTTATTAGAAGAAAATATGCCCATTTTATGAACAATTTTGATTATGATTAATGTTCTGAGTAGCTCCACACACTAGTTTCTCATGCCTTCAGATGCCATAATATAATTTATTTGGTTTAAAATATGCTTCTATCAGTTCATACCATCAGAGATCAGGCAATATGGTCAGACAGCAATTTGCCTGGGCCAACAACAATAGACACCACCTGTTGGTAAGAGAAATATATCCTACAAGCATGTCCAGTGTTGGCACATTAGTTCTGAAGATAAGTGCAACTCCACCAATGCTGACCTATGTCAGTTGTCTGAAGGGATAGAAAGATCTTGCAGACAATTGCAGACAAAATGTCTCAGTCCATTGGATGATTAAAAATGCCAGCATTGACCTTTATTCATAGCTGAATTATACTAAGAAATTAGTAGCCCTTTTATCTCAATAGCTTAATTATCGGCCAAAGACGTAGACTTTAAGATCTTCCTATTAGGTCATAATGCTCATAATATGAATGGGAAAATGTGGGGAAACAAAAGGACAAAATGGCCAAATGACAAAAATTCCAAAATGACAAAAATGGCAAAAATGACTAAATTTTGTGCGAAAACTGTATTTGCAGTATTTGCACGACACAAGGAACCCATATAATCGCTATCGTTTTGCAAAGACATCCATCAATAATTGAGATTTCAATTCAAGAGAAAAAACTATTTCTTTCAAATAACTGTCTACAAAGGGTTGAGTAGCTGTACAATTCTTTTGACAACCGAGACGTGTAACGGAGTTGGCATGTCTTCATTGTTTAGGCTTTCAGGAGACATGGAATGTTGTCATGAACTTCTGCCCAAACTGGCCGCTCAATTGTTCCTGGGGCTCTGTGGTAATTGAAACTTTCATGACCATGCCGGTATGAACTGGACAGTGGGCAAACACACATCTCATATCTCTTGGACCTTTTACGTCTTCTCAATATTCTTGTTGTCAAACATTTATAACACAAAAAGGTGCCTTTCTATTGGCTTATACTCAGCTCTTTAACAAACATGCATTTCATCTGAAAAAAATGTTTACTAATTGCAGTATACTCTCTTAAATAAAGGAAACAAAATTATATGTTGTGGAGACCATCAATTAAAATAACACCAAACAAATCCATTCCAGAAAAACCCTCATGGCAATTTGATCCTCCTCAGATTCAACTCTTAGCAGGGAATTAATTGAAATGAGATAGGATGATTGGCGCTGAGACGTGGAATGTTGCTGACAATGGTACACAGCAAATGATATGTCAGCTCCACCAAGACAATTCTAAATGGGGAATTGGAAATCAGAGCAGGCCTCACTCACACGTGACCCTCATCTGACACAGGGTCAGGGGTCAGCAGCTGGCCCCCTAGATCTGTGAGCAATGAATCTCATGTGAAGTTATTGGGGATATAATTGTCGTTTTGGTTGACCGGGGTTCATTGCTTATTGCGGGTATCAATAGCGACGTGATGAGAGTAGCGATGATGGCGGCAGCATGCTGGATGGTGGTTAGTCCTCGCCCCTCACCTATCTTATTTCTGCTAAACCATATGCTTTGCACACGGTGTGAGGGAATCCCATTGTTCACAAGTTGGAAACATTAGCTTTTCATTCAGAATAAAAGTGATAATTATGAGCCATGCATTCTCCTGTTGAAAACATAGTAAGCTTATGATGAATAACAACAAACCATCCTGGGTCATGACCTGTATGGTGTAAGCGTCTTGTAAAATCTGCAACATTCAGTAATAGAACTATCTATAATGTGTATTCCTTTTGAACACAACAATCAGGAGTATGTGACCTGTACCCTCAGCTATCTTCAATTTACATTTAAGTATCGCATTTGATGTAAATCTTTCAGATGCATTACAATACTTATCAAAGCTTGTACAAATGCACGTATCTCTCATATTCGCCTTAAATAGCATGCCTCCAGAAACCCGATGCATCTTATAAGGAACACATAATATAGGAGTACACTGGACACAAATAATGATCTGACAGAATATTAAACTTTTGATGCTTGATTTTTCCACAATATATTAATAGCATAAACATTATCTCCAACTGTAGATATAATACTATCACACCAAGCAAAATTTTAAAGGAGTTATATCTGAAAAACGGGAATACTCTAATGCATTTTCACCGATTTATTGATTCATTGATTAAAGACAATTATTTGTTAAGTAAATTATTTGTGAATGTGAAAGAATTTAATGTATTTGTAATATCTACTTTCCCACGATTTGGTCAAGGAAGCGTAATAAACCTGTCCTATAAGGCAGAGAAAGGCTTGCGGTGTCTTCTGATGTGCTTAATGACCTACTGCAATAATTAGAATTTACTCTGATCCCCACTGAGAACAGGCTTGACAATTCTCATCTTGCCACGCCCAATCATATTAACAGAAACGCAAAAACCTTTTTTTATATACTTTTATATATCTAATCAGAAGATGTGAAATTTTGTAATTATTTACTTTCTTAAAATTGACCAGAACGTAGAACATGACAAATAGCTCATGATTTGTTATCATCCTAAATAAAATAACTAAAAACAGGGAATACAGAAAGATCGGATTTCAGACTTATATATATAATGGTATCCACCGATGTGTTTATGTAAAAGGTTAATACCTGTCCGATTGTCCTCAATCTGATTGTCTTCAATTGTTACATATTGTATTTAAAGAATGGACCGCCAAGGAAACACTTGACTTGTGACATTCCCTACGGCCACAATAGGGTGACAACAGGGGGTAAATGGTGGGCTATTCTCATAGAATGGGCTACAAATTATTGTTGATTTGATGTTGTAATCACCCACACCAATAGTTGTCCCCTTGTAACCATGCCTCGCTTTTTGAGTTTCTTTCAACTCATAGATTTGGTAAAATAATGTGCACATTGAAACTATCGCAATAGTTTTTTTTTCATTGTATTGAAAACGTTTACAATTTGAACATTGCAGATAGAGGAATGTAGTCATCAAGAAGAAACTACACTTAACAATAATGAGTGGTCAGTATTTTATCTATCGATAATGAGCACCTTTCAAATATTCAAGAAATTGGATGCCTAGAAATTAATGGACAGAAGTGAAATGAGTTGACCAAATCTCAGTAAAATGCTCCCATACACTTATAGCTGCTCCAGTCATTACCTCCAAAACAGTGCTGACCCCTGATACATGTGTCTAGAAATGCTATTGTCAAATAATTACCTATTTATAGATTAACATTTTTGACAAATTACTTTAATGATTTACTATTAAATATTTACATCATCATAACCCAGACACTCTTATACACTGTAACGAAATTTGTTTAATTTTGTGATGATTTTGATGCGGTTTATATGACTTTTGTGAGAAGCCAAGAAGTTGTTTTATGACGTGAAAATCACCCGGATTGGTTCAGAATTGGTGTATTGATTTGGTCAGAACAATGCTCTGACGTCATATCACCCGGTTGAGCTGCGATTACTGTCCGGCACCGTTCAGAGCTCCCGACCACTGAATATATCCCGACCACTGCGATATTGATTCTGCAGATCATTTATGAAGGTGTTGGAAGTTTTGTGAGATATATTGGTGATGTATTGTGTGTGGTACCAATGAGACCATGGTGATATAGCCGGTCATTAAGCCCGGTATAATGTCCAGGTGTGGGTGGGTGGTCAAACCTGACTGAGCAACCCTCAACACTCCTATACAAGGGACGCTTACAACAGAAAAGGTAGAAGTGGACAACAAGTATTGACATTTGTGATTCTTGTTCTGATAGTGCTAGTCTATTTATTATTTCCATGAAATAGAAAAATCTTTATCTTAAGTTTTGTAATCAAAACAGTTTATCTTTCTGAACAACGTGTGGTCAACTGTGTGTTTGACCGCATATGAATCATACTGAACACTTTGTCAATAAACTTTACTCAGCTGACCAGTGATCTTTGTGCAAGCAGCAATTTAGTAAAGGTTTTCTTACACTGAAGCACCTTCAGATTGAAACTCCTCTGGAGTGAGTTAGATCACAGAGGTATATGTTTGTCCATTAGTGTTTTTTGTAACACGGATGGTCCTTTTTTGATATCCACTGCCGACAGGCAGTGGATATCAAAAAGGGACTATCCGTGTTATTCTGTGATCGGTACGATCGTGGGAAATGGGTAGTCGTTTCCTGTGGGTTGTAATTCGGTTTTTTCTGTGGTCATTATTATTCAAGCAACTTACGCCACTGTGGAGTGTTCGTCCGTGTGCATGGAAGATTCCAATTTGCGCATGCGCCCGGGCGTATGAATACTTCAATAAAAGAAGTAAACAAAAGAAAAGAAGTGCGTGGTGTAAAAGCAGAACGTTCAAAACGATGTCATCGTCTTCGTCCATCGTTGCATAAAATTATCTTTTTAAATTGCTTGGAAATGCTTCCCAATCGATAGAACAAGGAATTATCAGTAAGTTTAGTTCGAATTTGGTGTAAATCGGACAATTAGAAGTCAGATGACATGCGATGCGAACGCAAATATGAAGTACATCATATTTGCGTTATGTAATCGCTTCGTGCACGTGCCAAACATTGACATGACGTCATTGACCAGCACGTGCAGTTAAAATGTTCATCTACAAGTTTATCGGCTCGGCAATGCCAATAGGCATCCCGCTGAAATGACAACATCATCATCGCCCATCGCTGCACAAAATTATCCATTTAAATTGCTTGGAAATGCTTCCCAATCGCTAGAACAAGGAATTTTCAGTAAGTTTAATTCAAATTTGGTGTAAATCGGACAATTAGAACAGAAATAACATGCAAAAGTCTGGTCGATGATTTGCGGTTAGTACCTGAGCGATAATAGAGCAACTTACGCAATCGAACCTGAAAAGGCACATCTTTGCATAAAGTTGTGCTAAAAAATTCGTTCATATACCAAATTAAATGTTTTCAAAAGACAAATAAATATAATTTCAACTGCCCCATCAGTTTGCAATAATTATTTCATTTTGTGTTTTTTTTTTGTTTATTTAAATTTTGTTTGTTGTAATTTTTGTTTTGTTTATTTTAATTTTGTTTTGTTTGTTGTAATTTTTGTTTTGTTTATTTTAATTTTTGTTCTATTTGTTGTGAATTTTGGTTTGTTATATTTTTTTCCCATCCGTGTTACATGTGGATCACCACTTTTTCTTGTTTAAGACCACAACAGTGGGTGGATGAGTACTTGCATAGTACCAGGCAACTTTAGCAAAACACAATACTCCTGGTGGCAGGGGTATTTTTTTTATTGATTTCAGGGAGATTGTTTGAATGTATCACAGTATCATGACCACATACCATTTAAACATGCCCAAAATCTTATGGTTTATTTTAAGAAGAGATGTCAGACTTAACCAATGTTTGGACCACTTGTATTATTCATAATATATTTATCTTGTATATTAAGCAATGGAACATTGTGTAAATATTATCCTTAACTACTCTAACTTTAGAGTAATCCTGTCGGGACCATCACATTTGTAGAATATATATATAGTGTATATCTCCAGTATTGAGATTCAAGACAGTCAAAACAGGAAATATTGACCATTTCTCAAAATCAAGAAAACAATATGATTAATATTAACATCATGTAATAATAGAATATATACTTCGTAAAAGATTAAGGAAAACCAATGAGAGTAAAAAAAATGTTTATGTAGATTTCTTCACATATATTTAATTCCATTGAAAGAATTTTCAGGTGACAAAATGCAGTTTAAGAAATATCCATTCTGGGGTTTTGGCTCATTTATCAAGTAATTTTGTGTTGTGGTTGAAATAGAAGACCATGAGCTCGTCTGATAACATCGCGGGAAGGTCTACTTTATCCCCGTCTCAAGTATGCCCCGGCGAAGTATTCGCACCTCGCTGAAAAGGCAGAGATCTAAATCTAGTGCTAGGTGTGTGCCCATGCCTTGTGAAAACTATTAACCAGTTATTTTCTTCAGCTGCCTCAGGGGGAGTTATTCTGATTGTTTGAGGACCTTAAGAGAGCTATGATAAATTTCTCTTACTCCAGAACTTCTAAACAACATTTGAAACTTACTTTCAATTATGGATAGATTTTAACATAAAAGCCTGGTTCAAAAGTGTTTCAAATCAAGAAATATAACTGATAATTTCTTCAACAGATCTCACAAAGCAATAGAATTTACAACTTTGACAAATCATTCCAGTATCTTTCTGGTGCAGCACGAATTATGCTTATTTGGTAATTAAGCCAAACAAATATCATTATTCCATATATATAGAAAGCATCCTGCTAGGATATGATTAACTCCCTTGTATCTATGATGTACTATTTCCTTTAATTATAGAATGTTGCTTCAAAAATCAGTCTCAAGATACCAGAAAACACGTTTGTTTTGATAGTAACTTTAAAAGGACAATTAAAACGTGTCCACTTTTAAAATATTATGAATCTTGTGACGTTAGAAACTCGTAGATAAATGTTTAACATGTGATAGGACCATGCGTTTTGCAGATTTTGTAAGTCAGTAAACATGGAGAACGCGGTGACATTGACATATGAAGTCATCACCCCGGGACATGCGTATATATTTGACTGTACTCTGTGTACACAGGCAGATCATTGGGAGTTGCTAATATTGTCCTGTAGGATACAGCACCATTCACAGCCTTATAATCCTCTGGCAATCTCAAAGCCATTCAAACTAAATAGAGCTCCATTTGATGGCGTATTATTACCTTGGAACCTGAAAGGAATAAGCGAGATAATGGGCTTTATTTGTTATGATTAGGGTGATACAATTGCCTAACAGTAATATTCCGTGAGCAGATCTGATAACCGATGAAAAAGCAAACATTTTGTTACATGTATGTCGCGTTTTCCCCATTTCTGAAAGGAAAGGAATATCGTGATTTACTTCTTTCATATGAGCTTTACATGATGATACAATTGCCTGATATTGATATTCGGTGAGCAGATCTTAAAACCGATGAAAAAGCAATACATTTTGTTACAAGTATGTCTCCCCTTTTCACATTCTCCACAAGTGGCCTCATTCCAATTTTGGCAAGCAAGCCTTCCCCCATCTGGGCCCCGTTGAGAATGGATGATGGTCACCGGAATAGAAGAGGCCATCAGTTATACACAAGGTGTAATCAGTATCTGTTGTGGCCTGAGGGTCTGCCTGAGAAGTGTCCTCTTGTCCTCTATATACAAGCCTTAACTGAGAGGATATAGGGGCCGCTCCTAACAGTGCCTCACCATATTGGAGTGGGACCACTATTGTCCACTTGGTCAGCTGCACTTTATATGGTGGCTATCACATTCATTTCTGCCATAGCTTCGTGGTAATGATCCTGCTTTGTATTACCCTGGAAAGGAAATGAACCTGGAGTCATCCGTGGGAAAGAGCTGTATTGATGTGTTTTATTTTCTGTCATGATTGCTTTGTTAATTCTGCGGTATCTTGTTTATTAACCACATGTTGGTCAACAAGCAAATCAATGGCTTCACGTTTGTCTTACAATGAAGATCTTATATAATTGAAAGGCCAAGACCAGGAAATTTTCACTTTTTTTTACAGAAACACGTGATAGAAATATTAGTCAATAATTGAAACATGTATTTCTATATGTTGGAACATATTTGTATGCTTTGATCATATAGTAATATCTTAATATCAGTATATCATTCAAACATCAAGTATGACTATGTTGACAAGAACAAAACTATACACCAATCAAATGATTTGTTATCTGTGTTTTTAAAGTAAATGTTGTATGATCCTTAAATCTATATAACGGCATTTGTTAAAATGCTATTTCCATAGACAGGACTTAAATCTTGCGAAAAGTTTGTTTTGTAAATGGCCCTAGTAGATTATTTTGAGAGAGAAAGTGTACTTTACTTTACATGGTAATATGGTTGAATTAATATTTGTTGACACGATATCTTATTGATAGATTACGAATTTAGATGAATAGGAAAAAGGGCCCCTCCTACTGCAAGTTATGCATATGGATGCAATCCCCGTCCAAACAACTGGCTCAGACTGAAGTGGCGTCACCTTGTGGTCAAATGTGTTGATCAGACAGATTCCCATTTTGCAGACCCCCATTTCAGGTGACATTTAAGATTTAAGGATCACACAGAGAGTAGACTATTTGGACAGTGCCACTCTGTAACATTCCCCAGCTTCTGAATCCATCTTTTACCGTCTACCTGTTAATCAAACAGACGTTGTTCGCGCCACGACCAGGAGCAAGGCTGCATAAAGTGCACAATGCCATCGGTACCGGCACCTGCCATATTTCATCATTACTGTGTCAAGAGTTGTCAGATCCGAGACCCAAGATCACAAGAGATCAATCCAAGGGTGTTTTTTTACCTGCTCCTAGTCTGGGCTGTTTGGCGGCAAGAAAACAAACATACACTGCAGGGTGTGGAATTCCTGCCCTACTGTGGGATTGGAGGGTACGGAACGATCCTCGCAGGCATGGAACGCTTGACAAAGATTGCCCCTATTATCGCCATGGGGGTTCACCATGGATGGAAGGGTTGTGCTTCTCATGTGCCCAACCAATATGCTGCTTCAGGGGATATTCTCCATATTTTTCTCTCTTCTGCCTTTAGATTTGACATTTTGTTGTAGCCCTTTCCATGCCATGCATTTATTGTCACATTTCACATATTTATAGAATTAATCTAATTTGGTTAAAATTATAGTGTTTTAGAAGCTCAAAATGTTAGTATCTGACATGAACATATATGTCATATTTATGTTTTGAAGAGTATAAAAGATCGACAAAGAAACTATATGTATAATATATATGGCACTGGGTGTCACATTGCCTATAATTCAGCATGAAATTGATACTTGAATATTGTAGACCCCTGGATGGTACCATATACGGCGATCTGTCTTCCCACTTGTTTCTTCTCAGGTAGTTGGAACAGGCTAATATCATGGTTAAACTGTGGTACGCCTCGTATAAGAAACAAAAGATGATATAAATCATGACAAAATACAGGCAAAGAATGTGCACAAGTCAAAAGATGACATTTTTTATACACAAATATGGCTTATGTTGATGCTTTGTACAATATTTCCTAAGAAGCGTGTCTTATTAAAGAGAGCAGCAAGAATAAACGATGTGCAAGTCCTACTTACAATATATATATATATATATATATATATATATATATATATATATATATATATATATATATATATATATATATATATATATATATATATATATATATATATATATATATATATATATATATATATATATATATATATATATATATATATATATATATATATATATATATATATATATATATATATATATATATATATATATATATATATATATATATATATATATATATATATATATATAGAAAGAGATTGTATCAGATATGGGGTTTTTACCAATCTCAGACCTGTCTTGTGGGGCATTGACGTACTGTGAGGCATATAAAATACCCCACTCTTCATAGTGCAGCTGCTTAGTCACAGTTACATAAGTAACCTGTACAAGGCCTTTTTGAACAAACATGTCTGAGAAGCATATTTATACAACCAGGCTAAAACTATATAAATCACTGCCATCTAGTGTCACAGGTAGTAATAAGTGCCCTGGTGGTGGATAATGGCATTAGCGCCATTGATATGAATGTTAGATTTGTGAGGTATGTAAAAAAAAAAATTATTAACACCAGATGGCACTCTCCTGTTACACACATTAAGGTATGAGATGGTACCCCATAATGAGGTCTGACAAAAATACCTCCAGTACCTCATATCTGTACCAGCTTCTAAATATATATATATATATATATATATATATATATATATATATATATATATATATATATATATATATATATATATATATATATATATATATATATATATTAACTTTTAAACGTTTTAGGAGTGCCTGAGTGGTCTGAATATGTTTTATATTTTAAAGATAAGTTCTACACGGAGTAGAAGTGAACAAAGCGGGTCTTGCTGTGATTTGGTGTCTTGGTGGTTGTGCTCCGGGCCTTGGTCTGTCTGAGAGGGACACCCCGGGGACACATTGTTACCTCTTGGGAGCGAACTGAACACATCTCCCAGTGAAACCTCTCAGATGCACGTAGTAGGAAGAGGACTCTGAGTGATAATGGAGGGGATGATGAGGTATTGTTCAGAGGATGAGCTGTAGTCAGGAGGACTTTCTCAGATGGGAAAAGGCCCCCAGGGATTGCTCAACCGGACTGGGAAATAATAAAGTGTGATACAACTAGAATATCATGTTCTTCTTTTCTTTTATTTATTTTCTCAAAGTATCATAACAATATCATAGACTATTATTCCCGTTATATTTTATTATTTTTAGAGTTCCATTAGAATAGCCTATGCTAATATTTACCACAGATATTTTTTTTACAAAATCACCGTGAAAAAAATCTATATCACAAAATAAAATCAATGGACCGAGGGAAATGTTTGTAAATTACTAATTTCGTTTCTCCAGAATGAAATCTCATTGGATCACGAGATCTTGACGAGAACACGCGTTACCATATATGAGGTTAGCATTCATCTTTTCGGTGTGTATACATACAGATGTCGTCTGGTTGACAGAGGGACGACATGAGTATCCCATAGCCCGAGTCAACCTTGCTCCTCTGCCGCCTCCGTGGCGACACTAAAATCAACACAACCAGCGGGAAGCCGTCCCACCAAAAGATACCGCGCCATGATCAATTCACAACGCTCCAAGCTTTCTACCTAGCTCCTTGTATTGCAAGTTATTTTCTCTGCTGGATGTCTTTATCAGTCAGAAAGGTGGTCATGGCCATACACTTGTGGGCAAACAAACCCCTCCGGTCCTAATTTGTCCCCTCTGCCTCTGACACAGTAGCTTTTGTGTTCATCTTATTGGATGATCATGGCAATTTTCATAAATACATTCAATTTAATAGTTACAGTATGCTTTGCTTTGAGAAGAGGGTTAAAGCATGGAAGATATTCAGGTTTGTCTGGACAGTGGGCAATACAAATGAAAAGTGGGCAATACAAAAATATTTGAAATAAGATGGTAGTATCCTGCTGTGACTGAGATATACAGTTCTTGTAGTATTTTTATATTAACAAATGATAATGTTCTGATCACATAGACATCTTAAGTTCACGAAGGTAAGAGAGGGAGAGAACGGACTCTTCCTCTCTTAGCAGTCAGTAAGTTTCATTACTAATGTAATGTATGTAATGAAAGTCTGCATAATATCTGTCTGTAAATATGAATATTCTATATGTGCCAATGTTTTTAAACTTTGTGCAAATAAAGATGTTATAATAATATATATCAGCTGAGAGCAGTACCAAATTATTCTTAATATTTCTCCCAAGTACTTATTGTGCTAAAATGAATACTGTGGGTAATGATTACTTTTTGTATTTGATAATTACTTTTCACTTTTTTCAAATGGCTATCATAAAAAGGTTAACATGGATAAAACGTCATTAATAGAATACCAGAAGTGTAAATTGTGTGAAACGTTCTCAATAGTAAGATATTACCACAGTTAGACTTCCCATACGATAAACATTACAACTGTATATATATATAGTGTTTTACAGTGAGTGAACTAGCCCAGCACCTTTGAATTACCAACGTGAGAGCAAGTTGATTCACTAGCACACTAGGACTGGAATAATACAAATGAGAGCAAGTTGATTCACTAGCACACTAGGACTGGAATAATACAAATATTTTACATCATGTGATATATTTTAAATCATGTGTGATAGATATGACATTTTGTCTCAAACAACAAGGAACAAGAGCATTGACTCCTGCACTTACGGACACGAAATGGCAACAAAAACCAACCAATGACTGCCACAACCTGATCATATTGGGGAAAGGTCCCCAGGAGTGCATGTGTGCAATATCTAAGGTAAATGTCAAACCGTTCTGGCTGTATCATGCACACAAACCAAGTTGGCGACATGGTTGTCATGGCAACAGAAATTGACCAATCACAGCCATTATCTATACAGATCAGAGGAAGCTCTCCAGTGCAATATTTAAGGTAAATGTCAAACCGTTGTGGCTGTATAGCGCACACAAGTAAATTATCACAGACGCACGGACACACAGACACATAGGGGTACGGACGCATAAACGCACGGACCCACGGACGCACAGACACAAAGAATGCGGTGGACAAATACATTGGAATGGAGATTCATTGTCGACCTTCCACAGTAAAACTAAACACAAAACCTTCCAGTAAAGTCAGATTTCAACATATAAATGCACAAACCCCCGAAAAGTATTTTTCTATAATGGGGATATCTATATGCCTTTCCAATCCCATTTTTGTTTTAAGGTAATATTTTCAGACAGTGCTTTTGTGTTCATACTCTATAGATACAAAGGGCTATAGATGTGTAGCATATTGATGAATAAGGGATATGTAATTATGAACATATATTGATGAATAAGGGATATGTAATTATGAACATATATTGATGAATAAGGGATATGTAATTATGAACATATATTGGTGAATAAGGGATATGTAATTATGAACATATATTGATGAATAAGGGATATGTAATTATGAACATATATTGATGAATAAGGGATGTGTATCCACAACCATATATTGATGGTTCAGGGATATTTAGACACGACCATATATTGATGGTTCAGGGATATTTAGACACGACCATATATTGATGGTTCAGGGATATTTAGACACGACCATATATTGATGGTTCAGGGATATTTAGACACGACCATATATTGATGGTTCAGGGATATAGAGAGAGAGAGAGAGAGAGAGAGAGAGAGAGAGAGAGAGAGAGAGAGAGAGAGAGAGAGAGAGAGAGAGAGAGAGAGAGAGAGAGAGAGAGAGAGAGAGAGAGAGAGAGAGAGAGAGAGAGAGAGAGAGAGAGAGAGAGAGAAATGTAGACATGAACAGTGCTTGGGACATTTTGTACAGGAACTACGAGAGACTTTAATAGGTTGACAACGCCATCTATAGTTCAAAATCAAAAACGTTTTAAGTTGTGAAAATGATTTCCTCTGGAGCTGACTGATATATAAAAGCCTAATAAAATGATATACTTAGGAATATGAATCTTGATTATGCACTAAATAAGAATGTCATCAAAACCGTGTTTGAATAGTATATCATTGATAATCACAAAACTAGAATGTTAAAGTGACCTCTGGAGTTTAAATCATGAGTTTGTTTAGTGTCCTCTCGTGGTAAAAATACTCCCATTTTACGCTACATGGCGCAAGGCCACAGCGCCACATCTATACTCCGTGCAGCGTGACAAAAACACAAACACCAGACTTGCATATAGGCGTTTTTCACAAATTTAACATGCTCACAAAATCACTTCCGAAGAGGCTATTTGACCCCTTAAACCTTTACCTAGCCCTAAATTGATAATCTTGTAATCTCTGCCTGTATTCTATGGTGCTCTGGTGCCGCGCTCTGTAGTGCAAAATGGGAGCAAGCTCACCACGCGATTCCTAGCATATATTTTTATGATATGTTAATACCTGTATAGAGTCTGATATTTTGAGTTAATTGGATGTTGTATCTTAAATTAAACTTATAATAGCGAATCATATATCGATCATCTCACGGTACCAAGGTAAAAATGACAGTGAAACCTTCCATTGAACATCCATAACAACTTCTTATTACTTTACAATAATCACCATTTTCAGACATCAATGTTTCAAAATAGAAGTACAAATATTTCAATGTTAGCCTATCATTCCTTTTGACGATTTTGTTAAGAGAGGTCTATGCAAGACAGGATTAGTGGTGAGAAGATTGTAATATCTTGCACACAACCCAATATTGGTACCCAGGCACACTAGAATGGTGCCAGGGCATCGGTATGTTACTGCAGCCCAGTGGCGGATCCAGAGGGGGGGCTGAAGGGGAACTTTTTGGGGGGGGGGCTGAAGGGGGGGTTTGGGGGGCTTTTGGGAATTGGAGACCCGTCACCCGCTTTTTTTCAGTTCCCCCCTGGGGTAAAAAAAACCTGGATCCGCCCCTGCAGCCGATATGAAATGTAATGGTGTTATATGTTTAAAGTATGTAACCATACCACTTTCTTTTGGCTGTAGCACCATACAATATTCTACGTGCTGTAATACCATACAGTTTTCTTCGTGCTGTAATACCATACAGTATTCTACGTGCTTTAGTACCATACAGTATTCTACGTGCTGTAGCACCATACAGTATTCTACGTGATGTAGCACCATACAGTATTCTACGTGCTGTAATACCATACAGTATTCTACGTGCTGTAGTGCCATACAGTATTCTACGTGCTGTAGTACCATACAGTATTCTACGTGCTGTAGCACCATACAGTATTCTACGTGCTGTCGCACCATACAGTATTCTACGTGCTGTAATACCATACAGTATTCTACGTGCTGTAGTACCATATACTAATGTACCTTTAATCTTACTATTTTCTGCAGATGGCAGCACCAAGCCATTGTCTACATCGTAGCGATTGTCTCAGGGCTGTGGAATCATTTTATTTCCTATAGTCTGTGACACTATATTATTGTCTGAGATAACCATACTGTGCTTTTGTAACATACTTTTGTGCCAATGTCACTGGACGTTACCTTCAGCCTGTAGCACCATGCCATTGTCCATATAGGCAGTGCCACACCATTATCTATTGTGGCACCATACTATTGTCTGTGGCAATGTCTTACGCTTGTTCTGTGATACCATCATACATGGGATATTGCACTACAAAATTTACTTTGACTCTTGGCAACATATAATTTTCTACATTTTGCATTATGCTATTGCCTATTGGTCGGAGTACCTCGCCATTTTTTATATTTTCCACAATAGATACCATACCACATATCCCACAATATATACCATACCACATATCCCACAATATATACCATACCACATATCCCACAATATATACCATACCACACATCCCACAAAATATACCATACCACACATCCCACAAAAGATACCATACCAAGCATCCCACAATAGATACCATAGAAAACATACCACTATAGTTACCATACCAAGCATCCCACAATAGATGCCATACCAAGCATCCCACTATAGATACCATACCAAGCATCCCACTATAGATACCATACCAAGCATCCCACTATAGATACCATACCAAGCATCCCACTATAGATACCATACCAAGCAGACCACGATAGATACCATACCAAGCATACCACAATAGATACCATACCAAGCGTCCCACTATAGATACCATACCAAGCAGACCACGATAGATACCATACCAAGCATACCACAATAGATACCATACCAAGCGTCCCACTATAGATACCATACCACGCATCCCACTATAGATACCATACCAAGCATCCCACAATAGGTACCATACCAAGCATCCCACAATAGATACCATACCAAGCAGACCACGATAGATACCATACCACGCATCCCACTATAGATACCATACCAAGCATCCCACAATAGGTACCATACCAAGCATCCCACTATAGATACCATACCAAGCATCCCACAATAGACACCATACCACGCATCCCACAATAGATACCATACCAAGCATCCCACAATAGATACCATACCAAGCATCCCACTATAGATACCATACCAAGCATCCCACAATAGACACCATACCACGCATCCCACTATAGATACCATACCAAGCAGACCACGATAGATACCATACCACGCATCCCACTATAGATACCATACCAAGCATCCCACAATAGATACCATACCAAGCATCCCACAATAGATACCATACCACGCATCCCACAATAGATACCATACCAAGCGTCCCACAATAGATACCATACCACGCATCCCACTATAGATACCATACCACGCATCCCACTATAGATACCATACCAAGCAGACCACGATAGATACCATACCAAGCATCCCACTATAGATACCATACCACGCATCCCACTATAGATACCATACCAAGCAGACCACAATACACACCATACCAAGCATCCCACAAAAGACACCATACCACGCATCCCACTATAGATACCATACCAAGCAGACCACGATAGATACCATACCAAGCATACCACAATAGAAACCATACCACGCATCCCACTATAGATACCATATCAAGCGTCCCACTATAGACACCATACCAATCATCCCACAATAGATACCATACCACGCATACCACAATAGATACCATACCAAGCATCCCACAATAGATACTATATCAAGCATACCACAATAGAAACCATACCACGCATCCCACTATAGATACCATATCAAGCGTCCCACTATAGATACCATACCACGCATCCCACTATAGATACCATACCAAGCATCCCACAATAGGTACCATACCAAGCATCCCACAATAGATACCATATCAAGCGTCCCACTATAGATACCATACCACGCATCCCACAATAGATACCATACCAAGCGTCCCACAATAGATACCATATCAAGCGTCCCACTATAGATACCATACTAAGCATCCCACAATAGATACCATATCAAGCATACCACAATAGATACCATACCAAGCGTCCCACTATAGATACCATATCAAGCGTCCCACAATAGATACCATACCACGCATCCCACTATAGATACCATACCAAGCATCCCACAATAGATACCATACCACGCATCCCACTATAGATACCATACCAAGCATCCCACTATAGATACCATATCAAGCGTCCCACGATAGATACCATACCAAGCATCCCACAATAGATACCATACCAAGCATCCCACTATAGATACCATATCAAGCGTCCCACGATAGATACCATACCAAGCATCCCACAATAGATACCATACCACGCATCCCACTATAGATACCATACCAAGCATCCCACTATAGATACCATATCAAGCATCCCACAATAGATACCATACCACGCATCCCACAATAGATACCATACCACGCATCCCACTATAGATACCATACCAAGCATCCCACTATAGATACCATATCAAGCGTCCCACGATAGATACCATACCAAGCATACCACAATAGATACCATACCAAGCGTCCCACTATAGATACCATACCACGCATCCCACTATAGATACCATACCAAGCATCCCACAATAGATACCATATCAAGCATCCCACTATAGATACCATACCACGCATCCCACTATAGATACCATACCAAGCAGACCACAATACACACCATACCAAGCATCCCACAATAGATACCATACCACGCATCCCACTATAGATACCATACCAAGCATCCCACTATAGATACCATATCAAGCGTCCCACGATAGATACCATACAAAGCATACCACAATAGATACCATACCAAGCGTCCCACTATAGATACCATACCAAGCATCCTACAATAGATACCATACCACGCATCCCACTGTAGATACCATACCAAGCATCCCACTATAGATACCATATCAAGCGTCCCACGATAGATACCATATCAAGCGTCCCACAATAGATACCATACCAAGCATCCCACAATATATACCATACCAAACATACCACAATAGATACCTTACCAAGCATACCACAATAGATACCATACCAAACATACCACAATAGATACCTTACCAAGCATACCACGATAGATACCATACCAAGCATACCATAATAGATACCATACCAAGCATACCACGATAGATACCATACCAAGCAGACCACGATAGATACCATACCAAGCATACCACGATAGATACCATACCAAGCGTACCATAATAGATACCATACCAAGCATACCACGATAGATACCATACCAAGCATACCATAATAGATACCATACCAAGCATCCCACGATAGATACCATACCAAGCATCCCACGATAGATACCATACCAAGCATACCACAATAGATACCATACCAAGCATCCCACAATAGATACCATACCAAGCAGACCACGATATATACCATACCAAGCATACCACGATAGATACCATACCAAGCATACCACAATAGATACCATACCAAGCATCCCACAATAGATACCATACCAAGCAGACCACGATAGATACCATACCAAGCATCCCACAATAGATACCATACCAAGCATCCCACTATAGATACCATACCAAGCGTCCCACAATAGATACCATAGAAAACATACCACTAAAAATACCATACCAAGCATACCACAATAGATACCATACCAAGCGTCCCATAGTTGATATAAGCACACCCCAAGAGAATATTTTTTCTTTCTTCATTTGAATGATTTTTTCCCTCAATTTTGGCATTATCATTCTTCCGACATCGTGATCTGTTATTTCTTTTTTGACTTTCCTCCACTATCCTGAACTGAAAGCAAAAGAACAATTTAGCATTGAATCATTAATGGTCCATCCCTTAAGACATACGTACTCTAACGACATACATAGCGTGGGTTTGATTCTTGCTTCATCTACATATTTCACATCAAGACTTGCAGGTGATTTATTAAATATCTAGAATGGTTTCCCTGTACAGATTTTGTGTCGGCAGATTTAGTGTATGGCTGAACGACATTTATTGAAAAGAGCCACCAAGCGGAAATTGTGCTTGTCAGAAGAGGCCGCCCACACTTCCGCTCGGCCTGAGCATCCATTTCCTGTGCGCTTGCCCCAAAAAATACGCAACTAAACTATGGTAATGATTAACATTAGATTGCCTCATTCTTTTGCAAAACAATGAATAAGTGAGATAAAATATCTACATACAATACAACTTTGACAATTTGTTATCTGAAGTTGAAATCCCATAATACTATGATTCATATCTGTGTTGCTATACTTGGGTCAATGTTATCAATACCGGAAGTAGCTGTTATCAGGTGTGGGACTCAGGGAAGGGAAGTGCGGACTCCAACAAATAGTATTGTTTTGGGAGAAAAACAATCGACCTAATTATAATTCAAGTCCAATACAAACATTTTGTTAGAAGGTTTTTAATGATCTGCATATTCGTTAAAAGTCTGTGAATATTTCGTCGCTGGAAGTCAAAAGATTACTACATTCTTGGGCATGAGGTTAGATTCTGTCATTTATGGGTTTATGTATTATAATCCCAGATATAAACGTTTGCATCAAGATTCTGTTCTGGTTATTCATTCATTGACTCTGAATATTTCATCAATGGAAAAAATAGCAGATAAAAATCTTCTATGTCATTTAAATATGTTTAAGTTTTGAAACTCGTTGATCTTTTACGGCTTTAAAATTACAATCAATCCAGAAAGTTATGGCATGTCTTAAGAAACAAAGCTAGATTATCCATCCTTATTCATCACAATACTTACAAGGGCACTGATGGTGGGTATAGTTATTCCTCGTGTCTGAAACATACCAATAAAGCATTAATATATACGACGGCATCAACAATTGATACCATGGGCTGCCAATTGATAGGTTGATTAGGATGTTACTTGGTTGCATCTCCAAATAAGGGTAACAAGGCGCAGAGAAAATACAGACTGACATTGGGCTCAACATCTGAACGCATACCTACTAATATTGCGTTCGGCACCATTAAATCAGCACTGGTGGTAATTGAAGTAGAAAGATCATTTAGATGTGTAGTATGGGTTAAATAGGTAAGATCATTGTTTTCTTGTGTTTAAATGAAATGTAGTCATGATACTGTAATACAAATATGCTATCCCCCTGAGATTGACAAAACAGCTAGGATTATTGTGTTTTGCTAAAATGCCTAGTACTATGTGGTCTCCTGGGTACAATGGGTTACATTTAAATATCACGCAACCATGTTTATCTTACTTGTCTCATCAAGAAGGTTTCAGTGCAGGTTGAATCATCTTTCTACTCCAATTTGCAACAAATATATTCTGGAAATATATATATTTACACGTCAAAACAAAGATGAAATCTGTGGGGCTGATGCTCTCCTTTTTCACACATTTTGGTCTTTGTTTATGTTAATATCTGATAAAAACATGGACAGTTGATTTTATATGCAGAGCTAACACTCATTTTTCAGATTTCACAAATATTTTGGTATTTGTTAATCATTATATCACCCAACAAAACATGTACAGTTAATTATATATTTGATATAGTGGGGAGTATATATTAGCAACGTTTAACATTACTTAATCTTATGGATCGATGATTGCATATTTGTTCTTCCGAGATTTACAAACCAGGCTCACATCATTGTGCACCCTTTCAAATTATTCGTCCAAAGATTTAAAGCATTCATGAAACCTGGAAGGTTCCAGGCAATTTTACAGTGATTTAGGGTATCTGAAAACAATATATGATCTTAAAATTGACACACATACAGGCTATCTGTATATAATCCACAAGGAACATCTGCTCTGAGAATTATGGTTTTTTGTGATCACCAAGTACTGCCCGTACTGTACAGGAAATGTGTTGTGTGACCTTGACCTTTGAACTGTCAGGGGGCTCCGTAAGTCACAGGAGGTGTTGTTCACAAATTTGTAGAAATTGACAATTTAGTTCTATATGTTCTGACGTGCATATCACTTAAATAGAACCCCATTATGAAGATTTCATCTTTGTTTTCTATATAAAGTCATTATTCTTAATATTTTTTATTTTTGCAAAACAATAATTCAATTCTATATGTTCTGATGTGCATTTCTCTCAAATAGAACCCCTTTATGAAGATTTCATCTTTGTTTTCTATACAAAATCATTATTTTTTATATTATATATGTTTGCAAAAAAAAGTTTTAAAAAATCAGTTCTATACAGCCCAGCCTTTAAGGGGGAATCCATGCAGCCTTTGATGTCTTCCCATTCAGTGGTGTGAACAACCCCAAATTATTATCAAAGAGGGTCAAATCAATTTCACTGACACCAATTATCAGCATTCACAGTTTTGCCATTCAAAGTCCTTGTGATTTAAGGCCAAACTAGTGATCAAAGGGTTTAATGTCACTTTTTCCATATCTTGGCCTTTACGTTAAGGGGGATTCCATGGAGCCTTTGAGTCATGTCTCCCCTTTTTGACAGAAAGGTTTTCACATGCATAAGATATTTTTGAAATAAATAGTATACTTTTCCCATAAATGATATACCTTTCACAACCATAAGATATTTGTCACAACCATAAGATATTTGTCAAAACCATGACAGTTATTTCATTGATTCAAATAATATCAAAATAATCTTATGTTGTTCTGACGTATACTCCTGGCAATAAATTGATAAATTGTACAAAACATCTCCACCCTGTTTCCCAAGCTGGACAGGTGCCTAACTGGTAACTCATTAGGTGTTTACACGAGATCACAGACCAACTAAACAAAGCTTGTTGACAAAGTGTTCAATTGCTGGTGTAGGTTTCAACAGACAACTGATCAACTTTCAAGTGCCACAGAAATTGTTAACAGGGAATATTTTGGGTAATACTACATAAAAGCACTGTTTAGGGTATAAACATTCATGTTATGTAAAGAAAATGTGTCTGAAAGTCAGGTTTCATGAATGCTTTAACTTCTAAGCTTTTGATGATAATAATACATCAAACACCAGAAGAGATATTTTAGTGCTATTTCAGAATTTGCTCAGAGCGCTTTCAAATTCCATAACAATTTAATCAATCATATTAATGTATGTAAATATAAAAATGGTTTATACTTGTGAAATAGTTGGGCATGACGATATATGGCATAAAACACTGTCCCCTGAATGAATGTCTGATATTGAGGCGTTAGCTATGTGATATCTTTTATATACACCAAGAACATGCTATTCATATATTTTAACCTGTCACCCCCACAAAAATGTTATATCACTCTCTAGGGATGACATATGACAAGTTATACTTTTCCAAAGCTTCTCAGACACTTGTCCATTTGTGGTCATTGCCCTAGTCAACTGCAACATACTGAGAATGGCCAACTTATTGCAGATATTTAGGAGGCAACTATTTTTCCTTTTTCATTGTTGCTTTAAATGATTATGAAGACAGGATATGAAATGAATCACAGCTTAATCATTATAAAATATGTAAACATTTATGAAATGGTAAATCATGATTTAAAAGACATCCTTTGAATTTGGCCACATCATGTTTGGCAAAAACTCATTGCATGAATTATATGCCGTAAATTTCAGTAAATACAAAACTATTTTTGATTTAATTTAACACATTAGATTGGCAGATCTAATGTGGGGCAAGAGTTTGTATATAAAAATACTATATATAGACACATGGCTGAGATCAAAACTTGTTCATATCATTTGGTCAGCAGATAGCTCATGGTGAGCTATGTTGTGGTGAGTCATGGTGAGCTATGTTGTATTAATCAGCACTTTCCTACATATATTACGAACTTGAAATTACCTGATGGCTATTTGGTATCACAATGATGAGGTTTAGACCAAGATATTTGAATTTGTATGTTTAAAATAAGTTTTCTTTAAAGAATAATGGGATAAGAGTTTGAACTAAATGGCACAAAAAATATAAAACAAACATCCCATATCAATATTCTCCTGGTGTAACTGAGATAGTCCAGATTACTTTATCAAAGAAGATTGGCAAAATCAAGGAATTTCCAAGTGTTTTAATTGTTTAATCATTGACCTGATTATGGTCATCTTAAGAGAAGAATCATATTAAAAGCCATATTAAAAGCCAAAGTCAATGTTTCATTAATAATAACCATAATTTGCTGGTATTGGGTCAGTTTAACAAGATTTCTTAACAGCCTCTTTCACAAGCTTGCGCACATCATCAATAGTTCAAAATCTGTCCACAAAGATTGAATATCATTACTTGTTTTATAATCTTTCTTATATCTAATTTTCTTTAATGATATCGCCATTTCATCACTAAGTATTCTTGACTCAAAATATACTATACCAAGAAAGTATCAAACTGACCACAGCCATGGCCATGATAAAGTATTCTTATCTCACAGTCTTTATGGTAGACTCTCCACTCATATGTTTTTTATATGTCCCCAGATTTGCTTTCTCTTGATAACAATACAAATTAGACTATCGCTAGATGGAAGGAAAATTATATTAAAACATCATGCATTTGATGAATACAACTGATTAACAGATTTGATGAAATTTTGCCTTAATAAACCAAACTAAATCTTTAACCAATAAGAATTTCATAAACTTGTTGTGGCTTGGAAATAGTTATATGATTCTTGATGATTGGCTTGGAGGAATGTGGTTCAATTATTACTATAATTGTTGTTGATTGTGAAGTTCGTGTTCTGGTATTTTGTACCGATCTGGGATGAAACAAGGCAGTGATCAACAATACTCCTTATCAACTTTGCAAAAACATGTTCTTAATTAATAATTTCAATGGTGTGACCGCACAAAATGGAAACACACCATTAGAATTGTTACTAAGACAGCTGTATGTTACAAATAGTTATTTTACAAATTGAACAAAGAACAGAGAGACCCATGCCAAAGAGAACCAAATCAAATGTTTCTTTATTGCTAATTATTGTTCTAAATACCAGGGCATGAGAAATGGCAGATTTAATCCAACTTCCATCTTATTAGAAGCAATCAACACTAATGAATAGGGTACAATGTGTGAAACACGTCATTGCAGCTTGTCAGAATGTATCTAAGGCAACTCTGTGGATTGATGATACCAATATATAAGACGGGAAGCAGCTGCCCATGTCGTGTATGAGAGGAAGTATTATCTAGGAGAGTGATATGACCATTGCCACTATATTAACACTGAGTAGAGTGAGACTGATCATATGTGTAAATTCTATACAGCTCCCATCCGTTAGCAAATGAAAACAACTAAAGATAGTAAAGCACATATCAAGTAGATGTATTAATCTATTATAATTTTTATGGTTAATATTGGTGATAATAATGTTTGTTATGAGTGTTGATTTACAAGTCATTGAGAAAAGCTAATTATCTTATAGGTATTGCTAAATGGGTAATTCACACCTTTCATGGTGGTGCTTCAGTGATTATCCTTGCTACCATTTCCAATAAGATTTTTACACCTACCTCTCTGTCTTTAATGTGTTACCCTTTGATTTAACCATGAGTATGTTCTTCACCTAAATATCCATTAATTGCCATTCACATGCTTATCGACAATCAATACAAGAACAAATGCAAAAACTCTGGCATTTGAAAATAAAAATCTCTTCCTCTAAATTCTGATGCAAAAGTAGCTCAGTTATCGTTGCTTTTGTGTTTTGAAGCTAAGCTGTGAACGGAGATATCACCCGCAGTCAGATTTACATTGTTCACAGGATATTTCCTGTATTTGAAGAATTGCTTAATATCTCTGATTTTTTTTTAAAAACTGGTGCAATGAAAATTAAATAAATGTGAGACATATAAATAAAAAAAATTCTCTTTGAATATATTTTCAAAAATGTTATGTCATCTCATTTCTTTATCTGAGATGACGTATTCCCTGCAAGAGTATTATTGGAAACTGACCTGCTTGACCAAGAAATGCATGAGGGGACTCTCCCAATTTATATGGGTAGAAAAGTCCAATAAATATCTTAGTGTGGATACGTTTAAATAAATATATGATATTTGAGATTTGATCAATTTTAATATCAAAATAAATCATTTGTACAAATCATATTAAAACCAAAGTAGCACATAATTTTACATATAATTTTATATGTGTTTAAAATTTCAATATGTCCCATTCTTAATGTGTGATCACTTCACTCAAGTGGCAAGGCCCGTGTGTACACTGCCAGCTTAATAGAAGTGGGAAATGACTATTAAAGCTTTTCTGAAATCATGGAGGTCACAGGCAATTCTACAAAGATTTTGGGTATGGTTAAATGGTATGTGGTCATGAAACTGTGATACAAACAAGCTGTGATACATTCAAGCAATCTCCCTGAGATCAACCAAATTGCACCTGCCAGGATTCTTGTGTTATAGTGCCTTGAACGATGTGGTCGTATGAGTAAACGTATGTGACCACTGTTGTGGTATCTAGGGGTGTGAACCTTATATGATGAAAATATTGATGAAAACCAATGGACAAACCAATCACTCCAGTGTCCAAAACCGATAGTATACCTCTACTTGCACTACAAAGTAGATGTTTGCATTAAATCACTGCTCAGCTGGACAATGTTTGTTGAAAAAGTGTTCAATTGATAATTTAGATTTTAGTAGAAAACACATCTACTTTCATATTGCAGATAAATATATGTCAAGAGAATATGATTGGTAATAACATTTATAACATTTGTATTATATATGTAAGGGAAAGGTGCCTGAAAATCTGACTTCATGAAAGCTCTTGTTCCTGCAGCAGATTACAAACTAGTCAGAATTAAGAAGTGCAGCAATATTATATTCTGTGATTATATTTATTCATTCTAAGTTGAACATAAATAGGTAGTTTATGATGTATTCATAATATTATCAGCTTATAAACAATACTAAATGTCCCAAAAATGTTTCTCCATCCTCATCTTCAGTGGTTGTGAAATTAAATGATATTTAGTTTTCATGCTGCTGCGGTTCTCCATAGTGGTGCGTAAGAGCTGCCACCTAGTGTCCAAATCACCCTCACACCACCTCAAGCCTGCAAACTTTGGAAAACATAACAGAGTTTCAAAGTTGTAAATACTGTGTTCTTATGTAAGATAGATTTTTATCCATTATTTATATATAATTTAATGCTTGCTTTTTATATGTAACAAAAGGTAGACATCCCATCACAGACACAGACATAAATAAAATTATGCGAGAAGCTAACATCCTTAATGACATGATCTTCTTGTTACAAAACGTCTTGAATCAGGATTTTTTTTTTTAATATAAATTTCATTATCATGCACAATATGTATATATGCAAATTATCACGACTTACCCACTCAGTCGCACTGTATGAGATTAATTGTAATTGACTTCGTTTGCGTGTGAAGGTAAGATTTAGATTAAATCAAACTCAGTCCAATGTTTACTTGATATAAAACTTGAACTGAGTCAGTGAAATAAATCTAATAGCAATTGTCAGGCGATTAGATTTTTCTTGGCACAATCACAGCGTTGTACTTGGACGATATTTGTCAGTGCTCTCAGTATGAGGTCTCGGGTTTGCACCCAACCAGGACAGACATGTCTGCAAAATTGAGACCATTGCCAATGCGGAACTTATCATTGTCAAAATATTATGAGGAGGGAGTGTCCCCCGTGAATAAGGAGTTAAAAAGTGCTGTGAGGCTGTATTGTACTCCATGGAATAGAACATCTCCTGGGCAGGAGCCATTGCCAAAGTAATCAGCGATGCAGTACACTTTTTTCCAGTTTGTCTTCCTGGTGCAAGTAGGTCAGATCGTCCTCTGAATCATTGCCATAAGCAGTCAGGACACATCAATATTTTGATAGGGAAATCCTTTAGACGCTTAACAATGATATTACTGGTCAAACAATGTTCTCAACTGGGTACTAAAGAAAACACTTGTTGTCAAAGGCTTTTGTATGGCTGCCTCATTCTACTACAAAAGGAATAAATGGATTTGTATAACTAAACAGTTATAACAAATCTATAGGATTACTAATAACTGCCTTACACGAGGCAAATACTTTCTTTTACCATACATAAGAAAACACCTACATTCAAACTCCTGTAATTTATGACAATATACGTCAGAATATATAGCCCCAGACACAGACAAAACCCAATAACTTTCTCATAATAGTTGCACGATACAATATCATAACAGACTAATTAGTCAAACATACCATATCATATTTTCCTCATAAAATCAAATTTTACAAAATCATCATAAATAAGGTTTTGGAACTCATTTTCATAACCCCCAGATTTGATAGATTCAAACAAAATCTTTCAACATTGTTTAGTTCAAAAATATTTGTTCAATTAAAACACAATGTCATTTATTAATATGGAGCACAATATATACATAATTGCAAAACCATTATCGAAATGGTGTTTATGATCAATTTCCGATAGAAATTTAGTGAGGATCTATGTCTTGTAGTCATAGGAATTAAGGACGTGTTTGTTTATGTTTATTTTGGGTCTAAACAACACTCAATATTGTTATAATATAATTTAGATGAAAGAGAAGAATGTTCTTTAATTTGGCATTGTCCTCATGGGTGCATTGTTGTTTATACTGAGTGCGAGAAAATGACGCTTCCGGGTGAACTACTGACTGGGCACCGATCTCTAATCAGAATATTCCTCAAGAAAATCACAGTTGGGGTTAATACAACATCAAATGCTGCATTTCTATTGTTTGCTTTATGTGCGCAAACTATATCCTGATCATAACATTCATTTCAAAGATTGAAATGTACTTGGAAAACAACATAATAGAACCAATCCTTGGGTGGCAAGAATAATAATAGACCTCCTTTCCTGGCTTTGAATTGTATCCTATTTCTCTACATATGTAATCTTCGGGTCCATGTTTAAAGTAAGATTCTGCGTACATTCCACACCTGTCGTGCAGATGGGGCATGTGGTAAACAAATGTAAAAATGGCTCTTCACTTTTTTGTTGACCAATACAAGTGATAATCAAATTTCTCCAGATAGAGTATGCTATTGGTCACAGCATGCGGCGGTTGGGGTAATGTGGTTTAGTTGCTGACACATTTATATTTTTCTTTGTACAAACTGTGCTTGATTGAGATAACAATATGTTTACTATATATCATGAAGGGAACAATGTTAAGAGCGCCAAGGCATCAAATAAGCTTACTAATAAAACTCAACATGAACCCGAGTAACCTTACCTTTATGACCAAGGTGGGATTAGACATAATGACACAAATATAAATCTAACCACAACCGCTTGGAATATATCCCCTTCACATTCTTTAATCTACGATATTTTATGTGAGAGAAATAAAAGTAGATACCCCAGAGCGTAACCCTGAATATGGCAGGTACTTTGGGATGACACCACAATCCAAACACAGGGCAGGACATTGCTATTATACCTAATGACAGGTGGTGTGTGTCCACGTCGACAATAATGCATTCTGTAGGATTAGTTAGGGTATTAGCAAAGGGTCCCGTTATGTCTAGGTTATCAAGCGTAGATTTGGTACTGTCTATAACTGTCACAAAATGTCTTATCATTTTAGTCTTCTCGTCTAAATAACACTCTTATTGATCTTAAATGTGTAAAATTATTTAGATTTGATAGTTTGTTTCAAAGAGAACACTTTAACCATAGCACATCCTGTAGGATTTTCCCCAGAGATATATCATTATAAATGTTATTTTTTCTTAGTATTAGAGTAAAAATCTGGGAATAGATCTTTGAAAACCTCTCGAAACTGTTTCCCAAAATGACATTGTGCAGCAATGAACGGTATTTAGATATCACAACTTATATTCTCAACATATATCTACTATTTTAACGCAATCAAACAAAATGACTACCCGTCCTGTTTACAGTCTGTGAATCCTTAATCACGTCATTTTGGTTTAAACAATATAAAATCACAGTAAATCAACGGGGATAGGGGTTTAACGGTCTGCTTATTCACATGAAACACCTGAAAATGTTCTTGAAAGTCACCCCAGATAAAGAGTTTGATATTGATGGCCATAAATTTTCCCTTACTGAAAATAAGACATTGTGGTCTACCAGGATGCACGCGTGACTAAAAATATTTGCCTCTCTTTCTACCATATCATTTATTTAGGAAATGGAGATTTTCGTACACAAATATACCTTCATACCTTGTATTGAAAGCTTTCTTGGTGTACATTTTGTAGCAGAGCGTTATGATAGACGTCACTATTATATATGTAAATACAATAATTTGTCACTTGTAAGGGGCTATATTTTCCTGGAGTGTTTGTTTTTTTAAGGTAAGCATAAGTAAGGATCCTATGTTGCACATGATATGAATCCAGGCACCTGACGGGGGCCCATGACAAGTGGCCACTCTTCTTATCATATCTATATTGAGACAATTTATGTAAAAAGATAACTCCAATAGTCATGCATGTGGTAAAATCAATCACAAAGTACATTGCACTGTGATTAACTTTGTAGTAATTTCCATAAGCCCTTGTGATTAAAGTATTTTATTGAAAATTGCAGTATGATTGGAATACCGTTAGCTATGACCATCGCGGACCTGTTCAACAACAAAATGTATTTAATATTAATTAATGTATGCTACGAAACTAGGAAACTGTTATTTCCCACTACAGATAGATGAATCTTAACAGCTCGGCTTTAGTCCAGTACAATAAGGCTTTATTACAGGCGGCAGTCAGGCTTTAGTCCAGCACAATAAGGCTTTATTACAGGCGGCAGTCAGGCTTCAGTCCAGCACAATAAGGCTTCATTACAGGCAGCAGTCAGGCTTTAGTCCAGCACAAAAAGGCTTTATTACAGGCAGCAGTCAGGCTTTAGTCCAGCACAAAAAGGCTTTATTACAGGCGGCAGTCAGGCTTTAGTCCAGTACAATAAGGCTTTATTGCAGGCGACAGTCAGGCTTTAGTCCAGTACAATAAGGCTTTATTACAGGCGGCAGTCAGGCTTTATTTCAACACAATAAGGCTTTATTGCAGGCAGCAGTCAGGCTTTAGTCCAGCACAAAAAGGCTTTATTACAGGCAGCAGTCAGGCTTTAGTCCAGTACAATAAGGCTTCATTACAGGCAGCAGTCAGGCTTTAGTCCAGTACAATAAGGCTTTATTACAGGCAGCAGTCAGGCTTTAGTCCAGTACAATAAGGCTTTATTACAGGCAGCAGTCAGGCTTTAGTCCAGTACAATAAGGCTTTATTGCAGGCGACAGTCAGGCTTTAGTCCAGTACAATAAGGCTTTATTACAGGCGACAGTCAATCTCTATTACAGCACAATAAGGCATTATTGCAGGCGACAGTCAAGCTCTATTACAGCACAATAAGGCTTTATTGCAGGCAGCAGTCAAGCTTTATTCCAGCACAATTAGGCTTTATTGCAGGTGACATTGTTGTATTTTCTAACATATCTATTATTCTTCACAAAATATGCCATATTTGTTTTGTTCATTTATAAACTGGAACAAATGGGAAGGTTATAATATCTTACTTATCACAACAAGTTTGTGTCAAAATATGGAGGTTCTTCCTCAACTAGGTTTCTAAGAACTTGAGTTCTTGTAACTTTTGTCGGAAAACCACTCTTATTACTTATATATATATAAATGGTCTTAGTTTTGACTTCAAGAGTTGTCAATAGGTTGATACAGTATCGTTGATGATCCTTCAATCTTTCACCAAGTCTTTAAACTGTTTTTGCTTGCAATAAATGTGCTAAAGACAATTGTCGAGCAGGGTTAAATCTCAGGAATAATTTGTCTATATAAAGGGTTGACACTCCTATGTGTTTTGTTTGGGCTACACAAGATGACAGGCAATGCTTAATTTCCTTAATGGTATGTTTACACACCTGGTTATGGATATTTCTAGTAAAAAGTTTGGTCACTGATTTTTCTTTTGTTTGGCAACAACAATTGACTTCTAAACACGTGTCTACAAACCTATCGAGTATTTTGACTGTTTCTAATATGACATGATTGGAATTAAGCCAACAATTGCTGCCCCCGCCAGATCCTTCGTATCAGTTTTATTTTTATTTAGTTATTCATTTATTTAGTTATTTATTTTTTTGGTGAAGAAATATTTGAATCTGAGCCAAGACATGGTTCTCTACGCATGGCTCTTGACAAATTAAGAAAGATTTCAGACATTTGAAAAAATAGAGGTAATGAATGTCTCGATCAATATACTTGAGAGTGAGTGTTTGTTAATACCTGTCTAAAATGGCTGTAGTTATCGGGTATTGTTTTTAGCATTGATATAATAGAGTTTTCCAAACTAAAGTTTTAATTAAAGATCGTGATTTTATTCAGGACTCAAAATTTCCCTATGTCCTAAAATATTAACAGATATCCTACCATATCCATGATAACGGACGTGATAGTATTTATCTTTTTACCATTAAGTCTGAAGACTTTTGTTCAGCTCTTCTCCAAAGATTCTGAGGTTTTTATCCACTTTTTCAAGCTCAATTTTAAGAGTTATTTTCTGTGGTGTAAGACAGGAAGATTATGTTGTTAACCCAATAAATCTTTTCACAAATTTTCATCAGTACTATATATCACGGATCAAAATATGAAATTGATCCAATAAACCTCAGATTGCTGACAATATGACACGAATAAACACGTGTTAATTATTTGATAATGATTCATTAACTGTTAATACTAATTTCCATTATATCATATCTACGTCACTATGTTAATCACAAATCCAATAGATTAAGGCCTTAATTTGAAATAAATCTATTAGTACAAGCCACAATTTGTTTATTGATGATAATATTAGCATTTTGATCAATCATTTTCTATTGTGGCCAATGTTTCATCAAATAAATATATTTGCTTCTCATATTACCCTTTACAAATCACATAACGACACCGCATACTTGCAACTAGCTTACGCATCATAAAATATGATTAATGAAACTGGTGATATATCTTTTTGTCGGGATTCCAATGAATACCCTAACATGAATCTTCATTTTGAAATAGGACTAAAGCTAATTCATAGTAAAGCATGTGATGTATTGTATGTGTCACCTATTACATATATGTTAAACTGATAAACCCTTTGGCGTGTCTGCGTCACAAGTCAAAGTGGGGTATCTTGGATATTGTTTACATGGTTTCTGGCTGGCAGCAATAACAGTTCTGTCACGTTCACAATATGTAAATATTTAATTCACACTACAATGTACTGTTTGGAAATTGTTTGATTCACACTACAATGTACTGTTATAAATTGTTTGATTCACACTACAATGTACTGTTAGAAATTGTTTAATTCACACTACAATGTACTGTTAGAAATTGTTTGATTCCCACTACAATGTACTGTTAGAAATTGTTTAATTCACACTGCAATGTACTGTTAGAAATCGTTTGATTTATAGAATATAACATTTTATACGTGTTAAAAATATTCAAATAAAAACAATGTATTTATATCATGTACATGATATATACTTGACTTCAGAGGCAAACCTTGTGCAAAGAGCAGTGGTGGAGGATAAAGATGTTGAATAAAGCATATTGGCCAAAGCACCTTTTCTATTTCCGTGAAAACTATTTGTGATACCTGTGGCCAAGTACCGAAAATAAGATGGCCGAATGTTGATCGAGTATTGCATAAACTCTCTTAAGGGTTTTACACCAGTAATGTAAGTCGAATAGGGTGACTTCTTGTTTTAAAGTTGGCAGTTCCCTTTTGTAGATAGTACATCAGCAGATAAAACCTGTTTTTCTTTTCCCGTGGTTTCCATACATACATTTACCTGGATAAGGTGACCTAAGGTAACTACCAGGGCATCTACAACAAGGTAAACCACAACATTTATCAAATTCTTGGGGCTTGAAACATCCCAGGGCGGTGATCTCATCACTTATTAAAGCTACTGAAATGTTAAACCTTCCTATTTACAAACTCTAAGATTCCTAGAATAAATTAACTTCTTTAATCTGTAATGTCAATGTAATAAAGACCAACCAATTCATCTTAAATGCCACACAAGATTTTAAATCCTTATTTGTTATTTTCGGGTTTGTTTGTTTAAAAATGTAAGACTGATTGTCATGTTTGGCAGCAACTGTCGATGGTATACCAGTGACTGGTCAAGACTGGATAAATAAGTAACATTCTATTTTGAATTAAGCCAAATATCTATCGCAAATCTGACGCAATCCAAAACAAAAAACCATGACGAGGCATGACGAATCATGCCGACCCTCACTCACCTTTTCACTCGGCCATTTTCGTCATTCCTCGGGGGGGTTCGGCAAAACCATCGCAGTTTATCATTTATGATAATTATTACTCGCCCAATCTCAATGTCCTATATAAGTGAAACTGGAATGCGACCCACGGCAGACAGCGTGAGCCAAGCAGCCAGTCATCAAGCAGCAGAGAAGAATGAGCTTATTTTGATAAACAAGCTTTCCTTATCAGTGATTGGATCTCACCCAGAGAAAACACGCCAAGTGTTGCAGTACACATTGACGAGACTTAGGCCGCGTTAGGACAGGTTCATTTAGTAGAGTATACTAAACCTGGCAACATGACTTTCTACTCTCCCACAGCACTGTGTCTCGTATTCATCTTATCAACGTCTTCTGCACTTGCAGGTATTGTACCTTTTAATTTTCCTTTTTAAAACTTAAAAAAAAAAATTATCCAAAAGAATTAGCGGTCACACCACTGATTTAAATTTTATTCCACAATATATGACACAAGATATTGAGAGGTGAAACGAGTGGAGATGTTCTTAACAGGCAATAAAGATTACTTGGCAAGATTGGTAGATTAGTCAAACAGGTTTCAAGGGCATCTGATTCACAAGGAAGCGGGAGACATCCAAACTAGAAAGAAATGAATCATGCCTTTGCCATCGGATTATTGATTCATTTAGTTTAGAAATACAGAGTGATCTCTGACTTGAAGAGTTCACTACATATTCAGGTGTTGAGGATGGGCCATTCTCAGATACAACTTGTCTACTCGGCATGATAAATAACACCTTGTGATTATGATTTCATCACTTCAAACGCATTAACTAATATTACAAGAAAGTTCCAGAAGGCTAAATCATATTTATTGGTGATAATCGTATTTGACATTTATTAGAAATAATCGTAATTAAGGTTCTTTACATGTGTAAGTGTAGATTCTAAATCTCAAACTTGTATTAATAGTTCCTTGTGCCAGTACGTTTTAAAATTGTTACATTGTCATTGCGAGTCCGGGGGATTGCGTACCGATTTTTTATAACCTAGTGTTGATAATATAAATATGAATGTACTTTAAAGGCCTTTCTTTCTCTGTTCTATGTAAATATCCTTTAATAAGGGTTGAATACAGTTTCCAAGTGCATTTATTCGTTATGGATCTTTGTTGAAGTTTATCATCTTCTGGATCAATTAGGAATGTTAACCCTATTTTTTATTGTCTTAAATATAAAATACATCAGTTCACTATCCATGTTCTTAAAGATTTCTATAATATTAGGAAAATATCAAATGAAGTATATAGTCCAAGTGTGATATCCCCATCTTTTATTCTTTTTTTCTGAAAGGAGAAAAAGCATAAGAGCCAGTCATTAGACTAATTGAGACGTTTAATGGTGTGCAGCTAGTGGGATCAGCTGGCTGGGCATAGATCAGTGCACGTTACAGTTGTCCTCATTGCGCTGTGTTCAGCATTCATAATCCACTACTTAGTTGTGAATATACAAGTCCAAAAACACACCTTTCAACGGGTCAGGACGTCACCTTTCGCTTTCTGTGACTACCTTCGGGGAACAGAAGTCTGAGATTAGAGCTTTTGTGAAGTGTTAAATATGTCCTTGGTATTGTTCAAGGTATCAGAGAAAATGAAAGCAAATTCCACACTTTATTATATTGATTAAATATGTATATCAGGTCAACAGTATAGTGTTCCCTTTCTTCCTCCCACTCTCTTGTGTAAAAACTACAAGATGTCCTGATAAGATCTGTTTGTACTATATAGAGAAAATAAGGGTTCTCAAGAAGGATTTATCTTGGACATATGACAGTTCTAAGCGTGGTCTGTTGCCAATATAAAGTTCAACATAGGATATCAGGTGAGCTGTCATCTTAAGTAGGCATTATGACAGATAGTAGAGTGGTTGGATGCACTACTTATAGATAGGTGTTGATTGACAGAGGAGACGTGGATCCAGGGGATGGGACAAGGAGGCCAAGCTCTACTTGTAACTTACCTTGTAATATATCTTTGGAATCACGTAATCAAGATTATCGGATGGGAAACATATTGACAGTTTTGTGCACGTCAATGAAATAATCATATTATCATAAATTTATTATTTTCACGACACCATGGAGTGTCAAACGAATGTTTAGCGTGTCTGCATCACATGTGTCTATTTAAGAAATATTTTCCGGGAAATGAATAAGTAGGAAAAAGTATTTGTCGTTCATAATACTATTTAAGTATGTCCCTTTAGAAAACTGTACTCCGCTATTTTCCTATCTTAGACGCACGTGTGATAATTTTATTTTGTGTATCCAAACACGAATGTCCTTGTGAATAAAAAAGCGTAAGAATCAATAATATCAAATGTGCACATGTCATATGTCTGAGATGTTTGTTTGGTAGATATAATTGTGTACTGGAGTAAAGTTAAGAGACAGTAACATCAAATGTAAGTACATATGTCATTGTTTGGTAAATATAATTTTGTTACTGGAGTAATTCTATGATAGTAACAATGATGTTATATGCAATTTACGATTTCTAAATACTGTTTTTATATTTCAGACCTTGAGTTAGTGGAAAAGGATCCATTTGATGGTGAGAATGATGTGCTCAAGCCACCGAGCATCCTCAGCTACCCGGACACTGTATCGCCTTACGAGCTAGAGGCTTACTACTATGGCATATATGGAGGTGAGTGACATTCATTACATACACACTGTATCGCCTTACGAGCTGTAGGCTTACTACTATGTCATATATAGAGGTGAGTGGCGGTCATTACATACACACTGTACCGCCTTACGAGCTGGAGGCTTACTACTATGGCATATATGGAGGTGAGTGGCGGTCATTACATACACACTGTATCGCCTTACGAGCTGGAGGCTTACTACTATGGCATATATGGAGGTGAGTGGCGGTCATTACATACACACTGTATCGCCTTACGAGCTGGAGGCTTACTACTATGGCATATATGGAGGTGAGTGGCGGTCATTACATACACACTGTACCGCCTTACGAGCTGGAGGCTTACTACTATGGCATATATGGAGGTGAGTGGCGGTCATTACATACACACTGTACCGCCTTACGAGCTGGAGGCTTACTACTATGGCATATATGGAGGTGAGTGGCGGTCATTACATACACACTGTACCGCCTTACGAGCTGGAGGCTTACTACTATGGCATATATGGAGGTGAGTGGCGGTCATTACATACACACTGTATCGCCTTACGAGCTGGAGGCTTACTACTATGGCATATATGGAGGTGAGTGGCGGTCATTACATACACACTGTATCGCCTTACGAGCTGGAGGCTTACTACTATGGCATATATGGAGGTGAGTGGCGGTCATTACATACACACTGTATCGCCTTACGAGCTGGAGGCTTACTACTATGGCATATATGGAGGTGAGTGGCGGTCATCACATACACACTGTATCGCCTTACAAGCTGGAGGCTTACTACTATGGCATATATGGAGGTGAGTGGCGGTCATTACATACACACTGTATCGCCTTACGAGCTGGAGGCTTACTACTATGGCATATATGGAGGTGAGTGGCGGTCATTACATACACACTGTATCGCCTTACGAGCTGTAGGCTTACTACTATGGCATATATGGAGGTGAGTGGCGGTCATTACATACACACTGTATCGCCTTACGAGCTGTAGGCTTACTACTATGGCATATATGGAGGTGAGTGGCGGTCATTACATACACACTGTATCGCCTTACGAGCTGGAGGCTTACTACTATGGCATATATGGAGGTGAGTGGCGGTCATTACATACACACTGTATCGCCTTACGAGCTGGAGGCTTACTACTATGGCATATATGGAGGTGAGTGGCGGTCATTACATACACACTGTATCGCCTTACGAGCTGGAGGCTTACTACTATGGCATATATGGAGGTGAGTGGCGGTCATTACATACACACTGTATCGCCTTACGAGCTGGAGGCTTACTACTATGGCATATATGGAGGTGAGTGGCGGTCATTACATACACACTGTATCGCCTTACGAGCTGGAGGCTTACTACTATGGCATATATGGAGGTGAGTGGCGGTCATTACATACACACTGTATCGCCTTACGAGCTGGAGGCTTACTACTATGGCATATATGGAGGTGAGTGGCGGTCATTACATACACACTGTATCGCCTTACGAGCTGTAGGCTTACTACTATGGCATATATGGAGGTGAGTGGAAGTCTATATACACACCTAATTAAGAACAAGGTTTCCTCTCCCTCACATATTGTAATATCTCATTGCAATTAGACAAAATTGTCCTGACCATTTTTAAATTAATTTACAATTTTGATTTCCTCACAATAGTCCTGTAATAGTTATGCTGAAATGTTGAATTTATATTTTCAATTGATCTATGAATTCACGACTTATGATTAATGTATTCTGTATAATTCCGTGCCCAGATATTTGTGTGTACAACAATGGCGACATACTTAATCAGAATACGAACGTCACTTTATTAATGAGGAAATTACCTAATTTGTAGAGTAGCTATATTTGACATCTCAATGTGAGGAATTCAATTAAAACAAGCAAAGGGTTGTTTACTTAAATCAGTTTCCTGACTTATCTTGATATGATAAATGGGTAGAAAAACTCACTTAATTAAACAATACACCTGCACATCCTTGTACATTCAACCAGGAAGTCACTAATTCATCATATAAGTATATATATATACACATCTGTGGAACATTTCCAGTCATAAGACAATTCCTTAAATTACGTTTGGTAGACAGTATCAAGTTAAGGATATACAAATAATACGCAAGTAGTCTTACCGATATGCAGATACTGACTGATTAAACCTAATGTAACCGCTTGAGACCAATATTACTTATTACATGTGCTTAACTGGATAAATGGCTGGTAGAACAAATGAAAATTGACATTTATCCATTTTTACAGACCTCGTAAACGAAGATGTGGGAACCTATGGTCGTTTTGGTAACTACACTTCAACTGACAGTTGTACGCATGTGCGAGATGTCCCTGAGGATTTCCGGAGTCCCAGGTTCATGAGGCCCAGAGGCATTAGCGTCTTCTACCAGAAATATACTGAAGCTTACAATATTCCAGTCCTTGGTAAGTAACAATAGTAGTCTTACTAAATCAATGTAGTCTTACTGAATCCAGTGTAGTCTTACTGAAACCACTGCTCTGTGATTGATTATGTCTTTTTCATTATGCAAAAGAAAGATCCCTAGTCACTGTTCAAAAAGAATAGGGCATTGAGTCCCGGTGACTGGCTTCTATGTGACCTCATACAGATTAATTCTCCTGAAAAGGTAGTAAAAATACAAAACATGTAACAGTTACCTCACCAAAGTGGACATATATTGGCGCCTATAGGTTCAATAGTTAAATCTTTCAGCATAATTCCAAACCAACACATGAGTAAGAATCACTTATATAAAGAAAAGTGTCCGACATTTGATTGGAAAATTAAGTTGAAGAATATGATGATGTGGCAGTTTTGGAAATGAAATATTTTGGTTAGGCTGTCCAGTTTTTCTCATTCCCTTATGCTCCTTTCAGCTAAAAGAAAAAGCTTACTCCACCAAAAAATAACTTGCTCCGCAAAAAATAATAATAACTTGCATCAGCTTGATGGACAGTCAAGACGTTTCCTCGCATGATCATTTCATTTCTTCCGTTCCTGTCTCTTAGTTCCTAGTGTTATATGCCTAATGTTGATATTACAGTCATTAGAATCATAATCAGTTCTAAGATTGCAGCCGCATAGAAGTTACTAAATAAAGTGTTGATAATGAGGAAAGTTACTTTGGTGGGGGAGGAGTTGACCTGGCGGATGGTCGGGTGTAGTCCTGTGGTCTGCTGTGGGTCGAGATGGGAGACTGTGTGTCGTTGGATGGGCTTTGATCAGTCTTTGATTGCCCCGTGCCTGCGTGTAACCACCCCCATATTGTGTGCCGCAAGGAGTCACATTGTCTCCCGCGCACTACCTTTACAGTGTGTTGCCACGCAGTCTTGTTGCTCTTGCAAGCCTCTAAATGTCTCTGTGTACAATTTGTCCTTACCGCTTATCTGAGACCTCTTTCAAAGTATCTCGGTACATGACCACAAATGACTGGGCTTGAAACTGCGCTAACAAGTCTCCTCGCCTGACCTTTTTGATTCCCTTTGACTTAAAGTGCCTTGACAGAGATTATAGCCATTACCAATTGGTGTTGTTTTCTGATGCCCTTGCAGCCTCCATAGCAGTTCCGGATGCGGCTCTCCGCAGGGCTTGCTATGTCCTCAGATTTCTGTTGGCAGACCGCCTAGATATCAGGCAAAGGTTTTTCAAGTCCTACGGCCGAGTTGCCATCATGGCCCCCTCTGAGAAAGTGACTGATATCCCAGAATACCACTTCCTGTCCGACGTCTACAACAGAGGCTCGCGGGGTCTGGGAGCTATCGACATGGCGCCCGTGTCATCGGTTGGAGTGGAGAACATCTTGTGCTACCACAATGACAGCTTCAGACGGGAAGACATTCTGGTCCGCCAGATCTCTCATGGCATCCACCATATCGCTGCCAAACATGTCATCCCCAACTTCAGTGCGGGGCTCAATCGGCTGTACGAGCGAGCCATGCTCAGCGGATGGTGGAAGGAGACCTACGCCAGCCTCAGCGCAGATGCTTATTTCGTAAGTCCTCAATGTTTTTTTATAATTTCATCAGAGCAAAATGTTGTATTGCACATATCTAATATGGTTTGATTTATTTTATGCCTTATTGAAAACAGTTGTGCACATTGAATGTGTTAAGACTATCAATTTGCTTTCTTTTGAACATATTTACTGCAAAACTGATTTATATTGAGTCAAATTTGTTGGGCATATTGCTTCAAAGTTGTCGTACCATTGTTCTTTTATTTAATTTTCGTATAATTGTGGACACAGCACACTCCAATGTATGCCCCAAAATGCTTATCAAAGGCAGAAGGTCGTAATATAATGTCTGCGTCGTAACGTAAAAGAAACATCCCAGTCACCCCTTCAAAAAGAGTGGGGCATTGTATCCCGGTGACAGGCTTATCTCTGGCTTCATAACAATGATTTCATAAATTAAGAAGTGAGAGTTCTAAAACCTCAAATTAAAGCTAAATATATTCTTTATTACCATAACTGTACACCATCCCGATGATTTAAGTGATTCTATACTAGTTTACGATTCATCTACAAATAATTTTGTTATGAATATCTTCAGGGAGAAGGAATCCAAAGCTATTTCAATGTCAATGGCTACTCAAGACATACCGACGGGGTTCACAATCGCATCAACACACGTGCCAAGCTTCGCGGATACGACCCTGAGCTCTACTTCTTCATTGAGCAGCTCTTCCCATGTGGCAATAACTACCTGAAGCGATGTGGGAGAAGAGGTAAGCAAAAAACAGACAAATCATCATAATTCCAAAATGCACTGCTCAACCCTTTCTTCGTGTATACATCACATTTCTGTATTGTGCATTGACTTGAGGTATAAACTAGAATTTTGAGGTAGAGTTGTTCCAAATAGATACTTTTAGGATTGTGTAAAAATCGAATATTGATATTGAAATAAATAAGCTCTAAATAGTTTTTGCTTTTATTAATGCTGATCATGATCAGAAATAGTGGTTAACATGGGACGAAATGTTCAATAATGTCTGCAATTAACAGTAACTTATGCATGTTAGGTAAATAAATATGTGCATTTGATTTTCCAGGAACAGAGAAATACCAGAAACTTCAGATGGATTGTCCCGCCTTCAACTGGTCTCCGGTTTAAAGCATTCCAAATTTGATCGTCATGGTTACAGCTGACAGATTACCTCATATGGCCTGTCAAAGATGTTTTGAGAATTGTCAGGACCGGATTGTCTGAAGAATTGATAAATATATCAATTTAAACACGCCAGACGGCAGCACTAATAAGGACTTCTCAATAACATCGTTTTGAAGAATTCTATTTAATGTTGAAATAGATCTGAAATGCAGATCTGAGAAATTGATGAGATGTTGCTTGCTCGCTACACTTATTGTTACATTTTAAATGTTGATGCACGTGTCGTGTATATCCTATCTATTCCAGAAAGAGGGGAGTTGTTGCAATGTACTAATTAACCTGTTGGTGTTCAAAAATGTGAAAACAATAAGTCTTTAAGGTTTCATCTACATTTGAAGTTTTCAATTAAGAATCAGGTTTTGACCCTCTAAGATTGAGATCTCTTTGTGTTATAATACCTCATAAATGTAGATGATTGTATGATGATCATTGTTGTTTGTTTATAAAATACAAATGTTCATCAATTAGTCTATACCAACTGTAGATGATGCCAGGGACGTAATGGTATAAGCTGCCCTGAATCACATGTTAAACACATTGAGTAAATTTTCAAGTTTTATTGGAGTAATGATGTTGTTTCGCCTTAATCAACATATCACTACTAATCAATGTGCAGCAATGATAATAATATTCAATGTGTTGCAGATAACTTATCACGATGAGCATAATGTTTGTTCTTGTGCCATCGTGATTGTGGTAGGATGGGCCCCTCTTAGATTGCGAGTATTGATACAGTCTTCATCCACTTGGTGGTCTAATCATAACAATTTGAAAGTTGTTTCAGGAATGAAAAAGGAATTTTCAAGCTAGTCACTGAAATTCTTATTCGTATAAATCCCTCCAAAGTTCATTGATACCAGCTCTATGATCAGATGTGGCCCATGCGGAGTATTAAATTATATATATATATATGGTACTGTAGCACAATGTCATAATAATATAGAGATATTCAGAAATGGGAAGCAGAGCGCATTAGTCAATAGACATCTATTAGTTTCAGCCCAAGGCTGTGACCGACACATTAGTTTTAGATTGCTTGGTCATATATTGGGTAGGACATTTTTAATGAAGATAAAAGAATGTGGAATATTATCATCACTGCCATATTGTAACCTAATGCCTGTAATCGTGTATGCACACTTACAATTATATGACTGAAATTATAGAAAATGACATTCGACTGTGTCCTGCAATTATGTAAATGTGATTTTCACTCATTCGGGCCAACTTATCACGCTCATGGGTCACTTTTGATAACTTTTGAAATAGGGGCAATCCTAATTATGTTTTTACTCCAAGCCATAGTGAAAGTTTGCTGCTCCTCGGTTATTTGCAGTTGGTTCACATTCATCCTCACAAATTACATGGGTAGAACTGTAGAAAATTACATTTCAATATATCATAGTACTCTCTACACATTTTTGAGATCATTAGTACATAACAGACTGAATACATCTTAAATCTCGAGATTATCTCAGATAATATGCCCTTAAATCATTACAAAAATAAAAATAGATCAAATACAATGATTGGATTTGAATAGGAATTTATCAAAATTCTGATGAGAAACAAATTGTATTTTATTTGACCTCAAATGTGAAATCTTTTAGTGGTGTTTAATCTTACAGCTGCATTGTGATAACCACATTTGTCTTTGTATAATTTATTTCCTAATTTATTGACTTTGATCATTGAAGTCCGCAAATGTTAATTAGGAGGACTTGGTCATCTCCTGTTAGTGTGTGTATATATAACCTGGAATATGAATGATGATTTCATACTTAGTTTATATAGCATTTCAAATGTGCAAGCCCTGAATATTTATATGTAAATAATCCTTTGTATGTATTATGTATGGTGTATATACTATGTATTGAGCCGGTGAACAAAATAAAGATATGAATTCATGTAGACGTACCATTTTGGATTATTTCTTCAATTGAACAAGGGTCCGTACCAAGTACCAAGGATTTGATTTACTTGCTGTAGTTAGTTGACCCATTTGGACTTCCTGTTGTCCACCAATATCTATAAATCATAGGATATAGTATTATAGCCTTATCTAAGTATATATTTCAACAAATCTGGATTGTATTTTAGTGGATACATTCATAAGCAAAGACCCAGGAGAAATTGTCATTTTTTGTCACAGTGATGTTGAGGATGATAAAAGGAATTGTACATTATGCAGTGCATGATGGGGAAATACGAACATCTCTAATGATAACATACACAGTTTAAATTGGCTTATAGGCTACTGAAGTGTGGATTAGATTAACCCCATTCTTAAACATAACAACTTGGTAATCCATTGGTGATTCGGGACTGACATCCGGATTTCAAAGATATCAGTCTGATATGAAGGTTAACACACTCAATACATTTATCCATTTTTATCCCTCAGAGGATTATCCACAAAAGATATCTATTGATTAAATATGCATTCCTTCGCTATAAATTTTCTATTATTGATTTTGGTTTTTTTGGTTTATCTGAATATTAACAAAGATATGAATTGTTGATCTGAAGTGATACTGATATATTCAACTCAAGAAACAAATGTGTCAAACTCACTAGTGAAATCAATTAAATGGCATTATCACTTAGACACTCTCTACAATCCACTGACACACAAGTTTGATATTTGTGTATACGTCACTCTGTTTTTATATATACATTGTTGTAAGTTTTCATCGAATGCTCTTTATATATAGTAACTGATACTATATTTGTTCATCTATTACTGTTGAAGGTTACTATGAATAAACATTCTTGTAAACCTTGTGAATATAATTATTACATATCTGTGGATACCTTTAGTTAATACGATTAAACGGCATTGATTTTCTGGAGGAGAATTCAGCCTGAATAAAGTTTGAAATCTTCAAAGATGAATTATGTACCAGATCGAGAAAATATGAATGTCCAATTTAATCTTATTAACCTGTCTTTGAGAAGAAATTAGAACAAAATACCTTAAATGTCGATTGAGTGACCCTTAGATGGGAAGACAATGGCGATCTCAACATAAAAAATGCACTTTGGATATGAAGAATTCGTGTAAATGGTTTGACAAGGATGTTTGCCAAGAACAATTTGATATTTACTGATACGATGTCTGCAAACATTGTTGTTTACATGATAAGACACGTGTTACTTAAGTGTGACCATATATAAGCAACTGGCATTCCTAGTTGAGCAGATCAAACAAAAATACAGTCGTTTTTCATAGAAATCCAGTTAACCTATTAATATAGTGTTCTGTTTGTATCCAGTGGGACCAAACTGTGGTTACCTCTTATGGAAACTCTGTAACTCCAGTGACACGTATATGTGTGATAAATATAAAATCATAGCAATTTCCTTGCTGCATTGACTAGTTTTGATTAATGACAAATTACCATTCATATATTCATGTGTTTATTAGAATCCTCACCATATCTACGTATCTCAGTGTATAATACCAGCATGGCTATATACTGGTATACAATATCGCATATTGAGAAAGATAAAGACATAAATCTAGGCTAATTCGATTTAATCAAGTCAGTATCTACTACACTGTTAGACATTTATTACAATTAGTTTAATGTAAATGTGGACCATGACAAATTAGACAATTTGCCCTTGCCTCAATCATAGTGGAACTGAGTCCAACGCCGTGTGAAATAAACTGTGAGCTTTGTCTATCCGTGTCTAATTAATTATTAATTACATATGTCCGTGTATATCGAGCCATGTCATATATCCCTATATGGCGTTCAGACCTATCAGGTCTCCTCCTACAAGAACATAGTGCTGAATAAGTATATTGATATACTGAATAGCAGTTGTGATATCTAACATTATAATGATGGTCTCCACGTAAATGTTACCAAGACCAAATATAATCAAGATTGTAACAGATTCTTATGAAGAAAGGCATAGAAGAAACTCACTGAGATATTGCCTACCAGTTTTCTTATTTATTTTGATTTCTCATCAAACTATATGTATTTACGTGTTCTGTGCACATGAACAGTTTATGAAACACTGTGTAACTTATAACTTTATTAACTCGCTGACGGCTGTTATGTTCAGTGCACCGAGTGACCTGCCAGAATACCTATTTATTTTCATCCCCAATAATCTCAGACTATTTGTCACATTGAATTGCTTTAATAAGATTGGATTACACCAGAGCCCAACGGTGCAAATATTTTGTTTCTGTAATCGTATTTGTAGTATTTGTCTCCATGTTATTCAATACCGATGTGCAAACTGCCTAGGAAAAAAGGTGACCCATAGCCTATGAAATAAGTGAAATAAGAACTTAATTTTGATACAGATCCAAGTTTCCAAGTTTTCAATACATATAGTGTAAACAGTGGAATGGCGTGTTTTTCCAAGAACGAATATACCTAACTTTGAAGGTAAAGGCAGGAATTGACAAAATGCAGTGGTGACTTCATAGACTCGCTTAGATAATTCTCAGATCATTCTGACAGAGTTTAATGCGTCCTTGCCTCGTTACTCAAACGCTGCTCACACGCTGCTAAAACGCTGCTCACACGCTGCTCTCATGCTGCTCAAACGCTGCTCTCATGCTACTTAAACGCTGCCCAAATCGCTGCTTAAACGCTGCTCTCATGCTGCTCAAATGCTCTTCAAACGCTGTCCAAATGCTGCTCAAACGCTGCATAAATGCTGTTTAAACGCTGCTTAAACGCTGCTTAAACGCTGCTTAAACGCTGCTTAAACGCTGCTCAAATGCTGCTTAAATGCTCTTCAAACGCTGCTCACATGCTGCACAATGTATACATAATTCTCAGTATTTAATGTCCCAGCTGTGTTAGTTACCCTCGTTGAAGCACGCCAGGACAAGATTTCTCACTTGCTAAAACCATAAAAAAATCCATCCTGCGGGCAACTTCTCCAACGTTTTTATGTTTTTCGGACACAGCATCAAGATTTTCACATTCGGCTACTCGCTCCAGACCACACTGTCCACCAGAGGCACACGCAAACTATTACCTCTGGCCAACCCAGATTAATATTCCTCCGGTACTACTTTTACTGGCCATGTGCTCAAGAACTGTCAGTATGTTGTAAATGTGATTGACGTATTAACATCTCTTAATATCGAATATGAAGTTGCCCTGAGATGTATTTGAGTTCATTTGTTAACATTTGAACATTTTTTGTTGGTTATATTGACCAAAAGTATAAAAGATTATGAGAATTCAAACTGTAAACAAAGCGGCCATCTTTGTTGTGGTTCCGCCTTATCACTACCCCAGGAAATGGCTCCTCTGGTTGAGAAAGTAGTTCCAAGTTTTATTTCTCGTAATAGTTGTTTCTACATGCACAAAATTTTGTATTAAGGGTGAAATATATCATAATATACCAATCTGAGTACAATTTAAGAAAAAAAATAAGTAAGATGGACAATTACATAAAAATTGGTGGATGTGCTGAACCAGCACAAAAAGGCACCTTGTACAGAGGTGATAGGTTCACCACGTCGCCCTCTGGTGGAGTTTGGCTCCAGACGTTCCGTTGCTGCGTGACTGCCCCATTATTTTTCTTATGTCATTTCTATGGTTACTTATCAAATTAGTCTATTACCAGTAGTCTACAATAAATGGTATGTATTGGACTATGTATTATAGTTACTTCAAATCAAACATTATGACAGGAATGAATAAATCAAAATGACAGTAATAAATAGATCAATAATGCTTAGCACAACTCAAATATTTATTCATTGATCATCGCTCTGGTCTGTGAACATGATGACCTTCAACGATACGTAAAAATAAAATGAAATCCAAAGAAACATAAAGATAGAACAAAGATAAATAGATCGACTCAGGTATTAGTGATGTTTTGACTGCTTATTCGATAACAACTGAGGACCGCATTTTAGCGAGTGATCAAAAACTATATTGCCAATTGAAAAAAAACTCAGAATAAATGGTATTATGTTAAAAAACCTAATACCAATAAAATGGCCATAATAGATACCTGAAGAGTATGTCTGATCAGCTTATCCTGGAACGGGTGGTTAACGTCTCATCAGGGCAATGTGTCTAATAAGAAATTGCGGAAAACATATGTATTTTCCTTCCGCTGATCACGGCGATATATGATTCCTATTTTACAGAGTGAAAGGACATGATGTGTCAATGACGGCGGTATGCTCATTCTCAAACCTGCATGAAAAAAAGAGTTGTAAGATGTGTGATGGAGGGGGTGGAAATATTGTAGAGGGGTGGGAGAGATGCAGGAGGTGGGACAGCTGCAGAGTTGCAGGGGGTGGGAGTATTGCAGGAGGTGTGAGTGTTGCAGGGGCAGGGGAGTGTTGCAGGGGCAGGGGAATGCTGCAGGGGTTGGGGAGTGTTGCAGGGGGTGGGGAGTGCTGCAGGGGGTGGGGAGTGCTGCAGGGGATGGGGAGTGCTGCAGGGGGTGGGAGTGCTGCAGGGGGTGGGGAGTGCTGCAGAGGGTGGGGAGTGCTGCAGGGGTTGGGGAGTGCTGCAGGGGGTGGGGAGTGCTGCAGGGGGTGGGGAGTGTTACAGGGGGTGGGGAGTGTTGCAGGGGGTGGGGAGTGCTGCAGGGGTTGGGGAGTGTTGCAGGGGTGGGGTGTGTTGCAGGGGATGAGGACTGTTGCGGGGGGTTTGGCTGGAGCCCTGTGTGATATTTGGAGACGGATATGTCCATTTTGCCAATGAGTAAATAGCAATGCTGAACTATTCCCTCTTAAATAAGAAATATTGTTCCCTGACAAGTCTCTTTATAATTTAATTCTTCATCTGAATCTATATCAGACATTTTGTCAACATAGCTTATGCAGTGAGGTGGGGGTGGGGGTTTCTGGTCGATGTCGGATAGATGAATCCTTTTTTTTTTCTATTAACTTTTTTAATGGAAACAGTGTATTGTTTAATTATCACGTTGAAATACACCTGGAATATCCAATGTTTCATGGGGGAAACTAATAGGGAAGATAGAGACAGGCAACATATTGGGTGATTGTATTTTTCACATAAAAGCTAGATAAATATTTTAAATGATCATTTAGGAAGAGATACCTAGCACATTCATTCCAAAAAGGCAATGGCCAGCGCAATTCTGAGGCATTTGTCTATGTTTGATAGTTAAGAGAATCAATCAAGATTTGTTGAATATTGGAATTGTCAAACTATTGTTCATTTGGATGGTACAAGCTATAATAAATGACTGAGTTCCATTTCAAACGATATATTTACATACATATATAAAAAAAGCATGAACGTGATCAGAGAGGAAGGGTGACGAGATTTGAAAAAAAAAAAAGTTGCTGTGTGAGGTATAGGCTGTAATTAAATTCGCCACTGAAAAGAGTGTGTGATCTCGCTGTTCCGTCACCACGTAGCCTGCTCTCTGGTGGAAGTGACGCTGAACTAATCTCCACTTCAGTTTTATTTTGCAAGATTATGCGATGTTTTGCTTAATATGTATATTTGGAATCGAGTAGATTTCAGTTATTTTTTGTCAGAATCATGTTAGATATGAAATTTTACCCACAAATTGCCTTTTTTCTGTATTAGAGCTTTGTTTTTAACCATCGGTAAATTGACCTAATTCTTGACCTAGTTATTGAATCAATGGAGGCCCTGTCTGGTTTTGTACAAAGGGGCCAATATGGGTGAAATGCGAACAACACTATCAGCTGCACACAGTGAGAAATACCTGTACAAATGAGAAACAGCTGCTTAGGTTGAGAGACAGCTGCACAGGTTGAGATACAGCTGCACAGGTTGAGATACAGCTGCACAGGTTGAGAGAGAGCTGCACAGGTTAAAAGATAGCTGCACAGGTTGAGAGATAGCTGACAGGTTGAGAGATAGCTGCAAAGGTTGAGAGATAGCTGCACATGGTGAGAGATAGCTGCACAGGTTGAGAGATAGCTGCACATGGTGAGTTATAGCTGCACAGGTTGACATATAGATGCACAGGTTGAGAGACAGCTGCACAGGTTGAGAGACAGCAGCACAGGTTGAGAGACAGCAGCACAGGTTGAGAGATAGCTGCACGGTTGAGAGATAGTTGTACAGGTTGAGAGACAGCTGCACAGATTGAGAGACAGCTGCACAGGTTGAGAGACAGCTGCACAGGATGAGAGACAGCTGCACAGGTTGAGAGACAGTTGTACAGATTGAGAGACAGTTGCATAGGTGAGAGATAGCTGCACAATTGAGAGACTGGATTAAGCTTGTTAAGAGAACTTAAACAATCATAATTAATGTCCGTCTGTGTGACCAAGTTACCCTACCCATACATCCCCTGCCTCTGTTGTAGCTATACTTCACTTGCTGCACAAGTGAGGTATAGCTACAACAGTGAGGGACAGCATCACTTCACAGCCGAAGGCACTTGTCCAAATTTAAAAGAAAGATAAACTTGCACCAGAATATACTTTTAGTTGTGGAATAGTTTGCATTATGTAATCATAATCAAGAATTCAACCAAGCCTTCAACCAAGGTTATCTAATATAACCAGTATATGATCAATTATAATGATAAATAAATAACCAAATTGAAGAATTCTGAGATAAAGCAAATTAAATCAAATTGCATAATGAAATGATTGTTGGAGGTTATCATTACTGGATTAAGCTTGTTAAGAGAACTTAAACAATCATAATTAATGTCCGTCTGTGTGATCAAGTTAATCATATCAGCCTTATATTACCCATACATCCCCTGCCTCTATCACAAGGCATGCTCATCCATGAAGGATTCATTTGATATGCGGGTTAGTGAGTGAGTGAGTGAGTGAGTGAGTGAGTGAGTGAGTGAGTGAGTGAGTGAGTGAGTGAGTGAGTGAGTGAGTGAGTGGGTGAGTGAGTGAGTGAGTGAGTGAGTGAGTGAGTCGGCCAGTCCACTTTCTTTACTGTTACCTATTTCTCAGTAACTGTTCGATCAATCATCATGAACGTGTGTTGAAATATACCTACTCAAAAACAGGTTTATATTAATTTGTGTTTATTTTTATTGTATGATGAAAAGATTTGTTTTCAATTAGTTAATCACAAAACTTTACAGCTTTTGCTGGACGTGGAAGGTGAGACTGCTATGCAGTGGCTGACCAACCTACTGACCTATTTCTGAAGCACGTGTTAAATATAGCCTGCTGTTGGCCATTACTATTTATTTATTTAATCTCCAATGTAGAGTTGCTACAGCTATTAGGCAATATGTTATCTGTACTGCCATGGAGTGATGTTGTTTTTATCAATAATCGTGAGTGCTCTGCCGTCAGGTGGCAATATAAGATTTCCCACCAGGGGTAAATTATCATCATGTGTGGACACCCAGTCAATATTGTGGATCATTCTAAGCTGAAGTTTCAAACTTGTATATCTATTGTATGTTATTGGTTGCTGGTTACATAAGCTCATGTCAAATCAGAAGAAATATGGGAATGATCCATTGATCTTTTAGGTTGCTAGGCAACTGTGAGTAAATTGAGTTATGATCAGATTCCATCCATAACACTTACACATTTCTCTAAAGTTTCTTTATTGTTGCTATCTTTACTCAATTGCTCGTGTGCAAATATACTATGAGGTACCATACCATACCATAGCCCTATTGACCAATATCTAAACCACCAATGCTTATAGGAGCATCTGATTTAGCTGCTGAAAGGTGTGTTGTATACTGTACATTGTCATTATTTAAGCAGCATCTTACACAGTGTGTCCCCCTCCGTGGAAGCTTGATGTACAATGAAGTCAATAACAATCCGGGAGGAAATGACAATATGTGTGATGCTCCACAATGCACACAGTAGACTATATTTTCTGTTGCCTGGAATGATGTCACTGGCATGGGGATGGTGCTGGGGTCTTAATCTTTAACAACGCTTTTGATTTTACAGACAGCAACACAAAAGCTAAGTCATTAGGTCAGATACCAACCTTTTGACATAGCAATTGCAAGGCAATGAATATAATATTAAGGAATCTGGCTCTAGCCATATATACCATTATTGTTGACACTACAGATTATTACAGTACCTTTTGTGACATTTGTCTCTAGTATCTAGTGTGTCATATTACATAATAGGGTCTGTACAATTAAGGATGTTGCTTGTATAGACAGATTATCCCGGTAGTATAAGAGGGTACAGGACCTGGTGCTTAGCACACACAATAATATGATGAACCACTGACAACTTTTAAAATGGGGATAGATCACATGCACCAATTTTATATCATTTCTATCTTGATTTTATTGAGATCTTGGTTGAGCTATGGCCTTGGTGAGTACATGTTTTTCATCAAGAAGTTTTCATACTATTCTATTCCATTTTGTTGATATTTTTCAATGAAGTCACGGATTTATATATTGATTACCTGTGTCTTTCAGTGGTACGAGGGCCGAGGGATGTAAAGTTGGTACCATTTCCTATGGATGAACCAGATCTTCCAGAAGGATACGATCCAGAGGCATTGTACTATGCCATGTATGACACGCCAAGTGAGTCTTCATCTTATTAAGAATTCATACAATTTCACTGTAATGATTCAAGATTCAAGATTGATTTATTTTATCATAAAATGAAGAACATAAATAAATACAGATATTACTTCTTGCAAATATACAGTTTGAGCTCAGGAGATACCCATTAAGGCAATTACTTGCCGCTATCATGAGAACCACCTCTGATGGTGTGCAAAAAAATGCAGCAACTTGTAAAACTAACCTGATATCTGTTAATAATGTAGTACATTGGAGCATTATAATCTATTATAAAAAATGGTCAAAGAAGGCAAAATGGCTGAAACAAAATGATTAAAACAAAAGAAACAGTGAGAGGTATTACTGAAGGGCATAGTAAGCTATAGATTGAATATCAAATAATTCTGGACATTATACCAGACCATTTATTAAAAGCCAGTATGTCAAAACGTGTCAATCTTCGTGTCAAGTTTACTATAAGCATTATTTTATACTGTACTTCTATTGCACATTTCCACACGTGCAGGCAGCGATATGGGTCAGCCGGAGTTTGCCCCGGCCGGAGGAGGGCGGCCCGGTCAAGCCACGGATACTCACAGCTGCGACAACATCAGGACTGTGCCGAGCCACCTACGGTCTGCAGCTCACATGTGGCCCCATGGCCTCGGCAGCTTCTACCAGAAATACACTGAGGCTTATGGCATTCCTGTTCTCAGTAAGACCTATTGTCATAACATCAAATCAGAGACTTTTAAATATGATAAAATTCCATGTTTCCATCCCTTAGGAACCTTTTTAGAGGGTCCATTCCTGAGGGAGGGGGTTGTAACCCAGTCAAAACATCAAATTGTCTTTTAAATACTGGGCTTTTAAAAGCGTGTCATTTAACCCTTTTGGGTGCTCACATTTTCAGTTCAGTTTGGTGACTATTGGATGATACCATTCATTTTAGGATCTCAGCTTTATATATGAGTATCAAATTTGTAGGTTCGTGGTATTTACCAGAGGATGCCTTGAGAAGAGCCTGTTATGTGGTAAGGTTTCTATTTGCTGACCGGTGGGCAGTGAGGAACTCCTACTACAAGTACTATGGTCGATTTACCCTGATCGGAATCAATGAAGGTGTCACCAGCGTCCCTGAACACAGGTGAGTGCTGCAGGTAGTGGCTTATGTGATTAATCATTTGTTTATATATCTGATATATAAACATCCAATAAGACCAGTGATAATATGTTGTCCTACCGGCCTCAAAATAAACATCCGTTTGTTTACATATATGTCGGGTTATAATTTCCTGTATATATAAGCTCGAGCCATACCCCAAAGTCCATCAATCAGCTTGACCTCAATAAAAATGTAAACGTAAAGTCCAAGACTTTAGGTATTTTAATGTTTTCATTGTGGTTACATTTGGTATTATTCCATTTGTAAGATTGTGCTGATAAGACAGAAACTCATCATCGTGATCATATAGTTTCACTAATGGTACACCATCAACCATCTCTTGATGGAGGGTATACACACAACAGGCAAATGTTAACACAATGCCTTCCTAGATGTGGGTAGTCCATGAAATCTTTATCTTAATTCATATATCTATCAGCAAAAGGTAGAAAAACAAGTTGCGTGGGATCCTTTCATCATGTTCACTTTAAATCTGGGGTACTTTTCCGTGAAAGGAAACCAGTCACAGATATCTGTATTGGTTGAAAATTCTAATTAGGAATTGTCTATTGGCTTCCTAACATAATTGTTGAGGATCAGATTATTAGTGGTTGCGCACCAGGACATGGGTGCATTTCATATGTCAAAGGTCATTTAGAATGGATCATTTGTAATTGGGGTGGGGGATATTGAAAGATGTTGTTTGAGAAGTATATCATTGATATATCAGCCTTGCCTAAGATGTTCAGTGGCGGCATCCAATCTAAATTTTATTTAGAATTCCGATAACGATTATATGTAGTTTGTCTATTTGAAGGTTATGACACAACTATTGAGGCGAGAGTGAATTCACGTGTAATATTTGGGGGGCAAAATTATTTCAAGCTGTGAAAGCGCTCAAACCAAGGAGGCTAAAAGTTTGTTGCAAACTGCCTCAACTTCCTTTAAGACATAAAACTAGAACAAAAACTAGTGATATGTGTGAAAGGCTTCACGTTGTTGCGTTCATGCAAGGGACATATACGCCATCTAGCGTCGATCTATATTTACTTGTATATTTTTCTTATGTTTATATGTATATATCTTGTGTTTCATTTAACACACAGCCATCTGGGGGCCTGGTGGAACGAGCGGGCCCGGGGCCTGGGGGCCACCGTCTCCGCGCCTGTCTGCTCTGCCGCCGAGGAGAACGCCTTCTGCCTGGACACCGACAGGTAGGACAACTGGAAATATTTCCACAAAAAGCACAATACTTAGTGATGGCATCCAATCTCAATTAAATACAGAATTCCTATAAATATTCTGAAATATGTCTATATGAGGGTTATCACTTGACTGTTACCATCCCACTTGGACCTTTTTTATGCTGCCTGGGTCCCAGAACACAAGGAGGGGACTAGAAACTCAGTCAAGGTTATCACACAAAATTGGGACTTTTTTCCCTTGACTATTACATGCCAAACACGTGATGTTTTAATACTGTGCTCAAAAGGTAAACGGTTGGTTCATATTAACATAGGACTTTATATGGCTGAATGCAGTGACACAACATTCTCAAATATAACAAGTATAATGGCATAAGGATTAATTAATATGAAGACTAATGAGGTGAGATGGAAAAAATAACACGTTCTCTGGTACGTGGAGAGCGTAAATCAAAATTGGTTACATATTAACGATAGTAATTTAGTAATTATAAGAAATCATGCCAATTCTCGGATGCCATCTGAACGTGAAGTATTTCTCGTGATAATTGACCTCTCCCAAGTCTTAAGAAGGCATTGTGCTTACATTTACCTGTAGATACCGCCGTGAGGACATCGTGTTACACGAGTACGCCCACGGCATGCACCTACTGGGGCTGAGGTACGGCTTGTCCGGGTTCGAATCCCGCCTCAACCAGCTCTACAATAATGCCCGGACGACCGGACTGTGGGCTGGAACCTACGCCATCACTGACATCAGGGAGTACTGGGTAGGTATCACACATCACTGACATCAGGGAGCACTGGGTAGGTATCACACATCACTGACATCAGGGAGCACTGGGTAGGTATCACACATCACTGACATCAGGGAGTACTGGGTAGGTATCACACATCATAGACATCAGGGAGCACTGGGTAGGTATCACACATCACAGACATCAGGGAGCACTGGGTAGGTATCACACATCACTGACATCAGGGAGCACTGGGTAGGTATCACACATCACTGACATCAGGGAGTACTGGGTAGGTATCACACATCACTGACATCAGGGAGTACTGGGTAGGTATCATACATCACTGACATCAGGGAGTACTGGGTAGGTATCACACATCACTGACATCAGGGAGTACTGGGTAGGTATCACACATCACAGACATCAGGGAGCACTGGGTAGGTATCACACATCACTGACATCAGGGAGTACTGAGTAGGTATCACACATCACTGACATCAGGGAGCACTGGGTAGGTATCACACATCACACCACCTCCACAAACATTTAGAAAACAAGATAGGTTTACACAATAATAGATGTAATACCTTTTCAGGGACTTTTGTCTTCTAATCAGCCCAATAACCTCCATATATGTACCAATTTCCCAGGAGCATAGCATTGCTGCTTGTTGTTTTACAGGCAGAGGGCGTGCAGAGCTACTTCTATGATGAAGACTACCGCAACCCTCCTAATGGCATCCACAACCACGTGGACACCAGGGAGAAGCTCCAGTCATACGACCCAGGCCTCTACAGCCTCATCAAATACGTCTTCTCCTGTGGCAATGAATACTTACTCAGATGTGACAAAAACAGGAGTAAGAATTCACATTTCTTTTCAGTATAAAATCATTTCCCTTAATAAACCAATCTGTTGTCTCATATATTAAAGATTAAACGTTTCTGCTGATTAAATATCCAATATACTGGTATAACCAACTAACCTCATTTAAGTAAAATAACAATTTTTTCTTTCCAAATACGTTCATTCTATATCTATAATGCATTTCTTGACTAATCAATATCATCACATTGCTGCAACCATTCCAATTAAACGTGTATTTCTTTATGGATCAGATGCTGAAATGAATCAAAATCTAAAGATTAACTGTGATGGAAATGGTGGAGGAGGCGGAGGTGGAGGAGGCGGAGGTGGAGGAGGAGGCGGAGGTGGAGGAGGAGGAGGAGGTCAGTATCATTAATATTACATAAGCACTATACATTTGATATGAGAAGTATTGTATTTCATTGGCATGAAAATGAAAATTTGCTGAAACACACTGTGACCTCTATTCCTCTTGATGTTTTCAAGTCAAAATTGATACTTCTGATAAATGTCACAAAATGTACTCTAATAATCTGTGGTCTAATTCCTTGTTACTTCGTATATTACACTGGTTGATATCTGACCTACTGATCGATCTTTTACTCTGTGCTGCAGTCTGTTAAGTGCACTTGCACTCTGGTCAGACACTGTAAAATATCAAGACCCCTGCATCATCCCCATGTCAGTGGAATGAATACAGATAGCAACATTGTCTACTGTGTGCCTTGTATAACACCACATGTATTGTCATTTCTTCCAAGATTGTTATTGGCTTCATTGTACTTGCATGGAAGGGGACACACTGTGTAAGCTGCTGCACAAATAATGCCTTTACAGAATATACAACACTTCATTATCAGCACGAGCTAAGTCAGAGGTTATTCCCTACACTGATGGTTCAAGTGTAGGTCTCCCAGATAGGGCGTGGTAGCTTTAAATATATTTAAATACAGGCAGTTGTATTGAGTAAAGATAGAAACATGTGTACATGATAAGGTTGGGATTTGATCACTGCCTTACGTATTCACAGTTTCCATTGCAACCCAAAATACCAAGGATCATTCCCATATGTCCCCTTATTGGTGTTATATAAGCTTATGTAACAAGCAACAAATGACCAAAGGATTTACTCCCCAATGCCCCTGGCGTTATGCAATGCTATATAACTTGCAGGCAAAGGTTCTGTCACTGACAAATGATCTGTCACTGGCTACATGAAGTCAGAAACATTATGTCTGGCACATTCCAAGACATGTAAGTGTAAAAACGTAGAAGGAATATTCGTGTTTGAGATGGCAGATATATATTTAATTTAGACCAGGTGGCATAGTTATACATCACAACTAAAATATCTGTTTTAAGACAGAATGCTACAAAGAAAAATAATCTGTTGATTGTAAGTTTAAAATAGTAATTTGCAACACATCCATTTGTTCTCAGATCTGTTCATTCAAGTATAGCAGTGCTCAAATTCATAAACACATTGATTTATTTAAGATTTATCATCTGTGCAGCTTCTCAGAGGTAACCCTTTTGACCTCTAAGGGCTCACACCCAAAAGACCCATAAATACCCTCGACAAACATCTATCATAATTCTAGGGATTTTCAACAATTTTGTGTCCTACATCATGGTCTAAACCTCTCTTATTTATATTATTTTGAGGTCTCTTTTAATTCCTGCATGGCCAGTTTCAATATTTCTTTGTCTAACCATCACATATCGCTATTTTCCCCAAATATTTTCCGCCAAACAATTGTTCTCGTTTCTATCCAGGCTCTTCTATCTTAGATAGAGAATCAGTTATGGATCAAAAATACTCTCATTTTTGCCATTAAGGCAAAAAAGGCTTGATGTGTTTTAAAAAAATGAAGTGAAGTTTCTTGAAATCAGATTTTAAAGCATTTTCCTTTCATAATATAATAGTGTTTAACCCATGCTTTTTAATAAAATGCTATTATCCATCATATTACTCCCACATAAATGTCTGTGCCATTTGAAAGTAGACAGGTCTTTACTAAAATACAAATCACCCACTGAACACTTTGTCAACAAACTTTGCTTAGCTGTCCCGTGATATAGTGGAAATGCCTGCTCAGTAAAAGAGTGCTATCAATGGGGCACATTCAGATTAGGAAACTGGAGTGATTTAGCTTAGTGAGACCTGTCTGTTATATTGTGATGGAAAATACATTATAATCATAGACTAATCTTTTTTAACTGAAATAAATAAGAAGAACAAGTCACCTTCCATACTAGCTTTAATTATGACAGTATTTACTATTCTGTGTTTTTACTACAAGTTTTGAATAAACATGACATGCCTTTCCACAGATTGTGAGGATGGGCATGAGAACTGTTCCAGTTGGGCATCCTCTGGAGAATGCCAGAAAAACCCTGGCTGGATGTTGCAGAACTGCAAGAAGTCCTGTGACACATGTGACGGGGGTGGTGGAGGTAATGTAGTCTAAATCATATCATTATCATTATATAACCAACATTAACAAGTCATTTCACTGGATACAATCTCATGCATTTCACCATAATCTTAGGTAATCAGACATGACTGATGACTTAATTGTGAGGTGTAGCATATCAGACAGCCTAATGCTATGACCGTTAATATCTGCCAACACATTTAATGACTCCGGCAATAACATATTAAGAAATCACCATTGACACCTTGTGGAAGAGAGTGTGAGAACTGAATGGTGCGAGGCTAAACATAATCCAGTGTTTTCATGATGTGTCTTTCCAAAAGGGAATATACCTGAATTCGGAGGTGATACACTAGAGTAAGGAACAGTCCTAGGGGATTAAAAAGTGGAAAAGTGGGGAGCAATGAAAGCATTAATTCTCACCTTTTGTGAAAATCATTTGTTATACTTGTAGCCAAGCTGTGAAAGCCCTGAATCCAAGATGGCTGAAAGTTGGTCCAAGATAACATCAAATTCTCTTAAAGGCCTGACAATGAATAAATAATATAAACTATTTTAGTTTATCATAAACTTGATTAGTGTCATACTTGTCAACCTTTCGGATATAAACAAAATACGATTTCACTTTTGAGCCAAATGTACTTGTTACCCATTCCCAATAATTTAACATGTTGGCAATGTCAGATTTAATGTTCAATCTATTCATAATCATAACCAGAATACCTGTGAGCAAGAAGCTAAATTACTTGTGAAAATATTTATTAGGCTTTATAAGGTATAAGTTTAATAGTTTTGGCAGCTTTACATTTTTTACATAGAAATATTTTAACATTGGAATTTTATCTTCGAAATTAAAAATATATATTTATTCAGAAGTAATTCTCCTTTCTTCAGTCAGGAGATAGCATTGCACAAGTATAAAATACTAATAAGGTGATTTCTTTGATATATTTTTGTGTCAAATGATTTGTTTGTTTTTTTTATCAAATATCGAATCAAATTTACTTTACATTTTTAAAAATGGCATTTAAGGCTACTCCATATAAATAACATTTTAATTGCTTATTAAAATCTTTACATGTTCAGCCATATAGAGACTTCAAATAATTTGTTTTGTTTCTAGACTTTTCAAAGCTTAGCTACCATTAATAATGACAATAATAAACTTTTATATAGCGCAATGTCTGAATATGTCTGCCCATGATGCTATTGCTAGTAATATTTTCAATATAGATGTGTCTTCAGATTACTCTTGAAACTGTCTAATGACTTGCAGGTTTTCCCTTGCAAGGGCAGGGCATTCCAGATTTTAGGAGCATAAATCTCAAAAATCCCCATACATCTTCATATTAGTTTTAAGTATATCATATTTATACTTTTATAGTTTTAGGTATATCATATTTATAGTTTTATAGTTTTAGGTATATCATATTTATAGTTTTATAGTTTTAGGTATATCATATTTATAGTTATAGGTATATCATATTTATAGTTTTATAGTTTTAGGTATATCATATTTATAGTTTTAGGTATATCATATTTATAGTTTTATAGTTTTAGGTATATCATACTTATAGTTTTAGGTATATCATCCTTTTAGTTTTAGGTATATCATATTTAGGTTTCAAACATACTCTAGTACACACACGTTATCACAAAGGATTTTGCCGATAACACAATACCTGTGAATGCACTCACAACTCAATCATATTCAACTTTATAATCCTGATGTCTGTTCCCTACTCCAGTGTTTCACCTCCAAAAAACAAGTCAGGTATGTTGTCATATGGGGAAAATATGTCATGCGATTTTCAAAATCTGAGTTAGTACTTTTCACATTGTTATGATTATGTGATTAATTTATGTTTGCTTTTCAATGTGGTAGACAAATGAACTTTATAGGGGCAATCATGAATGTATTTGTGAAACAAAACATGATTGATAAATATATATATATATATATATATATATATATATATATATATATATATATATATATATATTATTATTATTATTATATATATATATATATATATATATTATTATTATTATTATTATATATATATATAATTATTACTACTTATTACTTCTGGAATGTTTTGAAAAATTGTGTAAATATGATTGTTTACTTAATTTGCTTGCAGCCTGTGAGGACAATAACCAACACTGCAAGTACTGGTCAGAGGCGGGATACTGCAAAACATCTCAATACATGACAGAGAACTGTAAGAAAAGCTGTGACCTCTGCTAAACATTTACCAACACTGCAAGTACTGGTCAGAGGCGGGATACTGTCAAACATCTCAATACATGACAGAGAACTGTAAGAAAAGCTGTGATCTCTGCTAAACATTGACACAATAAATACCAACCTCATGCTGTACATCTGGTGTAATATAGAAAATTAACTAAAAGATGTGTGATTTTACTTTATTCAGTAAATAAAATTCATTGTTTGACAAGAGCAAATGGCATAGTCTTTTGTTATTTACTGAAATGGGTGAATGTATATATATAAAAGGAAATAAGTAATTAAAGAGCCCTGAAAGGCCTAAAGCTTTACATCTCCACTCATATTTTATTTATTCACATATATATATATAAATATATATATATATATATATCCACCAATCATACCATATATATATATATATATATATATATATATATATATATATATATATATATATATATGGTGGGCGTTGAAAGCTTTTCATCAAGGCGTATGGCCAGCCAATTTATTCAGCAGTTATCAGTGTCTTGGGTATGACAAGCTCTTCATAAAGACACAGTCTGAAACTGTATTCAGCTTTTAAGTTTAAAATTCACATTTTACAATATTAAAAAAAATCACATATTACATTATTTAAAAAATCACATTAAACAATATTACAGAATACCATTTTACATTACAATAGAAATCACAGAATACCATATTACGCAATCACTTCTTACAGCACTAATCAACATCAATTAAATGAAGCCATTTCTTTTAAATGCATAGAGTGGGAGGGTTTTTTTCGCAAAAATTCTTTTATATCAGTATTTCTCGACCTTAAAATTAGCTCATTGACACATTTTCTGTTGTAGTAATTATACATTGCCATGTATCATAATTGTGCCTTCAACTCCCACCAGTTGCATGTCAAAATGGTATGATTGGTGGAAATGTTTAAGTTATTGCCTTCACAGCAAACCTTCTTCAACCAGCAGTAATTTATTATATCGTCATGCTTAGCCAGTGGTTATTTTTAGACTCATGGTTCAAAAGTAGGTCAGTAGGCCAGTGCCATTACAGAGCCCATCTTTCGAAACTTGCAGCAGTAAGTAATCATTTGGCAGCTTAGAGTATATTTGCAACTAATATGTGTTGAGATATATCAAAAGTAGTTGTTGACATTTTGAAGTCAGTGACCTTGGAAATAAAGGTCAAGGTCATGTGAGGGTTGGATGGTGCACCGCGCTGACACCTAGTGGCAGACCTGCTCTTTCTAATCTCTGTTTATATATCTCTGGTAACTGAAATAGGTGATAACATACAGCAAAAGGTAAAAATTAGAAGCATGTAACATTGAAAAACAAGTCAGAGATCAACATATTTAGGCCTTCATAGTATCAATACCCCATATGAGGTATTGATAGTATGCATATGTGGAAAAAATTTGGGAGCCGGTATCTCAAATAGCTGATAAGATATAGCAAAAAGTTTTTTTTGACAGACGCACAGACAGACTGAGCCTGGGCGTTGGGTGAAAAAAAAACTTAGACTTATTCCATCTTTTGTGTCTGTTGGCAGTGAACTGGGATGTTTTACAAAATGGAGATAGCAAGGAGATGTTTGAAAATTGGGAAACAAATTTTACAAGTCCACTTTTCATGCAGCCAAATATAAATCAATTTGAGAACATAACATCACATTAGGCCCTCAAGAGATTTTGACAAAATCTTTGACAAAGAGATTCATATCATGCCAAGAAACAAAGTATAATTAAAACAAGTTAATTGACACATAGATTGATTTCTACTTAAACAGAGAATATGACCTATTATTGGTTTTTCACTAATTTTAGTCCCAATATGTAAGGGACTATCTCAACATCATGATTTATCTTAGAAAAATAACACTTTCTCATATTCAATCAATTGACGACACTGATTGCAGACTTCACTGTCTCCTACCGGTCATACAAAAATGATGCACCATTATTTCTACACTTTCTGTTGTATTACATTGCTAATATTTATTGATATTAAATATAAATATTCTAAATCAGTTTTCCAAATATCATTAAAATCCTCTTAAAATAGAGATTTCTCTTTGTGGTATTTGACGATGGTGATAAGGACTGACACCTGGTGTTTTGATGCCGTACCTTAAAATAGTAAAATTTTTACATAGTATAATATTACAAATTCACTTTTTATGCTTCTATGAAAGATTCCAACTCAAGTTCAGTAAATATTGCACTTTGAATTGCTGTCTACTTATATGTCATTTACAGCACACTTTTTAACAATTGCTGTATTTGATCTCTTGCTGAGTGAAGTCCATCTTTCAAGTGTTGTGGGATTGGTTTATTTTGATTGGCAGCGTTAGCAGCCAGCAGTGCTCCTAGGGCTGCTCCACGGTGAGCATTCTCCCCTGTAAAATACGCACATCCTTCATTAATAGCTTGATGTGTTTAATTAATCATACATGATGTAAGTATCAGATACACAAAACAGATTATGTTCAAGGCATTTTCTGAGTTAATGGTATATTTTTTTTTAATTATTTGATATTTTAGGGCATGATAGTAAACTGATGTTCAGAGCAGGATAATAATCTTATGAGAATGTACCATTCAAAATATAATCATAAAGAGATGATGGATGTATGCCTGTTGATTAGGCCAAGTAAAATTTTAAATGGAAATGAACAGAAAGAAAAGAAAATATACTCAGTGCCCAAGCACGTAACAAATATATGTAAGATATTACAAGTATCAAATGAAGTTCCCTTTTAAAATACTCAGGTACCCTACCTCCACAGTTTGCATTCATGAGAACCCCAGCCTCAAAATCATCATGAAACTCTTGAGCAAGAAACAGCATGGAGGCCATGGCCCCCTGTATGTAGCATGCAGAACCAAGTCTCGCCGTGGCGTCTTGGTAAACTCGAAGACGATTCTCAGAACCTTTGGGGTATCTGCAAACATCATTTAAACTATTTCAATAATTTAATTCTTTAAATACATTTTGTCAAGTAAAAGTGATGACTGAAACATCTAATAACTACTGGTAAAGTTTATTTTTCTCTCTCTTTTATCAAATTTGGATTTCACAAAACATTTGAAATTTAATTTACCTGGCAGCCTCATGGGACAGTTTCTCTATCATTTCTTTTGTTCTGGAACCTCCGAACGCTGACGACTGGAGTGTTTTAAAAACTTCACTTTTCAGATCTTTTCCATTGAGGACTTTATGTAGGAGGCGAGCATAGAGATTGATGTATTCCTGCAGAGAGGGTGCTGGGTGGGTGCACTTGATGGCATCCATGGCGAGCTTGGCACACTGGTCGGCAGGTCTATCAGCGTAGTGAAGCACCCAGGGTACGGCCAACACCAGGCTTCCTATCACAGGGATCTGGTGGTCCTCATTGTGAACTCCAACTTTACTGTATCTGATATGCCAACAATCATTATTAATAATATGTATCCGCCATTGCAATCACCAAAGTCATTTAATAATGTCTTACATTGAGTTTGGGTAGTGAACATGCACCTAATTATATATCACATGTACTATGATTTTACACACATAAAAAATATCATTTGGGCTTCAAAACTTGGTGTATTTTGTTATGGGCTGTGCATGTATCTTATTCCATACGAACAAGTCAGAATGACTTTTTAATGTGCTTTCCTCAAATAAAATTAAAATTCAGTTTCAAACATGATTTTAAGGTTCAAGTCAGGTACCTTTCTGCACAAATATCTTATTCCATATGAATGAGTAAGAATGACTTTTTAATGTGTTTTCCTGAAATTAAAATTAAAATTCATTTTTTAACATTATCTTAATGTTCAAGTCGCATACCTTTCTTCGCAAAATTTCAAGATATCACTGCCGTCCGTGAAAGGGCGGTCCTGATTGGCCCACTCCCTGAAGAACAGTCTATGGAAGGATTCAGCATAGGTGTCGTTGTGGCTGCTGGGCGTGGTCATGAAGCGTACATAGTTCTCCATTACTGCCGCCCGGACGTCTCTTGGTGGAAACGACAACTCGGGGTCGACCTTCTGCAGCGTCTTCATTGTCTCTAAGGCAGTGAGGGCATTTAGTGTGCTATCACCCCCACTCATCCCTGGAAAATATAATACTTGAATATCAAATATTCATAAGATTTAAAGCAATATTTTCTATGAATGGTGTAACCTAATCCGAGATAAATCACCATTAAAAAAAATTATTGTTGAAATATTCTCATACAGAAGTTTCCATAATATGTGACCCTGCAATCATCTCCTTATATGCCGAGTGTATTTTGTCCCACTTTCTTGATAAGTTGTAGGTTGTACATAGACACTGAATCTAGAAAGGTCTGTCAGGTACTGAGATTTTATCGATTTATTATAAATAATGTAAATTCTGATTGAAAAAGTTAGATCAATTCATTTAGACAATACTTCTTTCAGTTAGCAGAATAATTGTGTTTTGTTACCTTGGTGGTAGTGCACCGATCTATCCCTGCTTGTCCAGAACTTCAGCTTGTCATGCAGGATGATTTCTCCAATAATCTGCTTAGCTTTACTGTGCCATCCATTTCTGCCACTCCCATCTGTAGACATTTACATTAACTCAAATAATAATATAACTACCTTGTGTTCTTCACACGAGGAAGCCCAATTATTACCGGTATGTAAAGGGTTCACATGTCTAACCAGTTTCCTAATCACTAATCAGTTCTAATCAGTCAAGTAAATAGATGTTGATATATAAACTCAAGAAGGGGTAGGCTAAACTGTCACCAAAATACATCACATAAGTAAAAAAATATTGTTGAAAAAATGCACTTAAGGATAATAAATATAATTGTAATACTGAAGATAAGTGACAGGAAAATTACTTTCTACAGTAACTTTACCTCAAAGATATTCCACATATTTAGAGTAATGTGAGACTTACCCACAGCTGACAAGGTCAATATACTGCTGGGGTGTTTCTTGTTGGGAGCGACATATCCCGTCAGCCATCCACCATAACTGGTCTTGATATCGTTAGGGTTATAGTACCAGTGCACAGGCATGGCGAGGGCATCTGCTATAAACAATCCCCACAGGGAATCGGCCTTCCTTGTTGATGTCATGGCACAGCTTCTACTGCAAAAACCAACGCACCATGATATATTACCTGTCAACTTGTGTTCCTGAGCAATTTTGGATGAGCTTAACATTGACTCTATATATTCACTGTTGTACAGTTTCAAAAGAGTTATTCTATGAAATCGGTTTATTTTCTACATTGATTTCAAAGAAAAGGTAAGCAAATTAGACAATATAAAGTGGACTTACATTTGAGTGGTTTGTGAGTATTTCTGGTTGTATGGTACTGTAGTGTGGTAGTTTGCTTGGATCACAGTTGCGAGTGAGACCACAGTTAGATATTTGACATGACAGCAAAGCCTCCTAGCCGATACAAAACTAACCTGCAAATAAATATTAAAACATTTAAATAACTGATCAACGAGAATTGCCCACTAAAAGACTGAATATCAAATAATATAAGAAGGTCCTACAGTCCACAGGTCTTTAAATTTTCATCATAAGTTTTGTCCCAGCATTATCATAATAATCCCACTTAAATTAATCCCTATGTGTAGCCTATATCTCGATTGTTCTATAATTAAATCATCTGAATCCAAACTTTAAAATAGCTTTAAATTATAATACATGTGCTATGAAGGATCATTTTTTGATCTTCAGTGACAAAATATTGTGGTAAATTTTCAAGCATAAATTCAGCTACTCTTTTCAACCCTTATGTCACTAAAACAAAAATTATATTTGATATATTATATAATGAAGTCCTTTACCAAAACTGTTTTACACCATTTATATATACATACAAATAAAAGTTTTCATATATTTGAGATTGCAGTGATCAGAAGTTAGATTAAAACTATTTCAGATATTTGAGGCAAGATTTCATGTTCATAGATACTGGTTAATTTAGTATGAGAACATGGCACATTTCTGATCTTATTCTCATTGAGGCTGATTGTCTGATAATGCCGATTGTGTTATTTTATGTTCATCAAAACAAGAATTGTGGTTTGAGAAATTGTTCTATGGCTGAAAGAAGAGAAAATATGAAAAGCATCAAATTGAAGAATAATGTTAAATTTAATGAATCAATCAAGAATGGAAGTGGCAATATATTTTAATGTATATAGTAAATGATAATCACAAAATGTAACATTAGGCCTTTTGGGTGTTGCCATTTTGCCCCATTGAAAACAACGGACTGGACTGCACATAAAGATGGTAAACTTCAATTGCACTATATGTTGAATACTGTATTATCCCTAATTGCTGCCCCGGGGGCAGAAGCATTGCCTCTGGGCCACTAATATGTGACTGACAGACATGCCAAGACCAATTAGGTAGAGGGCGGCTATTAGGTATAATACGGTATTATGTGAATGGATTTAATATCGATACTGGACTAGTATCTACATCTACATCTATAAGTTTACTTGGCAAAACCAATTGGCATCGCGCTGAGAGTGATATTTAAGAAAATATTCAGATGCCAATGGGACTAAACAAAAATAGATAAAATTGATTTCTACAAGTCTGTTAAATCTGGTAAATGCTTTTGTTGTTTTTATTTAAACCATAGAGAAAGAATAGAATCTACTTTTTATGTGCTTAAAATCAAACTAAATTAAATTTTAAGAATTCAACTTTGGCCACATCATGTTATAAATAAGAATAAATATATTGATAGTCAAATTCTTCACACTGACAAAAATTGTTTCTAAAATGGGAATTTCATTCAAAATTGTATATTTTCTTGATCCAAGAAGCATATTTCTAGTACATTTTTTCATTTTTAAATTGTCGGTGTCAGGTTTAAGCATAAAGGTTCATTAATTCCCACTTCCTCGCCCCAGCTAATACCAACTCACTGTTGTTTAGTGTCATAATTATGAAGGAACCATTCTGAAAAGCAGTTTAGTAAATTAAGTGAGCAGCTGTTCTTGACTTAAGAAGTTACTGTCGTCCTTAAGTTATTAAAACAAAACAAAAGAAGATCTGATTTCTGTCAACCTTGTAACATTATCTAGATGCACCCACCTGCATTTGGCCTCAAATGGATTCATTTACAACTAACACAAAATCACATAGTTATATAAGCGTTATCGTTTTTATGTAAGACTCGTGTTTATGTAAGCCATGCTTTCTTGTTTTGATAGTAGCAGTTCGTTTTATGTATAGGGAACTATCTCTTACACGATATCAGCTAATATCTTCCATGGATATCACCAGGTGTCACTCCCTCTTGCAATGAAGATGTGTGAGCTTTCCACATCATCATCAAAGAGTCTAGAAGCTGCAAGATTGTGGAGAGCAGACGGAGCCATGATGTCGTCAGTGTATATATGGTTATAAGAAATGTTATTATATATACATATATATATATATACATTGACATTTACCACGACCCATGGCTTCATCTGGACCCAGAGGGCACTCATTCTGAGAATTTGAATGCCACAATTTTCTGCAGCAGAACACCGGAAGTTTATGGCTGCTTGGCTTGGTTCACAACCGAAAGTTGCAAAATGTCATCAGGAAAGGTAATATTCTTGTTGTTTGTGTAGAGCAACAAATGTGTTACGTTATTTGTCTTGTGAGGTTGTGTACTTGTGAAAGTTCTCATTACCATTTGACCCTAAATATCTTTACAAACCCTTTTATGTCAAACTCAATTTTCTTATCAGTCTCAGATAGTTGAATGTTAATTGTTAATGTTATCGCTAAAAAATAGTAAAATACATGTTCCATAGCTGGAGGATCTCTAGCACTGAATTTGACTTTTGTTTATTTTGGGCCAGACCCTAAACTGCTTAAAAATGTTTAAAATGCAAACAGAAGTTGTCCTGAGGAAAGCTAGTTATTTAGGATGCCATGACAAGTTCCATGAATACTTAGAGCTAACAACCATAGGATTCGCGCAACCATAGGATTGGCTGATAATTATGAAATTGTATTGTATTCATAAAACAAATGGAACAGTGGACTTTTTGACATAGAAAAGTTTATATGAATGGTAAAACTAAATTGTTATGAAAATTGCACCCATTGACCCTGATTGCGTCACAATGTGCACGTGCACGAGGACCAGCTTCTCACAAAAAGATAAACATAGGCACTACTCTGTCAATTCTTGACCGACATTCTTCATTGACAACTCAAAATTTAGCTTTTGAGCTCTTCTCTTCAAATATGTAAGTCTGATGTACAATATATTAATTTTTGTCTTTCAGCATTGAAAAGAGATCAGTGCGCGAAGGCTATGGTTGTTCTTGTTGTTTGCGCAAAGACTTGACTCTGACTTGTCAATCTTGTCAGAATATAACATACGCACATCGTTTTATAAGATAAAGTAATGACAAGCTTTACTAATGGATATACCCCACTCCAGCACACATATAGATAACTGTTCATTTATTTATTGATTATTTATTTATTGCCAAAGACCAAAATGTGCGAAATTGGTGGTTGTTAGCCCTACCAATAAGTATATTCACTAACTCATTAACATGGATGGAGAAGACTTGCATCAGAGATATTTAAACAGAGATTGGAAACAGCAGGTTTCAGCGTGGTGCACCATGCAACTCTGACGTGCAACTGTTGTGGATCAGCGATAAAAAGCTTTGCATTTATTACACAAATTCTTCCATTCTTAATGTCATTGATGTACAATTAAAATAGATATGTGAAAAGTAAGTAACTATCGTAATAATTTCTTGCAAAAAAGACATATTTATACAAGTCCGCGAGTATGTGAATCCGGATCCAGGTCCGTGTTATAGGTCTACATGTTGTATCTATACATTTACACAGCAAAACCAATCGGCATCCCTCAGAGAGAAGTTGATTGTTACTTTTCTTCATTTATAATTGGCTGTATACTTCTGTCATTTACAAATTACATGGACGGAGACAGCCCATGGACATATATACAGCTTCTCCTTGTTCTGATCTGCATTATATCACATTTGTAAATTATGAAAGAAGCAGCCAGTTGTTTTTGATGTGCCCATTAAATTGTTGATGCCAATAATGGAGAATCTCTGCCACATAGAATCCATACAAAAAAATAGAATTTGTCATCGTTCCCAGTTCATCAAAGCCAGAGGATTCAGGGAACGATGTTTTTTATTCTTGTTAAAGCTTTTATGAAATCGCAGAGGTCACAGGTAGTTTTAGAATTCCTTGATTGATCTATTGGGAAGCATTTAAAAGCCACACAAACCTATTACTTCACATACTAATGGACAATGACAATATAAAGTTGACCATTCATTTTGTGAATGATAGCATCATCACATCATCACTAGTTGTTCTTTTTTACATGATGAAGGAATATATTCATACACAACGGCACATGTGCATATAGAGTCTTATTTATGTCTTTTTCTAAGACGACCCTCCACTGTGGCACTTAAAACCATTTTGACCACGGAAAAAGCCAAATTACAACCCACAGGAAATGACTCCATATTCCCCATGATAATACCAAACACAGAGTAACACAGATATTCCCATTTGTATATAAATAGGACCATCCATGTTAAAAAAAATTCAAATGTTTTCAGGAACAAGAGCATTATATGAAGAAGAAACTGCAGTCTTTCCTTGCTGAACTGATACGGGCAGGAACTGTGAAAGGCTTTCAGTATATGGCGCTGTACCTACGTGGCCGGGAGGAACTTGTCATCAGCATGGTCAATGAACCGGTAGTATGTTGTCACATATTCTCACCTTTCTGTTAATTTTTTTTTTTTTGAGCACTATAATTTATTAGATATCAGTTTCGTCAGCATGTGATCATATGTGATTTTGTACATATTCTTTCATGCATAACTTTTTTTCAAACAATTTCAAAAATTAAAATGCATTTTTTACAAAAGTTTAATAATTTACAAGTTTAAATGTTATGCCTCTCACCACAGAGTGACATAGAACAGATGCAGAATTAAAGATGAATTTTTGGTCATTTATATCAATTTGGGATATTATAAAATGCTTTTAACCTGGATGATATTGGTAAGATTTATGATTTCAAATAATTTTAAAATTGCCTTGAACAAAAAGTAGTAATTTTAAACTTATTTAATGAAGCTAATTTGAAGAATAAATTGTAGAGTCCAGACAACAGTTATGGCAGTGAGAATCCGAGTCCATTAGCCAGCAGTTTTGCTGCAAGTAACATGAAGTCCTTGGCACAGAGCTTCAACTCAGGAAATCTGCCTTATGACAAGTAAGACCATTATGACTCAACCACAAGCTCCAAGTTGAGATCCTTCACACAAACCTTAAATAATTAATGATGAACTGGTCCTTTTTTACAGATTAATATTGTGATAATTCAAATTTATGGCATTGACAAACTTTGCAATTTAGATAAAGTCTGAAAGAAATTCATGGTGCACAGAATTGTCGTACAAAACTGATTATTGACAGTGTAATATTTATGTGCTAGGCGATCCTTGATGTTGTCTGCGAGGACGCAGAAGTCGCTGAGTGGTTATGCTGATATAGATGTAGGTTTACCACCAGCTTCACCCAGTGACAAGGAAATAGCTATTTCAGTGAGTACAAAGATTCACTGGTTTGTATGACTCCAAATGTATATGCAGATCATTGTCTTTATTATTGTATTATATTGAATCATTTTCATGACAATACTTGTGTCTAACTGTGAGCATAAATTACATGACCAAATTCAAAATAGATGGCCAATATTGGACAATATTGGACAAATCAGAATATGCCGTATGATTTTATTTTAATAATATTATACAAATATGGACCTGGGTGGAGTGCAATATGACTTTTTATGGACCTTCGGAAAGTTATATTGCACGAGGCGCAGCCGAGTGCAATATAACTTTCCGAAGGTCCATAAAAAGTCATATTGCACGACACTCAGGTACATATTTGTTTTATTCTATGATCACTGTGTTAATTACTGCCATTGTTGGTTTAATTCTAAAAGTGAGAACTGAAAAGGACGAGTTTGTCTGTATGGTGACGTCATGGAATTCCCCATCAGTGCAGTGGAAAGTATATTGACGTGCAATATAATGCATCTGGTCAATACAACAATTTAGAGAAGCTCACGTGACCAGGAATTGACCAATCACAGCAAAGAATACACAGTGATCATAGAATAAATAAATTTATTGAATTGTAATTTTAATTAGTTGCATCCAGAGTTAGATTTATAGTAAAAAATAACTACTTCTTTAGATTTTTTTAACACTTGAATGGGATAAGATTTTAACATTAGTTGTGGAAGGGTTAAGAGGTGACATCATGGTGTATTTATATATCAAACAATACCTTAAAAGTTCATGGCAGTCATAACATGTTCTTTGAATATAAAATTCTGACTTAACGGTTTGTGTATTTCAGGAAGAGAATTCCACGTTGTTTCTACTGGCAGGATACGCACGTTACATGTGTCCATATGTGTGGGTGAGGTCCAACCACAGACGACTTGTTAAACTCACCGGAGAAGAGGACAAGGACAGGGACAACCCACTCAAACTGAAGACCACGGATAAATGGAAAGATGGTGGTAGGGAGTACACCTGGGGGCATGCCTCTATTCCCTGCTATGCCAAATTTTTTTTTTGTAATAATGACTGAAACATTCCCATAGAATCTTTATTATAAAACAAATAACTAATATAAATCTTGCATAAATATAATACAAAAAATAGAAACAGGAAGAAGCAATAAACTTCCATGATTCTCCTTGCTTAATGAGATGTACAAACACTAGCTTACTTGTTAACTTTCCCACTTGTCAAAGTCTCCCAGCAGGTTTGCTTACTTGTTAACTTTCCCACTTGTCAAAGTCTCCCAGCAGGTTTGCTTACTTGTTAACTTTCCCACTTGTCAAAGTCTCCCAGCAGGTTTGCTTACTTGTTAACTTTCCCACTTGTCAAAGTCTCCCAGCAGGTTTTATCAAATTGTAACAAATGGATATTAACAGTATTTGGACCCATGTCCAGAGACTGCTTTCATGTCAGATGTGTACAGACAGATATGAACTGCTTTCAGATATAAAGGTGTATGATATTCTGGCCGAGCTGGTCAAGCTCTGCACCTACCCACCACCCATCAACCCATTTGCAGTAGACTTCAACTTCTTTGACACTCTACCTCATCATGAAAAACTTTTATCAACAGGAGCCATGATAAATTTTCTACAAAAAGTTGTTATTACAAAAAGAGAACCAAGGGTCTATACAGCTAAAGGTAGGTGAACATTTATTTATTTAGAGTTAAAGATGAGACAATGTGATATAATGAGCTCCAGGTTTGTTTATTGGTAAGTCATAAATGATTATTATGATTTGAGAATTTAAATGATAATAATAATCCTCAATAGCATTGTATAGTTCTGTGTTTCAAACTAGATCCATACATTTGAAAAACATTTTGACAAGATATTTTTATTTCAGTGTTGGAGGATTTACAAAAAATCACCAAGATTCACTTTGAGACTTTACAGGCTCTCTCCACTGGAAACCATCTTCCTGTGTATACACAATACCTTGAAGAACAACAAAAACAACAACAGGAACAACAACATCAGCAGCAACAACAAATGGCTAAACAGACCCGAATCTCCTCACACAGAAAATACAATCAGTGTAAAAGGCAAGAAGACTTCTCAAGCAGATATCGGACAGCAATGTTTTGATATTAGAAAAAGACTGGAGAAGAATGAAATCAATTCCTTTTTTTGGATGTTACCAGTGTTATATTATAAACTTGAATTGTTTTGTGTATCTCATATCTCTGAGCCTTTAATTGTTATTTAATGTTTAATTGTTATTTAATGTGTTATTGTTATTAAGAGCAGAAATATATTAAGATCATTTTTTTTCCTGGTTGGGGATAGAATAATGTATGACATCTGTGATTTATTCATTGCTGAGTGGTGAATCTGCATGGTAGGATCATTTTACTGTGCAGGAAATATAATTGAAATATACTGTAAAATGGTGCATCAACTTCATCAGTTGTCTACCAAAAAGTTATTTGACAAAGTTATTTGCTCTAACTTTGGTGAGAAGAAACAAGGTTTTTGTAAAAAGGGGTTTAAATGAAGCATGTATTAATATTTAAATATTGTTTGCATGCACAGAATCATATGTTCACATGTTTTAAATCGTATAGTTCATAGATTAATTTTGTCACAAAAGTATATATCACTATTTGTTTATTTTATCAAATACTGATGCAAATACCGTATTTACTCGTGTATAAGTCGAGGTTTTTTTCCAAAAACTCTTAGTTAATGTTTGGGGGTTCGTCTTATACACGAGAGCAACCTGTGGACGAGGATTTACGCCAAAAAATTACGGCACTATGAGTTTTCATTACGAACATTCTTATTTTCGAAATAACGAATATCGGACATAGCGGGTCGGTTTAACAGTCTTATACTCGAGTAATTACGGTAAAACGTAAATACGATGTTCATATTTTCGAAACAACGAATATCAGACGTAGCAGATTGATTTTAATTGCGTTTTAAATGATAAATAAAGGTATTTACCCAATATTATTCGAGAACAGAACAAAACCATCAATCCATTTAAAACGCAATTAAAATCGATCCACGTGTGAAAGCATCTCTGTCAACAAGGGAAGACACGACTCAAAGCAGTGGAAACAATGACGAGATGCAAAACTGTGAACGCTGATAATTGAAATCAGTGAAAACAAAGTCAAAACAAAGCATTTTGAAATAATATGTTTTAAATGATATATAAAGGTATTTACCCAATATTATCACAAATTATTTTTTCGCAAGAATTTCTCCACGATGTAGAACGTAATACGATGTACGTGACGTCCTTAATCTTAGCATCAAAACCAACACGTGGGAGAATATTTCTTTGTGTATTATAAAGCCAATGATATTCATTATATCGCTTTTAATTATTATTGTTTATATCGATCTTAGCATCAAAACAAAGCGTGTTAATACACAAAGAAATATTCAACCACGTGTAGACAGTAGTCCGCCTGTCCGATATTTGCTTTCACGCTAGTATTGCGTAATGCATGTTAAATGAATGGATGGTTTTGTTCTGTTCTTGACCTGCAAAGCGAATTTGTGATAATATTGGGTAAATACCTTTATATATCATTTAAAACATATTATTTCGAAATGCTTTGATTTGACTTTGTTCTCACTGATTTCAATTATCAGCGTTCACAGTTTTGCATTTCGTCTTTGTTTCCACTGCTTTGAGTCGTGTCTTCCCTGTTGACAGAAATGCTTTCACACGTGGATCGATTTTAATTGCGTTTTAAATGATAAATAAAGGTATATACATAATATTATCACAAATTACGTTTTGCAGGTCGAGAACAGAAGAAAACCATCCATTATTGCGCAATATATTAACAATCGTTTTCGCGCTAAAAACAAGAGCCTCTTCCCGTCACTTCCGCCTTTCAAAATTGCGACCACGTGTTGCGCTGAGTCGTGTCTTCCTTGTTGACAGAAATGCTTTCACACGCGGATCGATTTTAATTGCATTTCAAATGATAAATAATGAAAACGCTTTGTTTTGAGGCTAAAATCAATGATGTGGAGAAATTCTCGACGTAACTGTGATAATATTAAGTACATACCTTTATTTATCATTTAAAACGCAATTAAAATCGATCAGCTACGGATATGAAAGTTCAATTTGACATGTTGGCCACTCCACTTTTGTCTCGTGGGCACCCAGACGCTAAGATAAAGGAAGTCACGTACATCGTATTACGTTTTGTGATAATATTGGGTAAATACCTTTATTTATCATTTAAAATGCAATCAAAATCGATCCGCTACGTCTGATATTTGTTATTTCGAAAATATGAACATCGTATTTACGTTTTACCGTAATTACTCATGTATAAGACGGCTAATATCTTATATTTTAAGCATATTTACGTTTCACTTTTAAAATGACCGCCAAGCTTCAGCTTAAGCTTGAATGGTAGCAGAGCCGATATCTCTTGAAAAACCAACTCGTCTTATATTCGGAAATTGGTTTTTTTCAAGTAAAATAACCTCAATTTTGGGGGGTCGTCTTATACACGAGTCGACTTATACACGAGTAAATACGGTAGTTATTTTCTTGTGATTATTTTCTAGTTACAATTTAAGCTTTCTGTGGCATTTTACACAGTAATATATTTTTTATATACAATTGTTTTGTTAATATACATGTTAACTTTATGCACTAATCACTGATAGTTATGTTAAGTTGTAATGTGCTTTGAAATAATAAAGAAAACAAAAGCTCTGATGTTTTGTGATCAATTAAAAGTATTTTTTATTCAGTTACATTAGCTTGGACAAAATAGAGTGATTTTTTTCTATTGATTTATTTTTACTTGTTTAAAACAATTTTCAAAAAAAATTACAGCATTTCATCTCTCTCCTAAAAGAATTGAAACTACATAAATTTTATTCTCTAAGTTTATTATCTAATTGTTGGTAGTAAATTAATGATAGTTCTTGAAACATAAAGAGCAGTGAAGAAATATTATGCCTGAATCAAAGACTTGAGAGAGTTCTTATTACAAAATAAAATTGAGCAGATTTGTAACTAAACAGAATTAGTCCTAATAGAATGATTATCAGATGGAAACAAAGAAAACCAAATATATGGAGTTGGGTTTTGCTGCATCGCTCACCAGCAGAACCTACCCAATATGACCCACTCACAGCTCACCCAGGGAGCCCAAATGTAAATGTTTGCCCCCTAGTGGATATAATGGAAACTATAGAATTTGAAGTCACTCATGGGGACATAACGATTGATATTTCATGATTTATTTTATGATGTCCAGAGGGCAATTATGAAATATATTTATATTTTTTATCTAAGGCTCCAGGTTCAGCAACTTTTTTAGTTGTTTTAATGGCAAAAAACAGGTCAAAAGAGAATAAATCTCCTGAGAAGATTGCTTTGTACTAACTTTTGACCAATGTATTCTTAATATTGAAATCAATAATCCAAATTAAAAGATAAAAAAAGATTTTCAGTTGAATAATTTTATGATGGGCATGTAGCAAAACCTACAATCTGAAACATGCTTTTGGATAAATATTTTTATAAATAGGGTTTTTATAACTTATGCTCAAGACAATTTGAGGGCAGGGGCATTTATTTTTTATTCATTTTTATTCCTATTTTTTTATCTCTTAGGGAGACATAGAAAACATACCCTTTCTTTCACTTTTTACCAAATATTCAGAAAAACAACATTTATTTTCTTGAAGAACTGTTATTTATTTACCATGAATTCAATTGATTAGTTTTATCTGAAATACAATGCCAGTACAGAATATATTTCAATAAGATAGATATAAAAATGCACAATATGTAAAATGTAAAAATATCAAAATATCAACAGCCATAAATAATCAAATGTTAAAAAAGCAATTACATATATGACATACACTGTTCATTGTACACCAGATTTAATTTTTGAAACAGTTGACGAGTAATTATATGGGTATTTACAAAAATGTACAAGATAAATATATATGCAGCGAGACATAAGAATTGAAATGGCAATTATACATGACAAAAGAGCAATCAATGTACATAAAAACTAATTCAAGATTATTGTTGTTATATATAGCTGATACTTGGCATGTTCAACTGGAAAAATGATATGCACCAAAAAAAACAAAATATGGAAATATTTGAAAAGACAGCATGAAATGAAACAATATTGAAGATAATAAACAATGTATAATTGACATCAATTTATGATAATTATATATTTGACAGGCTTAATTCCATAACTATATACAAGTGCACAAAATATACAAATATTTGTGGAGACAACATTTAATCCAATGATGTTAGCATCTCTAAGTTAACAAAGCAATGTACAAAAAATATATTTATAAACCCTTATCATCTGGACCCTAATCATTCTTTTGGGGCAACATGGATTAGGAGGAAGTAGGTTGGTGGCAGGGGGCACTGTTCAGATCACAAGGTCCCACAGTATAATATACACAAATATATAAATAAACCAAATGAAATAACCATCCATGAAAGTAACAAGGCAAAGTATAGAAATAATTCAAAGACTAAGATATATTTACTTTCAATCCTTTGTCGCTGAGCCTTTCCCTTAAACCTTTATTAATATTGATTTCAAAACTTAAATTTGCTTCCTGTCCACCATTTTTTGTGTCATTATTATTATTTGGGGAGACATATTCAACCCCATTAAAATCTTGTACATCTTGATCATAAAATTCACCTAATAAAAGTTTGTGTTGATTAAAATCGATATCAATATTTCCTGAGACATCTGTAACATTATTTTCTGTCAGACTCAATTGGAAAGAATTTGATTCTGCAGAATCACAGATTAAACCATAATGGATGTGCAATCTATTTTTATCTATAAGTTTAATAAATTTGTTAAGGACTTCATAATCTTTTGCATCAAACCTTAAAGCATCTCTTAAATATTCTGTATCAATTGCATTTAAATGTGATATCTTATGGTAAGGTGTTGAAATCAATCTTATTAATTTAAAAGCTTCTTCATCAGTGGCATTCAAAAATGATGGTTCATTGACTGACAAGCCTGAAGTAAGAATTGCATCGATTGCTATAACAACATCTGGCCAATGAAGTTTTAAAAGTTTTATTCTTTCCTCTCTGGTTATACTTTTTCGCTTCTTTGTAAGCAATTTCTCACAGAATCTATATTTCTTTTTATTAACAGGAAAAAGTTTAAGGGTCCATATGCTAGAATCACAGACCTCAGCAATGTCATACATATGTGGCATATCACTGTGACTGAAGAGCATACTTCCTAGCCAAATGCGAAACATGTTGACATCATTCTCTGCAAAACTGAAAACTTTTGTATAAAACATGATTTTTAAAGCATATAATATTACATAAACACCACAGTCATTAAAATTAAATTGATGGGGGAATTGACACTTATAATTTGTGTTCTGGATAAAGCTAAATTCTTTATCTGATCTCATTTTTACAATTTTTCTGAGAATTTTTATGTCTTTTGTTTTGATTTCATTATTAGCAATTCCTGGTTTTGGGTCAAGATAGTATATATTTTCATTTATAAAGTCAATTGCTCCTAAACACCAGTGATTACCATGGTGTGCTGCAACAAAGATTTTATTTGTAAATCGTGTTGACTGTGGTAAAAGATTTTCAAAACAGCTCTTTCGTGCTGCTGTCATGAATGAACTTGGAAGAATCACACTTGGATAATTGTCATTATAAAGTTTCATTTCAAAGCCAGCAAACAAAAGTAAACAAGCGTCAATAATGTCACCATCGAGCCACTTCCCACTCCAAATTAATCTACTGAATGATTCATGTGAAATTATGAATGGTGCGCTTTTTAAAATTGTATTTCCTGAATTTGCAAGGTAATTGAGAAGAGTCACTTTATTTATTTTTGCCTCATCCCAAAGAGCAGGTCCAAAACTATGAAATGACTCCCAAGTGGGCATTGGAAGCAACTCACTCAATTGGGGAAGTGGTTCGACTGGCTCAGGTCTTATTGACGCACATTTACTTGAGTCCTGGGGCTCAACTTTAATACAAACATTAGGTAAAGAATGCTCATTATCAGAAGCTACTTGATTAAATGTTTGGTGACTGTTTAGTTCATTAATTGACACATCATTCCTGACATCGTTTACCTCATCACATACTTGATCATCTTGAAGCTTGTCCTTTTGTAATGTTACAAATAATCTGCCTTGGAAATCAAAATCAACAATGCCCTGATTTTGACTTTCCAAAAAAACTTTCCTATTTTTTTTATAATTTCTATAAAGAGATATACACCTTGTTAATATAAGTTGATGAACAGGAAGCATAGAATCCAGGAAATAAATCTTTTTGGACAAAATGTTATGGCTCTGTTCGACTACTTGGGTGTTTACTGTCCCAGGTAGTCCAGTAACATTTACAGTCCTACGAAGTATTTCTTGCTCACGCTTTGTGTTACTTTCATGGAGAGTATCATATAAAATATACCGCTCTGTTGTACCAGTAATTGGGTGCATACTAGAGTTACTTACAGAAGGATTTATTTTACATTTCAAATTTTGCAACCATTTAAATTCAATTTTGAGGGACTTATCCTTTGCACTTTGAATATTATCAGGTGTTGAATCAGCCACGCGGCCAGAGTTTGGGTTAAAAAAATCTGGTACACGAGTCTTATTCATATGAGAAGCAACGATATGTGGCATATCACATATTGTTAATGTTGGTGCATGTTTTAGACTTAGCAACATATCTGCATAGTCTCTTGGGGATTCACATTTGAGACACCATTTCATCACATAAACAATGCCATGGTGACACATTGCTGTTAACAAGCCTCCTGAAACCCCATACACCTTTGTAAGCAATTTATCAAGCTGACTATGATCTTTAATGGCATTTTTTTAATTTTTGTAAACATTGCAACTTTGTTAATCCTGCAGTTTTAATATTACATGAATTACAAAGTTTTATTATATCTTTTTTCTTGGTGAACTCACCACTCACCATTTTTTCAAATTTCTCCTCTGTTAAATCATCTATCATCAATTCTGAATCAGGTGACACATTTGTTTGCCCTTTCATAAATTCAGTATTATACACTGTTGGGCCTCGTGATCTTGCCCCAATCCAAGGTGCCCAAAAAGAGAGGTTAGGGTCCACACCATAAGGGTTCATTTCAGGTGGGCAAAATGCACCAGCTGCAATATATTTGTCAACTTGTCCCCAGAAACTACTGACATCTACTTCGGGTTTACAATTGTATATATCTTGGTCTATGGCTTCTTCACTTATTTTGAAACAAACCTTTTTGGTCAGATCTGCCAATAAGATTGGTGGATTGTAGCCACATTCATAACAATGACTGGAATCACTGTAATCAGTGATGGATTCAAACAATAAATATGCCATTCTTATCTCCTGACAATTGATTGAAAGATGCTCTGAGATTATGCCTTTGTGTTTCAAAATAGCTTCTAATACATTTAAAACTCTTCCTGTGGCAGTGCTTTCTTGAATTGACTCCCTCAACCAAACACACAAGTCAAGAGTCAACATTGTCAAATTATTATAATTAAAAATATTAAGTTTGTAATTTTGAAAGGGAATGATAAATTTGCAAAGTAAACATTTCTTTTGATGAACTATCACATTGGTTTTTAGATTATTCAAAGAGAAAATTTTTCCAGCAGAAGTGGCCTGTTCCAAAACAAGTGAAGAGCCAGAATTACATTTTGGACAGGATGTTTCTGGTGGTATAAGTTCCACTATATCATTCACATCCTTACATAAAATACTAGAATCAATAATAGGTTTGAGGGTTTTGCTAAGAATATATGTAATTCTGTCATTTAAATCAGGGATCACAGTTGATTGACATTTATTTTCTGATACAGTGGTCAGTTGTACACCACTTGTTTCAACATTGCCAGTATCAATATCATCTGATGAGGATAATAAATAATGATGATATTGAAATATATAACATTTTGTTAGATCAATATGTGAACAACCCTTCTGGGTACATTTACATTTAATAGAATTTAGCTTTGTGTCAACTGTCACAATTGTTCTCTTAAATTTGCTATACCATTTAGAAACACCACAATAAACAGAAAAGTAAATATAACGGTCACTTCTATCAGATTCTGCAAACCATGGCACAACTAAAGGAATTGCATGAATATTTGCCTTTGCTTTCAATGACAATAGACTATCTAAAACATTTTTGCTCAATCGCTTTTTCCTTATCATCTGTGAGAAAGTATCATCACTGAGAGGTTCAAGAACGATATCTAGAGTATCAGTTTTTAAACCCACCAAAGCTGACAAAATATGTTCACATGTATTAATTCCTATGTTTCCGCGACTGGCAGCATTTTCTATACGAACACAAGCTTCACTTTCACAGTCAATTAAATTATCTATGCCTGAAGTTTTAGCCTGGACATGTAGAGGATAAATAAGTCCTCTCTTTGTTTTTCCAACAAGATAAATTCCTTCTCTACTATCTATTAATTTGCTTCTGAAAGTTCCACCTGTGGTGTATGATAAATACTCTCCTTTGTGTACATTCTTAATATGCTCCTTTAAGTTTTTCTTCCACATTTTTTTCTCACAATAACTACATTTAACTTGGGCATTACCCTGTATAACATTAGATTCACTATTATTAAATTTAGAAATATGATGAACCAAATCAGACTTGCGTGAATAGATATTTTTGCAACAAAAGCAATGCCAATGCATTTTAGATTTACATAGTAATTTACACCCATAAATAGTTATATCCAAATAATTAACGGAATGCTTTAAATGAATAGCCTTAAAATGTTGCTGCAATTTCTTTCCATATTTTTTTTTTTGGACTTCATTCGGACATAAAATACAAAATCCATTATCAATACAATGTTTCACCTCTGGGTTTGTTTCCACTATGGAAGGATGCTGAGTAATGATTAAAGCTTTCTTGTTGGTTTCAGCATTTTCTACTGCTACAGGAAATGACTCAGATGAAAACTGAAATATATAATAATGATATGATCAATATACAAAATAGCCAGGCTAGAGTAAAATAGAGCCTATCAAAAGAAATAGACAGGTCATCACCCACAGAGCTTATCACCTCACCTTAGTGTCAGTTTTCAATATTGATATTTACTGAAAATATTCAGCTAAAAATACAAATGCTTACATCAACATTACAATTTGCTGATAGGTCCTCAGGAACTGGCTTAGCACCAACATGCAAAAGAGATGGCTTGGTCAACCTGTCTGAAGATTCTGGAGTAATCGGTTCACCCCTTTCAGATGTCAAATCCTGCAAAGAAAGAAAAATAATGTTACACATATTTAGTGTCAAATGTATTTTAAAATGTACAGAGAAAGTTCTCACCCACAGAGCCTATCACACCACAAAGACAAGTCCTCACCCACAGAACCTATCACCTCACAAAGACAGGTCCTCACCCACAGAGCCTATCATTCAAGAAATTTTCAATATTGATATTTACTGAAAATATTCAGCTAAAAATACAAAAGCTTACATCAACATTACAATTTGCTGATAATTCATCAGGAACTGGCTCAGCACCAACATTCAAAAGAGATGGCTTGGTCAACCTGTCTGAAGATTCTGGAGTAATAGGTTCACCCCTTTCAGATGTCAAATCCTGCAAAGAAAGAAAAATAATATTACACATATTTAGTGTCAAATGTATTTATAAATGTACAGAGAAAGTTCTCACCCACAGAGCCTATCACCTTACACAGACAGGTCCTCACCCACAGAGCCTATCACCTCACACAGACAGGTCCTCACCCACAGGGCCTATCATCCAACACAGACAGGTCCTCACCCACAGAGCCTATCACCTCACACAGACAAGTCCTCACCCACAGAGCCTATCACCTTACACAGACAGGTCCTCACCCATAGAGCCTATCATCCTACACAGACAGGTCCTCACCCACAGAGCCTATCATCCCAAACAGACAGGTCCTCACCCACAGAGCCTATCACCCTACACAGACAGGTCCTCACCCATAGAGCCTATCACCTAACACAGACAGGTCCTCACCCACAGAGCCTATCACACCACACAGACAGGTCCTCACCCACAGAGCCTATCACCATACACAGACAGGTCCTCACCCACAGAGCCTATCACCTCATACAGACAGGTCCTCACCCACAGAGCCTATCATCCCACACAGACAGGTCCTCACCCACAGAGCCTATCACCCTACACAGACAGGTCCTCACCCACAGAGCCTATCACCTCACACAGACAGGTCCTCACCCACAGAGCCTATCATCCCACACAGACAGGTCCTCACCCATAGAGCCTATCACACCACACAGACAGGTCCTCACCCACAGAGCCTATCACCCTACACAGACAGGTCCTCACCCACAGAGCCTATCATCCCACACAGACAGGTCCTCACCCACAGAGCCTATCATCCCACACAGACAGGTCCTCACCCACAGAGCCTATCACCCTACACAGACAGGTCCTCACCCACAGAGCCTATCACCTCATACAGACAGGTCCACACCCACAGAGCCTATCACCCTACACAGACAGGTCCTCACCCACAGAGCCTATCATCCTACACAGACAGGTCCTCACCCATAGAGCCTATCATCCTACACAGACAGGTCCTCACCCACAGAGCCTATCACCTCATACAGACAGGTCCTCACCCACAGAGCCTATCACCCTACACAGACAGGTCCTCACCCACAGAGCCTATCACCTCACACAGACAGGTCCTCACCCACAGGGCCTATCATCCAACACAGACAGGTCCTCACCCACAGAGCCTATCATCCTACACAGACAGGTCCTCACCCATAGAGCCTATCACACCACACAGACAGGTTCTCACCCACAGAGCCTATCATCCCACACAGACAGGTCCTCACCCACAGAGCCTATCACACCACACAGACAGGTCCTCACCCACAGAGCCTATCACCCTACACAGACAGGTCCTCACCCACAGAGCCTATCACCTCATACAGACAGGTCCTCTACCACAGAGCCTATCATCCTACACAGACAGGTCCTCACCCACAGAGCCTATCACACCACACAGACAGGTCCTCACCCACAGAGCCTATCACACCACACAGACAGGTCCTCACCCACAGAGCCTATCATCCCACACAGACAGGTCCTCACCCACAGGGCCTATCATCCAACACAGACAGGTCCTCACCCACAGAGCCTATCACCCTACACAGACAGGTCCTCACCCACAGAGCCTATCACCCTACACAGACAGGTCCTCACCCACAGAGCCTATCATCCCACACAGACAGGTCCTCACCCACAGAGCCTATCACCTCATACAGAAAGGTCCTCACCCATAGAGCCTATCACACCACACAGACAGGTCCTCACCCACAGAACCTATCACCTTACACAGACAGGTCCTCACCCACAGAGCCTATCACCTCATACAGACAGGACCTCACCCACAGAGCCTATCACACCACACAGACAGGTCCTCACCCACAGAGCTTATCACCTCATACAGACAGGTCCTCACCCACAGAAATATAAACAAATGTAAAAGGTAAACTGATTGTGAGTTGTCCAGAATAAAACTGGGGTTTTCCAGCATACCATCATTCTTTATTATAATTAGGATTCAGCATAGGTCTTTGGCTTTGATACAAATAGATATAGAAAGTAAATATTTCATCACACTTACACTTGTATTACTTTGATTTGGAAATGTTTCTTGTTGATTCTTCCTGTGTGTAAGTAGTGTTTGTGGTTGACAGCCATATATCCAGTTTTTGCCAGTTACAAGTCTATATTGATCTTTCATGTCTGAAAGTTTTTGCACTGCTCTCTTGATTTCAGACTGAAAAACAATAAACAATTTCTCATCATAATGATAATTTAAATGTAAAATGTTAGAAAGAGCTTTTGGGCATGTTGGATAACATTTACATCAATTCAAATAGTGATTATAATCTCTTTCACATTATCAAAACTCAAATCAAAATAAACACAGTAACCATTATCATATATCAGCCTGAGTTTGCTACATATGTACTTACTTGCCTCAAAAATTAAATTGTAACAAGGATAAATATAAACAGATCAAATCGATTTGACAGTGCAGTCTTGTCCTTTAAGAACAGTCAAAAAAACAAAAATGAAATACTGGTACTTCCTATAATTTCTCAGGGCATCCCTCACAGAATAAAAAAGGGTGGAAGCGGTCATGTATGAAATTGATAGCCAACAATTTTTATATCGAATGATTCTTCATCTTTGACTCATATGGTAGTCAAAGGGCTCCTCCATCTTATCATATCCACACATAAAACATTGACCAATCAGAGCAAAGCAGCCAAAGGTTTGCAAAATATTTAAACAGATGGAATGAAAACATTGTCAATTTGTCAACAGTTTTCTGATAAAATATGTCTTCATAAAATATTACAATGGAAAAAACAGATGTTCCTGCCAATGAAAATACTCTTCAAATGGCCAAAGAGAAAAAGCAGACAGGTACTTTCAATTATAGCAATATTTCAACTTAATTGATTTTTACTTACCTTTGGACACTGAAATGTTTTGAGCTGCAACACCACCTTGTTTAGATGATCAATTTCTTGACAAATGGCACCAACATCTGTGTTCTTTGCATGACAAAAAATGAGATGTATGTGTTATCCTTATGCTATTACAGAATGATTTTATGTTGGAAAAATCCTATACAGTATAGTTACAAGACCTATTTTGATACATATTGGGTTTATCAGATTTTAAGTGGCTCATGTTGACAGCATTGAAAAATAAGGCAATGTCTTACATCAATTTGGGAATGAAATGTCCATCCACTATCTAGAATTCCTTCATTTTCTCTGGGCAGTGAAGGCCTGGATGTGGATTTCATGATTGGGTTCTTGGGCTAAAAAGGACAACAGTTTTAAAATACATTAATAGGCATGGCCATTATATCCTGGCTGTATAATCTACAGGAAATATCATCATCAGATCAGTATTGTTTTCAAATCTTGCTTGTCACAGAGAAAAAGATAAACCAATAATTGAAGAAATGATGTATATTGTAAAGAAAAAACCCACGTCAATAACAAATATGTTGCATGCTTGTTACATTTATGTGGTTACATTATTTTATTAGCAATATGCAATTTATTAGCAATAGCAAAAAACATTGGTCTCACCATATTTGTTGAAGTGTCAAAAAACACCATCACAGCCTCACTGTTCGTAACTTCTTTCAAACTGACAGGTGTTACCTAAGTAAAAAATAATTAATGCTTATAAACCTCATCTAAATCAGTTTTTATTGGTTCACCAAGTAGTAATGATTGTCATAAACCGAATATAATGACTGCACATAATTGAAATTGATTATTTTAAGATGCTTAACACATGCCAATTACTTTAACGCTGTTCCATTCTTTTGCCTCCACTGGAAATTTTTAAAACATTAATCTGAATATTCACACACAAGTGAACAGATTTTATGATTAGAATAACAATGAATTTAAGAAAAATGTGACATGCAGTGCACTATTTGCCCACCTACCTGGTGTATTGAATTGAAGCATGTTATAATGCTTAGAAAATATCATAGCATTCTTGCTTGTTTGGTAGCCTATTGAAAACAAGAACATAATTTGTGAAGCAATAATACTTTCACTCAGATGCTTACCATTGAGTCATTAGTTTTTATCCATGAACCATTTGACTGTTGTATGTAGGCAAAATAATGTCTGCTACTATCAGTGTCACCCTGTTGACATATCACGGCACAGCATTTCAACACAACCTGCATAATATAGTGTATTATTAAACTCGGGAAAAAAGATAATCAGATAAAAAAAACAAATAATACGAGATTATTAATGTCTAAACATGCCTCAATGCCAAATTTAATGACAAATACCTTTCCAATATAAATATTTATCAGAAACCTTAGTTAAAACCTATCCTTTGAAATGACATGTGACTTTTCTGGAGCAGTAAGACTATTCATCACTACAATTTGCACATTTTGTAGGTTTTTTACAGGCAGCTCATCTTGATCAAAGGAACTCTCTGATAATCTCCAATAATCTCTTACCTGACCAATTGTGATGTTGTTTGCAATATCAACCTTCCCCATATGGCTTAACCCTTCATATATAGGTAATCCATTTTCATCCAGCACATCTCTGACAAATAGGAAAAAAATACATGAATACAATTAATTGCATGAAGTTAAATATCAATGGCTTGCAAAAATTGCTATGATATTATACATATCCTCAACAAATATATGGATCTTGTTTATTCATAGGTCTTTCCCATGAAAAATTAAGTCATTAACAATAATAATTTAAATATCAATTTCTTATATTACGCCTATCCATATTCTGTGTTCTAGACACATTTGTGGTTAAGGTACTCAATACATTGGTATCTGCAGCTGTGTGTCTGCAGCACAGAGGTAGTTTACTGTTAAATCTCATTTTGATGCCTTACTTCTTATCTGTAGCTGCTCTAAGGGACCCTGTGGTCAACTGATATTTTTTTTTCAGATAGTAATATTTTTTTTCTATATAATTCATAGCTGCCCCAAATTATCGTGTTGCCAATTATTATTGTTATTGTGGACACTTCTTCTGTTAGCTGCTCTCTGATTGGTCGAAATGATTGCCATTGTCTCCCATCATTATCTCGACTGCCATGATTGATCCCTAAACTGGATGTGCTTATGTACATCGTAGGATTATTATTAAGATGGGTGCACATGTATGTGTGAACATACACAAATGAAAATATCACTTACCTGCCAATGTTCACCACTAAACATTCTGGTGGATCAATCATTGATAAGTTCTTGATGCTGGTACCAACATTGTGACATCTGTAAAAATAATAATTATTGATTAGTTAATAGATTAGTAATTATAATAACACTTTTGAAAAGGTAAAGTATAATTTGGTTGTAGGAGGGGAAGCTTAGGGAACTTCAGACAACCCACTAATAAGTAGATAATGTGTTTCTAGGTTGAACATCTAATTCTGAATGTAATATACATGTACGTGACCATTTAGTTCTGTATGTAATCAAGTTTTAAGTTGTGTATCATGAGTTCAATCCCGGCATGGCCGGGGTTCGAACCCACGACCTTTGGATCACCACAGAGGAACTGGTGCTAATAAGTTGGTGCTCTAACCAACTGTGCCACGGCCCGTGGCCTTTTAAGTTGTGTACTTAACATGTTTGTCATTATTTGCAAGAAATAGGCAGGAAAAGTCTATTTTTATTAATGGGTAAGAAGAGCAGTCTAAAGAAAAACTATAAAGCTGTGAAAGTCGAAATGTAATTACCTTGGGCAAGTGTAGCCTTCCACCTCAACATCTTCAAAACACTTGGAAATACCTTTTCTCAAGTCACCCTGTAAAAATTATGTGAAGTGGACATCAATGTGCAAAACTCTCGTTGATATTTTAGATTTGTTGTTTTGAAGGACAAAAGGGCCAACATGGGTGAAATTCATACATGTGAAAGAGCTACATAATTTGAAGAACAGTTAAAACAGTGAGAGAAAGTTGCACAAGTGTGAGATAGCTGTGCTAGTGAGATGGCTGCACAAATGAGAGATACCATATTTACTCAAATATAGGACAAGGAATTCAGACTCAGAACTTTTGTCAATGTTTGGGGGGTCGTCTTATACACGAGGGCAACCTGTGGACGGCGATTTACGGCAAATCGAGTGCTATAAATTATAATAATTAAAAGCGATATGATTCATATCTTTGTCTTATAGTACACAGAAATATTCTACCATGTTTCTACCAAATTTTGGAGAGTTTTTTGTACACTTCCTATTTTAATTGTGCAGTCCTGGTGTGTTGTTTTCAATGGGGCATTATGGCGACCAGCAATCGGCCTTTACTTAAATATGCTTAGCAACACGAGGTCACCACTTTGAAAAATGAAAATAATATCTATGTGGGGGTCGTCTTCTACACAGGGTCATCCTATTTTCGAGTAAATACGGTACCTGCGAGATATAGTTACAACATTCAAATATAGCTGCAAATGTGAGAGATAGAAAAGTTGAAAGATGACTACAAGCTGCTTGAGTGAGAGATAGCAGCACAAGTGAGAGATGGTTACAGCATTTAGATATAGCAGGAAATGTGAAAGATAGCTAAAACAGTAAGATACAGCTGCAAAAGTGAGAGACAGCTGCACAAGTGAAGGATAGTTGCATGAATAAGAGATAGCTACAAAGGTGAGAGACAGGTACACCAGTGAGAGATTGCATCCCTCCCCCAGCTGAAGGCACTCGTCATCCTTAAAATCACTTTTACCAACGAGCGTGAAGTTCTTTTGATATTTGATATTTGACGTTTTTTTCAAAAGGTGTCAAAAAGTATTTATCAGTGTACCCTTTTGGGACATGGTGAAAAAAGATGTGTAAAAGGATATATATCCTAGACATGTCTAGCAAGTATGTCTGACCCCTCATTAGTCCCTCAAAATCTGCGAAGACAGTGCGGCAACTCTTAGAATGTTCTGTATTGGATATACACATTTTGCCACGGGAAAAGGGCCATATTTCCTACTCATATATTTTTCCTCGCCTTCTAATGTCACTAGATATGTTTTAGACATGTCTAGCAAGTATGTCTGACCCCTTATTAGTCCCTCAAAATCTGCGAAGACAGTGCGGCAACTCTTAGAATGTGCTGTATTGGATATGCACATTTTGCATAAAATGGGCCATATTTCCTACTCATATATTTCCTACTCATATATTTTTCCTCGCCTTCTAATGTCACTAGATATGTTCTAGACATGTCTAGCAAGTATGTCTGACCCCTCATTAGTCCCTCAAAATCTGCGAAGACAGTGCGGCAACTCTTAAAATGTTCTGTATTGGATATACACATTTTGCCACGGGAAAAGGGCCATATTTCCTACTCATATATTTTTCCTCGCCTTCTAATGTCACTAGATATGTTTTAGACATGTCTAGCAAGTATGTCTGACCCCTCATTAGTCCCTCAAAATCTGCGAAGACAGTGCGGCAACTCTTAGAATGTGCTGTATTGGATATGCACATTTTGCATAAAATGGGCCTTATTTCCTACTCATATATTTCCTACTCATATATTTTTCCTCGCCTTCTAATGTCACTAGATATGTTCTAGACATGTCTAGCAAGTATGTCTGACCCCTTATTAGTCCCTCAAAATCTGCGAAGACAGTGCGGCAACTCTTAGAATGTGCTGTATTGGATATGCACATTTTGCATAAAATGGGCCATATTTCCTACTCATATATTTCCTACTCATATATTTTTCCTCGCCTTCTAATGTCACTAGATATGTTCTAGACATGTCTAGCAAGTATGTCTGACCCCTTATTAGTCCCTCAAAATCTGCGAAGACAGTGCGGCAACTCTTAGAATGTGCTGTATTGGATATGCACATTTCGCATAAAATGGGCCATATTTCCTACTCATATATTTCCTACTCATATATTTTTCATGCCTTCTAATGTCACTAGATATGTTCTAGACATGTCTAGCAAGTATGTCTGACCCCTCATTAGTCCCTCAAAATCTGCGAAGACAGTGCGGCAACTCTTAGAATGTTCACATTTGAGAAATAAAAAAATGTTGAAATATGTGAATTTTAGCAGAGTAAAAGGGCCATAACTCCTACTCATATATTTTTCCTCGCCATCTAATGTCACTAGATATGTTCTAGACTTGTCTAGCAAGTATGTCTGATCCCTCATTAGTCCCTCAAAATCTGCGAAGACAGTGCGGCAACTCTTAGAATGTGCTGTATTGGATATGCACATTTTGCCATGGGAAAAGGGCCATATATCCTACTCATATATTTTTCCTCGCCTTCTAATGTCACTAGATATGTTCTAGACATGTCTAGCAAGTATGTCTAACCCTTTATTAGTATATCCATGTTTGGGAAGGCTCTGCAACAATGCTTGTGAATCATTATCATGCTAAAAATGTGTTTGTGATAGCTAAAGGTACATTTTAGTGGTTTAAAGGATATATATCCTTTTACATAACGTTTCTACCCAAATACCAAAAGGGTATGAAGGTGTATACAGTCATTCTCCATTAATATATTGATAATAAATGATTAAGACTGTGCTACAAGGTTGAGAATGCCATTAATCATACTGAAAAACTCAGTTGTCACAGGAAAATGGATATATCCGTTTTTGACAGGATATATATCCTTTTACACAACTTTTTTCACCATGTCCCAAAAGGGTACACTGATACATACTTGTTGACACCTTTTTAATTAAAAAACGTCAAATATCAAATATCAAATATCAAAAGAACTTCACGCTCGTCTTTTACCAAAGTTTTAAATTTTGCTTACCTGAGTGTAATTGACAAGCAACATGTCATTCAGTTCTTCCCTCTCATATTTGTACCCGCATTTGCATGTTACTGAAAAATATCCAATCAGGTAAAAAAGCTGTCCAGAAATTTTTTTCTTATAAAATATACTATCCATAGCTTTAATCCATGATGAGTCATGATATATTTAGTTTTTCCATTGAGACTGCACTTTCACTTTCCTGGCAAGAGCAGTGAACTTGTTTTTGGAAGGTCAATTTCGTGGCCAAAAATAATTAGCTACCCTCAGGCAGGAATCTTATTCCCACTCTGGTGAAAATAAAGTCACATCCTCAATTTTATGTGAGTGAGCTCTTGATGCAAGAACTAGGTAAATGTGAATATATTACCCAAATATTGTTTCACGTTGTACATCAACAGAGGACAAATAATCAATGGATATTGATGGGAGGAGTTTAAGGAAGTTTTTGTGGAGTACCTGCCATCTCAAAGGGACTTATGAGGGTCAGGTGATCATCTGACTAAGACCAATCTACACAGTGCTCAGGAGGCCTCTCCAAAGTTGCCCGTGCCAGTCCAGGAAATGTTGCACTTCACATGTTTGTTAATATTGGTAAGTATCAATCTGTATGATATTTATATTTCCCATTTATCCAAATGTCAGTCGAGTTTGAGAACCAGCATTATCACTTTGCATTTATAAACATCGCCATCACTCAATTTGACTTTAACTAAAATGTACCATGAGTTCTGCAGGTCATGGGGAGTGTGTTGGCTTTTAAATTTCGAAAATCCATCCATTATTGGCAGAGTTACATGAGATTGAAAAATTTCCAAAAAAATGAACTGTCAGTTGTGTTTTGTGAAATACGCTTCGAGCGACCTCCCAATAAAATATACATTGAGTTGAACAGTGCTCTTCTGCAGGTCATGGGGAGTGTGTGGGCTTTTAAATTTCGAAAATCCATCCATTATTGGCAGAGTTACATGAGATTGAAAAATGTCCGAAAAAATGAACTGTCAGTTGTGTTTTGTGAAATACGCTTCGAGCGACCTCCCAATAAAATATACATTGAGTTGTACAGTGCTCTTCTGCAGGTCATGGGGAGTGTGTGGGCTTTTAAATTTCGAAAATCCATCCATTATTGGCAGAGTTATGTGAGATTGGAAAATATCAACTGAATCAGCTGTGTTCCATAATTCTATAATTATAACTATGACACCCCGGTGATACCTTGTGAACTGTTTTCTATTATTCTATGATGCTACTCTGTGATACCCTGGTGTTCAATTCAGGTTTGGTTTTAAAAGGTTTTTAGTCACTCCCCTGAAATGTTTGACTGTACTAAAATCCACTGGTCATTTTGTTGTCAACTATTGGCCTATAGTATAAAACAGTGAAAAGTAAGAACATTTTCCATAAATCTGGACCAGCCCTACTCTATCATGATACACCATGATACCTTCTGAACTGTTTTGTTAAACTCCAATTGTGTTTAGTTAAAACTCCAATTGTGTTTAGTTAAAACTCCAATTGTGTTTAGTTAAAACTCCAATTTTTAATATAAATGTAAATCTCTAATCTTATTCCATTTAACAACATATTTTTTAATTGCAGATATACCAAGAGGAAATGTAAACAATGCCTCTGAATGAGTTGGATAGAACACCTGTTTATCACAATATCAACAAATAGACTAGCTCTGTGTGACACCAAGAGGTGGGTGCAGCAGCTCCATGTGACAATATGAAATGGGTACAGCAGGTCTGTAACAACATTAAGTGGATACAGCAACTCTTTAACAACATGAAATAAATACAGCATCTATGTAACAACATGAAGTGGGTACAGCAGCTCTGTAACAACATGAAGTGGATACAGCAGGTCTGTAACAACATGAAGTGGATACAGCAGCTCTGTAACATCATGATGTGAATGCTACAGCTCTGTAACAACATGAAGTGGGTACAGCAGCTCTGTAACAACATGAAGTGGGTACAGCAGCTCTGTAACAACATGAAGTGGATGTTACAGCTCTGTAACAACATGAAGTGGATGCTACAGCTCTGTAACAACATGAAATGGATACAGCATCTATGTAACAACATGAAGTGGGCACAGCAGCTCTGTAACAACATGAAGTGGATACAGCAGCTCTGTAACAACCTCTGTAACAACATGATGTGAATGCTACAGCTCTGTAACAACATGAAGTGGGTACAGCAGCTCTTTTACAACATGAAATAAATACAGCATCTATGTAAAAAAAAAGTGAAGTGGGTAAAGCAGGTCTGTAACAACATGAAGTGGATACAGCAGCTCTGTAACAACATGAAGTGGATGCTACAGCTCTGTAACAACATGAAATGGATACAGCATCTATGAAACAACATGAAGTGGATATAGCAGCTCTGTGTGACAACATGAGGTGGGTACAGCAGGTCTGTAACAACATGAAGTGGATACAGCAGCTCTGTAACATCATGATGTGAATGCTACAGCTCTGTAACAACATGAAGTGGGTACAGCAGCTCTGTAACAACATGAAGTGGGTACAGCAGCTCTGTAACAACATGAAGTGGATGTTACAGCTCTGTAACAACATGAAGTGGATGCTACAGCTCTGTAACAACATGAAATGGATACAGCATCTATGTAACAACATGAAGTGGGCACAGCAGCTCTGTAACAACATGAAGTGGATACAGCAGCTCTGTAACAACCTCTGTAACAACATGATGTGAATGCTACAGCTCTGTAACAACATGAAGTGGGTACAGCAGCTCTTTTACAACATGAAATAAATACAGCATCTATGTAAAAAAAAAGTGAAGTGGGTAAAGCAGGTCTGTAACAACATGAAGTGGATACAGCAGCTCTGTAACAACATGAAGTGGATGCTACAGCTCTGTAACAACATGAAATGGATACAGCATCTATGAAACAACATGAAGTGGATATAGCAGCTCTGTGTGACAACATGAGGTGGGTACAGCAGCTCTGTAACAACATGAAGTGGATACAGCAGCTCTGTAACAACATGAACTGGATATAGCAGCTCTGTAACCACATGAAGTGGATGCTACAGCTCTGTAACAACATGAAGTGGGTAGCAGCAGGTCTGTAACATGATGTGAATGCTACAGCTCTGTAACATGATGTGAATGCTACAGCTCTGTAACAACATGAAATGGATACAGCATCTATGTAACAACATGAAGTGGGTACAGCAGGTTTGTAACAACATGAAGTGGATACAGCAGCTCTGTAACAACATGAAGTGGATGTTACAGCTCTCTAACAACATGAAGTGGGTACAGCAGCTCTATAACAACATAAAGTGGATGCTACAGCTCTGTAACAACATGAATTGGATACAGCATCTATGTAACAACATGAAGTGGGCACAGCAGCTCTGTAACAACATGAAGTGGGTGCAGCAGCTCTGTAACAACATGAAGTGGATACAGCAGCTCTGTGTGACAACATGAGGTGGGTACAGCAGCTCTGTAACAATGCGTGGTGGATGCAACAACTCTGTAACAATGCAAAGTGGGTGCATCAGTTCTGTAACAACATGTGGATGCAACAGCTCTGTAACAACATGTGGTGGATACAGCAGTTCTGTAACAACATGGTGATGCAGCAGCTCTGTAACAACATGAAGTGGATGCAGCAGCTCTATAATATCATCAAGTTGGTGCAGCAGCTCTGTGACAATATGTGACAATATGAAGTGGACGCTAAAACAACGTGTAGTGGTTGCAGTAGCTCTGTAATGAAATGGATAACGCTCCTGTGTGTGAAAACATAAGGTGGGTGCAGCACTATATGACAATATGAATTGATTACAGCACCTCTGTACTCAGAAATGGATTGTATTACTGTTTATGTCACAATTAGGATTAGGACAGGAATTGGATTTAAGTTATCTGCTTTCAATAGTTGGATTTAGGTTCTTTGCTTTCAATATGATTGCAGTATTCTGAATAAAGTTGCAATTTACCTGTTGATACACCTTGCCATTTAAATATGTTGATTGGATACTGATTTTCAAATACTGTTGCTGATTTGTATGCAAGACCCGAGGTATCCTTCCTGTTTAATATAGAATGGAAATAAAAACTTTAAGCCACAACAGAATAAATAAATGTATCCATTTAAAGAAGTATCTGTTGGCTATCAAACTGCAGATACAAGACTGTCACATTCACATTACTACTTACCCAGTTATAGCAACCTCCATTGTCCTCATGATAGACATCAAGAACAGTTTTGGATCTTGGTTCCTGCCCCTTTCATAACCCAATGCTGAAATTGGTATTAAAAGGTACTATTGTGGTATTTATGTGGTAATTTCTAAATGTAGCAATCCTTAAAACATTATCATATGTTGTGGATATGTTCAATACAATTGAATAAATATAAAACTTCTTTTAGATATACCAATATTGTTGAGCCTTGATATTTTAAATGATTGGAACCACAGATATATCATTTTGTGAACATTCTAATTATTTACGTGGGGGGGGGGCAAATTATGTAGATCTGTTACTAAAATACAATCATTATAAACTCAAATGTACAAAAGTGCTGTCATGAGAAAAGTGTGCATTCTAAAAAGCAAGATAAGTACCTGAAGCTATGGACAGCATTCTGTCCGGATTAACAGGCCTTCTGTCCTGCATCTGATTTACACCCATCTTTGTGAAGATGTCTGCAAGTCCGCAAACCACACAGTGATATCTGTCACCTACAAATTGAAGAAATATGTGAAGTGAACTAGATCTGTGTGATATATTAAGTTCTGGATGGGTGATTTTCTTCTCATTCCTATCCTCCTGTATGCACAATAGTGTTAATTGTATTGCACAAATAATTTACAGATGGGTGTTGATAGTGAGGAAGAAAATGTGATTAGTGGTGATTATGCAATGCATGCAAATTGATACACTGTGCATGCATCTGAAGTTGGATGTCAGCTTTTACCAGACCACTTAATGTTTGTATCAGATTTATTTGTAATATATCACATTACCTGTCAGCTATCAATGACTACATTGATCAGTGATATTACTTAGTAAGATCAGTGATATTACTTAATTTATTATCTGTGTCTGTCACTCACATATTGCTATCAGTCTTACCTGTGACGGTCACCCACATATTACTATCAGTCTTACCTGTGACTGTCACTCACATATTGCTATCAGTCATACCTGTGACTGTCACTCACATATTGCTATCAGTCTTACATGTGTCTGTCACTCACATATTGCTATCAGTCTTACCTGTGACTGTCACTCACATATTGCTATCAGTCTTACAATTGTCTGTCACTCACATATTGCTATCAGTCTTACATGTGTCTGTCACTCACATATTGCTATCAGTCATACCTGTGACTGTCACTCACATATTGCTATCAGTCATTCCTGTGACTGTCACTTACATATTGCTATCAATTATACCTGTGACTGTCACTCACATATTGCTATCAGTCTTAACTGTGACTGTCACTCACATATTGCTATCAGTCATTCCTGTGACTGTCACTTACATATTGCTATCAATTATACCTGTGACTGTCACTCACATATTGCTATCAGTCATACCTGTGACTGTCACTCACATATTGCTATCAGTCATTCCTGTGACTGTCACTTACATATTGCTATCAATTATACCTGTGACTGTCACTCACATATTGCTGTCAGTCTTACCTGTGACTGTCACTCACATATTGCTATTAGTCTTACATGTGTCTGTCACTCACATATTGCTATCAGTCATACCTGTGACTGTCACTCACATATTGCTATCAGTCATTCCTGTGACTGTCACTTACATATTGCTATCAATTATACCTGTGACTGTCACTCACATATTGCTATCAGTCTTAACTGTGACTGTCACTCACATATTGCTATCAGTCATACCTGTGACTGTCACTCACATATTGCTATCAGTCATTCCTGTGACTGTCACTTACATATTGCTATCAATTATACCTGTGACTGTCACTCACATATTGCTATCATTCTTACCTGTGACTGTTACACATATAGTAATACCAGTCCTATATCTGTTACACATTGCTATTAGCCTCACCATGATATACAACAAAAGTAGAATGACTATATGACAACAATATTTTCCAGTAAAGAAATACACCAGGCTACCAAACCAATAGTGGCTGCTGTGCAAACATGTGGTCACCATTCAAATGGGAAAGAAACCCTTGGGCTTAACCACCAAACATGTGATTATCCATAATACCTTTAACTGGACAACAAGGTCACCAGAAGAATATAATAGCATTATTTTAGATTAGTGGCAAAGTGTTATCCTTATCATGAGTTGATGTTAATATGTTAAATGAAATGTACTTCACTTACCAAGAATTGCTGTTCTGATGTCCTGTGAAGCCACACTAGCATAGGTCTTGAGTTTTCTTGGGGCAACTGGCCAGCACACATGACTTTTAGAATAGTCATTAGCCATTCCAACCAAATAGTCCACCAAAATACCATATCCAATGTTAAACAAAACTTGAATGGTGGAGTTCAAGTAGCAGTTAGCTGAAGTATTTCTCAAGCCAACCATAGTCATGATGATAATGATGTAAGTTTTCCCAAAACTGGAAAAGTCAGATCTTTCTCCCAGAGGTGCTTTACTGAGAATGAGATTCTCCAACAGAATCTGGCAGGCTCATCTTGGGGGTTCAATAAATCACCCCCTGTCAATAGGGAGCCAATGACATGTAGGGATGCATATCATGTGGTGAGATTAAAGGAACCTTTGTCAGGACAGCTGTTGGAAGTTCAAAGTTAATGGGGTTGGGTGCAATTTCAGGGATGACAATATACACACAATTTCCAATTAGTAAATGAGGTGAGACTGATGACCAAGTTTCATCATAAGGAACCATTGGAAGTCTAATATCAAAGCTACCCTGATCTAGACGTTTGTGAAGTAAACTTACATAAGACATCAATAGACTACTGTACAATTTATTACCCTGAACTCTGATTTCAAATGTACTGGATGGTCTTTGATAAACATTGATAATATTGTGGCATATGTTCATATCAGATTAATTGAATACATAAGAAAAGAAATCCATATGCTTATTTACTGTTCTAATTATTTTCAGTATTTCAATTCAATTAAGGGCTGGAAAAGTTACTGATTGTTTCTAAATATATATTATGGTACAACAAATATTATGATAGAAAATAGACAATAATATTGAGATTTATATTATTTGAGATATTAGGAACTGGAGGAATGAAGCAACCTTTTTTATTATGCCATCATTGACCATCATTTTAATTGTTAAAATGACAGCTGTTCTGATCAATGAAGAAAGATGACCAGGACATGAGATAATTATTTAAACAAGCAAGTCAATGATATTTCAAAATATATATTTTTTTACTTTGGTTAATCATCTAATTATTCATACTACATTAATCACAGCCATCATGACCATTGTCCCTTAAATATAAAGGTATATTATTCAAACCCAAACTATTTCATGGAAATGCCAAAGTTTTGCATAAAACCTCCTTTAATTACTTTGTGCAAGCTCAATGTGGCTGCTATTATTGACAGGGATTTACGATTATGCAACTTTTAATGGAAAAGAACATAACTGAGGTAGCCCTTGCATTCTTTTCTGCCAAACATAGTTTTTCCCAGATACCATTGCTTTTCTATAGGATCAGGGTATCTATTGCATATGTGTGTTAAAGGATAACTAAACTTTCTTTGGCTTGATTTCGGTATTGTCGACCTTTAAATACAATGGCAGATGACTATGGAGATTGTTTTCAGGTGTATAATAATACAAAGCATTTATAAAGTTATGGCCATTTCTCATCTACATCTAGATACAATTCACTAATCAAATCTTAATGTTATTTTTCATGGCCATGCAAATTAACATTTTTATGTGTTGCTAAATCCCAAAAAATAATTAATTTTTCCCTGTCATAAATGTAAATAGAAAGTACCTAATTGGAAAACATGTAAAAATAACTGTTTGAAATCTGTAAAGTACATCAGAATAAAAAGTAATGCTTCTTCATATTTTCTATCCAAGATCTGTGGAATGTGTTCCGAGTGTTCATGGTTGCCCAAAAGACATGGTCTTATAATCCTTATCCATCATATAAATGTTGACAAGGCATTTGTAATTACTTCCACAGTAATGTTATGATATCTTAGTTGCAGTTGGTGCCAAACACCCATTAGATCTAATCATGAACTAAGTTCTATTACTATCTGTGACTCTGTGTGTTGCCTTTCACCATTACATAATAAGGTTAGATGCTTTGTGTATGGGCACAATACAGTTTTTACAGTTATTTTGGCAAATATATTAAAATTCTAAAATAAAAAGGCTATCAATGCTGAATACTGTAATTGCAGATCCTCCTTCCTTTTATATCCAGACATCACAGATGTGGAAATATCTTGAGTAAAATTCTCAGAATTCTTTTTGCAAACAATATGTATTACATGAAACCTTGAAACTGATGCAGTTATTTGAGTTTTCACAAATGTTCTCCCAAATATTTATCAGAAAGTTGATTCTGAGAATAAGATCTGAAAGCCTGGAAAAATATTCACTTCCAAGTATGATGCCTCTTGCATAAAATAGTTTTAAAACAATTCACCCAAATAGTTTTTTGTGCAATAATCAAGATAATTGATGTGAAAAAGTAATATAGATGTTGCATAATTCAATAAATATTAGACTAGCAAAACATTAAACTAACAGCATCTTTTCAATATAAGAATCTGGCAGAGGGCAGCACCTCATGTGCATGTTGAGGGAAAATATGAGGCTGCCAATGCTCCAATGAAAAATTATTGACTGATAATAGTTCATGAGAGAAATTGGCCTTATGAGAAAATTAATTACATAGAACACTGTAATAAGAAAATTAATTTCATAGAACACTGTAATGTGGAATTATTCAGATTGCATCCACATTGACAGGCCAGTCTGTCAAATGATGTCTAAATTTTGGATAAGATCAAAACTAAATTTCTTTAACATTTATATTATGATACTTAAAAAGTGTAATACCTTTGTTTATGTGTAATAAGTTTTTAGTATTTTCTGTTTTGAAAAATTTCAGTCAATGAATATTTAGTTGTCATTCAATGAATTCTTTGTTTTTTTCACACGGGGTCAAATATTTAGATGATTCAAACAACACATACAAAATCTTTTTATTATTTTATAAAAGAAATGACATGCAGTCAATGATATGTTTCATTGCTTTAGGTTTCAATCTGAAAGACTTTGTTTATTCCATGTGTACTGTTGAACAAATCAGTCATCATGTACCCATGAATAATCTTGTTATGAGGTCAATGAAATGTGAGACAGTGCTGGGTCAGGTGGTCAGGCAGCAGTGGGCTCTGTGGGTGAGCTGCCGGGGCTGCGGTAGGCTCTACTGGGTAGGTCACAGAGGGTGGGGTTGCAGCTAAACTGTACTTAATATATGGTTTAATTATATGAATGAGCTATTGTGATGAAATCAAAAATAAAATTCTAAATTTAATAAATCTTGTATTTATGAGAATTAGGATAATACATTGAAAAAAGATCAATTTAAATTCTGAAATATTGAGTCCTTACTCTATGTTTCCAGGTTGAGATATTAAAACATTTGGGATTTCAGTTTTTAACATGCTTAACAAAATGAAATATCCTACAAAGGTAGTAAATATTTGAAAACATTGAATAAAGCATACAATATAAACGAAATAACTTGAACATTGAAGAATAAGATTAACATTTTCATACAATTGAAGCTGGATAGCCCAAGTCACAAACTAATGTATTGTATAGTTTTGATGAATTTATCTCACTTTGACCATTTTATTTAAACCAGAGAACTTCAAAGAATTATAAAGTAATTTGAAAATAATGAATACAAAGCATATGTAGATGATTGTTGTATTTGCCTCTGATTTTTGAACAAGTGTTCTTATATTTGGACAGAAAGATGATATGATGAAAGGTTGGTGTTTATAGCTCGACACATTAAATTTAAGGGTTGGACGATAGATAATAAATTATCCACGCTTTAAGACCAGGAAAGAAAAAATAAAAAAGTTTATACATGGAATAAAAATGCTCTCATCCAAGGTTGTGATTTCAGCTTTCATCCCTTCAGCTGTTTGTATGACACAATGCATTGATCAAACAATTTTGCTGTCTATCAGAGGAACATACAAGGTCCATCATGATTCATGATTGTAATAAATTTGTATGCAAAATATTGCATTGATGAAGCATGACAAGTTTCATTATCAAGACCTTGACCCACTTTATGATTTGATATGAGGGTAATCTAAATTAACCTTATTGTATTGTCACCTTGTGAACTGGAAACACAGCCTCATTTGTCGCTAGATGGAGTTGGTAGACCGGCTCTGTCGCCCTCTGGTGTAGTTTCATGATTCAATATTCTATATCTCGTTTGAAACGAGATTGGGAGTGGCCGAAAAGTGAACTTTCAGAACGCTGCAGTTTCATGTGTCTTGATCAGATAATAATTCAGATAAATATTCAGTACACATAACAATGTCTTCACCGATGAACCCAGCGGCTCCACAGGCTGTTGTCATTCAGCCACAATCAGAGAAGGGTCAGGCGATGCAAATGACCCCAACAGAGTACGGGGCTCAATATGGACAACCCCAGCAAACTACATTCATGAATCTACCAGCAGCCCTCAACTATCTCTCGTCTCTCGACAAAGTCAACATCAACCAGGTTCTGCATGCTGTAGAAGGTAATGCTAGTTTACGGCGGGAAATCTTCTCTTGGGTCATTGCACAACAGCCGATGACAACATTCCATTTCCATTAATAAGTGCTCTCAGCATTTTCAAAGCCTTTCAATTTAACTGCACTTCCAATAATATTAATATTCACATCAGGTTGTCGTCTGACAACTTACATATATTAAGAATAGGATAACAACCGCCCATTTCACACATTTGGTCTTTGTCAATAAATAAATAAACTGACATAACATGAATAGTTATCAATATGTGTGCTATTGCCCAGCAAATCTACAACGTCAATGATCACGTGACTAGGGGTCACGTGACCAAGCGGCCGCCATTCCGGTGAAACTGGAGTAAAATATTTGTTCAATTTAATTCAATATCTTGTGAGAAAACGAAAATAATTTGACTGTCAGTGTACAGAGATAATTGCTGCTAAGATCGTATGCAAACACCTGACTCTGGCTTGAAATCTTGTAAGAATTTTACGACACGACTTCACCGGTCCCCCCAGGGCCGTGACGTCAGTGGGCGATAATTGGGCACTTTTGCGAACTCGAATAGTGGGATATATCCATCAGTAAGACTTGTCATTACTTTAACTTATAAAGCGATCTGCGGATGCTAAATTCTAACAATATTGACAAGTCAGAGTCATGTCTTTGCACAAACAAATACAATCATAGCCTTTGTGCACTGACCTTTTTTCTATGCCAAAAGATGAAACTTAGTATATCGATCATATGACTTACATATTTGAAGAGAAGAGCTCAATAGCTCGATTTTGAGTTGTCAATGATGTAAATCGGCAAAGAACTGACTGAGCAGTGCCAAATTGTATATTTTTGTAACAAACTGGTTGTTACGCACGTGCACATTGTAACGAAATCGGGGTCAGTGGGTGCAATTTTCACAACAATTTATTTATACCCTTCATATAAACTTTTCCATGAAAAAAATTCAATGTTCTATTTGTTTTACGCAAACAAGACAGTTTCATAATTATCAGAGTCTTCTGTTCCATAATCAGCATATAACAGTAAATTTCATTATAAATATGTCATTTTAAGCCACGCCTGTCTCATTCCATAGAACAGCAAGAGTCACTTCACACATCATGACATAATTTATAGGTTACTTCATCATTGGAGAGGGTGTTATATAACTCATAGTGAGGGGGTTGTTATATAACTCTTAGTGAACCTGATGCAAAGGAGAGTAACAAGCAACAATTGTCTTCTCAATAGCCACAGGACATTTACTGGACATTCGGTCCAGTGAACTTGACCAATAGAATTTTTACTGGACCAAATAAAATAGTCATAACAGCTTTTAGTTGAGTAGATTGACAAGTTTTAGTCATTTATCCAAATTAACATAATTAACAATACCAATATCAATACCTCAATCAGTTTTATGATCCTATCCCAAAATTATATGAATAAAACTTTATACCTCCATCTCTTGCAAGACTAGTACATTATATATTTACATTTAGAAGCGATGGAAGTATAGTTTTTACTTTAAAAAAAAATAGAATACAGGTTTAATATTGTTGTATTTCCAAATTAGCAATAGTGGGCCTCATCATTGCTCAAAAATACACAACTCATCTTTTTAGAGCAAAAAAATATTATTTTAATATTAAAATAGAAAATATTTTCAAGTTTAAGTGACAAACATTAAGCAGAGTTTTACTGCAAATATTGTTCTTTTTAGTTCAAATGTATGAAATTTTGATCTGTGGTCTACATTTTGAAATATTTGACTTTACTCTCAGTCAAGTTGAAAATCACCAAATGGTGTCACAGATTTAGATACATTTGAATTATTTTATTTACACAAACATTTTACCTGAGCTTTAAAGCATTTAAAAAAGGAAAAAGAACACTTTAACTCAGGATATTATAAAATTAGATTATACAGATTGGTATTGTACATGTATGTTTATTCTTAAAAAGTCCCCCCCCCAAAAAAAAAAAATAAATAATAATAACAAAATGAAAATTAAAAAGAAATATATCTTTTTAATTTTTTTCCATAGCTTAAATCTTAAATTGGAATGATTTGTCATATGTTAAAAAACAGAGTAAATCTCAGTCAAAAGAAAAAAATGCTTCCAAATTTTTATACATGTATGTATATTGATATCAGATTTGTAGTACCAGTAATTTCTTAACAAACCATTTGTCTTGCCCTGTGTCATATTTTGCAAGAAAAAAGAACTTTTGGCTGAAAAAGAGGACACAACCATCTGACCTTAATTATTAGCATTTACTGGATTTTGTGAAAATACAGACGGAAACAGAAATCATTTACCACTGGCCCTAGTATATACCGGTATATGCCTTCAGCAAGGCCATGGCATAAAAAAGTCATTGATGCTTTGATTTATAACAGCAAATGTATTTTAACACTGTAAATGTACCACAACCCGTAATGTAAATATGTTGGCTATTTCCTTCTTTGCCATTAGGGGGCACTTATTGAAAAGACCCATAAATGGCCTCAAAGCTGGGAAATATGATGATATGGGTCATTAACTAAACTAAATAGAATAATATTTGGAGTAAACATGTTCTTAAATTTTGGTAATTTAACTTGTAAAACTTCTCAATTTTGTCATGAAAAGCATGGGAAATTTTGAGAAATATGATATTTTGTTGACTTCTTTTTTTGTATCACTGGGCAGTGATGAGGTCAAATGCAGCAGCTACTGGCTAATGGATTAGTCATAAAAGATTACTAAATGATGTTTCCATATGTAGATAAAAACATTGATCCTATTTCAACAGAAATATGCTATCTATTTAGTTGGCTTTGGTGGGTTATAATGGTGCACTATTTCATGTAGTTGAAGGAGCAATGACGTCATAATAGTGCTTTGGTTATTTATCATTGAAATAGTGACGTCTTACTTGTTGGTATCTTAGCAACCGTCAACAACACATTTCATACAGCTGTGATCCTCTGTAAGAAGTGTCCTTGTTCCCCCTAATGTTAATCACCTGAGATGAAGTTTAATCCCTTCAACACTGTTTTGACATGGAAGTATTTCACCCTGGGGAAAATATGATTTTTTAGTCCACAGTGCTGATGAATTTAGGAGTAAGCATTTATAATATAAAATCTTTACCATAAACATTGTATCTTATATTATCTGATATAGCATTCCATCAGTACCTTATATGAGATGTAATGTTGGCGATTTATATTCAGCATGCCATCATAAAAATCACAAATTGCCTCCTTTGCTTTTAAGATATCTTTTCTTCAGGCAGTAAGATTAAAAAGGCATTCAACTAGTATAAAGATAATTTACAAACATCAGTGGCTTTATATTATCAACTATGTATAACCAATGACTGGTAAGTACATATAGGTGTATGGACAAGGCAAAGGTGCCAAAGTGCCAAGGTGTGGCAAGAACCAAACATGAGGTCACTGCCAAAAAAACGATCTTAATTCCAGAATAAAATATCTGTCATGCTAAGTAGAAAATTATTTTTTTCATTCAAATGCTGCACTGAATCTGTAATTTTTATTCTTTTACATGTTATTTATTTTATTTTTTTAGTATTCCTGAACTTTGAGAGAAACAATGAATACAATATCTCTAACACAGCGGATCAGCAGTTCCTGCATGTCAAGGAAGGTATGTGATGTTATTATTACTAAATATTGATTGATGGGTAGTTTCTCAACCATATTTCATGTAAGCTACAAATATTGATATGAGTCATAAAGATTTTGTAAATAAAAAAAAAGGTTTCAGCTTAAAGAAATTCATATTTGTAATATATACTGGCCATATCAGACAGAGCCTGCATGTTTGTCTAGGCGATTAGTACCCATACATATATGTCAAACCATGAATAGTGGTGGAAAAAGCAGTTAATCATTATGGAAACTTGCTGCCATTAAGATACAACCAATTACAAAACAGAATAAAACTTGCCATTGCACGAAAGTAGTCACAATTGAAATGGAGACATTAAAGTAATGTTTAGATTTAACATGATATCTATATAATAAACATCATGATATCAGGTCCTTCTCAACTAAAATTCCTATAATGTTTCCACTTTTCATTTTTTAAGTATTTGATTTTATAAATGATGTTCTCATTAATTTCAGATGTCAAAAATGTGATTTTACAAAATGATAATTAAAAAGCAAAATTATTGGCAAAATGATTGTTGTAATTTTATTAAAGAAAGAAATCAACAAGAATCATTTTCTTTGTAATGATTATAAATCAGTCACAATGATTTCTAGACACGGACTGTTGCACTCGGCAGATGCTAGGCGTTCTGAGACCCTTCACAATCAACATTAATGACATGCAGGGACAGACTGTACTCCAGGTAATTTATCTTCTAATTTCACTTCATATTTCGTGCATCTATTAAACACATTATTTGAAATACAACTTAAAGACCAACAAAACCCCCATTTTTAAAACTCCAGTCACCCATGCCCGTTTCAGGCCTCTCAGTTTTAACTGTGTTTAAACTACCACCGTCCCATCAGAGGTATCTAAGTATGTGTATGTTGGTGTATCAATCACCACATCAACAGCTCTATTTATTCATTAAATCACCCTTTTGGAAGCCACTGAATGCAACAGCTGCAGGCCTCTAGATGGCAAAAAGCTCTTTACCCTTTAGGACCATATATGGCAGAATTATTGAGAGTTGTTTATGTTTGATTGCTTCAGTGTGAGCGAGGATTGCGGTGTCAGGGATGTTGCTGTCCCTGCTGCCTGCAGGAGATGGATATACTCATTCCAGGAAACCAGAAGATTGCCACCATCAAGGAACTGTCAGTACACCTCTTTTTATATGTCAGCATGATACAATGTACATGATAAATCATGATCAAACAATATTTATGAAGAATCAGAAAATTCACTACTTTATTAGCTACCACTGCCCGAGAGTGGTGTGGGAGCTATGACATCTGGCTCTGTGTGTCTGTCTGTATGTGCTGTATCTTATAATCTTTTCCAGATACAGATTCAAAATATTTACCACACATGCATCCCACGAAGGCCTAAAAAGGATGACCTCAATTATGACCTTGACTTGTTTTTCAAGGTCACACGCTTCAAATCTTTACCAAAAACTGACGTTATGCTGTATGTTAGCACCTATTTTAGTTACAGACTCTGCCCTTGGTCTTTGTTTCCAAGGTCACAGGCTTTAAATCTTAAAGAGGGGGGTCCAGTACCCCTGAAAAGCCGTACGGTCAGTTAACCCCACCCCAGATTTTGCCCCAGCTGCTGATTGGTGCTGCTCCACACAACACAGCTACCTCACAAGTTGACCGTTGGTCAAACTGTCCACTCACAGCCCACTGGATGCTGCTGGTGGCTGGGCAGGTTGTTTGTAAACATAGGCAAGAAAGGGGTTGTATCACACCACCCTGCATTAACCCCGCTGACTATCTCAGTGACAGTCCTCCTCCTTGGTCTCATAAAGAGAGGGGGAAGAGAATAAAAACAGAAAAGGTGAACCTTATAATTTAAAGTGTGCATATGTCATTATTTACATGTTTATCAATCAAAAACTTTCGGACCATTCAGAAAACATAAATTAAGCACTGAAAAGTTTATCTGAGGAGGACCATGAAATCAGATTCTTATCTTTACACAAGTTATATAACGAGTCTCTGAAGTTGACCGCTCCCCACCCAGCTGCAGCAACATCTAGCTCATGGGAGGTATGGGGTAAAACCGCAAATATGTTGTAACATGCTGGACACATGCACTCAGCCATGTGCTTGGTATTTATAAACAAACCTAAACCCACATCTCACACACAGTGTCAACTGTCAATCAAATTCAAAATAATTTAAATCTCAGAACACTTTTATTGTTTAAAAGAGCTTTGATATCAAACATTTAGATTTCAGATTAAAATATGTTGTAGCCCTTTTGTTCATGCAGCATTGTACCAAGTATCACACATTTCTATTAGAAAGTAACAAATATATTAGAATGTATTCAATTTATACTGGCTGGGCTCTGGGTGTTTTGATGGTCAAGACCTGTTTAATAGGCTCCACCCCCTTCCTTTTATACTTGAACCCCCTCCTTTAACACTCGTTAAAGTTACAGTTATATTGCATGCTGCTAATAACAGATTACAAATCTACGGACCAACTTATAATCTTGAGTGTTAGGAATAGTTACCTACTAAGCAGGATCATGTGATCAACTGCTGCTAGTTTTGGAAGGTGGGCTGTGTAAAGGCACTGACCTACTGAGCCACTTTTGAGTCACGAGGGCTTAAAAATAGTCACTGACAAAGCAAGATAATATGATAAATTGCTCCTAGTTGAAGAAGGTTAGCTGTGAAGGCAATAAGAAGGCGTTATGTAAGCATACAGAAATAGGTAATCTTGTATTAAAGTAAAGATCCTAGGTGAAGAAATTCTATTTTAGGTTTCATTTTATCAGTTCTGAAAGCCTGAGGGGTACATAAACAATGGTTTTAGACTCTATATATGTGTGTGTTTATTTTATTATTTTGTCATATGTTATAAACCTATTTGAGTTATAGCAACAAACTTTACAGGTGTCTCCCAAGGGCACATTTCATACTCTTAATAAAGTTTTTGACATTTGTTTATATGAGATAGACTATTTGTTCAAGTTTCCCATACACATTTTCCTGGGAGAGAAATACATATCTGTTATACTTGTTTGCATATTGCATTGCATACATGTCACAGCAATCACCTGACCTCTGGTGGTGAGAAAAAACAATGAATTGTAAAAGTATTTCCAATCTGTATTGCAGTTGGTCATTTATGACTCCAAAGTATGAGATCTATGACGTGACTGGAAACCTAATGTACCGGATACAGGGAGACTGCTGCTACTGTAAATGCTGCGCAGATGTTCCATTCAAGGTGAAAATTAACTTCTGCTACCTCATAGTAATCACCCTGTCTGTCCCGTGTCTGTCCTTCCTTTCATTCGTTTCTCCATTCTGATGCTAAAATGCACTATGAGGTACTGGATTTATTTATATATGAGCTATTTTAGCACCAATGACATTATGGGTTATAGTTGGCAAAATGTAAGGGATTTTTTAGACCATTTGCACTTGAGCAGTGAAAAGTTTTGACCAATTTGAGCCAATTACATTTTGCAAAACCTATTTGTGGCCAAATTGAATTATTTAATGGTTTATTTCAATAAAATATAAGAATGTAATGAATTAAATAATGGTTTATTTCAACAAAATATAAGAATATAATGAAGTAAGATTGACTTGATGTCCACACATTGGTATAAAAATTAGGGCAATAGGTCAGATAACAAACATTTGCAGTACAATATTTCTAATAGTCAGGAATCTACTGTTATTATTGATTATGATACACCACAAATTATTACAGTACCTTTTGTGACATTTGTCACAAGGTATCTAGTTATAATAAGAATCATAAGCCCCAAGATAAGTTGGTTAAGGTTAATAAATATATTGACAAGCTATATATGCCTCTTTGCTTGTTTACATCAGGAACCCATGTGAAGGAATATAAACCTCATTATCGTCTATATGAGTATTGAAATAAATTTTCATGCCACAATTTCTGTGTTTTATGTCTATCATTGATTAGCACAATTAATTTTGTGATATTTTTTAATAAAGATATATAGACCAGACGGAAGTGATGTGGGGGAGATCACCAAACACTGGAATGGATGCGCTGAGATCTGGGCTGGAACAAACACATTTTCTGTGTCGTGTGAGCATTTATATTTCCTGTTTTCTGTTGAGGAGTAACAAAGGCAGTTTATATCTAACTCAAAACCTATTTTCTACAAAGCAAAAGTGAAACCTAATACACTTACCCAGTGGTATTTTTTTATGGTTATGTACTCTTACAAACACAACCAGTTTTATTATTCAAAATCTAAAAGTATGTGATGATTGTGAATTTATCGTTGTAGTTCCCATGGATGAACCAGTCTTTAACAAAGCTATATTGTTGGGTGCAACCTTCCTGGTAGATTTCATGTACTTTGAGAGGAACCAGTAAATGTCCAGAAATACAGCAGCTGCCCAATAAACAGCAAGCAAGATTATTCCATATCAAGTGAGGAGCCCTACATTGACTTCTTATTTGGGAGCAGCCATTCACGCAAAATAGGGCAGTTTGGAATATAAAGGAATGGTGTTGATTCAGCTTTGGCCTCATTTGGCTCATAAAAAGTTTCTTATATATTTACCAAACACATTTTGGTGGGTCACATAAGATAAAAAAAATGGAAGAAATGCCACAGAGCATGACATGTTGTGTATTTACGTCAGCAAACAGCACATTGTACATGAATGATTTAAAACAGATCAAAATTATACAGAGCTTGTTAATTTCGTAGTTTGTGGACACAAGACCATTTAATTGAGCTATTTTGGTAAAATCATTATTTATTCTACTTACCTCTCAAAAATAATCTCATTGTGCAAAATATTATGAATGGTCTGATCTTGGTCACAGAATACCAAAGCGTGCAGGCCAGATGAGTGGGAAATGAAGTATTAAAATCAGAAAATCCTGTTTGGATCTTCCAGCTTACAAATAAACCACTGAATGTAAATGTGGCACCTTTTGCTTTGGTAAGACAAAGTATTGTTGAACATTTCATTTATTCACTTGAGGGAATCAGAAAATTTTGAGATCTGAGAAACTATTTATCCCAAATTGTGATTCTCTATGCATAGTGGGGTAAAACTTAGATTAGTGGTATCATATAAAGAGATATATAAGAGATACTACTCAAGATCTGGTTCAATTATGTATTATTAGATACATGTAGAATGAAAATAGTGTGATCTTACATAAATAATCTTTAAGTCAAAAAGACTATCACTGGTCAGTCTATATTTTATGGTACCTGAGACATTATCTTTTGAAAGACAACCTTATTAAACACATTAAAGAATGTAGTTTTGGGTATTAACATTATGAGAGTATTCCAGGAATATCTTCCCATGATGCATTGCTATATCAGAGGTGTCACTCTCAGGTAGTGATGTATTGCCTTCTATTATCCTTAGAGACAATAGGAACCCATTACCAAATGTCAAGACAAGAGTTATATTTAAGATATTCATTATTATTATATCTTTCTAAATTAATTTTGCCAAAACCAAAATAATGATGTAAAATGAGAAATGTGAATTATTTGTGACGTTTATGAAATGTAACTGGAAATGTAAAAGTATTTTTTTAAGGCACTGTTCATGGACTCAGAACTTATCAATTACAATCTTGAACAAAAACCTTTACTCTGTTATACTATTGTTGGAATATTAACTAAAACACAAAATAATGAAAACAACTTTTGATTGCTGTCTGACTTGTGTAGTGGCCACACAATAAGAGATATATATTTTATGCTATGTTTAATATTGTATTCTATTATACTATATTTGATATTATGTGGAAGGAAATCTCATACATACGGTAAATCTTTCTCCCAGCCCACTGGCTGAACTCTTCAGGTCTGGATGAAAGTTGTGGCCTTATATTTTGGAAATCCAAAGTTATTGTTAATGATACTGATGGTCTTGAAGTATGGTACTGCTTTAATAATGTTTTGTGTACAAGATTCATGGTACATTATCATGTCCTTTGTTATATAGATAATTTGCTTCATTTGAGATGATAAACCTAAGTTATGTTAATGCACCCCCTCGTAAACATATCTTTTGAAAGAATAAATTTGGACATTTTCTGTATAATATGTTTTTCATATTATACAGTATGATGAGGTCTAAGACACTAGGTAGTACTGCATGATTGACTTTGTAGAAAAGAAATTTTTTATTTTTGAACTAATTTGTAACCATATTTGGGGAGATGTGCAAAACGCTTCTACAATAACACTCAGGAGAGGTTCATACAACATTGGGTCCTATTCTGAACTCAAAAAACTCAAATATTATTGTACTAAGTACATCTGTTCTGCTCTCAGAATCTCAGTTGTGCCCCAGTCACATTTAAAGATGATGTTTGGTGAATTGACATCTTGGAAACACCGGCAACTTTAATGTTGCAGCTTAAAGTTCCTGATGACCTGTACGACATCGTAGAATTGCCTAAATGTGACCCATGGTGTGCCGGCTGATTTAATTTTTTTTTTAAACCATCAGCCGGGTATCGTTACTGAAATCAGCACAAGTGTGACTGGGATATCACAGAATTAATTTTAGCTTATTGATAAATACTTTGCCACCATTCCAATTAGTTTTACTCCTATGGATAACTCAATGTATTTTAAATTCTGATTTTTTTATCATTAATCTTAATTTTCTAAAAGAATGTTTTAATGAGGTGCATTTTGGCATTTTCAGAAAAAATAAATCCATCCATAAGGTGCAGCGCACGTAAACAGGGTTTATCTTTTTAATCTGTTTTCCCTCAAATGTCATTTTACATGTGAAATAATAATAATGTTGAATGTAAAGCAAACCCTGGGAATTTCAACAAAGTGTAAATGGGGCTATCATAAGTAACTGTAATGTATCGCTATTGTTATGTTAAGGAAATCATTACCTATAAGCTTGTACTGGGTGAATACAAGAGAAGATATCACAGAAAAAAACTAATTCTTTAAAAAGATTGAAATGGCCCTTGAAATTCCCAGGGTAGCCATCGCGAGGGCCATTTTTTTATGCATCTCACTGGCATTAGTGAAATTTCTATGAATTTCAGCGAGTGTCCATTTAGTTTTAAATAGGTGATTTATATTTATATAGTGTGACAAGGTTTTTTGTGATACAGAATTTATTTCATTATTTGTGTATGTAATTTTATATACAAGAGTTTAATGCATACATGAGAATTTTGATATGATATGATATAGAATTTGCTGAGTTTGATTTGCTTGTGATATATATTGTATAGTCATTTAACACTATAAAAACTTACAAAGGCATACATCACTCTTCATCTGATAGTACATTTGAGAGGGAAACATAGTAATAAGTATTTAAATATTTAAATGGCTTTTAAGAGTAGTTGTCCTTTAAACCTATGGAAAGACTAGAATATCTGATCAAACAGGGCAGTCAGGGATCAAGGTTGTGGTCAAAACGGGCAGATATCCAACATCCAAATTATTACATGTGAGGAACAAAACTTGCATTTTTTTCTTTGTTGCATTGGCAAGCTCTTTATGCATGTGAATAATGTACTGGGATGGTGTTGTCCTTTAATGTATATGTATGCATTATGTTCATATGTTTAAGAGGTTAAGGTGTAATATGACATGTGGCTTTCTTAAGAATATAGTCTATGTCTTAAAACCCTATTTTTGTACAGCAAATAGCACACAGTCTGATAGTAACAATTTTTGCTGAGATTTTAAGGTAGAAGACAGTTGAATCTCTTATCAAATACTCATTTTCTGGCATTTATATATGATATATCATGAAATTACACTCCTTGATATATCATAAAGATTTATACTTTTTTATATTTGGTCATTGTTAGTATTTTAGAACTAAAGTTTAGTTCATGTGTTGCATTGTATTCAACCAGGTTAATACACATTACAATAATAAAAAACAGCATTCTTTTTAAAGATTATTTTTTAATTTGACATTTCCAGAGATTTTAGGCTTTCATCTTTGTTTTTCTTTGAAGAAATAGACATCATATACAAGTCTAATTAGTTAAAATGGATATGCTTTATTTCTATAAAGCCATTATTTAGTTTGTAAATAAATATTAAAATTCTCAAAATGCAGCTGATCAGCTCATTGAAGCAACAAGATATGATTTGCTTTAGTAAATGCCTTGGTAGACAGTTAGTTAAAGCTAACATTTTACACTGAAATCAACCAGTGCATGCATTTTAAAAAATTATATTCTGGCTCAAAATAAGAGAATATCAGTGTGAAACCATTAAGTTTTGAAAGGGTCTAAATTCCAGGTGATTTTTTTTTGTTTGTCATGTAATATATTAATGTTTCATTTGTTTTGGAAGACACTTGGCCCCTTTATTGTGTAACGCCTGGTTCAAATTAAGAGAATATCAATGTGAAAGTGTGAAACCATAAGTTTTGAATGGGTCTAAACACCAGGTGATTTTTTTTGTCATGGCTAAATCATAATATATTAATGTTTCATTTTTTCGGGAAAAATAATGTGATGATCTGGTTGTGTATAATGACATATAACTATTCTACTGAGCTTAGGATGCGGTGATCCGGGTGTTTACATCTAAAAGAAGAGATAGTGAATAGTTTGTTATCATAAAATGTATAACTGATACAGTACACTATGGTGAGTGGTAGATGTCATCAGTCTACCAGTTGATCCAGGGAAGGTATTGAGATAGATACATATGTGGTTTTATAGATAAATAGGCTGATAGGCTGACATTGATTAGCTTTGTAATAGATTGCTGTACACATATTAATCACTTGTGACCTTCTTGCATTTAAACCTGCATTTGATATCATTCCCATGGTGCAATGTGTGAGGATGTTGTGTGAGGGTGTAGCAGCCAGTTAGGGCTTTTGGACCATATATTTACCTGGGAAATATCTTAATGTATGGGCAGACCATATATTTACCTGGGAAATATCTTAATGTATTAGCAGACCATATATTTACCTGGGCAAGGGGAGCCTGTCTTTAATATCTTAATGTATGGGCAGACCATATATTTACCTGGGAAATATCTTAATGTATGGGCAGACCATATATTTACCTGGGCAAGGGGAGCCTGTCTTTAATATCTTAATGTATGGGCAGACCATATATTTACCTGGGCAAGGGGGAGCCTGTCTTTAATATCTTAATGTATGGGCATAGCACGAAAAGTGTGGCTTGTCATAATATTATTATATAGTTTGTGATGTTCCCATTAATTTCAACGTTAATGTTTGAGTTGTTAGAAAATAAAAACATTATTAACATTTATATTTGTCTGGATTCTTTGGGATGTACTTTCTTCCTGTCATTTTTAGCTCTGCTGAGACTTTAGCTCGCAGAGCTTTAGGAGGGGGAAAATGTCTGTCGGTCCGTCTGTCCGTCTGTCTGTCAACATTTCTTTAAAAATCTTCTTCTCCAAAACTACCAGTAGTACATCTTTCATATTTTATATAGAGGTAGATATATAGTTGAAGATTCAGATTCCTTCAAATCTTAGTGATGTCACCATTGACCTTAGTGCAGTGACCTTGAGGTCACAAATTTTGTACTGAGCATATCTCAGCAACCACTTATTACAGGATATTAAAACTTGGTATGCAGAAATGTCATATGTTAAAGCTGTGCCTTGTCATACAATTTTAGTCATGTGACCTTTGACCTTGACACATTGACCTTGAATTCAAAATTTGTGAACATGCCACATCACAACCATCAGAAGTGAATACAAAAACACTTCATATCTGTTATATACTAACACTATGTTTAAAAATCTTCTCCTCCAAAACTACCAGTAATATTTGTTTCATATTTAATACAGAGGTAGATAGAGAGTTGAAGATTCAGATTCCTTCAAATCTTAGTGATGTCACCATTGACCTTAGTGCAGTGACCTTGATGTCACAAATTTTGTAAGGAGTATATCTCAGCAACTACTTATAAGAAGAAATTAAAACTTGGTATACAGAAATGTTTTAGGTCATAGCCGTGCCTCATCATACTTTCTTAGTCATGTGACCTTTGACCTTGACACATTGACCTTGAATTCAAAATTTGTGAACATGCCACATCATAACCATTAGAAGTGAATTAAATGCACTTCATATCTTTTATATACCAACACTATTTTATACAGAGCTAGATAGAGAGTTGAAGATTTAGATACCTTCAATTCTCAGTGATGTCACCATTGGCCTTAGTGCAGTGACCTTGATGTCACAAATATTTTAAGGAGCATATCTCAGCAACCACTTATAAGAAGAAATTAAAACTTGGTATACAGAAATGTCTTAGGTCATAGCCGTGCCTCGTCATACTTTCTTAGTCATGTGACCTTTGACCTTGACACATTGACCTTGAATTCAAAATTTATGAACATTCCACATCATTACCATTAAAAGTGAATTAAATGCACTTCATATCTTTTATATACCAACACTATTTTATACAGGGCTAGATAGAGAGTTGAAGATTTAGATTCCTTCAATTATCAGTGATGTCACCATTGACCTTAGTGCAGTGACCTTGATGTCACAAATTTTGTAAGGAGCATATCTCAGCAACCACTTACAAGAAGAAATTAAATCTTGGTATACAGGAATGTCTTATGTTAAAGCTGTACCTCGTCATACAATTTTAGTCATGTGACCTTTAACCTTGACACATTGACCTTGAATTCAAAATTTGTGAACATGCCACATCACAACCATCAGAAGTGAATAAAAAAACACTTCATATCTGTTATATACTAAAACTATGTTTAAAAATCTTCTCCTCCAAAACTACCAGTAATATTTGTTTCATATTTAATACAGAGGTAGATAGAGAGTTGAAGATTCAGATTCCTTCAAATCTTAGTGATGTCACCATTGACCTTAATGCAATGACCTTGATGTCACAAATTATGTAAGGAGTATATCTCAGCAACTACTTATAAGAAGAAATTAAAACTTGGTATACAGAAATGTCTTAGGTCATAGCCGTGCCTCGTCATACTTTCTTAGTCATGTGACCTTTGACTTTGACACATTGACCTTGAATTCAAAATTTATGAACATTCCACATCATAACCATTAGAAGTGAATTAAATGCACTTCATATCTTTTATATACCAACACTATTTTATACAGAGCTAGATAGAGAGTTGAAGATTTAGATTCCTTCAATTATCAGTGATGTCACCATTGAGCTTAGTGCAGTGACCTTGATGTCACAAATTTTGTAAGGAGCATATCTCAGCAACCACTTACAAGAAGAAATTAAATCTTGGTATACAGGAATGTCTTATGTTAAAGCTGTACCTTGTCATACAATTTTAGTCATGTGACCTTTGACCTTGACACATTGACCTTGAATTCAAAATTTGTGAACATGTCTCAGCAACCACTTATAAGAAGAAATTAAAACTTGGTATACAGAAATGTCTTAGGTCATAGCCCTGCCTCGTAATAATTTCTTAGTCATGTGACCTTTGTCCTTGACACATTGACCTTGAATTCAAAATTTGTGTGCATGCAAAATCTCACAACCATTAAAAGTGGAGCAGACTTGAGCAGATGATGATTTTGACCAATCAAAATGCATGTTACATTTCAAATTTGGCCCCAACTTGTTATCTTGATTCTCATTGGCTATGTTATTCAAAATGGCAGCCTCCTTGACAACTTTGTGATAGCTATTAGATTTTTGAAAAAATCATGACAAAATGGAAAAAGAACTGAGTCTAATGGAAAATAGATAGAATTAGACCTCAGAAAATACAACATCTTGCCTACTTTGGGATCTTGTATGGAAAATCATAACCTGGTTGCTTGTTGTACTTAATCTCAGTTCATGTGTTTTCATTCAAGTCAGCAGAGCTATCAACCCATGGGGTTATGTTTTAGAATGTGAAACTGAATGTATTGCATATTACTGAGGTTAGGAGATCCTGCAAAAAGTATTTGGTAACAGACAGGAGATTATTTTGTAAGCTATAATCACTGATCTGAGTGCAAAATATATAATTTATTTAAATTAAAAGGATAATGGCAACAGAAATTATATATGGCGATTTAGCCAAAAGAAGTACAAGTTATGGTTCTGGAACAAAAACCATAATTTATCTCATTCTTTAGACATGCCCAGGGTCTGCCAACTTACTCAAAGTTTAAACCTCCAAATCGTCCACATTGTAACCTCCATATACTTTCTTTGCTCTGAAAATCACTCGTAAAAATGATTTTCATATTTGGGGTTTTGTTTATTTTTATGTTTAAAAAATGAAATAAAACAATTCAATTTATGTGTTTTGACCTGCATATCACTCATATATCAATATATCTTTGTTTTCTGTATGAAGTCATTACTTTTTTTATATTTTCTGCATCCCCCCCACAAAAAAAAACATTAATTCTAAAACCCTACTATGAAGAATCAGTTGTTTTCTGTATAAAATTTTATTTTTTATATACTCTGCATTTGCAGAAAACAATTCAATTCTATATGACCTGATGTGCATGATAAAACTGCTTTGAAGATTTCATCTTCAGCATGAAGTATTTGATTATCTGGAACTTAATTTGAATGCAATTTTTGCCCAATTTTGAGAGAGGAATATGCTCCGGTTTAATATTGCATAACAAGGAGTCATCCAAACTTCAATGCACAAAAATAAGAATTAAAGCATTTTAGATTTACTACAAAATTTACATATTCATAATCCAGACACATTCTCTCTACAGAAATGAAGATTCCTTCAAATCTTAGTGATGTCACCATTGACCTTAGTGCAGTGACCTTGAGGTCACAAATTTTGTACTGAGCATATCTCAGCAACCACTTATTAGAGGAAATTGAAACTTGGTATACAGAAATGTCTTATGTCAAAGCTGTGCCTCGTCATACTTTCTTAGTCATGTGACCTTTGACCTTGACACATTGACCTTAAATTCAAAATTTGTGAAGATGCCACATCACAACCATTAGAAGTGAATAAAAAACACTTCATATCTGTTATATACTAAAACTATGTTTAAAAATCTTCTCCAAAACTACCAGTAATATTTGTTTCATATTTTATACAGAGGTAGATAGAGAGTTGAAGATTCAGATTCCTTCAAATCTTAGTGATGTCACCATTGACCTTAGTGCAGTGACCTTGATGTCACAAATTTTGTAAGGAGCATATCTCAGCAACCACTTATAAGAAGAAATTAAAACTTCTTATACAGCAATGTCTTGGGTCATAGCCATACCTCGTCATACTTTCATAGTCATTTGACCTTGACACATTGACCTTGAATTCAAAATTTGTGAACATGCAACATCTCAACCATTAAAAGTGAATAAAAACTTGTTCATATCTGCTATATATCAACTCTCTGTCGAACACCATATACATTTTATTCAGATTTGACCTTGACATTTGTATTATTGTGGAGGCCATAGCTCATGAATGATGAACTGGAGACACTAAATATCTGTTATGTATCAGCACTATGTTTAAAAAAAAATCATCTCCAAAACTATCAGTAATATATGAGATGAAGATTCAGATTCCTTCAAATCTTAGTGATGTCACCATTGACCTTTGTGCAGTGACCTCAAGGTCAAACATTTTGTACAGAGCATATCTCAGCAACCACGTATTAGAGGAAATTAAAACTTGTATACAGAAATGTCTAAGGTTATAGCTGTGCCTTGTCATACTTTCTGAGTCATGTGATCTTTAACGTTGACACATTGACCTTGAATTCAAAATTTCAACTTGAGCAGATGATGATCTAAATGCATGTTACATATCAAATTTGGCCCTAACTTGTTATCTTGATTCTCATTGGCTATGTTATTCAAAATGGCAGCCTCCTTGACAACTTAGTGATAGCTTTTAGATTTAAAAAAAAAATCATACCAGAATGGAAAAAGAACTGAGCCTAATGGAAAATATATAGAATTAGACCTCTGAAAATACATCTTGCCTACTTTGGGATCCTGTATGGAAAATCATAACCTGGTTGCTTGTTGTACTTAATCTCAGTTCATGTGATTTCATTCAAGTCAGCAGAGCTATCAACCCATGGGGTTATGTTTTTTATGTGATTTTGATGCCTTTTGTGATAAGTCATGTAACAATCACCCAAATTCACTGGTATATCTGTACTCAGGGTGGGACAAGGGGCCTTGAAATTTAACATTGTCTATGAATTAGATCGGACAGTAGAGTACAAGTGCACAAACTACAAACTACAGCACAGAGTAAAAGACTCCACAGATTATTATAGTATATATATTTTGTGGCATTTGTCACAAGGTATCTAGTTTAGAATAGCCTAGACCAGATTAGAATCTATTGAATTAGATTATATAAGAAAAGAATATTTTTCATTAATATCTTCGCAAAGAATACACTTTAAGCAATAATTTAAACAGTTCTGAAATTGAGAGAACATTAAGACACGATTAGAGAAACATCTTTTAAGTGATGCGTTCAAATATACGAGTTTCCTTAATGCAAAGCTTGAGCATATATGACATTGTGGATACCAAATGAAAAAGACGAGCGCGATGTACTTGCGATATTGGATATTGGATTTCTGACGTTTTTTTCCAAATGCACCAAAATCTAAAATGTATATTCTTATGTAAACATCTACAACAATGGTAAATACGTCCATAAAAAGTCCATAAAAAGATATATACCGTGTTTAAAACAGAGATATCCCTTTTACCCCAACAAACTGAATGATATGAAATATGTATGTTTTTCTAAGAGGTGCGGAACCATTTCTTCCAGGTGAAGTTTCATATGATGGGTTCTTCAGGATGTCAACATTTAAATTAATGCCATCTGGTGCCAAACAGCAGCATTTTCTCAGGGTGAAACCTCACAAGAATCGATTAGAATAGATTATACTATAATAAATTAGAATAGATTAGATTAGAGTAGTTTAGATTAGAATAGATTAGAATTGAATAGATCATAATAGAATATATTGGAACAGACTAAAATAGAATGGATAAAGGTTTTTCATTTTTATCTCGGCAAAGAATACACTTAATGATTTATCTGTTTTCAAATTGTTGGGTTAAGACAAGCAAATTAAGACAAGCATCTTCAAGAAACGAACAGAGAAATCTTGGAGTGATGTGTCTGAAATCAACGAATTTTCATTTATACTGAGCTGATGATTTCAAGATTTAATCATGGATTTTGAACTTCGAGTATGTTGGCCATGAGGCCAACGTTGAATATGTAATACAATATATAATTGATTAAATAATAAGATTTGCTGGCATCAACTACCGTTGATGAATGATGTAGACACGCCAAATTAATGATATGGTCTTTCCTTGAAGATGGTATGGATAGTCAATGTATTGATAGATGTGTTTCTGAAACATTTGGAATCATTAATACTCTAGAATAAAGACCACTTGCATAAAAAGCTGTTGAGGTGTATGTGTGGTAATTGAATCAAATATGGTATAATGGAAACAAGCGAGAAAGTGCATATCAAATAGGGATCGTGTTCAGACATGCATGAAGTGACATAAGCTATATCCAGTTCTCAGCACAATCTGAACAACATGGAGAAGGAATATTCACTGCAATACCATGTTTAGTTTTCCTGTAAGTGCATAACTGTTCCAGATCGCGTTAAACTTTAAAATGGATAACTCTTATGTGTCATGTGTATAGGTGAGTAAACCATAAAAACCTTGTAGATACTGCAGAATATAAGACATTTAAGTAAGACGCATTGTTTGTTTATCAATTATTGATATTTCATGCACTATTTCTTTCACGATCCAAAAATACAAGTCAGTATAAATATAATGTTTACGATTGATATGTCACAATGGACCGGAGTATATTAATTATATCAATGTGCTACTGATTTGTACTGATATATTTTAACTTTTATCCTGTATTTATTTTCAGATTTATAATGTATGAGTTGCCACTTGTCAGGGTAGCCCTTTTGGCGTGTTATATTGGTAAGCTTTAGTCTTAAGAGATTAAGCTATAATCTCCATAGCGTTAATCTTATGATCGTGCCGTGATGTCTTCTCTGAACTTTCGCACTATTTCTGTACACAAACCGGTCATTCTCTATTGATTGTTTGTCAAAAGTCTCAAATTACAAAACACGGAAATAAAAAGAGTAAGGTATATTAAGTGGTTGATTGAAGTGTGAAAACACTATATATATATATATGAACCTTTCTTAAGCTTGCACTGCAAGAAGGCATTTCCTGCAATGAAAATGTATAAAAGGACAATATATATATATATATATATATATATATATATATATATATATATATATATATATATATATATATATATATATATATATATATATATATATATATATATCTGTGTGTGTGTTATCTTGACTTTCCCCTTCTAAAAGAATGAAGGATAATCAAAAGGAATTGTTTAATTTTTTTATCAATCTTATTATATTGAGACCTATGCGTTATCATTTGCTATGCGATCAGTTTGTGTTTCCCGTTTGTCAACTTAGCCGTACTAATTAGGTATATCATTTATTGATTAGCATTGATACAATCAGAAAAAAACATATTCAAAATTTCCAGATTTTTTCTTAACAGATCAAAGCAGAATTTTTCACATTTAGTACTCTTTTAAGATAAAAAAACTACACATTAGTTCAAAACAATAATTGTCAATTAATATGAATATATATTGAAGTAATATGAATATATATTGAGGTAATTACTACATATAGACTATATATAGACTATATATAGACTGATCATGATCAGCGTGCATTGTTGGTTGTAGCCGTGTGCAGTGCCAGCGTCTCTCACAATGAGAGCAGTACCGAGGAGGTGGGGACGACCGCTACGACCACGCCCCTACCCCCCACCACCACTGTGAACCCAGACGGCTGCCACGTGCTGCAGGCCACACCTAACGGGGCCAGATATATACACTCCCCAGGAGACTTTCCGACAACATATCCCAAGTATGAACTCTCAACTCAGAACTTTGCTTCATTCTACAGTTAATTGATAACATGAACCAGGGATGCTGCTATATCAGTTTCAAATATGAGTATCAAATATGAGTTTCAAATATGAGTATCAAATATGAGTATCAGATATGAGTATCAAATATGAGTATCAAATATGAATATCAGATATGAGTATTAAATATGAGTATCAAATACGAGTATCAAATATGAGTATCAAATATGAGTATCAAATATATGTATCAAATATGAATATCAGATATGAGTATTGAATATGAGTATTAAATATGAGTATCAAATATGAGTTTCAAATATGAGTATCAGATATGAGTTTCAAATATGAGTATTAAATATGAGTATTAAATATGAGTATCAGATATGAGTATCAGATATGAGTAACAAATTTGGGGGTGATTAAAGATAAATCCATGATAAAGTAACACGATTAATTTTGAAATTATGAGAACAATATTTTGATGATTTCAGAGAGGTTGAAATACTTTTATTACAGTGTTACTGTGACAAAAAATGAAGCCTAAATTTGTATAAATATCAAATTTTTATTCCACGATTAAATTTATTGAGAATACCTGCTTACTTTCTTAAAACTCACATGTAGATGATTTTTCCAGGTATTTGCAGGAACTTATATTATATGCTGTGGTTTAAATATGCATTATACCTGCTTGTATTGTAGTTTCCATGATGAGTGTTGGGTCGTTGTGTCCAGAGACCCCAGCTATAAGGTGAAGCTAGAGGTGGTGGAATCCGCCATTGAGTCCCTCCCCTATGTCCCCTGCACCTGGGCAGATTACCTGGAGGTCAGGGATGGTAAGTGCAGACCTCTGATATTGCTCCCAACTGAGGGTAGAAAGGGGTGTGGTAAGTACAAACCTCTAATATCGCTCCCAACTGAGGGTAGAAAGGGGGATGGTAAGTGTGCAGACCTCTGATATTGCTCCCAACTGAGGGTAGAAAGGGGTTGGTAAGTACAAACCTCTAATATCGCTCCCAACTGAGGGTAGAAAGGGGGATGGTAAGTGCAAACCTCTAATATCGCTCCTAACCGAGGGTAGAAAGGGTTGGTAAGTACAAACCTCTAATATTGCTCCCAACTGAGGGTAGAAAGGGGGATGGTAAGTACAAACCTCTAATATCGCTCCCAACTGAGGGTAGAAAGGGGGATGGTAAGTGCAAACCTCTAATATCGCTCCTAACCGAGGGTAGAAAGGGTTGGTAAGTACAAACCTCTAATATCGCTCCCAACTGAGGGTAGAAAGGGGGGATGGTAAGTGCAAACCTCTAATATTTCTCCCAACCAAGGGTAGAAAGGGGGTTGGTAAGTGCAAACCTCTAATATCACTCCCAAATGAGGGTAGAAAGGGGGTTGGTAAGTACAAACCTCTAATATTTCTCCCAACTGAGGGTAGCAAGGGGGATGGTAAGTGCAAACCTCTAATATCGTTCCAGACTGAGGGTAAAAAGGGGGATGGTAAGTGCAAACCTCTAATATTGCTCCCAACTGAGGGTAGAAAGGGGGATGGTAAGTGCAAACCTCTAATATTGCTCCCAACTGAGGGTAGAAAGGGGGGTTGGTAAGTGCAGACCTCTAATATCGCTCCCAACTGAGGGTAGAAAGGGGGATGGTAAGTACAAACCTCTAATATCGCTCCCAACTGAGGGTAGAAAGGGGGGTTGGTAAGTGCAGACCTCTAATATCACTCCCAACTGAGGGTAGAAAGGGGGGATGGTAAGTGCAAACCTCTAATATCGCTCCCAACTGAGGGTAGAAAGGGGGATGGTAAGTGCAAACCTCTAATATCGCTCCCAACTGAGGGTAGAAAGGGGTTGGTAAGTACAAACCTCTAATATCGCTCCCAACTGAGGGTAGAAAGGGGGATGGTAAGTACAAACCTCTGATATTGCTCCCAACTGAGGGTAGAAAGGGGGATGGTAAGTACAAACCTCTGATATTGCTCCCAACTGAGGGTAGAAAGGGGTTGGTAAGTACAAACCTCTAATATCGCTCCCAACTGAGGGTAGAAAGGGGGATGGTAAGTACAAACCTCTGATATTGCTCCCAACTGAGGGTAGAAAGGGGGATGGTAAGTACAAACCTCTAATATTGCTCCCAACTGAGGGTAGAAAGGGGGATGGTAAGTACAAACCTCTAATATCGCTCCCAACTGAGGGTAGAAAGGGGGGATGGTAAGTGCAGACCTCTAATATCACTCCCAACTGAGGGTAGAAAGGGGGATGGTAAGTGCAGACCTCTAATATCACTCCCAACTGAGGGTAGAAAGGGGGATGGTAAGTACAAACCTCTAATATCGCTCCCAACTGAGGGTAGAAAGGGGGGTTGGTAAGTGCAGACCTCTAATATCGCTCCCAACTGAGGGTAGAAAGGGGGGATGGTAAGTGCAAACCTCTAATATCGCTCCCAACTGAGGGTAGAAAGGGGGATGGTAAGTGCAAACCTCTAATATCGCTCCCAACTGAGGGTAGAAAGGGGGATGGTAAGTGCAAACCTCTAATATCGCTCCCAACTGAGGGTAGAAAGGGGGGTTGGTAAGTGCAGACCTCTAATATCGCTCCCAACTGAGGGTAGAAAGGGGGGATGGTAAGTGCAAACCTCTAATATCGCTCCCAACTGAGGGTAGAAAGGGGTTGGTAAGTACAAACCTCTAATATCGCTCCCAACTGAGGGTAGAAAGGGGGATGGTAAGTACAAACCTCTGATATTGCTCCCAACTGAGGGTAGAAAGGGGGATGGTAAGTACAAACCTCTGATATTGCTCCCAACTGAGGGTAGAAAGGGGTTGGTAAGTACAAACCTCTAATATCGCTCCCAACTGAGGGTAGAAAGGGGGATGGTAAGTACAAACCTCTGATATTGCTCCCAACTGAGGGTAGAAAGGGGGATGGTAAGTACAAACCTCTAATATTGCTCCCAACTGAGGGTAGAAAGGGGGATGGTAAGTACAAACCTCTAATATCGCTCCCAACTGAGGGTAGAAAGGGGGGATGGTAAGTGCAGACCTCTAATATCACTCCCAACTGAGGGTAGAAAGGGGGATGGTAAGTGCAGACCTCTAATATCACTCCCAACTGAGGGTAGAAAGGGGGATGGTAAGTACAAACCTCTAATATCGCTCCCAACTGAGGGTAGAAAGGGGGGATGGTAAGTGCAGACCTCTAATATCGCTCCCAACTGAGGGTAGAAAGGGGGGATGGTAAGTGCAGACCTCTAATATCACTCCCAACTGAGGGTAGAAAGGGGGATGGTAAGTACAAACCTCTAATATCGCTCCCAACTGAGGGTAGAAAGGGGGGTTGGTAAGTGCAGACCTCTAATATCACTCCCAACTGAGGGTAGAAAGGGGGATGGTAAGTACAAACCTCTAATATCGCTCCCAACTGAGGGTAGAAAGGGGGGATGGTAAGTACAAACCTCTGATATTGCTCCCAACTGAGGGTAGAAAGGGGTTGGTAAGTACAAACCTCTAATATCGCTCCCAACTGAGGGTAGAAAGGGGGATGGTAAGTACAAACCTCTGATATTGCTCCCAACTGAGGGTAGAAAGGGGGATGGTAAGTACAAACCTCTAATATTGCTCCCAACTGAGGGTAGAAAGGGGGATGGTAAGTACAAACCTCTAATATCGCTCCCAACTGAGGGTAGAAAGGGGGGATGGTAAGTGCAAACCTCTAATATCGCTCCTAACCGAGGGTAGAAAGGGTTGGTAAGTACAAACCTCTAATATTGCTCCCAAATGAGGGTAGAAAGGGGGATGGTAAGTACAAACCTCTAATATGGCTCCAACTGAGGATAGAAAGGGGGTGGTAGGCACACAGTATTCCTCTAGCATTGCTCCTAAATGAGGACAGAGATGGGGTTCCAACATGACAAAGTAATTTAATGTTGACACCTATTACCTTTTTACTTACTATTACTTTTTTCTGTTTTGTTTTTGTTTTGTTTTGTTTGTTTTTCCCCAACAACCAGTATTGTGGTGGGAGCACCTGCCAAATCACCTTCCCTTCACAAATTTGAAATTATGAAACACACAAAACAAACATCTTTACAAAGCTTAACAGGCAAATACAGACATAATCAATGTGAATGAAGTGTTTGATAGATTTCAAAACATGTTTACATCACAAATATCAACAATACATGGCTGAAGATTTATTTTATTCAGAGTTAAACCTAGTCATCTCTTAATTGACTTCGATCTTTATATAAATATTAACATTTTATTTACCAATATATGGTAATCAAACACTCAAACAATGAAAAAAATCTGATAATTAAATGAAATGACCATATGCCTATAGTGATGGAGAAATTATTTAGCCAAGCTTTGGTTTTTCACAGGGAACAGAGCAATTAGTACCCTGTTGCTGCGGTGGTGTGGTAAGGGAACTCCAGCAGACTTTGTATCCTCCACTGACAGCTTGTATCTAGCATTCCATTCAGACTACAGTGTCAATGCTGGCCAGTGGCTCTTCAGGTACTATGGATGGAACGCCACAGATGGTACGTATACTTCTAAATGATAGTGGCATAGCATTGTTATGAATCCATGATACTGGTCCTTGATAAACTGTGTCAAATATCCATAACACTTCATTTGTCCATGGTTTATTGTGTCAAATATCCATAACACTTCATTTGTCCATGGTTTATTGTGTCAAATATCCATAACACTTCTTTGGTCCATGGTTTATTGTGTCAAATATCCACAATACATCAGTGACCCATGGTTTATTGTGTCAAATACCTGTAATATTTTAATGTGCCTAATTTTGTACAACTATCATGATTATGTAATGTATAAAATGTTAAGTACCGGTAGCTTCCAGAATGCATAAAATTATGTCTCTTTACTTTAAATCGTCAAATCTAAATCTAAATTCTTATTTTTTTGCAAGCAGACAATGTAATTGATTTGGAAGAGGTCCCAAAGGCAGCGCCCTCTGACGAGGAGGATTCAATACAGAGAGATGACCTTGTCCCACCACCTGACCTTAACCCAAATAATAATGATGATGATGATTACCAGCTGTGGAGAGGACCAGATCAAAATGAGTAAGTTGACCTGGAAAGGGATATAAAATAATATATATATATATAAACTGAATTTGTCATAAGAACTTGCAAACATGAAGATAGACTACTGATAAAATGTCAATGTTCTTATCACCCTAGTTGAATAATTATAAATTCTACTCAGAGAAAGGAGCCTACAATCCAAGTATATATAAAATATGTAATACTCATTCACAGTTGAGAAATTAATGTTGAAAATGCATTGTTTGTACTTTCCAGTACTAATGGCGGAGGTGGATTAGGGGGTGGTGCCATTGCAGCCATCGTGGTAGCTATTATTGCTCTGATGGTGCTGATCAGTGTACTCATCTACCAGTTCTCATACAGGAGAATGATGAGGAAGAAGCAAGCGGAGGAGTTTGCTGCCCTGGATCAGCTGCGGCCGGGTACCGCCATGAGACCCCGCACTGCAGGGGGAGCCAGACCCTCGTCTGCTTCCTACGTGAACGGAATCAACACTAACAGAGGGGCTATAGTGGTCAACAGCAACAATCCTGGCACCCAGACCGCCATGGCAGCTGATGGCACCTGGACGATTAATGATCCTAGAGTGAGGAGTGCTGGGCCAAAAGGGAGGAACGGCAGGCCAGAAGGACCCAAAAGGGCAAAAACCTTCGCAGCAGATTCACAACCTGAAGGTCCCAGAAGATCCAAGACTACAATGGTTGGAGAAGCAAAACCAGATAGACTTAAACGCTCCAGAACCTCCATGGCAGTGGGGTTGGCAGGACCAACACAGGTTATTCAGGAGAGTGTAGAAGGTAACATCCAAAACCAAGAGAACGGTAACACCATCATTTCACCAAGACCTATTGAGAAACCACCTCTTCCAGAAGTGTCTGAAGAAATTGAGGATTTGGAGGCGACACCAAACACGAAGGGTGAGGCCATATTGGATCAGGACCGCTTTTTAGCTGGTAGCGGGAGACTTCCTCCTCTCGGCGGCTCAGTTGGAGCACCGCCTGGTCTGGGACAGAGGAGCTTGACCAGCATTCTGAGCTCTGCTCCTCCGGCTAGGGCCGGTATGCTGCCTCCACTGAGTGGTGCTGTCCCTCCGCCTGCTTCACAGGAGCAACCTGCCCAGTATGAACCACCTCCTCCATATCAGTACTGATCACCACTCCAGCCATGGAACATCCAGAGTATACTCCAGCTACACCACTGGAGCAACATGCTCAGTATGAACCACCTCCTCTATATCAGTACTGATCACCACTCCAGCCATGGAACATCCAGAGTGTAATCCGGCTACACCACTGGAGCAACCCGCCCTGTAGGAACCACCTCCTCCATATCAGTACTGATCACCACTCCAGCCATGGAACATCCAGAGTGTAATCCGGCTACACCACTGGAGCAACATGCTCAGTATGAACCACCTCCTCTATATCAGTACTGATCACCACTCCAGCCATGGAACATCCAGAGTGTAATCCGGCTACACCACTGGAGCAACCCGCCCTGTAGGAACCACCTCCTCCATATCAGTACTGATCACCACTCCAGCCATGGAACATCCAGAGTGTAATCCGGCTACACCACTGGAGCAACATGCTCAGTATGAACCACCTCCTCTATATCAGTACTGATCACCACTCCAGCCATGGAACATCCAGAGTGTAATCCGGCTACACCACTGGAGCAACCTGCCCAGTATGAACCACCTCCTCCATATCAGTACTGATCACCACTCCAGCCATGGAACATCCAGAGTATACTCCAGCTACACCACTGGAGCAACCTGCCCAGTATGAACCACCTCCTCCATATCAGTACTGATCACCACTCCAGCCATGGAACATCAAGAGTATACTCCGGCTACACCACTGGAGCAACCCGCCCAGTATGAACCACCTCCTCCATATCAGTACTGATCACCACTCCAGCCATGGAACATCCAGAGTATACTCCAGCTACACCACTGGAGCAACCTGCCCAGTATGAACCACCTCCTCCATATCAGTACTGATCACCACTCCAGCCATGGAACATCAAGAGTATACTCCAGCTACACCACTGGAGCAACCTGCCCAGTATGAACCACCTCCTCCATATCAGTACTGATCACCACTCCAGCCATGGAACATCCAGAGTGTAATCCGGCTACACCACTGGAGCAACATGCCCAGTATGAACCACCTCCTCCATATCAGTACTGATCACCACTCCAGCCATGGAACATCCAGAGTGTAATCCGGCTACACCACTGGAGCAACATGCCCAGTATGAACCACCTCCTCCATATCAGTACTGATCACCACTCCAGCCATGGAACATCCAGAGTGTAATACGGCTACACCACTGGAGCAACCTGCCCAGTATGAACCACCTCCTCCATATCAGTACTGATCACCACTCCAGCCATGGAACATCCAGAGTGTAATCCGGCTACACCACTGGAGCAACCCACCCTGTAGGAACCACCTCCTCCATATCAGTACTGATCACCACTCCAGCCATGGAACATCAAGAGTATACTCCGGCTACACCACTGGAGCAACCCGCCCAGTATGAACCACCTCCTCCATATCAGTACTGATCACCACTCCAGCCATGGAACATCCAGAGTATACTCCAGCTACACCACTGGAGCAACCTGCCCAGTATGAACCACCTCCTCCATATCAGTACTGATCACCACTCCAGCCATGGAACATCCAGAGTATACTCTGGCTACACCACTGGAGCAACATGCCCAGTATGAACCACCTCCTCCATATCAGTACTGATCACCACTCCAGCCATGGAACATCCAGAGTGTAATACGGCTACACCACTGGAGCAACCTGCCCAGTATGAACCACCTCCTCCATATCAGTACTGATCACCACTCCAGCCATGGAACATCCAGAGTGTAATCCGGCTACACCACTGGAGCAACCCACCCTGTAGGAACCACCTCCTCCATATCAGTACTGATCACCACTCCAGCCATGGAACATCCAGAGTGTAATCCGGCTACACCACTGGAGCAACCCGCCCAGTATGAACCACATCCTCCATATCAGTACTAATTACGAGAAACATGGCGAGTTATTTCTGATTGTAAAAATCAGCACTCATGCACGTATTGCGGAACCATCATAATATAGTTGAATATGTTAACTTCAACCTGAACAATACTCTCGCAGTCGGGTAGTTTCTGTTATGTAAAATATGTTATGCCTTTTTTTAGTCACATTGTCCAGGATATGCTTTAACGGTCTATCTCATAAACACCAGATATTTAACAAGTTTTCCATGTTTTTTATATTGTTTTTATCTCCTTTACAAGGCATCCCTGTCATCTCCATGTTGATTTTAGCTTTTAATGAGTGACTAAGATATTATTTACCTTAATTAGTTTTTAATGAACTTTACATAACCTTTTTAAACTGTATATATATTAAAATTGTAGCAACTGATACCAAATGGAAATTGATTTTAAACTATTTAATATGTATGATTCCTACATATGACATATATGCCCATGTATGCTTCAGATGCACAAGTTTGATACACCCAGTCTAGTTTTGGTGAGATAGATCTACAACTATTATTTTTATCATTAAACAACGGAGGTCATCAGTGTCACAGAAGCCTAATGTACATAAGATGTCATGTCCTTGAAATGAATTGACTATATCAAGACTTTTTTGCTTTAAAGCACTGGTTTGTCTCTAAGCAAAAACTATTTTTTTATCTGATTATATCTGTGATATATTAAGCATTTATGTTAATCACAATATTGTAGTTGTTTGGAAAAAAGTATATTCCTTAAATAAAATAAAAAGATTTCTCATAAATTTATGTGATTATTTTGTTGTGAAAGTCTTCAAATCTATCAGTAATAATTTACGTTTTAAATATTTTGTTCTAAATTCAGTTCAGTTTAATAAATAATTGGGGACTAAACTCAGTCGAGTTTAATAAATTACTGATATTGGATGTTTTACCAAGATATATTCTGGCAGCATGCTTTTTTGCTCCAATCTTACATTATCATTAATATTAAATATTATAATTTATTAGATCATATATATCATTCTGTGCGGTTTTCGATCTGTTAAATTTTGATCCAATCTTACATTATCATTGATATTAAATATTATAATTTATTAGATCATATATATCATTCTGTGCGGTTTTTGATCTGTTAAATTTTGCTCCAATCTTACATTATCATTGATATTAAATATTATAATTTATCATATATATTATTCTGAAATGAACTGGAGCAATAGCAACTAACAAAATAACAAGCCTTTTTACCATATAGTATATATATAACATATTTATTACATGATAATTGCACATTCAGACCATATGAAATATCAATGCCCTCATAACAAACTTCAACAAGGAATCTTGCATACAAAATATACTATTAGGCTCTTAGATCAAAAACCAAGTAAGAATGTTCTACCCAAACGGCCAGTATTTTGAGTTCATCTAAAACAAGTTCTATCATTCTTCTTCAGGCACACATCTATAAACTCTTGTTGTCAGTTACAATGTATTTCTTTTTCACTTTTACTCAGGATAAAAGTAATTAAAATATTCAAAATTTTCTACCACTCAAACTCAGATCTAGCTTATCAGAAAGAGGTCATAGAGGCAGAATGTGGACCAGAACTGTGAGGCAATAGGCAGGTTCAATAATCTTGCCATACAGACCTGATGCCTGTCTCTCATCATTTAACACAGAGAACTATTGGTTTTAAGCATGAATTTGAAAAATGTAATTTTAAAAACAATTCCATAAAAAATAAAAGTAAACATTTCAAACAAAATTTCTAGCATATTATGCTATCAAATACTGTATATGTTGTATGGCATGCCGCAAAAATTGAACTGCAATTGAAAAACTTTCAAATCACCAATTGCCATATAAGGGGCATTAAGTTATTAATCATTATTCAGTGATAATGGCATGTTCCCATTTCCATTTCTCGCAATTTAGCTGATTAAAATTGAAATGAGTGGGTTTTTTTAGAGCATCCTGCTTGGTAAAAATTAAAAAAAATTCCCTGACCACAATGGTTTGACTTTAGTTATCCAATATAATATTTGTTTTACAGGTAATATACAAACATATAACACTAGGCCTTTTCATAACAACTATACTATCTGAATTAGTTCCAGTTTTCGATATTCTTGTAATTATTAACTACAATGAAAAAAGAACATCAGAATATGCATGGTATTTCCTTCTATTGCAACCAATTTTCACATGAAAATGTATATGCCATTCAAATTTATCCCTTAAAAAGGGGAAATCATATAATTTTTGTTACCACAATTGCGAGCATTGTCACAAATCTAGCAACTTGTTTCACAGATTTTCATTAAGGCTTTTTATATCAACTATTTTAATTTGTTCCAGTTCTGACATTCGTGTAACTATTACCAACCACAATGACAAAAGACCGCAATAATATGCATTATATTTCTTTCTGCTACCACCAATGATAATGAATATGCCATTCAAATCTAGCCCTTGAAAGGGAAAATTATAGTAGTTTTACCAAAACCGTTTAATGGTGATAAAAATGTAATTTCCAATAACTCATTGTTGTTTCATGAGATAAACAAAGATTCAAACAGGTGTAAGAGGTAGTTTGTGATAAAAATAAATCTAGTTATTCTTCAAACAATTTGAAGTTTTGAATTTCTCCAATATTAACAAGAGAAAAAAAAGTATTTTTGGGATAATATGGGAAGAACAGATCAATAGTGAATATATACAAGATGTAACAACTAAAAGCACCAGGAAACTCAATAAAAACTCTTTTCATAAACTAATGCTTGTGCGACAAGCAGCTGCTTACTGCGCAGCTGGAAACAAATTAGCATCAAGTATACTTTCCTCATAGACAAGATTTCATTATTGTATCTTATGTTCTAAAATCGAACTGTTCAAGGTCATAACACACCACAACACAAGTACTGTAATTTTATACATTTTTCGCCTTTTGGTTTTGACTTGATTTGTATATATGTATATTTATATCAATATCACAACAATCGCTGGGGTACATCTCCCTACTTCAGTATCTCACCTATCCTCATACTTATAACACTAGTTTGGATAATATACACTAACATTTCTTTTTTTTTCAAATATAACACATTAAAGCCTCTTGATACTGCAGTAAGCTTTACAAACAAATTGATCACATGACCCACCTTGACACATAACTTGCTGTCACTTGAACTTTTTATGTTCTAAGATTCTATGTCTCTAAAACACAATTTAAAAATTGATACTTTATCAAGTATGAATTATAAACATATTTTTACAAATCTAAAGCTAAATTACTTTTTTCATTATTTTTTTAAGTGTTTTAATTGAAGTGCTGTATTTCTAATCAAGTTGACATGCAACACTATGTATGCCTACCTTGCTTAAAACTTAAAGATTATTGACATAAATAAAAATAATAAGATCTAACAGGATTATATCTAAAAATTCAATAATCAACAATTACATTTGCTATCTTTCCTTATCTTGTTAAAATGAAGAAATTAAGGCTGTGTTGCTTACATACAAATGTACAAGCAAATATTTAAATTTATATTTACATTGGTTTTATGTACAAACAATTATAAACAATTTTACCATGATGTGATAGAATGCATTTTGATTGAGTGCCAATCTTTCTGCATGATTCATGTATAATGTAAATGTTTCATGACAAATAATATTGCAATGTTAAAAAAGCAATGGTGACACCACATTACAAAATGTTTGGAAGATTTACCATTCTTAAACATGATAAAGTGCAAAAATGGTGCAGTAATAACATGGATAATTCTTACTTTGCTAAATATGTGAGAAATCATATATAAACCACAAGTATTCTTATTAAAAATTATCTGTACATCATTTTAACTGGATAAATCTCAGGAAAAGGACAGCTTAAATTCCAGAATGGTGTTGTTTAAACACCATTTTGTTTGTTTATATTACCTAAAAATAATCCATGATATTTTATGATTTGACTGGAAAAATATATTTAAAGTAATGGAATTGAACTTATTTTTGTCTGGTTTATTCAATATTTAAATAGATATCATCCAAATAAAATTTGTGAGATAAAGCAAAAAAATGCATTGCGTTTAGAAATTATGGCAAAACAAACCGAAAAGAAATCATAAGAAAAGAAGAATTAAATACAAGTAACATGATAAATAGTCATTTACCTGGATAACATCTCAAATGACACGATCAGCTAATGGACATTTTAATATGAGGATTCTAGCCATGCATATATCTTCTTTTGTCTATGGTATGTCAAAGATCAACACTACATACATTTATGGATATTACAAACATGAGAGGCACCTATGGGAGATCTTACAAAATTCCAATCTGTAAGAGGATTTTGTAACATTTGAAAATATTTTCCATGCTTAACCCCAATCCTCTAAAACACAGATCTGTAAGTTAAGAAATGTTCCACATTTTGAATTAAGGGAATAAATTTTAATACTTATATAAACATAAATTCTCTTCACAAACTTTGGACACTGTCAAATGGCCACAACATGATGATAAAAACATGTTTTTTTACTATCAATTCTTCAAAATATCTCTCGAAAATAAAATCAATACCTATTGGTAAAAACATGTTTTTACAAATCAAATATACTAATGTGTAGGATATTTCAAATACATGAATATTTTGAAAAAATGTCTTTTGGAAAGTGCAGTATTCCAATAAAATATATAAAAGAATTATTGAAGTAATTTACCCTTATATGCCAGCAAATAAAATCTGAAAATACGCTACAGTATAGCTTCTAATATTCTAGATATCATAAATTTGAGGAAATCTTGGGCACAAGCACTCACGATATTATATAACTGACTAGAACACACACAAAGAGTGATCTTGGTTGAATCAGGCATTAAGATATTCTATTGTGCTAGTAACTCCTTGTTCTACATACATATGATGCTAAGATTTGATTACATGTTAACAAACATCAGCAATAAAAGTGCCTCACTTAGCATTTATCTGAGTTTCAATATGATTTGAGACAAGTTTCTGTCACATATATATAATATAATTAAACTGAAGAAATGCTTCTCTGCTGCTGCCAACAGTTTGTATAAAGATTTGCTGAGTTCTCTTCAGAAGATTATGCAACTCATATAATCTACGTCAGTTTAAGCCAAATAATCAAAAATCGGAAGTTACTCTCAGAAGTTGCAAATAACTCATCAAGCCTGAAGCCATACTTTTGGGGGCCTCATAACATTATAGAATGCTTAGAACCTATATCAATTTATTATTTTTTTTTTTTCAAAAAAACATGCAACATGTTATACAGATCTGTGGCTTGAGATAGTCATACTGTTGGACTATGAAATGATTACAAAATGCCGACAGCTATTCAAGCACAGCATGGTTGAAAAAAATGGCACCATACATAATAAGATAAAATCACAACCCGTCCAATTTGCTTCAAGTAACTTCCGGGGATGTTGCTTCACAATAAAAATTTAATTCAGGTTTTCAAATTTTAGATGTTAATTTGAAAAGTGATTTGTCCTGGGTCAGTGTTTACCGATATACTTGTTATTTTATATATACAAAGAATGGCAGAAGGGTTTCTAAATTGACTAAATTCTGGCAGAGCTTGGCACTAACCATTTGCTTGAATTAACCACTTGCCTGCTTGCCCAGTTGCCCAAAGGTATTTGACCCTCCTGATCATGGAAGGGAAACTGGATTTTAAATGTACTTGCCCTTCAAACAAGCAAAAAAAATCCTCTTTTTCCAAGCCTTTTCATATAGTCAATGATTCTGAATATAAATAAGGGCAAATGAACAAGATGTAAGGTGGGTAAGTGAAAATGGCAACTGGTTCTCTGACTAGTAAAATTCAGGCCAAGGTTTTCTTCTCTTTTTTATGTCTCTCTACTCACATTTGGAACTCACTGTCTCAAAAACAAATATTTTAAAAATTGCATGTAACATAATCAGCTCATATGTCTAACAGAATGGGAGATGTACAATTTATTCATACAAGTGCAAACCTTTTAAATGCATGAATTTTTACTTCACTCTTCCCTTTTTACCGGTAAGTTTTCACACACAAAAAATTTGTCAGCCTTTCCAAGCCACTCTATTTAAAAATGTATATATCACACATTATTGGTAATAAAATTTTATATACCATGTTGAAATAACACATTTTTTTTAATGATCCGAAAGCTCTATTTGACTTAATGTATCGCCACCATGAGGCAGAAGTTAACCGACATTTAAAAACATACCTTGTCCTGCTTCTATTGATCTACATCACCACCCTAGACAAATAGAAACCTTTGCCATTACTACAATATTGATACAAAAAGTGTTGACTGACTCATTTGTACACATGTTAACGTTGTAAATAAATCAATGTTTGCATAAAAACCTTGGTGTGTGGTATACATGTGGGTGTACAACATTAGTTTTTTATTGTTCATGTTGACATTATTAGATTGGAAACTATTCTGCAGGATCATTATAATATCCACTCTATTTAGACTATTAATATATCGTACCATATTACAGAGTCGTGATAATGTGACCATAAAATGGTACTTACCTCATACTAAATCCCTCATTTTCTATTCAATACATCAATCATACATTTTGTATCTTTTGGTTTGGTTATGAAATGATCACTATGTCAAGAACTATCATATGAAAATATCTCGTCACATATAAAAGATGATTAATAACATTAAACAAAAGCAGGGTAACAAAAGTAATCTCAAGATTCTCAAATGGTTTTTCACACCTACTCCAATCACTTATTATTATTTCATTCTATCTTTTTTTTTTTTGCTTTTGTATTTATACAAAAGATTTATCTGTCACATCTACTCAAGACCCCTAATTTTCAGGTTGATAACAGAATACTTGTCACAATACTTGTATAATTCACCACTGCAATCCGAAGTCTTCAACATGGCTGATCTACCAATTACACACAGCTCATATTCTCATAGTAAACCTCTGTAATAAACATCAGCTTCTGTCTCCGAGGAAGAAGTGTTGTATTTTGATGGTGGGAGAGGGATTCAGGAAAATTCTTCAAGAGTTCACTCCACGTGGAACTGCAGATGACTAGACCATATCTCTCACATGGTAATGATGTGTTCCATTGTGACCACTGTTGTCATGGTAACTGCTGACGGTCTTGTAAGAATGTATTTTCCCATTTACATTCTCTTATATATAATAATAAATATCTACTATTAAACCAGGAAGACCTCAATTCCCATATTAAACTTTGAATACCTCGATTCTCATTGTCAGCTTGGCAAACTTTGAGGATCACAGAACCTGGTGTCATCTTCATCAGATCCTTGTTACCATAAATACCAATGTTTATTCAATATCTCCATGGTAACTGTTGACTATTCAACAGAATATGACAGTGATGTGACATTTCCTTGAAAAAATATTTGCTACCTGCACGGATCCTATGTTGACTAAGATATTATGTGACATGGAGCGGAATCTGCAGATCTATTCTGGAGCGAAAAATGATGTTGCTGCCATGTTATGTGTTGCTATGGTAACAACTAATCAGGCATCGCTACTAGGTGGTATATGAGAAACAGAACCATAACTTGGAGGATCCTGTAATTGAAAGAAAAATAAAAACATTTATATTGTATAATCAATCACACAAACAACAGGTTGAAAATCTTGAAAATTCAGTTAATATAAATTTATTTTCAAAACCAATATGTATAATGATAAAAACTGGATTGACGTAAATAAATGGTGTTTATTTTACATGCAAAGCAGGTACTGTAGGGAGTATGTGTTTGCAATGACAGGATTCATTAATTCAAATATTACTAATGTTAGGGTCTATGGGTTTGCAATGACAGGATTCATTAATTCAAGTATTACAAATGTTAGGGTCTATGGGTTTGTAATGACAGGATTCATTAATTCAAGTATTACTGTATTTACTCGTGTATAAGACGAGGTTTTTTTTACAAAAACTCTTAGTTAATGTTTGGGGGGTCGTCTTATACACGAGAGCAACCTGTGGAAGAGGATTTACACCCAAAAATTATGGCACTATGAGTTTTCATTACGAACATTCTTATTTTCGAAATAACGAATATCAGACATAGCGGATCGGTTTAACAGTCTTATACTCGAGTAATTACGGTAAAACGTAAATACTATGTCAAAACAAAACATAACGAATATCAGACGTAGCAGATTGATTTTAATTGCATTTTAAATGATAAATAAAGGTATTTACCCAATATTATCACAAATTATGCTTCGCAGGTCGAGAATTTATCCATGAAGTAAAACGTAAATATCATGTACGTGACGTCGCGATAATTCATGTCCGCAACATGAGGAGAAGCCAGGGATCCATCATTGCGCAATATATTAATATTTCAATGCGAGTTAAGTAGGCTATGATCGTTTTCGCGCCAAAAATAAGAGCTTGTCCCCATCACTCCCGCTTTTTAAAATGACAACCTTGTATTGCGTAATGCATGTTAAATGGATGAATGGTTTTGTTCTGTTCTCGACCTGCAAAGCGTATCAGCAAGGAACAGGAGTCCTTTGTATTTGAGTGGCTGTGGGAGATCCTGGGCCCACACATAAAGAAAGACCAGTACGGCAACATGAAGGGCTGTTCCACCACCATGGCCCTCATTGAGCTGTTTGACGCATGGGCCAAAGCCAGTGACATCCCTGGAGCTCAGATCCGAGTGCTGCTTGTAGACTTCAGAAAGGCATTCGATCTTATTGATCACAACATCCTGCTTCGAAAGCTTTGTGACTATGGCGTACCTCCTGTCCTTCTCCGGTGGGTGCATGGTTTTTTGCTGGACCGACAACAACGGATCAAGATCGGGCAGTCAACTTCTGAATGGTGCCATATCCATGGTGGCGTGCCCCAAGGTACCAAACTGGGGCCACTCTTCTTCATCGTCATGATAAATGACATGGACCTGGCACTACCCGCCCTGAAGTACGTTGACGACACATCCATGTGGGAGATCTTGTATATGCCCACCCCCAGAGCCCAAGCCAAAGGAGCTGTCGTGCCACAGAGTGAAATGCAGGGTGCTGCAGATGGTGTCGACACCTGGACTGATGATAACAACATGAGACTGAATGCTGTCAAGACCAAAGAAATGTTTATATGCTTTAGCAGGTGTCCCACTATCCCACCAGATCTCATCATAAAAGGGATAGCCATTGAAAAAGTGGAAACATCAAAGCTGCTTGGCATCCATATCAGTGCTGATCTGAAATGGGACAAACATGTGGACACAATCTACAAGAAAGCCTCATCCAGACTGTACTTCTTGTGCATGTTACGACATGCTGGAATTCCACAAAAGGACTTGGTGGGCATCTATGTCACCATTCTCCGCCCGCTCGTGGAGTATGCCTGCCAAGTCTGGCATCCCGGCCTCACAAAGACACAAGAACACACGCTGAAGAGTATTCAGAAACGAGCACTGCGCATCATATATCCAGATCTATCATATGATGATGCCATGACAGAGTCAGGACTGCCCACCCTTGCAAATCGACGAATTGAAATGTGCCATAAACTCTATGATAATATGCAAAATGAGTCACACCCATTACATAAATTACTGCCAGAAATCAAGGACTGTAAACATTCACTTAGAAATGCCAAAAAATATGAAATGCCTCGATGTAAGACTAATAGATACAAAAACAGCTTCATACCATATTGCCTATACAATTTCCAGTAATTGTTTTTAAACCAGATGTATGTATATGAATGTGATCCTAAAGTATTCTAGTCAATGATTTTACTTTTCACTCTAGTCATTTATATTCTGTTTTAATGTGCACTCAAGATACCTTTTTATATACAATTCAACTTGTAAAGTTGCTGCGAATAAAACCTTTTATTATTATTATTATTATTATAGTATTATGTGTTTATATTGGGTATATACTTTTATTTATCATTTAAAACGCAATTCTCTGGCAAATCTGCAAAGTCAATGATCACATGATCACGTGAGTCATGTGGCCAATCGATCCGCTACGTCACGGACATCGTATTTACGTTTTACTTTTACTTCTATGTCTATTAAAATTAAAATTATTATTTAAATATATCTCACAATTCAATTCTGCCTTTGATGTCTTCCCATTCAGTGGTGTGAAAATTAGTAAAATTTCACTGATACCAATTATCAGCGTTCACAGTTTTGCATTTCGTTATTGTTTCCACTGCTTTGAGTTGTGTCTTCCCTTTTTGACAGAAATGCTTTCACATGTGTATCGATTTTAATGGCATTTTAAATGGATTGATGCTTTTGTTCTGTTCTCGAACAATTTGTGATAATATTGGGTAAATACCTTTATTTATCATTTTAAACGCAATTAAAATCGATCCGCTACCTTCGATATTCGTTATTTCGAAAATATGAACATCGTATTTACGTTTTACCGTATATACTCGTGTGTAAGACCGTTAAGATCTTGTTTTGTAATCATATTTACATTTCACTTTTAATATGGCCGGCAAGCGTCAGCTGAAGCTTGAATGGTAGCAGAAGCTTGAATGGTAGCAGAGCCGATATCTCAAGAAAAACAACTCGTCTTATATTCGGAAATTGTTTTTTTCAAGCAAAATAACCTAAATTTTGGGGGATCGTCTTATACACGAGTCGACATATACATGAGTAAATACGGTACTACTGTTGATCCTACCTGCAGCAGTGGGGGTGCTGAGGGGTATGACAGGATTCATTAATTCAAGTATTACTAATGTTAGGGTCTATGGGTTTGTAATGACAGGATTCATTAATTCAAGTATTACTACTGTTCATCCTACCTGTAGCGGTGGGGGCGCTGAGGGGTCTATGGGTTTGTAATGACAGGATTCATTAATTCAAGTATTACTACTGTTCATCCTACCTGTAGCGGTGGGGTCGCTGAGGGGTCTATGGGTTTGTAATGACAGGATTCATTAATTCAAGTATTACTACTGTTCATCCTACCTGTAGCGGTGGGGGCGCTGAGGGGTCTATGGGTTTGTAATGACAGGATTCATTAATTCAAGTATTACTACTGTTCATCCTACCTGTAGCGGTGGGGGCGCTGAGGGGTCTATGGGTTTGTAATGACAGGATTCATTAATTCAAGTATTACTACTGTTCATCCTACCTGTAGCGGTGGGGGCGCTGAGGGGTCTACGGGTTTGTAATGACAGGGTTCATTAATTCAAGTATTACTACTGTTCATCCTACCTGTAGCGGTGGGGGCGCTGAGGGGTCTACGGGTTTGTATAGGTTGCTGGAGACGACTTCGTCATAGGATGGTGGTGGAGCAGTATCCTGTGTGGCTGGAGCAGAGGGCGCTGTGATGCCGTATGACGGAGGGCCGTGTGAGTGGCGCGATTCCTCCTGACGGTGCTCCATCATCAGAGGTTCATCCACCGTCATGGTTCGTGGAGGTCGCACGCCCACCGAACGTGTCGGCTCCGACGGCACGGTCGGTAAAGACGTCCCATTTTGCTCCCCTGAAGAAAGAGCAAGTTTTACTTTATCCTGGCAAAACAATCCATGATTGCAATAATGCCATAATTGCAATAATGCATTATATACAATACTCAGAATGTTATAAATATTACATGTAGCCGTTTTAATATTTACTACATAACTTAGGTACTTTATCTGTTCACATTTTCAGTGATTATGATTCACAGTTGATATTTCTTACCGGTTGTCCCAACTAACATTATATTTGTATTTCTCACTAACATAAAAACATAACATATTTTGTCACAACTGAAATTCCAGGTCATGCTTTTGTCAACTTTCTCTTTGGTCACTTACAATTTTGCGAGAATGTTATCTATATAATATTTATCATTATGATTTTGCAACATCATATCATTTTGATTTTGCAACATCAAAATTGAAACAGTTGTTTATTGAAAGAGAAATTTGTTTACTACTTTTCCTATTGTACCATATCATTTGTTTACTACCGTACTTTTCCTGTTTACTACTTTCCTTTTGTACTATATCATTTTAGCTGCAAACAGTTTCACAATTTCATAATGGTTGTTTGATCTAAACCAATCAACTTCAGGACCATCTCACAGTACATTAAGAATAACGGTTTTACCTTTATTACATCATTTGATTCTGACTAGACAAATAATGTAAGAATTTGTTTTCAGTGGTATTTTTTTCAGGAAGATGAAATGGACTGTTCATACATATGCAGTCCTTGTGATTTCCTTGTGATTTCCTCTAATCACATAATATTTGATATTAATATAAAATGAAATCACGAGAAATCACAAAACACCTAGTACACAAGTCCTACTGATAAAAAAACAGTGAAATGCATATAACAAATTTCACACTCTAAAGAAATAGGAAAGAAAAGTCTGATTGTAAAAGCATGTATTAAAAATGATAGAAGCAAAGCATTAATGTTATCAATCCACTGCAATCGCACACACTAAAATAGCCTGATAACGAATGGAGTTCAGTAATGCACACAAAACTAAACAATATATATTAGTCCTCATTTAAAAAAAAAATATTGCATTCTCATTTTGAAACATAAATATAATGCAACCTCTATAAGAAAAACACCGGTCAGAGACTTTTCCGCTTATAGGCATCAATGGTTTAAGTCTGGTCATGCTATTTGAATTTGTTTTCAATTTTTGTGTCTGGGATGTTTAGATATCAGATCACATGACCTTAGAGTGTAGGTCAAGGTCACCAACATGAAAACTAATTGAAAACGTTCATCCATCAGGGTTCCCATCAGGACCAACCCAATGTCAAGAATTTTCTGGACTTAATTCCTTCAAAATTCAGGACTTTTCAGGCCACAAGGATAAGTTCAGAACTTAAATTTCTCAACTGTAACAATGTGCATCAGCCTTATTTAGCCTGAGAGGTCTGAAACATCAAGACTGTCTTGTACAAAATTTCCATCATCAACACAAGTTTATCAAAGTGGAAAGAGATATGCAGTAAGAGAATCAATGCTTGGCTGCTTCCCTATTATAGTGCATCAACTGCAAACATGTTTGCAGTGTGAAGTATGACAAACTTGGCAGGAACCAGTGTATACAGTGTGGACACCTCCAGAATTAATCATTTCCTGACTTTAAGATGAGATCACAGACTTTTGAGTTCCCAAACCAAACCATTCCCAATTTTTTCAGAACTAGTCCTGCCGCTTGGGAACCCTCATCCATGGTTTGAGTCTGGTAATGCTGTATTTTTTTTGTTGCCAACAAGATTTTAAGGTCACTGACAAACACACCATTTTGAGATATTGATGAGAGACATCATCTATTGTTTAAACTTCCTTGATTTGTTATCAACTTATCACCTTAACAAGATTTTCAGGTCACATGACATTGAAATAAAGTCAATGGTCTGGGAATCATTTCATGATCTTCATATGATGCAAGTTTTAAGCTTCAAGAACTAAAAATTAATCATTCTCAAGTTATCAATTTCAGAAAAAGGGAGAGATGCCTGGACACTCAGACATCCAGATAGCCAGACAGCAAAGACTCCAACAGTGCCCCTACAGCAAAATATGCTGGAGGGTTAAAAACTAAAAAAAAACTAAAACACTTCCATCATCCAAGCGAATGATGGGAAGGAAAAGTTTTAATCTGAAAACAACAGCCATGAATAAGATGAAGATGTGACACAGTGAAAGGAGACAGAGTGACAAAAGCGGTGTTCCTTGCCTGATGACTCATACATACTCTCGGCATCTTGTGGGCCTTTCTTCATCAGCTGACGGCAACAGACAACGAGAATCAGGAAAGGCACTACCAGCAGCATGAAAATGAGATTAGTATGGGTGGCTGCATTGTCTGCATCCTCGACTGCAAGAAAAAGAAATCAGTACTGCCAGCATTCTGTAATACTTACTATTCTCACCAGCTCTTGCTTTGGCAGCCATTTTGCATAATATAATAAATACCACAAAGGGTACGGCTAGGATGGCAAGCAACGCCCTGTAGTTGAAGCTACTACCCCCATTGCTAGAGGCTGAAAGGCAAATCACCACACTCATACTTATCTAGGCATTTAACAACAACATTAATTTAACATACAAAAAAATCACAAAAATTGAGAAAAGTTATTATATATTATTAAAGTTATATATTTTAGAGGAAAATTTGCAAAGAGGTTTCAACTTTTGTAAGATATAAATCTATTCAATTTGAAATATCACAACTTAAATTTTATTCCAATTTTAATCAGATTTTAAATGGTTAGCTTATGATATATTTTAGTATGAAAGCATGTCTTTATTCTACTGACCACAGTCCTCTTCATCGCTGCCATCGTAGCAGTCATTCGTGCCATCACAAATGTCGTGATCATAGTAGCATGTGCCATCATGACATTTGTTGTCCTTATAGGTTGGACACGGATCCTCAGCTGAAATCAAGACAATTCTCAGCACTTCTTAATTGGTAACTTAATGACATATAAATAGGAATAATAAAAAAAAAAACCATGTCTCAAAATCAACTGAAATAGGGTCTAATACCCCAGTCTCCCATTAAAATGTTTGCAATGTTTGGCTTGGAATGTTACTAAATTATTTAGGCATTGAATGTAGAACTGAGAACTAATTATAGAATCAATAAAACATCTGATAATATTCCAGATTGGTAATATTCCACTTTAGGAGGAACAAAACAAAAGATGATTTACGAGTTCCTTCTGTTTATAAGGCTTATCATGTACTTACGACATCTGTCATATGAAGATATGCAATTTCCAGATCTGCATTTTTTCTGGGAAGATCTGCACTCCCCAGCTACAAATCAAAAACACACTTTCTTTTCACTCATTCGGGTAACATGTTTTATTTTGAAACCAACATGTAAAGCATGATCCAAATTTAGGCATACATTCTTTTGTTTTTCCTTCACATTTTCTATATTTTATAGCTTGAAAACAAATATTTGTCAATCAAATGCCATTTCTTCCATAGTTTTAATATAAATTCTTCAAATCTGGAAATAAATTCACTTACGGCAAACGTCATAGTATTTGTTTATGCATTCTCCTTTTGGGCATTTCCTCTCATTCCATGCACAATCATTAGCTATAAATGAACAAAGAGTAGGATAGGTACCAGACAAGCATCGTTTTATCTAACTATGTAAGTCAAAGAATATAATTTGCTATCATTACCTATCTAAGACATATATGACTCAATAGTTCCCTTTGGCAGTCTTGATTTGGTGTGTAAAATGTTTTGGAATGTAACTCAGAAAATATTAATATGATCCTGCATTAAACGTCCAATGTATATTTCACACTTGAGTAAATGACAGTACATACTGGTATATTAGAAAAAAAAAAAATATATATATATTAGAAATCCAAGTTGTCAAACAACACAATATGCATAATGATTTGATATACTCACCGCATTTGCCTCCGTATCTATCCACACACTTGCCATCATCACACCTCTTTTCCCAGGATTTACATGCTTTATCTTCAGCTATAAGAAAATAGGAAGCCAATGTTGACTATAATATAGTACTACCATCATCTTTATTTTAAAGATAAGTTTTTACATGTCTGACTTGGAAGTACGTTGAAAGAAGACCTTCCAGATTCATTGAAAAAAATCTAAATGAAAAAACCCAACTATGTATACGATTCATAGAGGTCTTAATTGACTAGAATAAAGACCCACTTTGAAATATGTTTGCTGGAGTATACAATATATGCAAAAACCAGATACCTGGTGACAAATGTCACAAAGGAATTGCTCATGTCTGGTAACTGTCCTGATGGGAAAATTTTCAAAATTCAAACTTGATCATCTGAACCCTGCAATGTTTGATCACAATGTTTCCTGTGTCCAGCAAATAGCAGCTTAACCCGACTGTCACCTATACTACCACATTGCTTTTTCCATTTACTGGGACAAAATATCTATTGGTTGAAAACAACAACTTACCACAAACTTTTAGAGTTTTCTCTTCACCACCGACAAATTTATGCTGTAAACAAAAGGTATTGGTCAGAAATTTTCAAGAAGGTAAAATGTTCCATATCTAACATTTTTTTTATTCCTATATCTGGTCTCCTCCGCTTGGATGCATACATTACTGTCACAATACTATGCTGATAATGTAATTATATTTTTCTCTTTATAATTTTACTGCAACTGAGGTTTTAAAATTAAAATATTCAAAGAGTGTAGCATTGTTGAAATATTTATCATGGAACAAATATATTATTATGGAAGGGACAGATTAACTCTCACAATGCTTGGTATATCTAACAGGCACGTTATATATATAAGATTACCTCTTCTAAAACTAGATACACCGTAGGGTCATAGTGCTGGATAGTTGTTGATAAACACAGTAGGGTCTCAGCCTTGCCTCATTTTGACCACTCCCCAACAGAGAAATGATCCAAATTCTGAGGTGCATTTCTTCCACAACTTATACTTATCTGTACATAAACTCTGGAAAATGTCCTTTTTATGAGAACCTTACAATAAACATCACCACCAAGTTTCAAGCTTAGATGTTGTTCAATAGCCAAGATAAAAGACAAGTCAAAGTTTTTTTTCTGCAAAATATTTAAGTGCTGACTAAGCATGACTGTTCACTGAAGCATGACTGTCTAGGTAACCAACCCTACTCACTAATGTGTATCACCCTACAGCAAATGATAGCTCTCTTAATAACAGTTGCTGAAACAGATTCTTGTCGATATTTTCTTTAAATTGTTCACTGAAGCGTGACTGTTCTCCCAAGCATAAATTTCATCGCTGATACCAATACTGGAAATCAAGTTGTATCTTCCAACTAAAAAATAACAGCTCCATTTGTTACATTCACTTGATGTCATCTTCAAAGTTTTCTCAAGTGTTTAATGAAGCATGACTTCTCATTTTAGCAAGAATTTTTCATCTGGATAACATTAAAAAATAATGAAAGCTCATGGCCCTAATATTGACAGACAGACAGACAGACAGATGGTAATATTTTTTTATGGCGAATATTTGAAGATACTTTGGGAACTTTGTAAAAACGGTTTATGATTTATATTGCGCATTTAAGTTCTGAGAGGTATAATTAGCATCCATTATAACTTACAGTGGCACATGTTCCATCTTTGCATGTTTTTGCACATACAGGAGCAAGAGTGCTTGTGACCATTAATGGAGTTGTAGTTCGGACTGAAATATCAATTTGAAACAAGAAGCATGAGACACAATTCACAAAAGTAAAATTGCAAACAATATCAAACATAACAGGACCTGATCGATATTTCATATTCTTTAACTGTATCTGTTGTGACATAAAACTTGGGAAATCCATGCATGAGACTGTGTCTGTTCCGAGATATGATGATACAGAAGTAAGTACTAACTTTTACATAATTCCTCCTCCTCGTCAGAACCATCTGGGCAGTTGTCCAGCTTGTTACATCTGTGTTCGAAGGGTATGCACATGGAACCTGTGGCACATCTGAACCCATCCACAAGCAGAGGCGGACTCCCGTACAGGAACATGCAGCCTTAAAAAACGGCAGTAAAGCATATATTGTGATTTTATTTACAGAACATTATATTAAAACAAGGAAACTGATAGGTCCTAGATGCTCAGTTGCTTGTCAATATGTGGAGATAAATTAAAACATTGAAGTTATTGGCCACACTTTGAAAGAATATGTCAAAATTGTTGTAAAAAGTACACCTTTAGGATGCATATGTCAATTTTGTTATTGTAATTGAAATAGGTTTATACCATATTACAAAATGTTTTTTGTTGGCAGACAAATCAACACACACACGCATATTAATCCATAGTTTTTGGTTCTTTGACAAAGATGGACATTTAATGTTGCTTATATGCACTCATATCATAACTTAGCATTTAAAGTTTTACCTTCACTTTCTTCTGCTCTCTTGAAGACACCATAAACAAATGTGAAATACCCTTCATCAATGGGCTTCTTGACTCGAATATAGAGACCTTCTTTTGAAGAGAATGTTTGATGCTTGTCTCTACCTTCTTTAGTCTCGATGAATGTTTTAAGTTTGGAGGCTTCACTGTAAATGCCCGACCTGATAACAGCTTTACCTGAAAACAAGTTGAAGCAATTCAGGGATTGTTTAAGGCCAGTACATTATTTTTTAACCCAGCTGGTCATGTACATCATAAAACCAATACCGTATTTACTCGAGTATAAGTCGAGGTTTTTTTCCAAAAACTCTTAGTTAATGTTTAGGGGGTCGACTTATACACGAGAGCAACCTGTGGACGAGGATTTACGCCAAAAAATTACGACACTATGAGTTTTCATTACGAACATTCTTATTTTCGAAATAACGAATATCGGACATAGCGGGTCGGTTTAACAGTCTTATACTCGAGTAATTACGGTAAAACGTAAATACGATCTTCATATTTTCGAAATAACGAATATCAGTAGCAACAGATTGATTTTAATTGCGTTTTAAATGATAAAGAAAGGTATTTACCCAATATTACTGGTCTATTATTCGAAACACTTTGTTTTGACTTTGTTCTCACTGATTCCAATTATCAGCGTTCACAGTTTTGCAATACGTCTTTGTTTCCACTGCTTTGAGTCGTGTCTTCCCGCTTGGAAAGAAATGCTTTCACACGTGGATCGATTTTAATTGCGTTTTAAATGATAAATAAAGGTATTAACCCAAATTGTTCGAGAACAGAACAAAACCATCAAACCATTTAAAACGCAATTAAAATCGATCCCCGGGTGAAGGCATTTCTGTCAATTTCTTGAGATCGTCAACACGTGGTCGCAACACGTGGTTGCAATTTAGAAAGGCGGAAGTGACGGGAAGAGGCACTTGTTTTTAGCGCGAAAACGAGTTTGATATTTTAATTGCATTTTAAATGATAAATAAAGGTATTTACCCAATATTATCACAAATTATGCTTCGCAGGTCGAGAATTTATCCATGAAGTAAAACGTAAATATCATGTACGTGACGTCGCGTTAATTCACGTCCGCAACACGAGGAGAAGCCAGGGATCCATCATTGCACAATATATTAATATTTCAATGCGTGTTTAGTAGGCTCTGATCGTTTTCACGCCAAAAATAAGAGCTTGTCCCCGTCACTCCTGCTTTTTAAATGACGACCTCGTATTGCGTAATGCATGTTAAATGGATGAATGGTTTTGTTCTGTTCACGACCTGCAAAGCGTATTTTGTGTTTATATTGGGTATATACTTTTATTTATCATTTAAAATGCAATTCTGCCAAATCTGCAAAGTCAATGATCACATGACTTGTGAGTCACGTGGTCAATCGATACGCTACTTCACGGACATCGTATTTACGTTTTACTTTTACTTCTATGTCTATTAAATTATTTATCATTTAAAGTTATTTACCCAATATTATTTCGAAACGCTTTGTTTTGACTTTGTTCTCACTGATTCCAATTATCAGCGTTCACAGTTTTGCATTTCGTCTTTGTTTCCACTGCTTTGGTCGTGTCTTCCTTGTTGACAGAAATGCTTTCACACGTGGATCGATTTTAATTGCGTTTTAAATGATAAACTGATAATTGAAATCAGTGAGAACAAAGTCAAAACAAAGCATTTCGAAATAATATGTTTTAAATGATATATAAAGGTATTTACCCAATATTATCACAAATTCGCTTTGCAGGTCAAGAACAGAACAAAACCATCCATTCATTTAACATGCATTACGCAATACGAGGTTGTCATTTTAAAAAGCGGGAGTGACGTAGCGGATCGATGATAAATAAAGGCATATACATACTATTATCACAAATTACACTTTGCAGGTCGAGAACAGAACAAAACCACCCATTACTGCGCGATATATTAATATTTCAATGCCAGTTAACATTCGTTTTCACGCTAAAAACAAGAGCCTCTTCCCGTCACTTCCGCCTTTCAAAATTGCGACCACGTGTTGCGCTGAGTCGTGTCTTCCTTGTTGACAGAAATGCTTTCACACGTGGATCGATTTTAATTGCATTTCAAATGATAAATAATGAAAACGCTTTGTTTTGAGGCTAAAATCAATGATGTGGAGAAATTCTCGACGTAACTGTGATAATATTAAGTACATACCTTTATTTATCATTTAAAACGCAATTAAAATCGATCAGCTACGGATATGAAAGTTCAATTTGACATGTTGGCCACTCCACTTTTGTCTCGTGGGCACCCAGACGCTAAGATAAAGGAAGTCACGTACATCGTATAACGTTTTGTGATAATATTGGGTAAATACCTTTATTTATCATTTAAAATGCAATCAAAATCGATCCGCTACGTCTGATATTTGTTATTTCGAAAATATGAACATCGTATTTACGTTTTACCGTATTTACTCGTGTATAAGACTGCTAAGATCTTATATCGTAAGTATATTTAAGTTTCACTTTTAAAATGACCGCCAAGCTTCAGCTGAAGCTTGAATGGTAGCAGAGCCGATATGTCAAGAAAAACCAACTCGACTTATATTCGGAAATTGTTTTTTTCAAGAAAAATAACCTCAATTTTGGGGGGTCGACTTATACACGAGTCGACTTATACACGAGTAAATACGGTATATATACATTAAAAATGATAACTTACAAGTATACCCACATTTCTAAATCCATAAATCCATTTCAAATCCATTTATCTATTTGGATGTATAGGTTCTTACCATCCGTAAGGTCCATTTCTTCTGTCCTTATAAAAACTTCTACATCCGGAATGCCTGGGGGTTTTAACTGCCAGATACAATCATAGCGATAATGAACCCTCTCAAATGGTAGGCTGATTGTGGTCAGACTTATCTTGCCCCCGTCCATAGCATCTCCCACCACCGGGCAGTCTGCAACCATACATCAGTACAAAGTGATTATTTCAATGCCAAAAATTAAACATATAGCAATTCCTATATGAGATTGAAGATCGTAGTGGCAAGACTTACACAGAAACAATATTTAACTACATTAAGCAAATTGCAGTGTCCTCTGCAATTCAACTTCTGTTGAGGCTTTATCAGGTAAAAAATATTTACAACCAGGAGTACTGCAATACCCTCAGCCTGATTACATCAGGGGCTGAGGGTAAAAAAATAAAGGGGAGCAAAAGTCAATTTAATAGTGATTTCTAGAACATGAATTCCTGTATATATTTCTTACCTGTAAAAGGTTTGTCTAACTTCCATTCTTTAGCTGAAAATAGAATTCATAGAAGCATATATTATCTGGAAAGACAAAGGTGCTGTGTCTTGTATTAAGCACAACCAGAATTAAGATTGACAAGTTTATCAGTTTCTCAAAGGTTACAATATCGACATGGACAAGATGCAGTGATTTCCTTTCTAGTTTAATCAACATAGTTCTCTTTCAAGATAATTTAGTCAGTTCCTGTATTATCCATTTTAGAATATTAGTCCTTCTTCTGTCTTTATATTTGAGTCAAATATTGTAAGTTTTTGGTAAAATCTAAAATAACAGTAATTTTAATCAACCACTGTATGTATGCAAATTAAGGAAATAAAAACTTGATTATGTTGCAGAACAAGTCAATTGAGAACTGTAATAATAAGCAATATTTTGATTGATATTTATGCTTAAAAGTACACTTTTTAAATCTGAAATTCAAAATAGTTTACTTATTATTTTGAAAAATATTGATAATATATTAAAAAGTAAACAACCTTTGAAAAATTATATTTTTAATATCATATTTGAAGGATGCCCAGGCAGGAAATATCTGTTTGTAGGGTGGATTGTGTGTATCCAGGGTGGATTGTGTGTATCCAGGGTGGATTGTGTATATCCAGGGTGGATTGTGTATATTACCGGATATGTATATCCATATAATAAACAACTATAACCCCAGGGATACAAATGATATTGTGCTATATTTTCATGAAATGTTCACATCAACACACAATGGCTGCAACTGCCGGTTCTCAGCCAAGCGCTCCTTCCCCATTCCAAACTAACAAGTCTGACACACTCACAGTCTGACACCAGGGCTGTATTGTATCAACAGGTTCACAATTGCACCAATATTGGGTTCAAAATCGGGTTCAAATGAACCAAATAATTGGTTCAAAATATCTTTGAGCCAAAAGTATTGTATCAAGCAGTTCCTGGTCCATGAACCCGATTTCAGGTTCTGGTTCATTTGAACCCAAAATCAGGTTCATTTTGAACCGAAAGTCTCCTGCACTTCTGTTTTATGTTGTTGATTTATACAATTTTTACATCATTTAACATTCAATTTTAAATTCCAATGTAACTTTTTCAGAAGATGTACAATATTTGGGAAGTTATGTTTTCATTTTTGCCTCCAATCACTGAATTACAAGTTTGTTTACATTACTCCAATATTTGACCCTTTTGAACTCATTGCAGTGGGGCTCTGACGGGATTTACTTTGTAACGTCATGAGGCCACAAGGAGCACTTTGTAACCTTTTATCAGTGTTCTTGGCACTCATGTGACGTCACATATTTTCACATTGTGATGCATTTGACAGACAATAAAGCATTTTTGCAGCCGTTGTTAGGCGTCTATAAAAATATCCAATGCAAAAAAATTGCATCCAAACAAGCTACAGACCTTGCTTGAGATCTAAGCACAAGCTTGTGATGTAAGTAAAATATTTTTTTATTGGAGTTTTTCCTGAAAAACGGATTTGGGCATGATTTGACTCTTGAAATATAAGCACACACTTGAAATCTAAGAAAAAGCCCTGGTTTGAACCCAATATTGGTGTTGAACACCGATTTTGACCCCGAAATATTGGTGTTGCATAATGGGCTCAAAAACATGAACCCAAAATTGGTGTTTGAAACCGATAATGGTGTTGAACTTGTTCATACAATACTTTTGGTTCAAATTTGGTGTTGAACACCGATTTTGAACCCAAAATATTGGGTTCATAATGTTGAACCTGTTGATACAATACAGCCCAGAGGTCACCAGTAGTGAACTACACTTGCACTGGCCAGAGGGTGCAACAATACCATATTCACTTGCATTTGTTTTGACTTTAGGGCTGAATGTTCGAGGTTTTAACATGATTAAGCTGTAAGTCTATGGAGCATACACCTATTTCGGTCATGTCAGCCATGTTATTGACACGTACCGGTAGTTTAGGCTTACACCGTCAGATGGTAATGGTAGAGTATGAAGATTTTAGAGTAAGAAGATTTTCTTGGATTTTGCCATGGGATTTAGCAAACTTACGTGAGCTTGTTTTTTTAAATTTTTTAAATTTTGTATGGCCTCCACCATCCATGATAAGCTATTCTTCATTAACCTTTTATCATTTCTGATTAAACAAAATTATGGATCATTTCAATATTTTTGATTGCTATCAGTCAAATAATGTGTGGGTTCAGTAGCATGTATTATATACCACTATCAAATTTTTAAAAATCTTCATCATTGTAATCATATGATAGTTGCAGTAATGCAAATAAAGCTATTCTGAACAACTTGAGTGGTGTATTCTTCGATACCTATTTATATATTTTGACAAAATTTCTTTCCTGTAAACAATATTTCTTTCAATATGCAGTCAATGAATGAGAAATATAGGATCATTGAGAATCCTATATTGAGTAAATTCAAACCTTTTTAGTAAAACAGAACAACCTTTTGGCAAAAAAATTAATTTAAAAACATCTGCCAACCTTTATACTACACTAATGAGCACATCTGAAATAGAGTAAATGAAAAATACAAAAGCTAATAATCAATTATGAAAAAAAGAAATTTAAAATTGGAAAAGCCACTGTAACTTACTATTTTCTGTCCAATACGTTGCTTTGAATCCAACATATTTTTTTTTACCAGTAGGCCCGGGTTTATATCTGATGAAGAAGTTTCCTCCAGATGAGGTGTAGGTTGGTCTGGTCCATCCTCCCCTCTCTCCCTGGTACCGAGGTTGATCGTTAAAAGGCACACTTGTCACATTATCTCCATCATACAGCTGGGGAAAAAAAAACATTCAACATGAATCATACAAAACCATTCCATGTATATCATGTATTTGCAACATTAACTTTTCAGTCAGATTCCTTAATACTGGATACATTGCACTGGTTGATATCAGATTAATAACCTGCAGTAGGATAAGTATTCTGCTGTCTAATCTATTTCATAGACACTATTTCATATCAAGGCCTCTGTCCCTGCCTGAAAACAGATAACAACGAGCAAAGTCTACTGTGTGTGCCTTGTATAACACCACATGTATTGTCAGTTCATCCTGGATTGTTTTCATTAAACATCAGGTTTCCATGGAGGGGGACACACTGTGTGTAAGCTGCTGCATAAATAATGCCTTTACACATTATACAACACACCTCTCAATACCAGCAGCAGCAGCTCATGCAGAAGGTATTTTAGCACTAATATTTCAAATGTAAGTCAATAGGTCTTCCCGCTAGGGCATGCTAGCTTTGCATACAAGCAGCTGAATTGAGTAAAGATAGCAACAATATGGAGGTTATGTATGTGATAAGGTTGGGATGTGATCACTGTCCTACTTAGTCACATTTGCCCAGCAATCCATAAGATCAAAGAATTACGAACCCCAATGTTTCATTTATAAGCTTATGTAACCAGTAAAAGGATCAATCCCCCAACAATGTCCCAAATAATATGTAACCTTATATAACTTGATCCAGTACTCCAGGGACAAATGAGCTAACAAAGGAAAAGGTGTAACAAACACACACACATACTAATGCACACATACACACAAACACATGCACACAGACACATACACACAAACCAGGACAGACAGAGTGATTTTTGAGAGGCACTGGTAGTTACCTTCCAGTACCTCAACAATTGAAACATAAATAAAGGGGTTATACCAGAAGTATGGTTCTCCTTGGAGGCAGATCAAGGTCATCAAACACCACTCGTATGTGCCAGGATGCTGGTCCTTTGTAGCCTGTCATGTTCACACTGATCAGAATGTTTACCTCCCTGTCATCTGACCCACAACAGCTTGGATACAGAGGAGAACGTACCTCACCATAGCCATTAGGTCTCACAGTCTTGACTATACGACCTACAATAAATAAAACTTTCCACTAATTTTATTTTTTTGGTGATTGTTTCATTAATTTCAAAGATCTTTATATTCATACTGATAATGGAAGAAAATGTTTTTCACATGAGAAATAAAACCTTACGGATATTTAATTCATTTCCATCCGGTTCTGAGGCCCATATTGACGGGATGACCAGTGAAATTGCCACAACCACAAACCTCCACCCTACAGCAAAATAAAACATAATTTTATACCCTAGGACTAGCTTTGTTATAATGTAGGTATACTTTTCTTTTTCTGATATTTTAAGAGAACCATTTTTTTCTTCACATTTGTTGCAAAAGACAAACTGAATCAAATCTGTAAACAGAAATGGAATTGAAAAAACATCTTGCAAAGAACTCTTTTGTTATAATGGAAAATTGGTGAATTTCATCATTAATTCACATCATTCTTTTCATACTTGTAACCTTCTTGTAAACAAAGTACCTGTTTTAAATATTATGCAAATGGTATGTTTCAACCAATGAAATCAAGAAAAAGAATTGAATCAAAATAAAGAGCCTTTGTGTACCATGATTTTTTTTATCATCTTTTATGGAAAAGAGAAGTATTAATTTAAATGTTTCAATATATTGTGCAGGGAGATTAGTCAACTGGTTCCATGAATGTTAGATACCATGATGACTTTTAACTATTTCATTTTATCCAATTGACTAAGCAAACTCGGGACTTCAGATGGTACTCCAAATACAAGGCAACTGTCAGTCTGCTGGTTGTCAAAATGATGAGATAAATTCAAATGTCAAAGAACTTTACTGCCTGCAATTGGTAAGAATACATGTCAAAACTTTACTTAGAATAAAATATACACCCTTAGGAGACACATTTGTCAAATTTGTTTGTAGGTCAGTAAGCCAAGTACACTGCCCATGTTCCAAAACCAGAAATTCTTTTCCTATTTTTTTATTGAATAAGGAATTCAATTTTTTGTAGATGTTTCCAACTTTGCCTGAGCAGATTTTGTATATTGAGGGCTCAGGGCCTGTTCTAGATGTGTTTAACAAGCATGTCTAAGCCTCCATTAGTCTCTCATAAGTGGGACAATGCTACAATGAGCCCCCATTAGTCTCTCATAAGTGGGACAATGCTACATGAGACAATGCTACAATCCCTAGAAAGTTGAATTACAACCTACAATAGATACTAACTTTGGAAGGTTGGAGGGAAACAAATAGGAGTTTATTTAGCCCATTATAGGTTTATCATCAAAAATATGATTCAGCTGACTTTGTATTATCTGAGAGCAATATTATTTGTGCTCTCAGGTATTATTTAAAGTAAAATTCCAGATTTAACTTCCAGATCATCAAAAACAAGGGGTAGTTTTAACAAATCAAGCTTGCACAACATTTCCAAACTACTGAGACAGGAATCCAAAACAAAATGAAAAGCAAAATTATGCAATTATCTCTATTTGACAAAATCTCGAAAGCCAAGCCTGAATTTTTCTGATACCAGGCCCGCACGTTCAGTCATACACTGCTTCTCACTTTCACCCTTTCCAATCTTCATGGCAAAGCACCATCAGGTGGCGGAGCAGCCTCAAGATTGCCAGCAAACTTATGACATGGGGCGATAATATAGAGATATACCATTAACTTGCAGCCTAAAAAGTTAAAGTCTTAAACAGGCTATAGTCAAAACAGACATAGGCCGATTGCCGATCTCCATGTTTTTTTTTTCCCCCATTGAAAAGTACACACCGGAACTGACAACTTTACCGGAACCAGAACTGTACAACTCTATATTTAATCATTGGTCAGAGAGATTGGCAGGGGGCCTATGAGAGAAAAATAGAAGGACCAGTCTTTAGTATACATACCATACATGGACCTCCAGTTGCTATTCAACATATCTCCTACTCACAGATTTAGCCTTCAGAATATGTCAAAATCTGATTACTGTACACAAAATCAAGATGAATCATAGTCAGGCATTTTGAGTTGTTATCCCTGCTTCCGGACCTTCGACTTCGTCACACTCACAGACTCTCTGTCTCAGCATCTTTCTCTGACACTCAGCATTCTGAGTTGCATGTTTTCCAAGTACTCACCAGAAATCGTCTCAAAAATGTCCATTTTCTCTCTCTCTCAAATCATCTGGTTCGTATCCACGTTCAACATTTGCTATATGTATAATTCATCTGCGATATACAATATAAACTAACAAAATATATTGATAAAAAAAATTATTCAGTGATTCCAGATACAACCGGAAATACACTAAAAATGGTAAAATTTTGTGGTTTTGCCAATAATAATATTACCCGTGCTAACGATGCAGTTTGTCAACAAACGTCTGTCAAAATGGTGTCAATGACAGCAACTTTACAGTAGCTTCAGTGAATGTAATCTCTTTCAATTGCCTGTGAGTCTTATAATTTCCAAAATGGACATCTCAAATGTTAACTAATAGGCCACATGTTCCAAAACCATTTGAGATAATTAATCTCTTATACAGACTCAGAGGCCTATATTTGAGGGGCCCCCATAGGGGGGGTATGAAAAACCCAATAATCCCCCTTTTTTTACCTAAAAATCCAAAAATCCTTATCTTTTGTAGCCAATAATCCTTAAATATTTTTCCCCTCAAATCTAAAAATCCAAAAGTATAAAACAAAAAATCCTAAAATATGTTTACATTTAGTACAAATTTATTTGGCAATGAATTACATAACATGCATGATATTAAGGCAAGAACATGTGAGTGCAGTCTTCAGGGAGACAGATCTCTCAAGTTGGTTCTGGTGGAAGGATCTCAAGAGTCCAAAGGACGAATGAGATCCTTCCACCAGAACCAACGAGAGAGATCTGTCTCCCTGAACACTGCACGAACTCATGTTCTTGCCTTTATCTCATACTTATCCACTGCAGATAGATGGGGTTTGCAATCAACTTTATCCTCAACGCAAAGCAGTGAAAACATGGTAATAAGTACAGAACTATGTTGTGTGTGGCTCATTTAAGTTCTCAGCTCATTTACATAATGTAATCAATTTTATATTACTACATGCAGTGAACTAGGCCACCTATAAAGCACTATATGAAATGGGTGTAATTCTGTTTCAACTGCATGAACAGTCATCAGTTTCGAGATTCCCACTAAAGGTTGCAGTCTCTTTTAACAGGGGTCCCACCTGTCTGTGTTTCAAGGTCCCCATGACCCAAATCTGAAATGTCGTCTGCTCCAGGTCAAAACAAACCTGGACAGTCATCATGTTCATTTCAGAGAAATTAACGCATGATTTGTTGAAGAACTGGCCTAAGACATGATTACATTTATTTTATAATTGACAAATATTATGACATTTGTGCACAAACATATTTAATTAAGCATTTTATTCATTTCAAAAGTATGTAAATATGAAAAGAATCTTTGAAAAAGATAAAAGGAAAGTAGTTCGGCAGAGGGGTGATCTGTGAAAGTAGTTCGGCAGAGGGGTGATCTGCAAAAAATATCTCATAGGTGCAGAACACTCTCTTGAGGCAACAAGTATGAGATAAAACATGATATTTAGTGTTTCACACAGGTCATGCCACATTACAAAATGTACTTGCAGAGTCCACTTGAAACTCTTTTAGGCCTAGTGGCCCTTGTGTCACTAGTAAATGACAACTGAGATAATTCCTCACTAATTAACTCTTGCTGCTCATTGGGTGTCTCCGTATCACCCTGATCCTTTATCAGGTCCAAAAGATTGATCAAAACCTCCTCATTCAGAACAATTATATCATCCTTTGGAACATATTCATAGTTAGTATCATCTAAAACAGTGATGACATTTTCTCTATCTATGACACATTGTTTTTGATTTGAGAACTCTGTGGGCTCAAGTGGGCTCTGCAAGTAGATTTCCCCTTTACATTTTCCCTTCTCAAGCATATCTTGCCTCAGTTTACATATATGCACATGTTTGATTGTGTTAATAACTACAACAGAACCTTTTTTGACATAGACACTTCTCCCTTGTGAGGGCTCCAACACACTCTGGCCACCAGTTGATGATTCAAAATCAACTGGTATTGGTATGACTCTGTCACTCACATAAACATTGAGTGGCAAGGTACCAGGCTTATCCTTTGTGCTTAAATTCCTAACAGTATTTTGACATACACTTTGTCCAAATTTTTCACGCCACATAGATAAATCTCTCAAATCATTCTCAGTGATATTTGCCTTTGAGGTGTTGGCCATTTGTGGCAGTTCTGTGTATTCCAATGGTATTTTACTCCTCTGGTAATATGATTTTCTGCTGGTAAAATATAGAAAACTACAATGGCACATCTGCTTTAAAAGTTCCCTCGTACATGATGCAAACTTGTATGCAAATTGTAAAGATAGGGGCATGTCAAGACCTTCTCTCATTCTTGAAAATAAATGTTCTACTACAAGAGTTTGGGCAGCTGATATGCTAAAGTTATAATTTTGGTTGATTCTGTCAAAAATATCATTAATCCTAAACACTTTCCTCAAAATCCAAAAATCCCAGATATTTCACCCCAAAAATCCCTCTTTTTTAGGCCAAAAATCCAATAATCCTAAAACCCTATGGGGGCCCCATTTGAGAAACGAATCTTATCTCACATGGACACAGCAAAATTAATCTGTGATAGAAATTTGCACTGGACATGTCTTGAAAAATACATTTAGGTAGACCCCCGGGAGTAGGCCCTTTAATGCATAATTTTCTTGACATGCAGGTGACGGGGCTACCTATTTGTGACAGAACATGGCCACAGAGTTTACAAGTGGAAAACCATGGTGTCAAATTATGAAGATTTAAATGTATAGTTGGAAAACATGAGAAATATATACATTTTAGGTTTGATAAATAAGGAAGATGAGGCAAATAGAGAAAATATATCTTTATTTTTCTAACATCAATTACGTATGTAACATTTATAGTTTTCAAAATTGCAAGTGAAAGTCTATGATACTACAATTTATACATATTTATCAAATCCTTTTAATTAAAATCAATAAATTACAAATCATTTAAAATATATAAATGATCAAATAAATTTTCAAAGGTATAATTCTTTTAAATCTAACAATAAACAACTCATGTTAACTTTAAAACATAGCCAATGCATATGAAACTAATGTAAATCAAAGCACAAAAATATCTTAAGTCAGAAATATGGACATATTTTAAATCTGTTTTGCATGCATAAATAATCAAATAATCTGTAATGTTAATATGATATGATATTTTTTTTAATTCACAGTTCACTGGAAAGAAAAATATGTAAGATTATCTTAAAACAGATTATTACATTGTAGATAATATTATCTAGAGTGAAAAAATGTCATGTAAAGTGGGGACAATAAGAATTGTTAGAACAAGAGATTGATTGTATGGTCAATCTGATTTCTCTAGTGATTAAAATGAGGTACAAGTATAATCTGATACGTCTAAGACTTCTATTAAGAATACATTTATAGTGTAAGACTGTTTGCACTGGACATTTCAAAACATCCTTCCATGCTCTGTTTGTGTGAGTATAATACTCAGTAGTTTGAACAAATATCTTACAATGAGATACATTTTCACAACCATATTTTTAGACTTAGCCTACGTTACTCTGTTCTCAGCATCATTTCTATTGCATTTAGATGCATTTATTTAAAGCTAAAACTGTAATGAAGAGGAAAACCTATTAATTACATGAACTACACTCTTAATCAGTCAATGATTGAATGATCATGTAAATAATAAAACATTTTAATTTCTACATAGTTACAATCAATACAAATAACCATGAAAAAAGAATATATGTATGGTTATTGTATATGTAACTTTATTTATAAATCTACCGCTTATATTTAGTAAATCAGCTGGTTCAACAACTCTGTATTTATCTCCATCATAGAGGAACACCTATTTCTTCACAACACATTGCTTTAATCATTCATTAATCACATGGTGAAGAAAGTAACTTTTTGTTTAGAAAATGCCAACTCGAAAAAGCAGAAATGCCTCCAAAACTGATAATACAAATACAAAATAATAAACATGAGTCTTTGTTGGCAAAAAAATGGTTGTTGGGAATTTCTCAAATTTTAATGTGGTTCCACTACTTGGCATCTAGAACACTGTAACTCCTTTTATATCTATTGAATATTTATGAATTTAAATAATTTCGTAAAATAATATCCTTGTTATGAATGGTAAAATGCAAACAATATTACAATACATGTTTTTCAGAGGCATAAATTACAAATATTCCATTATCTGCACGTTATAAAATGCATGTGATTATATAAATAAATGTAACTATGTGAGTAATTCAATTATCTTTTTCTATGAATAAGATATAACAAGACCCAAAAGCTATCACCATAACTATGATTACTGACAGAGCTAAAATCTCATTTTTGTAAAATCTTTTAGAGAAATATCAAATGTGGTTACTGGTACAATCAATATCTAACAATTATCAAAATCAACATTTTGTTCATATAATATTCAAATATATAATAAACCTTTGCAAAAATGCATATTTATTGTTATATTTCACAATAAATCAATGAGATAATCCAATAAAAAAAATATAATAACAATAGCAATTCAAATAAATGGTATATATTAAAACGAGTTCAAGATACCCAAATTAGATATCATTGCATATATTTCTGATATATTCACAACCTTAAATACCATACAAGATTTCATTACCAAGGTTGAACGAATGTAAGATTTGTTTTGTTTCACATCATTTTGAATGAGTTACTGTGATATTTGAACACTTTGTTTAAGATCATAATGGGGACAGCAAAGACAAAGGATGTAAATGATCCATACTCCTAGAATATGGAGTGTGATTCTTACTAAATTACGTTATGAGTGCAACAATAGGCAAATGTTTTGCATGTTCTTAGAGAGAGTATTGTGTGCTTATTTGGTGGTACATATTCCATGGCAACCTGTTAAGCTTGAATATATACTTATCAAAACACAGTTGAGCATTGGTCTGATTATTTAAAATGTAAATGTACCTAAATGGTAATCAAATCAAATATGAATTTTAATGAATGTGTCGATCATGCTGCAAGTATGCATACTCCATACATTATTTTCACACTTGTCTGTTGTAAATGATATTAGTGGCAATATGTTTGTGTCTGCATCCAAGAATTGTACAAAATACCCCCCTTGCTAAAACCTAGCAAATTGAGTAGGGTAGAGACACTGCATGCCATACATGAAAATGATATGAGAAAACAAGGTAATCAAATATAACTACACTTTCGTATGTATCGTAATTAGAATTAAAATATCATTCTTTTATGAAATGTTCCCAAGTAACTTCTAAGTTTTGTTGGGTAAACTTAAAGATGCTGATATAACAACTTCAGTATTAATCCACCTATTAATAATAATCATCTGAAATGAATATTTTTTTTATTAAAGTTGGCAGATTTGCAGTGACTTTAGCCTCCATATTTCATATGCATGCAGTCTCTATAAAATGCATATAAAATCAGGGCTACACATCTGAGAGTAGTGCAAAACACAAAAAATTATATGAAATAATTCAATTCATTTGTAGAAAATAACTACACCATATGAGATCGTAATTTTTCAGCAGCTGTTAACAAAAATTTATATTTTTCCATCGATCGTGCAACAAGTGAGTTGCTAATCACCAACCTGCTAAGATATTATCTGGTCTGGATACACACTATCTGTTTGATTAATATGGTAAATCCACAATTCAAATTTACTTATCATTTGATTTTCCCTGATATCGGCACTCAACAAGAGGTGGGTCAAAACCTCTAGCATTACATTTTGTTATTCTGTCATGAACTATATAGTGTGCAGTGGTTGAGTAAACCTGTACATTATTTTTGGCAGTACATCCTTTATGCTCACCAGGTGGCTCCACATGTAGTCTTATAACACTTGCCACAAAAAATATCACCTGAAAAAATGGTTGACAATATAACTCAAAAATATAAATAAGTATCCTAACTATATCGTACATCTTTAAAAATGAACCCATAATGGTTATGAGACCAAGTGAACACAAGTGGGGTCCATTTATATGATTAGTCATTCACAATAAATCGGGGGGAAAAACACAAGAAACCAGTTAATTAATCTCAGCCATGTCTATGTGATGTGGCCACAGCTTGAGGTGGGCTAAGCCTGTTGACTTTTTCTCACACAAAAAACATAATACTGTGAGCCTTGAATACAACCAATTGAACACTTTTTCCTAACAAGCTGGAATAATCTTGGACATTTTAAATATATATACAGACCATTACCAATTATTATCTGGTAATGGGTAATAATATGGCTTTGTGCATAGTTCTGAGTTCATTCATATAGATTTATTAGTGAAACACTGTTATGCTACTGCTGACCAATACTAAGTTAACAGTATGTACACCATGATTATTGAAAACAAATTTCATCAAATTGATTAACAGTCTAAAGAATGAGATATTTCTAGGTATTGAATATTCAGGTAAATATCATTTGTGTAACAAGAACCCATGAGGGATATATACATTCTCAATGAAAAAATAAATAAAAAGAAAGCATAATATAACTATCAAGTCTTAAAATGTAAACATTAATTTAAATTTTACATTTTTTTGGAAGAAAAAAGATATTTGATTACATGGCCTGATTATCAAATCCTACATTTACCATATGACTGCCAATATCAAATCTTATTATACTAAAACAAATATGACAAAAATAAGATATGGCATGGCAGTCTCATGGTCATAAGGAACAGAGATTTTTAATTATTTTTCCAGCCATGGAATATATGGATATTTGTAAACCACAGGATAAAATGTAAGAATTAAGTCAATATCTATGTCCATGGTATTTTAAAGAAAAGCAAGAAAAAATATTGTACATGGCGATGCATTTTATGAGTATTGAAAAGCAGGACTTTAAATGTCATTTCACAAGTCATATTGCTGGTGTATATATAAAAATCACATATTTAGTGCCTCCTGTATCAAGATATCATAACAAGAAACTTAACAATCACTGTATACACATATAAAAAACAGTGAGTGAGCATTCATCATATAGCAGTGAGTGTGTAATACTGTAAAACAACAAATTTTCTGTCGCAATAAATACAAATTCCAAATCTGTATATTAAAGTATTATAACATTAATTTCATGTAGTATAATAAAAATGGAACAAGATCAATCTGTTTGAAAGTATCAATAATGCTGTTGCACAGATTGCATAAAAATATATTTCTATGCCAAAAAACTCAATGCTTTACAGTATGTATATTGATGGCTTATATCTGTGCATCTGTGTGTGGTGCTGTACTTCTGTGCATAACACTTTCTTTCTATCAATTGCAAAGCATTCTCAATCTAACCTATATTTCTCCTGTTTCGAGATGCAAAATCAAAAGCATTGCTATTTTTTTCATTTACCGGTAATTTATCTTAGCACATCTTTCTTTCAGTATCCTTATTTTTTGGCAATTACAAAAAAAACCAACACAATATCACAACTCAGTTATTTGTCATTATTCAATTCTCAGAATTTCTCTTCAGCACTCGTCCATATGTATATGGACCAATACAAGCAAAGCCTCTACTTTTTCTTTCTAAAATCCCCAACCTTACCTTCAGATATACAAATTGCAGTACATCTGAATCCTGACATTTAAAAAAACAAACTCTCTTCTTAAATCCTTGCTTTGCACCTGTATCCTGCCCCTCAGCCAAGTCAACTTGTGCCCTGTTGCTCCCAGTGCCGTGGTTAAATGTGCAAAATCATTGAATAGAAAGCACTCAGCAGCCAAATCCGATTGAGTGAAGATCTTCACCAGCAGACTCCAATGTGTAGCACATATGATAGGGTAGGGTGTTTTTGGGACTTAGACAGGGTGTACAAAAAGTTCACCATTTGTTTCCATGGCAGTGGCCCCCTCAGGAGGGCGGCATGATGTGACACACTGAACTGTAACTTGGAGGTGGCTGAAACATTTCATTTTAATTATTCCATATTGGGAATCAAATTATTCATTTTACAAATAATCAAATACATCAGACACAGAAATGTCACTGTGGATGTTTTATTCTATTGTCTGTAATATTTATTTCCCTTTTTGATAAAATATTATGATTTGTAACTGATAAAGTGAGCAAAATTATTTTTTTATACCTGAAATTTGTATTGGAAATAAAATTTATCGATACAGATTTTTTTTATAAAGGAAAATACCTGTATTGGATTGCGGTATAGGTCACTCATGACCACCTCATTATAGGATGGGGGTGGGGTGGCAGAGTCTCTCTCTGGAACGAAGCGCACTGGAGATGGAGGTGGCAGTTCATAGCTGGAAATGCTTGGAGGTGCCATGTCGTAGTCATACTCGTGACACGGCTGGTCTTGAATGTGTATAAGTGCTGTTGTTGTATTGCTTGCTGAGAGGCCGCCGTCGGGGGAGAGACCTTGCTGCTGAGCGGCGGTGTGGGGACACGTCGGCACTGAGTAGGGAGTCATCCGACGTAATGCTGGCGGAGCTGCAAACAATAGCATATATAAATTCATAAAGCCTATTGGGCAAAAACACAAACTTTGAATAGATGCTTTGCAGCATTCACATTTTATGTCACATTTTTTCCTGTTTGGATTAATGATGAGTACCGGTAAATTTATTTTTGATTTATTGAGGCCATCAAAACACTGTTTAGACAAACACAGCATTGCTCAAATTATTATAATATTGATCACATTATCAAGCCTCTGCTCAGATAAGTCTGAAAATAAAAGTATTGCAGTGCTCTCATAGATACATTCCAGACTCAGACTACCATACCATTGCTCCATAGTCCTACCTACACTCACAAAGATTTGCTAAGAAATTGATATCTCTTCCAAAACTTTAACAAGGTTTATTATATACCATAAAAAATCAAATTCTCATGTGTAGCATACTACAGCATTAATCTGACTGGGGCTCTTTGTATGTAGCTCTCTTGTGAATTCTTAAATCTATATCTGTAAATGATAGTCTGACCTGAATGAATATGCAGATATGGGAAAAACAATCAGATCACTTATCATAATATCCACTAGGTGGCACTTCTGTATCACAGATCTGTTATTACAATGAAATCATTTTAAATATTGGTAAATGCTATAATAAGGGTTAACAATTGATTTGACTTACTGGGATTGCGTCTTGAACCTTTGCGGTATTCCCTGAAGCCAAAATAAAGTCCCACCATAGGTATTGCCATTAACATGAGAGTTGCTGTGGCTCCAGATGTACCACTCATCTTGTTACTGGATTCTACAACCAGATTTATCAATTAGCTCAATGAGATTCTAATGATATTTTAATAATTATAATATTTTATAATGTAGGAAATATTTTATATTAAGTGATTACTAATATTTTATAATGTAGGAAATATTTCATATAACCGGTAAGTGATTAATAATATTATACAATGTAGGAAATATTTTATATTAAGTGATTAATGATATTTTATAATATAGGAAATATTTTATATTAAGTGATTATATTTTATAATGTAGGAAATATTTCCTATGAAGTGATGAATGCTATCTACATACTGCATGGAGTAGAAGACCCATCTGGACACTTGGGTACATTCACATCACGGTCCAACTTTATTGATATGGTGTCTTTCAGTTCATCCAAAAAGCAGGCTTCTTCAGCTGTTAGCCGAATGAAATGCAAGATTTTAAGAGGATCAATCAAAAGTTACTCAAAAAAGTAAAGTTGAATACAATCTAAAAATGGCAAACTGGATATTGCTCAAAAAGGTACATTAAATATCATTAAGAATATACTTGAAATTCTAAAAATTGGATAATATTCAAGAAGATGCAATATGCTCAATACTCTCAATAAGTCTGGTGTATCATACATATTGGTACAAAGTGGTTAAAAATAAAATTATTTGATGCAAATGAAGTAGCCACCATCTAGATATTGTAAAAAAAATCCATAAGCTAGACAAGGTATAACCCAGACCTTGTCACAAGAATTACCAGAACAATTACTCAAATTTCTTATTAAGTTTAAGTTCATATTCTACTTACGGCAACATTCTGTCTTCAACACACAGATTCCACTAGTGCATTTCTTCTCTAGAGGTAAATTACACTTTGCTGCAGGAAAAAGAATGCACCAATATTACATCTCCATTATATCAGAATAAGTCAAATATAAATGAATGACTTTATACAATTACGTGTCAGGCCTTTAAGAGATGTTGATGCCATATACGCCAAACTTTCAGCCATCTTGGTTTTGGTGCTTTCACAGCTTGGCTAGAGCTATCGCAGATGATTTTTCCATAACACAAAAGATGTGAATGCATTTACCGCTCTCACATATGAAAGACTTTCCTCTTAATGTTTGGTATTTTCTCTAATGAGATAAACACGTAATGAGTGTTTCAGAAATGGTGACATCTTACATTCCAGTAGGCAGCTGACTATTGTTCCCTCTATACAGTTCCCGTCTGGACATTTTGTGAAGCCCGTCATGCACTCTGTAATCAAATATTTACCATTAGAATAACATTTAAAATTCAAATGTATCTGATACTGGTCTTCTCATCATAGGAATATAATATTCTGTATTTCATTACTGACCTCCCTGAAAGGAAGGTTGAAAGGTTGTGTAACTAGGAACTAACCCGATTGAAAGGTTGTGTAAATAGGAACTAACCTCACTGAAAGGTTGTGTAACAAGGCACTAACCTCTTTGAAAGGTTGTGTTACAAGGTACTAACCTTGAAAGGTTGTATAACAAGGTACTAACCTCTTTGAAAGGTTGTATAACAAGGCACTTACCTCCTTGAAAGGTTGGAATATTGCTGATGTTGGGCTCTCCATCTTGGTCTCCAGGGATTTCTAGATCGGATGACTCGCTAGACTCAGATGGGTGCTGAGCATCGATTGGAATCTTTGAGTCTGATGGAATTTTGGAGTCTGGCAGGAGTTTGGGGTCAGTTGGTCCTTTGGACAGGGGGTCTCTGGGTTCAAGCCATTGTGGATCTGTGTATATTTCTGATATGTTAGTAACATAAAACTAGTAATCTCATCATAAAAAATCAAGGGATTAAGTTCACATCTGCATGTTTCTGTTGATTGCCAAAATGGGTAAAATTTAATTTATATATCATTAAATCCAATCCAAAACAATAAAATAGCAGACTTTGTTTTGGGTTTGATTTTGTCTGAGTGATTAGATTTAATGTCATTAATAAACAGGATTGAAATGAAATCCAACAAGAGAAATCCTGGGTGAATGCTTTATATCATCAGATGATTGAGAACAATTGTAGCTAGGGAAAATTGTCAATAGTTGATAACCAAATTTGGCATCATTTATAGAAAGGTAAGAAATGTATTTGTTATATCATTATTTGAGTTATTTACTACTAGTTATGTTTACAAGGCAAGTTATGCAGATATATATTAGTATAAAGGAATATGACACTAATTATCCAGAAAATGACTATGAAATCAACTAATTATGACCAGGAGAAATATGATACAAATAAGTAATTGTTTGGAGAAAATATGAATTAACTATGAGTTAATGATATAAACAATACAAGTACAATGAAGTGCTGGTATATTTATATGAAGGTTTAACATTAGAGAGATCCATATGTACAAACAACATGTGTACAAACAACATATGTACAAACAACATATGTACAAACAACAATAATGATGTTATGTTTAAAAGTTCCCATTTATATATGAACAACTATATACATGATAGATACTATTAAACGTAATTTGATGAATAAAAGTCACTTTAAAAAAAATGTTTAACATTATATTCCTTATATATTTATATTTGTTTTTACAAACCAACCTGGACTTTTGGGTTCTTCATCCTCACAAACTGTCTTGGGTAACATTCCAACCATGGCAACTAGAAATACTGCAAATAAATAGTGTTTTCTTATCAAGTATGTCTTTATTTAACCTTTTTTTACATGTTTTTAATTTCACCATTTATCTCCAAATGTTATACTTATAACCTTAATTTATGTGTAGGAAATCAAAGGTAATATAGCACTCTTTATAAACAGAATTCCTTCTATTTGATCCAAACTAGAATTGACTATAAATAATAATAATATAATTAATAATAAAGTATTAAATGCAATCCAAAGCTGTTTATTAAATCTATTTTTTGTGTATCATAATAACATTATTATGACATGATATCATATCATTTTAGAATTGATCATCTTAAAGCATTCAAAGGATGCCATGCCAGTAGCTTTTTCTGGGCACGCAGCCTTTGTTCAATTGAAACAATTTTGTTTCGTGTTTAAGCAGTGACAGTGCCCTTAGAACTCTCTGAATAGATCAAACTGGAGGCAAATAAATCAATATCATTACTATTTAATCCCAGACCACAAAGATGTGGGACACGATATTCTGAAATGGGTCAATTGATTCTATTGATGTTTGATAGGTTATATCTGTATCTTTGTGATGATAAAATTGCAATTTATGTTTCATATGATGATTCTGGCATGCTAGTATTAATCATAGAAGATTTTGACTGATGCCAATCTTAAGTCTGTCAGAAGGCTCCTTGGAGCCAAATTGAGATGGATGAATGCAAGGATCCATTTTGTAACCTGGCACTCCTTATGCAAAAATATATGTGTGCAACATCTACACTTACCAAATTCCACGTCAAATGACATCATCATATCTCTTGGGCATGGTTGAAGCCATTCCACGTTGAATACAGGAGCCAAAATGGTTAGAAGTGGCTTGTTTTGATCATTACAAACATCTCTGATTTATCCACACTAGCTGACCCCAATCAATACTCGGAAAGGGTGCAAGCTTGTATGGAGTGGCTGCTGAGGTTACCCACTGCAATGAAAGCCACATGTGAGACCAGTTTCAACGCAGCAGCTTGGAAGGCTGCCAGGCAAACTGTGTGCCCAGAACAAATCAATAAGTAATTAGCAATCTATTGCCTTAAATTAACTGAAGTAATTTGCCTTGTATTATTATTGCATTCTACACCTGATCAGTGGTAAAGTCAAGCAATAAGGCTTTCTTAAGTAGACTTTGTATATATGTGTGTTAGCTACCCTTGTTCAACATGAAGGCTGGACGTGTTGTGGTGTAAATGATCAATTTTCAGTCACAAATAATAAAGATCAATAGTTGCAAATACAACATATGTAATTATAATCAAGTTATTATATCCATACCAAATAAACTATCCTATTAGTTCTTACTATATTTGATCTTTGATATTAGTTAGTGTGTAATAAGCACAAAAACACAAAATTATATCTAGTCTAAAATTAGACAAAATGATGTCAGGTCACATTCAGAGATAAATATGTCCTGGCAACCATGTCTTTTTATCAATTTATTTTAATATCATGTTATGCTCTTTGTTGCAATATTTGATAATTTTCGGCCATCTTGGTTTCGGTGCCTTCACAGCTTGGCTCCAGCTATCACAAATGATTTTCCAGGTAGCAAAAACGGTGTGAATGCATAAAATATCTCTTGCCTTATTTGTGGATTATTGATTGTCAGTTACTAAAGCACCATCTATATTATCGTAAATATTAAAATCACAATCCCTGCATGAATGTTCCCTCCTGTGGCTGACTGACAATACTCTTTGTCAGCATATCTACAAGTATCAATTAAACAAAACAGAAATACATTTAATATAAAAATATACTGGCACTTGACCAGTTCTTTATTTCATCATTTACAATATACTGGCATAAATTGGTAACAAGGACAATTAAAAAAGTGAAATTGAACCCTAGGCAGATACAGAGTGCATAAGGTTGAATAAGAGAGAAATATATTTTTGATGTTAAATCTTTTTTAGAGTAAGAAAAACCTTTTTAATGGCCTTTTCTTTTTACAATTGTATTTTTTCTCTTTTTTAATCATTGGAAGTTTAAAATTTCTTCCACTTGTGTTCATTAACACTAACTTATCATTAAAAATTAAGTAATTATTAAGTTATATCATGTTCCTAAATCTTTGTTTATTAAAAGATGTTTAAATTGTCATTGACTGACACAACATTTCTACAATAATTAGTATCTCCACACAACAATCAGACATCAAACAACAATAGGCCACACTAAACTTGGTATATTTTCCTATAGTTGGCAGATTTCTATCATCATGATCATATATATTGGTATTCTTATCTTCTCATATTATGTGTGAGACCCTTTTGAGGCATTTCTTGACCAACTTTCAGCCACCATGTTTTAATTTCTCTTTAGTCTCCCATACTGGTTTCAAACCAAAGACCTTCCTATCAAAGTCTGGTATTTTCTCTTAATGGAAATACACATCATTTACTGCACCAAATCTTTTCAATAAGAAAAAAATATTGATTATCCAGTTTAATATTAAACATTTTGGTAACATTAATTGTGCTTAATTACATTTTTTAGACAAGAACCAGCAATCTATATGATGAAACAAACTCTATAGGCCTGCTATATTTAGACAAATATACACTTACACCTTATCCATAGCTTTCTGCTTTTTGTGAGCCTTTTGCTGGGTGAAGATCAATTTCTAGTTATTACCATTTCAAAATACTCTGATTATGTCCCTACAATTTCCTAATGACATCATAATTAAGGAATGTGATAATGATAAAATCAACAGAAAATGTTGATTGGCTACAACTATTGAGAAATCTAGTGATCCAATCACCATTCTCTCTAGATGAGTGCCCTATCAAAGATAAAATACTTGCATCTAAGAACATGAAGCCATGATGCCATTTCTTTGTATGTTGATTAAGTGAGAATCTATGCACTTTAGTTGTTATATGGTCTTGTTTAAAAGTGTATTTTCAAAATATAAACAGGGACAAATGGCCTGAGAGCTAAGCTGATCATTTTTTTAAAATGTTTCTGGACATTCTCTGGAAATGTTGGAAATTGCTTCATAAATGATCATTTTCAGTGTTTACCCACCGTTGCAGGCTGAGAATTCTCAATGTGATAAAAATAATATTAGGCCTAATATATTTAGGCCAATAAAAATGCACATTACATATTGAATTTAGCCATTTCATTGTTATCTTGATTCTCATTGGCAGATATATTTCATGTAATTCAAAATGCTAGCCTCCTTGACAACTCAGTGACAGTTATAAGATTGGTTTTTAATCATAAAAAATGTATGAAAATCTGAGGCTAATGGAAAAATAACTGGTCCCTTGAAAACAAAACATCTAAGCTAACCATCAGTTTCAGACAGAATGACAGAAAATGTCTGACCCTCATTGCAGAAGCTATGCAGATAGAGTCAGCATAGCTAAAAATTACCCATAATGTGTGGATTGTATGGAATTGATAAAATACTACTTTTGTATATCAAAGCAACCCATACAATCTAAATAGAACAAATGCAGTGTATAAAAGTACCAAAAAAAATAACTAAGAAAAAGGATATGTTAATGAAAGACATCCTCTGTTCGTGAAAATATTCATTTTAATTGTGGAATTTCAGGTCCTCATGACAAAACCTACAGGACAACACAACTCTTATGAATTATTTTGAAGCACTCTGTATCCAAAGCTAAAGTGCAAAGTGAAAACTTGACAAGGGAGCAGTGTTGTCCTTTAAAATGAAAAAGAAACAGCAACAACACTATGATTGAATTCACTTATTTTCCTTTGAAAGAGCTGGATTGAGATTTGGTTGTTATAAAGCACACATCTAACATTATTATATGAATATGACTCAGATTACAATCTACTGATATATTTAAAATATGACAGGACTTGACTCATTGACAAGTCTCTTTATACCTAACTATTTAATTGTAAAATGTATTCAATATTGAGTATTTAGCAGTGTGTTGAATTATGATGTGCCATGAATATACATAAACATATTCAAATGAAGTCTATAAAATATCATACACTTTAATACAGCTGGTGATATTCAGTGGAAATGAAAACAAAATCACATCTGAGCAGCTGTGTCAGTTCATTCACCTCTTTCAACCCAATTAAATAATTGTCAACTTTAGCTTTTGAGATTTTAAAATGTTGTATGTGAGTGACAACAGAAATCTCAAACATCATGATTTTTTAAAGTAAAACAGTAACTTTAATCTGGTTGAATTCAGTAAATATGCAGCAAATAAAGAGAAGTGTCTGCTTTAATCACAACAAGAGAGCTCAGCAGGGGGCAGCACGGGGCACCTCTCAAATCACACTTCATGACAATGCGCATAAGTGAAGGATGGGATAAAATATATCTAGTTTCCATATATTCCAGAAGTGCCCCAAGCGTCCCATATAATTCTGACAGTACAGAAAAATACACACCCGTATTGAAGAGAACTATAATATTAAACACATGCAGCAAGATGACAAAATCTTCCCAGCAATCTGCCTTTAAAATCAGACAAATATTCCAAGCATTATGTAAAAAAGCATGGCATAAGCTTATAATAATAATAATTTAAAAAACTCAGATTATACATATTACACATAAACAGCAAACTCCATTTTGTAATAAAAGATTTGTTTTTGCTGTGTAAACAGTTGCCTAGTACTTTGCTTTCCTATTTGAAGGCATCAAATATATTCAGTGATACCTGTATACTAAATACTTATAACATGTTAATGATTATTATAATCTTACAATATATTCAAAGTAAAGATATCTATTATTCAATAATAATCTAAGCAGTGGAAAGCATTTTAAGAACATAACAAATTGAGAAATTTATCAAATACTGGTCAGAGACCGCACCCGGCTACTAGCCCCCGGCTACTCGGCTACTAGCACCCCTCGGCTACTAGCAGCAGTGGAAGTAACAGACAACTACGGCTGTTTTACATCAATGGATTTGTTATACATCAATAGATTAAGTTCTATAAAGCTATCTGAATTTTTGGCCAATTTATTGTGTTGTGATATTTTTAGAGATCGGGTCACATGACCTTAAAATGAAGGTCACTGACAAGCATATAATTTCAGCATATGGACAAGATGCATCCATGATTTAGGTTTAGTACAGCTACTTTCATTTGTTCTTAACTTGTCACTTTCACAAAGTTTTCAGAGTTTGGTTATCATGACCTTAAAATGCAGGTCAAGGTCACCAACAAGCACATCCTTTCAAGATCTCTTTAAGTTGCATCTATGGTTTAAGTCTGAAGTACTGAACATTATTGTGTTCACAGAAGAGGACAAATTCCAATTACCCCTTCGTCGACATTTGCCAAGGGGTAAAACCTAGAAATGTTTCACAAAAAAGTGATCAATAATGTAAAAATTAGGGCCAAACATGATCACCCATGAACATGACCATAAGTTCACGTGATCATGCCTGACCACAACAGCTTCCGGTAAGTGTGAAAACATGGACATTCCGTGGTCAGTGTTTGTGTGTGACCAAATTGATGCTTTTCAACTACTTTAAGATATATGGTGCTATTTTTCATTTGTAAGCACATCAGCCCATAAAACATACTTCAGCATATACTAAAATAATGATAATAAATGAGACTCTGGAAACATCACAACATATCACAGCAAATCAACATACAACCTAAATTCCGATAATATCATATAAGATAACAATGTTTTATAAGCTGGGCAGCTTAGCAGCTGAATATAGAGACATTCAATTTTGTTTTATTCACTGCATAAAAAAAAAAAAAAACAAGGAAATAAAATTATGACTTTGTAATGATATAATATAAAATCTGACGTCATATACACAGTATATGGCACTTTTCATGGCACTTTGGCAAAATTCAGTGAAGCAAAATGCCACTTATATGCAACAGGACAACAGCACATTGTTCCAAGTTTAAATGACATGAGCATGAGGTCGTATGGCCACCATCTAGGTATAACATTCAATGTCATAACCTACCGTGAATCAAACTGGGAAAGTACAAAGCCACCCCTGAATGATAAATCAAGTTCATCACCATAGTTATCATATTGGTCACCTGACCTTTCAGTACATTAAAATTTGCACCTTAAAAGGGCGAGCTCGTTGGTTATGTTTGCACTGGGACTAATTCCTGTCAATTATCTACCCTGGTGAAATCTACAATGTGTCCATACTGAATCATTCCAATATTGCTAAAGGACAGATACAAGGTCCTAAAATAGACTACAGTGACTGGCATGTGTACAGGTATACGAGTAGTTTCCCACGAGAATGTCACATTTTCTATGCTATCTTTAATATAATGCTTTTCTGAAATTTCTCAAAGACAATTTCAGTCAGTTACATTAAATATTGACATAATACTGACAGTCATAGGCTGTCTCATAAATGATGTCACATGGTGTGAGTTATAAGTGAGACAAGTAGTTCCCAACAGTTTTATTGCACTATAAAGAAAAAAGAAAAATGACCTTTTCATTAATTACACTATTAGAACAACATTTCTGAAACCTGTCTTCTGACAATTTTGAATTTGTTAATAAGGCCTTGTCAGAAACTACTGCTCATCAGAAACTGGTGTGTTGCAATTATGCAACCTGCAGTCAAAACCTTGCCATACTATTTGAAGGTGAGCTGAATGTTTGGTTTCAAACATCAACTTGTATTCATACTGCCGGTAAACACTTTCAATGCGAGTATTCCTTTTTCAAGGCATGACCGATGTCACTGTGAAAACAGCCTGGGAAGTGGTCACTCAGCCAAACTTCATCGTATGACCTATCATAACTCATCCGACCTGCAGGTTGGCTGAATGCTGTGATTAGTGTTAATTTCATGATAAAGCCATAACTAGATAACGTGGATCAATTTCATGATAAAGCCATAACTAGATAACGGGGATCAATTTCATGATAAAGCCATAACGAGATAACATGGATCAAGTTCGCTCTACAAGCGTTGAAAGTGGCTGATGTTACGGTGGATGGAAGTTGTCTGGAGTCAGTTTTGAATGATCTTGAAAAAAAATTGAAAAAAAATTGAGAAGTGCTCAAATGCTCGTATTTTGCCACTGGCCATTGTCTATCTTCTATTTTCTCACACCATATTGTGCAAATTTAGGATTATAGAGTAAATGATTACATTTTGATATTTTATGTGCATATGTACATAAACATGTGTTCACATAAATCTTCTATGCACTTCCCTTCTGAACTTCCAGAGCACACATAGGTGAATACTAATCAAACCATGAAGTGAGACAATGTAGATAGATAATGATAAAATCTCCATGACTAAATACTCCTGAATCTATTGGCCCAGTAGATTTGAAAATCATTTCTCAGTGTATAAAGATTTATATGACCCAGATCAGTTTTTAAACAGGTTAAACTTGACCTCTGGTGATTAAACTGTTGCAGTTATTATCTGTATAAATTTCTTAAATAATCATAATGTATCTAAATATAGACCCTTGTATCTTAGGTCAGTTTTCAACTGACATTATGCTGGATGACTTAAAATGGCATTACGAAGAGTCCAAAAGATGACGTCAAGGTTACACAAAGGGTAAATGTCATATGACGTCAGAGCCATTGACTATGATGTATTGGCACACCAATAGACTGATCCACTTTTCACCTCATTTTATTTGGAAGCCAATAAAATGAAGCTTATAATTGATTTATCTATCTGGGATCATTTCTTCCTTTAAAACAAGGTTACTTTTTTCAGTATACATAAATTATGCATTCACAATGAACACAGCTGACCTTCCTCAACCAGTACCAATACGTCATGTGATCTTCTTTAGTCAGAGGCTATTTTTAGCACTCATGAATTATGAGAAGGTCAGTAGGACAGTGCCTATACTATACCCAAAGCCATCGGCAAAATAGACTTGAAATCCACTGTTTCTGGAAACAACACGCACTGCATATCGTATTGAAGTTTCCCCAGTAAATGAACTCGACTTCCCGCGATTAACTGTTGTACTTACTTACCCTGTCATCATCTTTCCCAGTCATAATGTTTCAAAATGCAAAAACGGGTGCTATCTGTAGCGTTTTTTCTTCAGTTTTTTACCCGACATTACGCTTGACAACATGAAATGACATTCAGAAGAGTCCAAGTGATGACGTCATGGAAACACCAAGGGAGAATCTTCATATGACGTCACAAGCACCACTGTGTTGTGGAACTCCTGAAACATTGCTGTCACTCCTATAATTAGACTGACCCACTTTCATCTGATTACGCAAACTCGTAAACAATGGCGAAACGATGCTGTGATCATGAAAAAACAAAGAAATATTTTCAAACAGGACTAACAACTTATGTTGATATAAAAAGTACATAATTGTTTGATTGTTAGTCGCCGGAAGTCAAGTTCTTCCATAGTCGTGGCTTAAACATGAAGGCCAGTGCAAGGTGTTTCTAGAAACCGTGAATTTCAAGTCTATTTTGATGATGTCTTTGGGTATAAGTACACAGCCCACCTCCCAAAACCAGCGGCAGTTGATCACATGATCTTGCTGGATCAGAAGCTATTTTTAGCAGTCAAGATTCAGAAGTTGGTCAGTAGGTCAGTCGTCTGCTATTTGACAGCTTACAATTAATTAAAAACATAAGATATAGCAAAAGTAGTTGATGACATTTTGAAGACCATGGATGCAGAGGTCAAGGTTATGTTTGAGAATATCAAATGTGAACCTTCATGGAAAAGTGAATGGTAAAAATCTGAAACTAAAATCGGTGATAACATCTCGCAAAATAATTTTGATTTCATTTTGAAGACTGTGGCTTTGAAAAACAGGTCAAAGTCATGTTTGACGTCATCCTATTTGAGCCATTTGTGGGATTTGGAACCTGTATCTGAAATAGCTGATGAGATACAGCAAATTGTTAATTTTTTTTTTGACAGACAGACACCCACACCCACAGACAGTGTGTAATACCATAGCTCCCACACTGCTCATTTGGTGGGAGCTAAATACTCACGACATAAAGAGCTCCAATATTGAGCAGTGCGCCTGAAATTCCACACACTGAAGTATGGTTTTCCCAGTACATGGTTTCAGACTGTCATAAGATTGAGGCCATCTTTTTACTCTCATCACTTTTTCTCACAGCATCCATAAAATAAGAATTAAACAAAACTAAACATATCCCATCTCCACTCTCAATAACTGCATAATTTGTGTCACATTGAGAAACCAATGCTACCTCATTAGACCCTTAGAAGTTGTGGTTTCCATAACCTACAAAAGTTTGTCACACTTGTCAATCCTCTCTAGAATTTCGATGTCGCATGTCTCCTGATTTCCTTTTGAGCCATTTTCTTTGTCAAACCTTTTAGTTTGTCACACCTCTGTAATAGTGGGTGTTTGATGTCATAATAAGCTTTTTGGGTTGTCACACCTCTGTAGTAACAGAAGTTTGACATCTCAATGGGCCTCCTGGTGTTTCCTGTAACCATTTGTTTGTCACACTTCTGTAGTTGCATGGCACCTTTTTGTTGGTCACACCTCTGTGGTAATGGATGTTTGATGTCTCATCAATCCTCTTCGTGGAGACTGTGAGGGAGACTGGTTGACAATCTCATATCCAGGGGGGTTTGATGTGGTGTTCTGAAATACATTTTTCATGTTGCATTTATTAAATCTCAACACATTGAGGACAAAAAAATATACCATTTATTTGAAAACTGAATTATAATATCATTTACAAACAGAATATATATTTTTTATGTCATCATATAATTAATGTGTGAGAGTGAATGTCAGAAATATATATACATATAAAAACACCCTGAATACAGGATTACTGGCAATAATATTATTGGATGTTATACCTGAGTATTTGTGGCGAGTTCTATCCTGGCCCCAGGTGGAGCAGATGCTATGGCCTCCTCATACGAGGGTGGTGGAGTGCGGGGATGGGCACCAGGGGGAGTGCCTGGATATGGTGGTGCCAGGCCTGCCCATGAACTGCCATCTGGTGGTGGGTCCAGGCCAGGGTAGGAAACAAGAGGTAAGCAGACGCGAAGTGGCTGCTGTATGCTATACTGGTCACGACCTGGAAACGCAAACAATTGCAGTTATCACAATATGAACTAGAACAAGGTGAGCAGAGAGAAAGAGTCCCAACTTAAGGTCTTGTCAAAGTGTGATTAACCCCTAACAGACGGGAAGGACGGCAACGTCTACCACCGGCAACGGACGGGAAGGACGTTGACGTCCCCATTGTTCTGGCTTGATGACGTCATTTGTAACATTCTTAAGGGCTGCAACTTGTTACAATGTAATCATGATAGTGACGTCAGACTGCCTTAATCATGAACTTTTGACCCCAGCACTTCATTAAGCAAATTGAATAACCATGGTTATAAATCTTATTAATTTAGTACATAGATACACTAGTCCAGAAAAAAAATTGGTTAGTCCTGCCAATCAACAAAATTTAGATGGGCTAGTCCGTTAGGGGTTAGGAGGAAGCCACACATGTAAAATGAATAGTGCGCTATCAGAAACCATTAATCTCTCAAACTGAGGTTAATTTTGAAGATATGAGCTCCATCTTATAAAGCAAGCTGCTGCACCCCAAAAAGCATTTGAGATTTGCTTTCAGCTGTGACCAGAGTAAGTTAAAGCAACAAATTCATATTCATTGAATGACCTTTGACCTCTTGAAATAAGGTTTGAGTTGGGTATCACAAAATGGATTTTTCCTGTGATTTAGATGTGAATAGCAGTAATCTTGATAAAATTGGAGGAATAATTTTATATATTCATAGAATTGGCTTTTATATATCAACTATTAATTGAGGCATCAAATAAATTTGAGGCATCTCAAAATACTTTTAATACTTTCTATAACAAATATATTCAAAATGTTTTATGCTTCCACACCCTCCATCTCTTAAAAAAATATACAAATTAAGCATGATAGACACCTGAAGCTGTCTGGCTATCACCTAAAATTATTCAAAACTAACTTTCTTCAATCACATTTATTGCTTTAATGTGCAAGTTTTCTCAAATACCGGTACCTCATGTTCAGTTTGAAATATCTTAAATCTTGGGTTAACGAATTACATTGCATATCTCTGGCCTATTTAAATAGGCTATTAGCCCTTTATCCGTCACTTCAAAGTTTTGCCAGGTAAAATACCAAGTATCTATCTGTCCCTTCAAACTCCTCACAGATTCTCTAACTTGCCCCAGGAGGCATGGATTGGCACCACACTTCACTCATGTATGCTTTATGGAAAAATCTCAGACTGGTTTGTCGAGCTTTTGATGACCTTTTGATGCCTTAAGGACTTTATAACTTCCCCCAAAATGACAGGATTGGCAACAAACTTAACACATGTATGCTTCACTCTGATACTTCAGACGAGTGTCATGTTGACATTTCCATGACCTTTTCAACCAAATGACTTTCCCTTGAGGTCAAGATAAGGTCAAAGTCAGATTGTCTTACAGATGTCTTGTTTGCCATTAAGGTAAGCCTTGTTTGTTCACACTGCATATTATCCGGGGCGGGGGACCTATATGACCGAAGGTTTGTTACATATGATTTCACTGAAAATCTAGCCCTTATAATAATTGTCAAATGAAGCTTTATATGAATTAAACTGATAAAATAATACTTGAGAGTTAACTCACCTCTACTGGAAAGTGAAGGTTTACGTAGTTCTTTGATGACAACTTTGACAAGTACATAGAAAAAGACACCCGTGGGTATGGCCATGAGGGCATACAATGCTCTCCAGTCAAATGCTTTGAGATCACTGTTATACACACACCAGTCTTGTTCATCAGAGCCGTTTGGACACTCAAATATAGTATTACATTTCTCTGAATCATAGTAGCAATCTCCACCAGTCTGACATTTATTTGGCTTATAACTTGGACATGGATCTTCAGGGCATCTCTCGTATCTGGGAATGCACTCTCCTGCTTTGCACTGCTTCTCGATTTTCTTGCACTCTCCTCTGCAGCGCCCCCCAGTGGGGACGCAGGAATTGTCTGGGCAGCGGCGTGCATTGCTCCCACATTTAGTGAGACATTTATGTAAAGATTTCACGCAGCTACCATCATCACATCTGAATGGACATGGATGACTCGTGGTAAGGGTTTGCATAGTTGGGGTGACTGTTTCTAATCTGTCCTTCTCTGCAAGACAAGAGAAATGGTGCTCTAAATTAATATTAATGTTTTGTACAGGTTTAGAATAAAAACAAAGTGATTTATAAAAAAAAGTCTAGAAATTAAATTTCCAATAAAATCCATATTCCAAAATAACCAGCATATTGTCACAGTTCATAAGTCTTGATTTAGATTAGGGGAACCATACTTTGACTTGTTTATTGTTGCTAAAGTATCAACAAGTAAGACATCACTATTTCATTGATGATCAGTACCATTTTGCTCACTTCAGTACAGGAAATAATGTGCAAATAGGGAATAGAGAGAATAATGCAGGGAATTTTGATAAAAGATTTGTCAATTTTGGTAAAGATTTTGAAATATTAAACTTTCTTCAATGTCTGGTAAAAATGTATAACATATGGACAGCACTTCAGATACCTGTAATTCTGAAATGATTAAAAAACTAAATTTCACATATCACTCAAGTCGTAGTGTCTCATTCAAAATAATAAATATCATGATTCTAGCTGACGAAACAGGCCTAAATTATGCAGAATTTTTGGGAGTGTGGCCTAAAAATTAAAAAAATAATATCAATTCTCAACTCAATTTAGTAACTAATTTTGTAACTATGAAATTCCTTGATGTAATTTCACCTCTGCAATATTCCTCTTCTTCGTCTGCACCTCCAGGACAGTTGACGAGGGTGTTACATGTGTGCTCTCTAGGAATGCACCACGGAACCTGTCTGCAGCGAAATCCTTTCTTAGTCTGTTCACCATATTCCATCACACATCCTGAAGGGAAGAAAGAGAATTGTACCATTCTTCTTCATATCATTTGATTTTTATCAATTCCCATCCCACCCTGTCACTACTTCAGTCAAGCCTGTAGCCCTTGTCAACAAAGGATATACATGTATATATCACTCTCTCTGCTGCAAGAACACATGCAGTAAACTTACAATAAACTTGACTGACAACTTAGTACTTTAACTCTGCTTAATTGAAGTTATTTTATTCTTATAAACCAACTGTTCATATACAGAATTTTTTTTAAAGACAAACAATTTATTTTGAAAGATAATTTTTAAAGAGTTCAGAATTGCATCTCATATGTGAGTGATGAATAATCATGCATACCAGTAGGTCCTATGTCGTGGGTAATCTCCTTGTAGACGCCATATACAAAGCGCACATGATCCATGTCGAGTGGTTTCTGTACGCGTATATAGAAGCCCTTGTCTGAAGTGTACAGATTGCTGCCACCCTTGGAGGCCCATGGCAGGTCCCCCTCCTCAAACACTGCTAATGGTTCTGCTTCAGAATAGATGTCATTTCTTATCTGTACATTCCCTGTAACATACATAAATTGACAATGATTCAAAATGAACTAATAAATAGCAAAATGAAGTGAAGACTGCTACATTTTTTTATATTCCACCTTTATCATTCAAATGAGCCCAAGATCAAACTGGTTGTTGTAGCTGATGCAGTGTATGAATTAATTAATGACTTTATCATACCTTATTTATATTATTGACCATTATTATTATGACTTTATTATTCCTATTTATATCATTAAATATCACTGTTATTATAAGTTACGATGGACAGAAACTAGACAGAAACAGATTGACCAAAATGCCAACAACAATACCCAAAGCCACATCCATCTGGTGCTGAGGGTTAAAACAATATACACCGTCCTTTCCTGCATACTACACTCCCTTTGTAATTAATTGACTAACCATCTACAACCAGTTTGAGATCATCAATGCGAATGTAGACATTTAAGCCTTTGACTCCAGTGGGGACTTTCAGTTGCCACACACAGTCATATCTGTAGTGTATCCTGGTAAATCGCTCTCCCTTTGATAACGATATCATTCCCCCATCCATTGGGTCCCCGATAAAAGGACATTCTGAAGAAAAAAAAACAGGTCTGAATTTTTTTAAATTTCAAATGTTTAAATGTTTGGATACAAACCAAATCTTAAATATACTTATACTAATTTTAAGTGCATATCTTTTATAGTGAAATGGAAAACTATTACTATAAATGTTCTAATGTATCCTTAGATATAATGATTTTATATGTACTCGTAAAGTGACATAAAAGATAAATAACTGAAATAATATCATACCTGTCATTGGCTTATCAAGAGTCCAATCTGGGGCTGAAAAAATTTTAAGGTATTTAAATTTTTTATTTTTTTTAACATAATTGAGCATTTCAAATATAACATTCTCTTACCAGTAATAAATATTAAATTATCAGCTGCCTTGACTGCTGTGATTGGTCAATGAACCAGATGTGTTAACTGCAGTTATAGTATTATCATTACAATGTAATTTTTATGGAGTACATACTTCTATCAGCCCAAAAACTTGTCTTGAATCCCACATATCTTTGATTGCCAACAGGGCCAGGTTCAAATATGATATATATGCTTGACACATTGTTTGAAGACACATAAACTGGTCTAGTCCATTGTCCATTCCTGAACCTCGGTGCTGAATCAAAAGGAACAGCTTTCTCATCTTTCCCATCATATATCTGAAAGATTATATTTACATGTATAATTTACATTCACCTCATATATAAAATCCATAATGATATTCAAAGTATTTAGATCAGCCATCACAAATACAATCAGATAGCAACTTACCAATATTTTACTTGTTGCAGGAATGTCCAGATCATCAAATAGCACTTTAATGTGCCATTTTTTCTGACTAGAGATAAATTTAAAATTGCTTATAGTGGATGAATCCACTTCTATTAAGTATCTGCTCCTTGTGCAGCAGGTAGGATATCCCACAGAGTACAACTCTCCGGAGCCAAGCGGTGTCACAATGGTGGTAACAGGATCACTTTTCTCTACAATTCGGACACCATAATAACCAATGTTAAAGGTTCAAGAAAATTCTTTTGAAATTAAAGAAAATACACATAAATACTCCATAGGAGATTTTTCAAATTTACCTGCCAGTGGCTTCACATCTTCATCTTCACTTGAGGCTTTGGAAATATAACCAAGACTTAACAGGAGTAAAGCTGAAATTCAAAATAAACTTCTAGAATTCTGTTCAGTCAAGTACAGAAAAAAGAAAAAGAATATTCCCAGACAATACAAATTGCACCCGATAAATTATCTTTAAATTCAATATATCTCTCTATTAATATATAGAATCATTGTTTAAATAATTACTGTGTGACATCCAAATTACTGTGTAACATCCAAAATTGAATAGGTCTTTAATCAATCTTTGCTTACTGGTACAACTTGATGGGTAAAATGGTTTCAAAAATATGGATAAAGCTTCAATTCACTCCAGGGAACAAGCCGGATCAGGGTGGACAGGCCATCCACCCCTCCATCTGGGGGCTCAGTTTGGTTTACAGTTATCTGTTAATTGCCCTGTTGCATCAAGCAATTTGTCTTAATTCATATCATCACCAATTAACAACCAGGGTTCATTTTATGTAACTCCAGTTATAAGGGAAGCTAGATATAACCTGCACCAGGTATAAAGCACACAAAACAATTATTTTGCTGGCCACATGTGTGAGCCAGACCAACTTCTGTCAAACTTTAACTTTCTCTAATCTGTGCAATTGACTGAAAGATAGTGACCAGCATTTTGACACATATCAGTGTTGTGACATATTCTTTGTGTAAAATGTGTATATTGCATACAATTGATACACATACTAGCTAATGAATATTTTTTCTGTGTTATATTGAAATAACTTATCTATAGTTGCATTACATTAAGTGGTGAATTAGGTGTCAAAATAATTTGTTCTGATTACTGAGGGAAAATCAAAGCTGTGAGATGCCAGGTGTCAGTCAGAGATAGCTAGTCAGTGTTGGGTCTCTGATCACACTGTAAGCGTGAAATGCCAGCCGTCAGGCAGATTGGGGTGTGAGATGCTAACAGGGCAAATCTCCTGATTGACACTGGCTGTGATTGACTATATACTGTTAACAAGGTAAAATCAACTATTAGAAGCAGATCATGTCATCTTACCATAAGCAAGTATGATGTTGGCATGATTAATTTACACAAAAAATAATGTCAGTAAATATGACACCCAACATTTATGAGGCTATAAAACCTCACACCAACAACATCATTATCATTCTACAAGGAAAGCCAGAAGAATGTGCTACATTATGCACCATGGCAGCTTTGTCCAAACTGTTCAACATCATTGAATCAGATGATGGTAACTGGGTGGATCTTGAGGATTTTTTTACCTATCTCAATGCGGAGTATCAGACTTATGACAAATGCAAAAAAGTGCGCCGTAGGCAAATATTGAATGATGGCAAGTGTTTCAAAAATGGATCTAAAGTCTCTATATGGTGCTAATATTTTCAATCATCTGTATATATAAAAATACAATAATAATTTATATTGATGAAATAAAAATAAAGTTAACTTTTTTCAAAGTGGCAAATTCTTCTGTCTTGTCTCTAACAATTATTACACTACAGTCAAATTCAGCTTTGACTGGTTAGCACAAAATGCATCTCCCTGGTACAAGTGTCAAAATTAGCTTCCCAGTACCATGTTTAGATCAGGCAATTAAGTCACTGGCTGGCCAGGTAATTGGCAAATATGCTGTTCTTAATTTAGATGACCTAGTTAATTGCATGTGTACTGAGGAATTTAAGCAACTGACTGTCATCACTACCATAATGCTAAAACCACAGACAGGGGGTTGTTATGATAGGAATTCAAAATCACATTTTTTGCCTGGGACCCGGCTTGTTCCCTGGAGTGAATTATTGTTACTTTGTCTTTGCTGCATTTTTCAGTTTTAATGATTGATTTATATTATTAGTAAATACTCTTTACTGCGTTTATATTATTGATCTTTTCACAACTTTTATCATGGGAAAGTTGAAATTGCTGCAAATCTTGATGTTACATCCTGTTTAATGTCAGCCTCCTGTTGGTGTCTGTCTCTCAACTCATTTCTCTAAACTACTGCATATTTCACCCTGGGCCCTTTTGTGCAAAACCTAGCAGGACCTCAATTGGGTTAGTAAATATGTCAATTTGCTGATAATTGCAGATGAAGCACCAATACAGAAATGTAATAATATTAATAATAATGATGATGATTAAACATTTATATATCGCCCTTTCAGATAGTGTCTACTCGTGGCGCATTCAGTAGGTAGTGTTTCTTATATAAGTAAGTCTTCAGCTTGAATTTAAAGCTATACAGTGACTTGCACGTTTTCACTTGCAAGTGCAGGGTATTCCACAACTTTGGCATGTATACAATGTAGACATAATGTGGGTAGTATTTTAGATCTGACAATAAAACAATAAAAAAGCAAGAACTATATGGTTCAAACATCTATATGGTGCTACAGATGATACCAACCTATAAAATAAAACTGAAATGTAAATATTGTTGACCATCAAAAGGGAATTCTAGTGTGGCCAAAACCAACTTTTTTCTTTTTCCAAATATCAGCTTGCACACTTCCTCTCTGATCATGTTCATGCTTTTTATTTTTATTTTCATTTGGTCTTTGTTAATTAATATATTACCAAAACATGGGCAGTAGATTAGATATGTGCTATTTTTATTTTTTGTTTAAGATGAATGATCATTGTTGTTTTTCTCACATCCGAGTTTTACCAGGTTTGCTTTCATTTTGTAGTTTGTGGTAGAAATGCTGAATATGATTGACAAATATAAGAAATTGGAATCTCAAGTGATATTCAAATAATGTATTAATCCAAAAGTCTAAATCCATTTTTTCATTGTGGTGCAGTAACTTGAATAAGACCATTTCTCATACTTAATTCAGTGTAAACATCAGAACTTGGCAGAAGACATCACAGAGAGAACAGCTTCTGAATCTGTTAGTTTTATGTGAAAATTTACATGTTCATATACACTTTGATAAACAAGTTACTGAAATAGTGTTTATTTAGTTGTGAAGGAAAAGCGCTATTTTCTCTAAAGATAACATAGAAGATGATATATATTTTTTGTTGGAAATAGCCTTATACCTGTATTGTGATCACAATGAACTGAACAATATGTTGATACTTGATATAAAAATCCAACATACCCAGGCAATTTTCACACAAAACCATCTTGAACTTTGAGATGATCAATTTCCTGTGGGTTCATCTTCATACAAACTGTGCAACTTTTGCTAAGAATGCATGATATCAGGTCCGTTTTAGTCATCATCGTGAATTCCACCATATCATTTTCAATGCTGGAAATAGCAAAACACCTTGGTGAACTCTTGGACCAGTCTTAACGAATATAGATCCAATCTACTTTTGGCCAGGTATTGTGTATATTTAAATTCATTTAGTCCGTCATCATGCGCTTTAATTTATTTGATCATTATCTGTTTAAAATTAAAACGCAAAATTTCTTATTAAACAGAAAATCGATTTCCCGGATATGGAAAGATCCAAAATTCATTTGCATAGCCGGTGATCTCTGCTGCCCATGCCCCAGTGTAGCAATGGCGCCATCTTTGAACAAAAAGCGCGCGAAATTGAATTTCAGCATTTCCCTTAATTGGTGGTTGGCGTGTGTCAGGGTGTACATAATTTGGTAAAATTGTTCTAATATGCTTTTGTATGTGTATTATACACCTCTCTTACTTGCTGTTCACATTACAAACTTTAAGCTAAACTTCCCGATTAAACTCCACCAGAGGGCGACGTGATGAACTTTGCAGTGCTGGACATAGACTGGTCCCCCGCCGAGTGTCAAGAACATCGTGTGGATACACAGAGGGCGGCACCAGTCTATGCTGGACAGGAAATGTTTGTCTTGTCTTCCAAAATTGAAGAGTCCTTGTTTGCAAACAGAAGCATGTGATTGTGAGTCTCAAAGTAGAAGAATATAATATTTAAGGTAATTGCAGGTTTTAGATGTGGTTTCACAAAGACTGCCTTCTTGCACTGAAAAATCACATTTCCACTTTGAACCCCCTAATAGTAATAGGGTCTAGTATCGGTGAATTCACTTGATGGGGAACAAAATTAAGAAGGCCAAGCTTGAGAAAAGAATAAATTGAGGCTCACATCTGCAGAAAAAATATGTCAAAGGGTCAATTTTTTTTAGGAAAATGGAGTTTCAAGCTTGAAAGTCAAATTCAGAGGGGGAAATAAAATCAAGCAAAAAACATTTGCCGAACAAACAATATGTACAGTCTTCCCAAAGCATTTTTGAAGGAGCCAGGTTTGATGCATCAACAACAATTACAAGTTTTAAACAGAATTTTCAGAAGTCTCAAAACAATTTAATTTGGCAGTTTTAAAGCCAAACCTTTAATTTTTTTTCAGGTTAATGAGACAAAATTCGAAAATGCAGAATCAGACCAGTGTTAATCTTCAGTGGCGCCAGACAATTGGAGATTTAGATCAGTTTCTACAGGACCATCAAACTGGAGATCAAGTTACACCATACCTGGGTTAATACTTTAAACCTTTGAAAATATTGTGTTTACCCCTCAGCAAAACTTGGTCAAATAGTATTGTCATGTTATCTGACAGTCTGTATGTCCATGAGGCAATGTTAATACACTTATCATGTATATTGGATAGGTTCCATGGTTCTTTTGTAAATTGACTAAGGTGGCTTTGCACATTTTAGGACAAAATCAAGGGAAGCATTAACTCAATACATTTTAAAGAAATTTGCTCATTTTGTTTAAGGAATCACAAGAGCACATTGGCAGGCAAACAGTGAAAGATCTCTGTGTGCCAACACTAAATGTAAAAAGAATTTCTCCCTGACAGAGAGGCCACATCATTGTAGAAGGTAAAATCAACTGTACCAGATATTATTATATGTATATTCTTTTTGTCTTTACATCTTTGCCACCAAAGTATTCAAAATTCTTTCCTCATAAAAATATTAACAGAATCTTTTAATTCTTTTAGTAACAATTATGAAACTTATCATCCTACAGTTGCTAAATGGACTATAAAACAAAAATGGATTTTTTTATGACAGATGTGGAGATATCTTTTGTGCCAAGTGTGTACAGTATAATAGAAAACTGAATAACTTGGCTCATCCTGACCCAAATGGAAAGTCATACAAGGTATGTATAGATCTATTGATATCTATATTAAAGAGATACTTTCTAGTCAAATAAAGTCTATAAATTACATCAGATGTGTAAATACATTTAAATTCATAGAAAAAAAAATAAATCTGTTACCATGGAATCATGACATCGCTATTTTGGCTGCATTGTTGTTTGTTTACTTATTAGTTATGCAAGTAGGTAATTGCCCCATGATGACGTCATTCTTTTTTTTCACCATGTGCATTTGAAAGAGCTAATTTTCTCCCAAAAAACATGTTTCCCTTGTGCAGTCATACTAACAGAGCCCACAGATCAATGTGTGTTATATTTCTCATTCATACTACAAAAGTCTATGAAAGAAGTGAAAGTTGCCCTTTAAGACAAAATGAGATGTAAATATAAATGTCTGTGAAAATTATAAATTTACCTAATTTTTTCTGTTTTTATCACTTATTGTATTCAAATACTTCTTTATCAAATGTTGCCAAACAAATATTTAGATATGATTTTAGTTTATTTGTTTTTCTTAAAAACACAAACAAATTTGGAAAACACACACACACACACACACAAACAAACAAACAAACACACACATTTTTGTAGCTTTTCCAGAATGATTTCACCTTGTTTACAAATATTACAAACTTGTTGTTATGATGCATTGTTTAAGGTTTGTCAGGCTTGCTTTGACCAGGGACCTCAGACACTAGGTCAGACCCGGTGCTGCACAGGATATTTCCGGCAATGCCAGGCCTACAACAGGGAGCAGCAAGCCAAGTCTGACAACCACATATTAAGAGGGGATAGGAAAAAGAGGTCAGTATTTATTTAATTATTCATTTTTTATTTTTTTGCTAAAAATGTTTAAAATATGTCACAATTTCAGTTAAACCAAGCCAAATTCCCTATTCTCAATTAAAATGTTTCTCTCTGAATAGAAACAAGACAAACATCCTTATTTGTGATTTGTGTAATTACCAGGGCAGCCCTCAGTCTTGTCACTTTTCCTTATTAATTTTTTTTATAGTTTTATAGCAATATTTTGTATTTGATGAGTAGAATGAAAATATTTTCTTTAAAACAGATTAAATGTTAAATTGGAATGCCAGCGACTAACGCAGGGTTTCAGACAGGCTATTGGGACATCCGGTCTGAAGAAAACTGTGCATGAATTGCGTTGTGTTGTATCCACCCCACCCTGGCAGAGGGCACCAAATTGGGTGGTAGGGTTTTTTTTTCTCAAAAAAATTAATAGATATTTTCGTGAACACATAATTATTGAAATATGAAATAAAAGTGTAAATAAGTCCTTTTTATTTATTATTAGTTTGAGAAGCTGTGTACAAGCTGCGCAAGTTGTCAGAAAGGTTTTAGCACCACCACCAGACGGCAGCACTGTGTTGTGTGTGGCATGGCAGTCTGTGGACCTTGCTCCAGTAAGGATCTAATTGTATTTGTGCCAGATGACCTCCCAAAAGACAGGCAGGAGTTTGAAGTGTCATGGTCAATCATCAAAATAGTTGGGGTAATCATTCTTTACATTTAAAGTTCGTAAAATGTACAAAAGAAAGCCAAGGTTGACAAAATTTTATGAAAATTTTGTTTTTTTCTCAATTTTCTGGTGTTTCTCTCATTTTAGTGTCCGGAAAAGGAGCCTGATATTTGCATTTACTTGAGAGTATGTCAAGATTGCCATCAAAAACTGGAAGACATACAGGTGGAAGAGTTTAAACGGAGCATGAGCGATGACCTCAATGTGACCTCAAATTTCTGGGATGACTCCATCAGAGTGCAGAACAAATTAGTGAATCTACAAGATAAGATAGAAGCTCAACTACCAAAGGTTTGGGCACAATGTATTAAAGCTTTCATGTAATCACAGAGTTCACAGGCAATTTACAGAGATTAGGGGTATGTTTAATGATAAAAGTGCCTAGTACTATGCTGTTGTGGTCCATAGCAGTGTCAGGCCTGTACCAATAGACAAAAATCGATAGACAAACAGGCCTCTGTAATCCAAATCACTTCAGTGTCCCAATCTTAAGGTGCACCATTGTTAACAAACTTTTATAAAGTAGGTGTTTGTACTTGATCACTGAGCAAAGTTAGCTGAGCAAAGTTTGTGAAAAAGTGTTTAATGGATGATTTAGATTTTCGCAGAGGACTCATCTGTTTCAAATGGCACATAAATTTATATAGGAGTAGTATGATAATATTAATATTCAATCATAAATTCAGGATATAAACATTTATATTTTGTGAGGAAAAGAGCTTGAAAATCTGATTCCATGAGCATTTTATTACTTATTTAGACAAAGATTGAGTTGCAATGCCTTGCGATTCATACTCTTAATCCAGTCATAAATATTATAGTACATGATTCTGTATTCCCATTTCTATCTTATGACATCTTCTAGTATTACATATTGTTCTTAAGATATCAAAAGACATACTGTGTTATTATGCTATTACAGTACCAGGAGTTGATCGAAGCATTGGAGATAAATCCTGGAGCAGCCCGGTCCTTGCAGCCGAGTAGGAGGAGTAATACGCAAGTACTTGCCAAAGCACAGGTCAGGGACTACTTTCTGAAACGATCTCAAGCAGGAACTTTTTCTCAGATTTGGAGATTGTGCTTACTTCTCCAGTACTGCTCAAAACCACTTTTCTTCAAAACTTTTTCAAGCTAAAATATCTTGTTTTCATCAAACTTTTGTGCTGCGATCTCAAGCAGTGTGTTGCTAAGATGCCAATATTTTGGCTTAGATTTTATATTAAAAATGCAATAGTTGAAATCAAAAAGAATTATGAAAAGAAATGGTGTCTTGTTTTTTAAATGCATTACAATACAACAATATACATGTATTGCACCATGGCATCACAAACATAGCCAAAACCCCACATAAAAAAGTTACAAAATGCCTCTTGTGGCATCAAGATGCTACAAAGAATATTCCATCAGAGAAAATTCCATCAGAGAAAATCTTAGATTTCAAGTCCTTGGTAAATATTTCTTGCTTGAAATTGTTTCAAAAAGCATTTTCTCCAGATATTCAGGCTTAACATAGATATGCTTTCATTCTATTCACATCAATGTATTTTTAACCAGATATATTTAAATGTCTCTGATTTTAACAAAGTGGTACTCAGCAATGTTTAATAAAACAGACTTAAATATGGTTAAAACGTTTGTATAAGTCAATGATTTAATCATAAATTGTTGTGAAATTTGCATTTATTACAGGAAGATTTGGCAGAACATTTTTCTGTATTTGTGATGACAATACACAGTCTGAAAAAAAATAAACCCACAACGAAGAGCCAAGCTGTTATTGTGAAAAATATCGTTAAAGTAAGTAACTGATTATCTTCTAATAGGGAGACATTCTTGGCAGTGAAAAATAGCACTTTAGAGAGTTTTTGCAAGCTTGAATTTTGAGATTGATTTTTTAAAATCAACAGTTGTTAAAACAGTTTTTGTCTCACCTACGATAGCTGACGACATGACTAATATGTCACTTGTTATAGGATTGTCAATATTTAGAGCTATGAGCGATATTCAGTGGCTATTATAGATAGAACTATTATTATTGTGGAAATGATACATCTTGAAGAGTAATATTAGTTATCCAGATGAAAGTCATGCTTCAGTGAACAGTCACACTTCAGTGAGCAATTCAACATTTTACATCAGAATGTCTTTCATTTCGGTTATTGTATGACAATCAAGGTTGAAACTTTCTATATAGAAAGCAATATCTGGAAAAAAGCGCTATGAGCAGACCTGGTCTGGTATAGCACTATATAAATCATTTATTATTGTTGTTGTTGTTGTTGTTGTTGTTGTTGTTGTTGTTGTTGTTGTTGTTGTTGTTGTTGTTGTTGTTGTTGTTGTTGTTGTTGTTGTTGTTATTATTATTATTTATTATTTATTATTTATTATTATTATTATTTATTATTATTATTTATTATTATCATTATCATAATGTTCACCATAGGCGCTTGTGGAAATATTCATGCTTGAGTGAGCAGTCAGGCCTTGGTGACACCTAAAAAAACCTTGATTAACAATATTAGCATCAGTGATGAATGCCACACTTAGGTGAACAAGTGGAATAAACCCCATTGCCTTATTGTTGGACTATGGTTTATGTTGCAGATTGTAATTGGTATTGGTATCAGTGATGATCTATGTGGGTCTGTGACTGACTGGTCATGCCTCAATGTACACTTTGAAAAAAGTTTTGAAAAGAATATTCAGTGACTATGAATAATGGGACAGATATTATTGGTTAGATTACGAATCTTGATGAATGTTTAGTTAAATGTATCATTTTGATGAATGGAATAGGTATCAGGGGCAAACTTCTTCTTTCAGTGAATAGTCATATCTTAATAAAAAGGACTTTTTTCCAGAGTTCATTTACTCACATTTCACTGACTGATAAGTTGTGTAAGAAATGCATCTCAGAATTTTGATCATTACTCTGTTGAATACGGAGAGTGAGCAAAATGAGGTGACAGGCGAGACCCTGCTGTTTAAATTGATTTTAACCGTTTGTTAATGGACTCCTGCCAATACTTCCAATGTGATTCTGCTTACAGAGTTATTGTGATTACTACCATGAGAATATGTACTTATTCCGGGAATGCAAGAAGAAGTTGGAAGCTTGCACACCCCTCGAAGTTTTACAATGCATTCAACAAATAGTCAACAGAAATGTAAGGTTATGAAACTTTAAACTTTGAAACTAATAAAAGAAATAACATTAGGCAGATGCATTTTATGACCTTAGCTTAATTTGCACAAAAGGGTTTTTGTCAAGGAAGGTGCTAAGATTTAGCTTACATTAATGCATTCAACAAATATTTAACAGAAATGTAATGTTATGAAACTTTAAAATTTAAAAAAATTAAAAAAAGAATTGGTTGGCTGCATCTTATAACCTTACCTTAATGCACAGACATGAGAGCTTGAGATTATCTCTGGCCTGGAACTCTGTGGACATCTTAATGGCCTTGAAGCACAGATCAAGTTCTAAGTCATTTGATGGGACCTCATAAAGAGCAGAGTGTATTCTGTATTTTCAGGCTATCAATAGTTGTTACTTGTCGGTGAAGCAGTTAGCCCTGGAAGCCCTACACCTGACCTCCAAGTACAAACTGACAACCACCTTACCACAGGCACTGGCTGACTTAGAAGGGGTAACTAGCAATAAACCAGCTGTTGTCTTTTTTTTAAATAACTCTCTTTGAAATAGAGCTCTTGACAACTTAGCTTCTTTTTTTTAGGTTTTTGCCCATAACAGTCTATTCAAAAGGCAGAATATCATTTGAAAGTAGGAAATATGGAAAATCTTATTTTGAAATTGATTATTCCAGGTTTTATAAATGTGGCCAATCAAATAAGCCAAAGAACCTAGCAAAGTACCATTTACTGTGGGTTATAAAGTTAACAAAAAAATTTGACCTTGTCAACTCCTAAAGGATTTTTTTGGGCAAATAACCTCATTTTCTGTAATAATTAATGCAAAGATATTATTTTGTGTTTCATAATTTAAAATGATACTGTAAAAATAGGTAATGTTCAGAATGAAAATAGATGCTTAATAGATGAGTTTTGCACTTTCAGGTTGTATTAAAGGATTTACAGGAAAGCATAAAGCAATCTGGTGAGGATTGGACTGAACATGATCTCTGTATCAATCAACTGCTACAAATGCAACTAAAGGTACCCAATTATCAAGTTCACCTGGTGAAATATCAATATCAACTAATGTATGTTGTATTCTATGTGGATATTTGGATGGTGTGATAAAAATAGCCACTGACCAAGCAAGCTTATGTGATCAACTCCTGCTGGCTATGGGACATAGACTGTGCCTTTTGTCACAGTACTGGCCTACTGTCCTACTTTTGAATCATGAGTGCTAAAAATATACACTTGTTGCAAAGTAAGATCTCAAACTACTGTTAGTGTCAGTTGTGTTTATTGTGAAGGCATTATTTATTCATGCTAAAATAATATTAATCTTGTTTTAAAAGAAGTAAAGATCATAAATAAAGAAACACAATTTTAGATAGGATATTTTTGTTTGCTCTATTGCCCCTAAGAGCACATCAAATATGGAATTGTAATGTGTGTGTGTGTGCATGTGTCTGTTAACAAAATCATTTTGTAATATGTTGTAAACATATTTCAGTCACAGAATTCTGTTGGAGGTGTATAGTCCTAATTGAGATTTTGTTATTTTCTTTTGACTAAAAACTTTGACATTCCACTATATCTCACTCCCCTCATTTCTACAAAGCAAATGTACCAACAAAAATATGGTATTTTAATTTCCAAAATTTGCAACTCTTATTCCAGTCCCATGAATATATATTATTTGATTTTTATGTTGGCATATCATTATTTAAATTTCCATTTCCTTTCAGTTATATGAAAATTTTTTTCATAAAAAATATTTCTTATAGCAATTAGAAAATAAACATGGTAGAGTAAAAAGTAAAGTGTGGTTTGTTTCACATATTGTAGGATCACAGACTAGTGAGGCCATCCAGGAGGCTGACCCAGTATTATGGTGCCCGTCATGTGGACTCCTTCCTGCGGGAGAGATCAGAGAACGTCCTGCAACAGGTCTCCATACAACTCGCAACAAAGAGTGCTGAACGAAGCTTCACTGCCAGCAAGGGTGCCCTAAAACAAGCCTGTCACCTGATAGCCTCAGGTAGCCACCAACACGCAGAGTGGGAGCTTCTCTGAATCTATAGAATTCAAGGTGAACGGATAGCCACAAGTAGCCATCAACATGCAGAGTGGGAGCTTCTCTGAATCTATAGAATTCAAGGTGAACTGATAGCCACAAGTAGCCATCAACATGCAGAGTGGGAGCTTCTCTGAATCTATAGAATTCAAGGTGAACGGATAGCCACAAGTAGCCACCAACACGCAGAGTGGGTGCTTCTCTGAATCTATAGAATTCAAGGTGAACGGATAGCCACAAGTAGCCACCAACACGCAGAGTGGGTGCTTCTCTGAATCTATAGAATTCAAGGTGAACGGATAGCCACAAGTAGCCACCAACACGCAGAGTGGGTGCTTCTCTGAATCTATAGAATTCAAGGTGAACGGATAGCCACAAGTAGCCACCAACACGCAGAGTGGGTGCTTCTCTGAATCTATAGAATTCAAGGTGAACGGTTAGCCACAAGTAGCCACCAACACGCAGAGTGGGTGCTTCTCTGAATCTATAGAATTCAAGGTGAACGGTTAGCCACAAGTAGCCACCAACACGCAGAGTGGGTGCTTCTCTGAATCTATAGAATTCAAGGTGAACAGATAGCCACAAGTAGCCATCAACACGCAGAGTGGGTGCTTCTCTGAATCTATAGAATTCAATGTGAACTACAACAGCTTCCAACCCTTCATGGCGCATGTGCCAAAGTGCAGGGTAGTGATGATGGAAGGATCTCACTCATCCTTCAGATTCTTGAGATCTTGCCACCAGAACCAACTTGAGAGGTCTGCCAGCCTGAACACTGCACTCACATGTTCTTGCCTTATAATGTGCCAATGACATTATTCAAAAGTTAAATTTGGATTCAAAGTGTGTTGTTTGCCTTAAATAAAATTGTGATCTATTTTGTGGCCAGAAGTATTTGGCAGCTAAAAGACTCAAAATGCATTTTCAGTGAAAGTTTTTCACATGAGGTCATTCATAAAAATACTGAAGATATCAGAGAATTTATCAAGATTTTGCTCAATATTTGACTTTCAGGCACAAAAGTTTTCACAATTTTTTGCAAGCTAGAAAGTTAAAATTTACATTGAAACTATTTGATATTCTGAAATATTTCTGAAGTCTTTGAAATCCTTTTTGGAAAGTATTCTGCTGTTCATAATGCTATTTACAAGTATATGTCAAAGTGGAATATCCTGAAAAATGTGTTTCATCTCTCAAAGCCTTTATATTTGCATCTGCATCACTTCCCTGTGAGAGGATGGAAGTTAATGTGGTTCTCTTGGGTAGAATGTGCTAACAAACATATCCGTCCCTTAAAGTTTCAGTATTATAAGATCAGAATTTCATCTTATATCTGAATAACAATAACATATTGAGAACAAAACTGACTCAATTTTTTTCAATTTTGACCTCTGACCAAAACATTCTCCTTCAAGATTGTTTTTACATTGGCATCTTATAATATCAGAAAGTCTATGGTGACAAATGAATGGAATTGGCCCAAACTGAACTGAACAAAATCTTGGCACATTCTCAGCAGTTGAGAATAGTTGTGTCTTTAAGATATCAGAATATACTGAACTTCTGTGCAGTGATATGTACATCAACATATTTTAAAAACAAACAATGCATGTTGTCTGCTCATTGAATCAAAACCATCTTGTAAAACCATTTTGTAAAACCATCTTGTAAAACCATCTTGTAAAACCATCTTGTAAAACCATCTTGTAAAACCATCTTGTAAAACCATCTTGTAAAACCATCTTGTAAAACCATCTTGTAAAACCATCTTGTAAAACCATCTTGTCTGCTCATTGAATCAAAGATAGATTATCTTTAAGATAAACAAAAGGCAGATTATTTGGTCTTGCAGAGTGTCATATTGAAACTCCATTTTGTACTTGTTGTGAAGGAATATAAATATTGAAATTCACAGTGCCATAGATGGTTCTTTCCTTAAAATGATTACAGTATTGTAAATATTGATAAATGATATTCATCATGCAATATTAGTTCATTATACATTTTATGTATGCTATATATATTTTTATAATAGGTTTTACTCTTTGATATTTTAATATTTGAAACAGAAGTTTACAGTTTTTCACTGTTTTATCAATAGTAATAATATAATTTTTTTACATATTGTCAAATAAAAAATCTTTTTGGCAAAGAAATAATGTCAAATAGTTTATTACATGTTTGTTGATATTTCAATGTTTAATAAATATTATTGATATAAAATTAGAATTTCATATTGAATAAACATCAAATATTGCAAATCATTTTTTGCTGTCAAATAAAATCATGAATTGGAAGCAATATTATGTGTTGTAATAGTGATCAGACTACAAATATGGTGATTTGGCCAAACTATTTTCAGACATGTGAAAATGACAACACACTTCACTAATCTCAGTAAACAAGTGTTCTCAGCCGGTGGCCAGCTCACATTTTTAATCTCCCCCACTTGTGGTCACAGGTGGATTATTGAACGCCTCAAATATGGCACCTCTTTTCATCATTCAAATCAGGCAGCCAAGATAGCTCAGTGGGTAGGCTGCTGGATAAGGTCAATAGAAGGGTGATTATATACAGTGTTCAAACCCTTCTGGGTGCAATAGAATTTTTATTATCAAATATTCTATAGCATGTTTTGTTGATATTTTACTGTTTTTCACTGTTTTATCAATATCAATGATACAATTTTTTGAAAGAACAGGAAGTGGACAGAGGAGAGAATGGAGACGTGAAAGGACAGGAAGTGGACAGCACTGGGGCACACGTGCTCGAGAACCAGGATGGACAAGAGGCAAACCCAGAAGCAGAGGAGAGGATGGAGACATGAAAGAACAGGAAGTTGACAGAGGTGAGAGAATGAAGACGTGAAAGGACATAAATTGGACAGCACCAAGGCGCACATGATCGAGAACCCGGTCACACGTGATCGAGAATCGGATAGCACCCGGGCGCAAGTGATTGGGTACCGGAGAGTACATGATCGGAAACCGGAAAGAGTGCACGTGATCGGAAACCTGGGTGCAACTGATCGGGTACCGGACAGCTCCCAGGTGCACGTGATCGGGAACCGGGCGCACATAATCTGGCGCACATGATCGGCCGCATGTGAACGAGAACCCGGGCACACATGATCAGGAAACGGACAGCACCCGGGCGCACGTGATTGGGTACCCCGGATGCACATGATCGGGAAACGGGTGCATGTGATCGGGTGCACGTGTTCGGGTGCATGTCATTGCGAACCAGAGTGATTGCGCGCGTGATCGAGAACCCGGGTGCACATGATCGGAAACTGGAAAGTACCCGGGCGCACGTGATTGGTTACCGGCTGCACATGATCGAAAAGCGGGCGAACGTGAACGGGAACCGGACAGCACGTGATCGGGAACTGGAAAGCACCTGGGCACACATGATTAGGAATCAGACAGCACCCGGGCACATGTGAACCGGGCACACAGGATTGGGTACCGGACAGCACCCGGGCGCACGTGATCGGGAACCGGACAGCACCAAGGCGCACATGATATAGAACCCGGGCACACGTGATCGGGAATCGGATAGCACCCGGGCGCAAGTGATTGGGTACCTGAGAGTACATGATCGGAAACCGGAAAGAGTGCACGTAATCAAAAACCCGGGTGCAACTGATCGGGTACCGGACAGCTCCCGGGTGCACGTGATCGGGAACCGGGTGCACGTAATCGGGCGCATTTGAACGAGAATGATCGGGCCTATGATCGGGCGCACGTGTTTGGGAACCGGAAAGCACCCCGGTGAAAGTGATTGCGAACCAGAGTGATTGCGTGCGTGATCGAGAACCCGGGTGCACATGATAGGAAACTGGAAAGTACCCGGGCGCAAGTGATTGGTTACCGGATGCACCTGATCGAAAAGCGGGCGAACGTGAACGGGAACCGGACAGCACGTGATCGGGAACCGGAAAGCACCTGGGCGCACATGATTAGGAATCAGACAGCACCCGGGCACACGTGAACCGGGCACACAGGATTGGGTACCGGACATAGAATAATTAGAATTTTCAAATTGAAATCATCATATCAAATATTGCAAATATTTTTGTTGTCAAATAAAACCATGATTTGAAAGCAATATTATGTGTTGTAATAATGATTAGATTACAAATATGGTGATTTGGCCAAACTAGACATGTGAAAATCACCACACACTTCACTAATCTCAGTAAACAGGTGTTCTCAGCCAGAAGCCAAATCACATTTATCTTTTTACTTTGACTATTTGAAATCCCCTTTGCTGGCCACTTTGAGCCAAGTCCTTGCCCAAGAATGGGAATCACCTGTTCATTTTTCAAATCTATCAGCCAAAATAGCTCAGTTGGTAGACTGTTGGATGAGGTCAATAGAAGGGTGATTATGTACCGTGTTCAAACCCTTCTGGGAGCAAAATAATATTTATTGTCAAATATTTTATAGCATGTTTTGTTGATATTTTACTGTTTTTCACTGTTTTATCAATACCAATGATATATATTTTTTATATATTGTCAAATAAAAAATCTTTTTGGCAAAGAAATAATGTCAAATAGTTTATTGCATGTTTTGTTCATATTTCACTGTTTAATCAATATTATTGATACAAAATTAGAATTTTCATATTGAATAAACATCAAATATTGCAAATCATTATTTGTTGTCAAATGAAACCATGATTTGAAAGCAATATTATGTGTTGTAAAACTGATCAGATTGCAAATATGGTGATGTGGCCAAACTATTTTAAGACATTTGAAAATGACCACACACTTCACTAATCTCAGTAAACAAGTGTTCTCAGCCGGTGGCCAGCTCACATTTTTAATCTCCCCCACTTGTGGTCACAGGTGGATTATTGAATGCCTCAAATATGGCACCTCTTTATATCATTCAAATCAGGCAGCCAAGATAGCTCAGTGGGTAGGCTGCTGGATAAGGTCAATAGAAGGGTGATTATACACAGTGTTCAAACCCTCCTGGGTGCAATAGAATTTTTATTATCAAATATTTTATAGCATGTTTTGTTGATATTTTACTGTTTTTCTCTGTTTTATCAATATTAATGATACAATTTTTTACATTTTGTCAATTAAAAAATCTTTTTGGCAAAAACAATGTCAAATAGTTTATTACATGTTTGTTGATATTTCAATGTTTAATAAATATTATTGATATAAAATTAGAATTTCATATTGAATAAACATCAAATATTGCAAATCATTTTTTGCTGTCAAATAAAATCATGAATTGGAAGCAATATTATGTGTTGTAATAGTGATCAGACTACAAATATGGTGATTTGGCCAAACTATTTTCAGACATGTGAAAATGACAACACACTTCACTAATCTCAGTAAACAAGTGTTCTCAGCCGGTGGCCAGCTCACATTTTTAATCTCCCCCACTTGTGGTCACAGGTGGATTATTGAACGCCTCAAATATGGCACCTCTTTTCATCATTCAAATCAGGCAGCCAAGATAGCTCAGTGGGTAGGCTGCTGGATAAGGTCAATAGAAGGGTGATTATATACAGTGTTCAAACCCTTCTGGGTGCAATAGAATTTTTATTATCAAATATTCTATAGCATGTTTTGTTGATATTTTACTGTTTTTCACTGTTTTATCAATATCAATGATACAATTTTTTACATTTTGTCAATTAAAAAATCTTTTTGACAAAAAGAATGTCAAATAGTTTATTACATGTTTGTTGATATTTCAATGTTTAATAAATATTATTGATATAAAATTAGAATTTCATATTGAATAAACATCAAATATTGCAAATCATTTTTTGCTGTCAAATAAAACCATGAATTGGAAGCAATATTATGTGTTGTAATAGTGATCAGACTACAAATATGGTGATTTGGCCAAACTATTTTAAGACATGTGAAAATGACCACACACTTCACTAATCTCAGTAAACAAGTGTTCTCAGCCAGTGGCCAGCTCACATTTTTAATCTCCCCCACTTGGGGGTCACAGGTGGATTATTGATTGTCTCATATATAACACCTCTTTTCATCATTCAAATCAGGCAGCCAAGATAGCTCAGTGGGTAGAGTGTTGGATTGTTAATAGAAGCAGGATTATAGGGTTCCGAGTTCAAACCCTGCTGGGTACAAAAAATTCATATTCAAATATTTCAAAACATTTAAAAGATTAGAATAAGTCATGAGATAGAGGGATGAGGAAGCTGCAGGGATTAGGAGGCTGCAGGGATTAGGAGGTTGGCAGGGATGAGGAATGGCACCAAAGATGAAATGTCTGCAATGAGAATAAATCAGTATGGTTAGGAGGACAGAAAGAACAGGAAGTGGACAGAGGAGAGAATGGAGACGTGAAAGGACAGGAAGTGGACAGCACTGGGGCACACGTGATCGAGAACCAGGATGGACAAGAGGCAAACCCAGAAGCAGAGGAGAGGATGGAGACATCAAAGAACAGGAAGTGGACAGAGGTGAGAGAATGAAGACGTGAAAGGACATAAATTGGACAGCACCAAGGCGCACATGATCGAGAACCCGGGCACACGTGATCGAGAATCGGATAGCACCCGGGCGCAAGTGATTGGGTACCGGAGAGTACATGATCGGAAACTGGAAAGAGTGCACGTGATCGGAAACCTGGGTGCAACTGATCGGGTACCGGACAGCTCCCAGGTGCACGTGATCGGGAACCGGGCGCACATAATCTGGCGCACATGATCGGCCGCATGTGAAAGAGAACCCGGGCACACATGATCAGAAAACGGACAGCACCCGGGCGCACGTGATTGGGTACCCCGGATGCACATGATCGGGAAACGGGTGCATGTGATCGGGTGCACGTGTTCGGGTGCATGTCATTGCGAACCAGAGTGATTGCGCGCGTGATCGAGAACCCGGGTGCACATGATCGGAAACTGGAAAGTACCCGGGCGCACGTGATTGGTTACCGGCTGCACATGATCGAAAAGCGGGCGAACGTGAACGGGAACCGGACAGCACGTGATCGGGAACTGGAAAGCACCTGGGCACACATGATTAGGAATCAGACAGCACCCGGGCACATGTGAACCGGGCACACAGGATTGGGTACCGGACAGCACCCGGGCGCACGTGATCGGGAACCGGACAGCACCAAGGCGCACATGATATAGAACCCGGGCACACGTGATCGGGAATCGGATAGCACCCGGGCGCAAGTGATTGGGTACCTGAGAGTACATGATCGGAAACCGGAAAGAGTGCACGTAATCAAAAACCCGGGTGCAACTGATCGGGTACCGGACAGCTCCCGGGTGCACGTGATCGGGAACCGGGTGCACGTAATCGGGCGCATTTGAACGAGAATGATCGGGCCTATGATCGGGCGCACGTGTTTGGGAACCGGAAAGCACCCCGGTGAAAGTGATTGCGAACCAGAGTGATTGCGTGCGTGATCGAGAACCCGGGTGCACATGATAGGAAACTGGAAAGTACCCGGGCGCAAGTGATTGGTTACCGGATGCACCTGATCGAAAAGCGGGCGAACGTGAACGGGAACCGGACAGCACGTGATCGGGAACCGGAAAGCACCTGGGCGCACATGATTAGGAATCAGACAGCACCCGGGCACACGTGAACCGGGCACACAGGATTGGGTACCGGACATAGAATAATTAGAATTTTCAAATTGAAATCATCATATCAAATATTGCAAATATTTTTGTTGTCAAATAAAACCATGATTTGAAAGCAATATTATGTGTTGTAATAATGATTAGATTACAAATATGGTGATTTGGCCAAACTAGACATGTGAAAATCACCACACACTTCACTAATCTCAGTAAACAGGTGTTCTCAGCCAGAAGCCAAATCACATTTATCTTTTTACTTTGACTATTTGAAATCCCCTTTGCTGGCCACTTTGAGCCAAGTCCTTGCCCAAGAATGGGAATCACCTGTTCATTTTTCAAATCTATCAGCCAAAATAGCTCAGTTGGTAGACTGTTGGATGAGGTCAATAGAAGGGTGATTATGTACCGTGTTCAAACCCTTCTGGGAGCAAAATAATATTTATTGTCAAATATTTTATAGCATGTTTTGTTGATATTTTACTGTTTTTCACTGTTTTATCAATACCAATGATATATATTTTTTATATATTGTCAAATAAAAAATCTTTTTGGCAAAGAAATAATGTCAAATAGTTTATTGCATGTTTTGTTCATATTTCACTGTTTAATCAATATTATTGATACAAAATTAGAATTTTCATATTGAATAAACATCAAATATTGCAAATCATTATTTGTTGTCAAATGAAACCATGATTTGGAAGCAATATTATGTGTTGTAAAACTGATCAGATTGCAAATATGGTGATGTGGCCAAACTATTTTAAGACATTTGAAAATGACCACACACTTCACTAATCTCAGTAAACAAGTGTTCTCAGCCGGTGGCCAGCTCACATTTTTAATCTCCCCCACTTGTGGTCACAGGTGGATTATTGAATGCCTCAAATATGGCACCTCTTTATATCATTCAAATCAGGCAGCCAAGATAGCTCAGTGGGTAGGCTGCTGGATAAGGTCAATAGAAGGGTGATTATATACAGTGTTCAAACCCTCCTGGGTGCAATAGAATTTTTATTATCAAATATTTTATAGCATGTTTTGTTGATATTTTACTGTTTTTCTCTGTTTTATCAATATTAATGATACAATTTTTTACATTTTGTCAATTAAAAAATCTTTTTGGCAAAAACAATGTCAAATAGTTTATTACATGTTTGTTGATATTTCAATGTTTAATAAATATTATTGATATAAAATTAGAATTTCATATTGAATAAACATCAAATATTGCAAATCATTTTTTGCTGTCAAATAAAATCATGAATTGGAAGCAATATTATGTGTTGTAATAGTGATCAGACTACAAATATGGTGATTTGGCCAAACTATTTTCAGACATGTGAAAATGACAACACACTTCACTAATCTCAGTAAACAAGTGTTCTCAGCCGGTGGCCAGCTCACATTTTTAATCTCCCCCACTTGTGGTCACAGGTGGATTATTGAACGCCTCAAATATGGCACCTCTTTATATCATTCAAATTGGCAGCCAAGATAGCTCAGTGGGTAGGCTGCTGGATAAGGTCAATAGAAGGGTGATTATATACAGTGTTCAAACCCTCCTGGGTGCAATAGAATTTTTATTATCAAATATTTTATAGCATGTTTTGTTGATATTTTACTGTTTTTCACTGTTTTATCAATATCAATGATACAATTTTTTACATTTTGTCAATTAAAAAATCTTTTTGGCAAAAAGAATGTCAAATAGTTTATTACATGTTTGTTGATATTTCAATGTTTAATAAATATTATTGATATAAAATTAGAATTTCATATTGAATAAACATCAAATATTGCAAATCATTTTTTGCTGTCAAATAAAATCATGAATTGGAAGCAATATTATGTGTTGTAATAGTGATCAGACTACAAATATGGTGATTTGGCCAAACTATTTTCAGACATGTGAAAATGACAACACACTTCACTAATCTCAGTAAACAAGTGTTCTCAGCCGGTGGCCAGCTCACATTTTTAATCTCCCCCACTTGTGGTCACAGGTGGATTATTGAACGCCTCAAATATGGCACCTCTTTTCATCATTCAAATCAGGCAGCCAAGATAGCTCAGTGGGTAGGCTGCTGGATAAGGTCAATAGAAGGGTGATTATATACAGTGTTCAAACCCTTCTGGGTGCAATAGAATTTTTATTATCAAATATTCTATAGCATGTTTTGTTGATATTTTACTGTTTTTCACTGTTTTATCAATATCAATGATACAATTTTTTACATTTTGTCAATTAAAAAATCTTTTTGACAAAAAGAATGTCAAATAGTTTATTACATGTTTGTTGATATTTCAATGTTTAATAAATATTATTGATATAAAATTAGAATTTCATATTGAATAAACATCAAATATTGCAAATCATTTTTTGCTGTCAAATAAAACCATGAATTGGAAGCAATATTATGTGTTGTAATAGTGATCAGACTACAAATATGGTGATTTGGCCAAACTATTTTAAGACATGTGAAAATGACCACACACTTCACTAATCTCAGTAAACAAGTGTTCTCAGCCAGTGGCCAGCTCACATTTTTAATCTCCCCCACTTGGGGGTCACAGGTGGATTATTGATTGTCTCATATATAACACCTCTTTTCATCATTCAAATCAGGCAGCCAAGATAGCTCAGTGGGTAGAGTGTTGGATTGTTAACAGAAGCAGGATTATAGGGTTCCGAGTTCAAACCCTGCTGGGTACAAAAAATTCATATTCAAATATTTCAAAACATTTAAAAGATTAGAATAAGTCATGAGATAGAGGGATGAGGAAGCTGCAGGGATTAGGAGGCTGCAGGGATTAGGAGGTTGGCAGGGATGAGGAATGGCACCAAAGATGAAATGTCTGCAATGAGAATAAATCAGTATGGTTAGGAGGACAGAAAGAACAGGAAGTGGACAGAGGAGAGAATGGAGACGTGAAAGGACAGGAAGTGGACAGCACTGGGGCACACGTGATCGAGAACCAGGATGGACAAGAGGCAAACCCAGAAGCAGAGGAGAGGATGGAGACATCAAAGAACAGGAAGTGGACAGAGGTGAGAGAATGAAGACGTGAAAGGACATAAATTGGACAGCACCAAGGCGCACATGATCGAGAACCCGGGCACACGTGATCGAGAATCGGATAGCACCCGGGCGCAAGTGATTGGGTACCGGAGAGTACATGATCGGAAACTGGAAAGAGTGCACGTGATCGGAAACCTGGGTGCAACTGATCGGGTACCGGACAGCTCCCAGGTGCACGTGATCGGGAACCGGGCGCACATAATCTGGCGCACATGATCGGCCGCATGTGAAAGAGAACCCGGGCACACATGATCAGGAAACGGACAGCACCCGGGCGCACGTGATTGGGTACCCCGGATGCACATGATCGGGAAACGGGTGCATGTGATCGGGTGCACGTGTTCGGGTGCATGTCATTGCGAACCAGAGTGATTGCGCGCGTGATCGAGAACCCGGGTGCACATGATCGGAAACTGGAAAGTACCCGGGCGCACGTGATTGGTTACCGGCTGCACATGATCGAAAAGCGGGCGAACGTGAACGGGAACCGGACAGCACGTGATCGGGAACTGGAAAGCACCTGGGCACACATGATTAGGAATCAGACAGCACCCGGGCACATGTGAACCGGGCACACAGGATTGGGTACCGGACAGCACCCGGGCGCACGTGATCGGGAACCGGACAGCACCAAGGCGCACATGATATAGAACCCGGGCACACGTGATCGGGAATCGGATAGCACCCGGGCGCAAGTGATTGGGTACCTGAGAGTACATGATCGGAAACCGGAAAGAGTGCACGTAATCAAAAACCCGGGTGCAACTGATCGGGTACCGGACAGCTCCCGGGTGCACGTGATCGGGAACCGGGTGCACGTAATCGGGCGCATTTGAACGAGAATGATCGGGCCTATGATCGGGCGCACGTGTTTGGGAACCGGAAAGCACCCCGGTGAAAGTGATTGCGAACCAGAGTGATTGCGTGCGTGATCGAGAACCCGGGTGCACATGATAGGAAACTGGAAAGTACCCGGGCGCAAGTGATTGGTTACCGGATGCACGTGATCGAAAAGCGGGCGAACGTGAACGGGAACCGGACAGCACGTGATCGGGAACCGGAAAGCACCTGGGCGCACATGATTAGGAATCAGACAGCACCCGGGCACACGTGAACCGGGCACACAGGATTGGGTACCGGACATAGAATAATTAGAATTTTCAAATTGAAATCATCATATCAAATATTGCAAATATTTTTGTTGTCAAATAAAACCATGATTTGAAAGCAATATTATGTGTTGTAATAATGATTAGATTACAAATATGGTGATTTGGCCAAACTAGACATGTGAAAATCACCACACACTTCACTAATCTCAGTAAACAGGTGTTCTCAGCCAGAAGCCAAATCACATTTATCTTTTTACTTTGACTATTTGAAATCCCCTTTGCTGGCCACTTTGAGCCAAGTCCTTGCCCAAGAATGGGAATCACCTGTTCATTTTTCAAATCTATCAGCCAAAATAGCTCAGTTGGTAGACTGTTGGATGAGGTCAATAGAAGGGTGATTATGTACCGTGTTCAAACCCTTCTGGGAGCAAAATAATATTTATTGTCAAATATTTTATAGCATGTTTTGTTGATATTTTACTGTTTTTCACTGTTTTATCAATACCAATGATATATATTTTTTATATATTGTCAAATAAAAAATCTTTTTGGCAAAGAAATAATGTCAAATAGTTTATTGCATGTTTTGTTCATATTTCACTGTTTAATCAATATTATTGATACAAAATTAGAATTTTCATATTGAATAAACATCAAATATTGCAAATCATTATTTGTTGTCAAATGAAACCATGATTTGGAAGCAATATTATGTGTTGTAAAACTGATCAGATTGCAAATATGGTGATGTGGCCAAACTATTTTAAGACATTTGAAAATGACCACACACTTCACTAATCTCAGTAAACAAGTGTTCTCAGCCGGTGGCCAGCTCACATTTTTAATCTCCCCCACTTGTGGTCACAGGTGGATTATTGAATGCCTCAAATATGGCACCTCTTTATATCATTCAAATCAGGCAGCCAAGATAGCTCAGTGGGTAGGCTGCTGGATAAGGTCAATAGAAGGGTGATTATATACAGTGTTCAAACCCTCCTGGGTGCAATAGAATTTTTATTATCAAATATTTTATAGCATGTTTTGTTGATATTTTACTGTTTTTCTCTGTTTTATCAATATTAATGATACAATTTTTTACATTTTGTCAATTAAAAAATCTTTTTGGCAAAAACAATGTCAAATAGTTTATTACATGTTTGTTGATATTTCAATGTTTAATAAATATTATTGATATAAAATTAGAATTTCATATTGAATAAACATCAAATATTGCAAATCATTTTTTGCTGTCAAATAAAATCATGAATTGGAAGCAATATTATGTGTTGTAATAGTGATCAGACTACAAATATGGTGATTTGGCCAAACTATTTTCAGACATGTGAAAATGACAACACACTTCACTAATCTCAGTAAACAAGTGTTCTCAGCCGGTGGCCAGCTCACATTTTTAATCTCCCCCACTTGTGGTCACAGGTGGATTATTGAACGCCTCAAATATGGCACCTCTTTATATCATTCAAATTGGCAGCCAAGATAGCTCAGTGGGTAGGCTGCTGGATAAGGTCAATAGAAGGGTGATTATATACAGTGTTCAAACCCTCCTGGGTGCAATAGAATTTTTATTATCAAATATTTTATAGCATGTTTTGTTGATATTTTACTGTTTTTCACTGTTTTATCAATATCAATGATACAATTTTTTACATTTTGTCAATTAAAAAATCTTTTTGGCAAAAAGAATGTCAAATAGTTTATTACATGTTTGTTGATATTTCAATGTTTAATAAATATTATTGATATAAAATTAGAATTTCATATTGAATAAACATCAAATATTGCAAATCATTTTTTGCTGTCAAATAAAATCATGAATTGGAAGCAATATTATGTGTTGTAATAGTGATCAGACTACAAATATGGTGATTTGGCCAAACTATTTTAAGACATGTGAAAATGACAACACACTTCATTAATCTCAGTAAACAAGTGTTCTCAGCCGGTGGCCAGCTCACATTTTTAATCTCCCCCACTTGTGGTCACAGGTGGATTATTGAACGCCTCAAATATGGCACCTCTTTTCATCATTCAAATCAGGCAGCCAAGATAGCTCAGTGGGTAGGCTGCTGGATAAGGTCAATAGAAGGGTGATTATATACAGTGTTCAAACCCTTCTGGGTGCAATAGAATTTTTATTATCAAATATTCTATAGCATGTTTTGTTGATATTTTACTGTTTTTCACTGTTTTATCAATATCAATGATACAATTTTTTACATTTTGTCAATTAAAAAATCTTTTTGGCAAAAAGAATGTCAAATAGTTTATTACATGTTTGTTGATATTTCAATGTTTAATAAATATTATTGATATAAAATTAGAATTTCATATTGAATAAACATCAAATATTGCAAATCATTTTTTGCTGTCAAATAAAATCATGAATTGGAAGCAATATTATGTGTTGTAATAGTGATCAGACTACAAATATGGTGATTTGGCCAAACTATTTTAAGACATGTGAAAATGACAACACACTTCATTAATCTCAGTAAACAAGTGTTCTCAGCCGGTGGCCAGCTCACATTTTTAATCTCCCCCACTTGTGGTCACAGGTGGATTATTGAACGCCTCAAATATGGCACCTCTTTTCATCATTCAAATCAGGCAGCCAAGATAGCTCAGTGGGTAGGCTGCTGGATAAGGTCAATAGAAGGGTGATTATATACAGTGTTCAAACCCTTCTGGGTGCAATAGAATTTTTATTATCAAATATTCTATAGCATGTTTTGTTGATATTTTACTGTTTTTCACTGTTTTATCAATATCAATGATACAATTTTTTACATTTTGTCAATTAAAAAATCTTTTTGACAAAAAGAATGTCAAATAGTTTATTACATGTTTGTTGATATTTCAATGTTTAATAAATATTATTGATATAAAATTAGAATTTCATATTGAATAAACATCAAATATTGCAAATCATTTTTTGCTGTCAAATAAAACCATGAATTAGAAGCAATATTATGTGTTGTAATAGTGATCAGACTACAAATATGGTGATTTGGCCAAACTATTTTAAGACATGTGAAAATGACCACACACTTCACTAATCTCAGTAAACAAGTGTTCTCAGCCAGTGGCCAGCTCACATTTTTAATCTCCCCCACTTGGGGGTCACAGGTGGATTATTGAATGTCTCATATATAACACCTCTTTTCATCATTCAAATCAGGCAGCCAAGATAGCTCAGTGGGTAGAGTGTTGGATTGTTAATAGAAGCAGGATTATAGGGTTCCGAGTTCAAACCCTGCTGGGTACAAAAAATTCATATTCAAATATTTCAAAACATTTAAAAGATTAGAATAAGTCATGAGATAGAGGGATGAGGAAGCTGCAGGGATTAGGAGGCTGCAGGGATTAGGAGGTTGGCAGGGATGAGGAATGGCACCAAAGATGAAATGTCTGCAATGAGAATAAATCAGTATGGTTAGGAGGACAGAAAGAACAGGAAGTGGACAGAGGAGAGAATGGAGACGTGAAAGGACAGGAAGTGGACAGCACTGGGGCACACGTGATCGAGAACCCGGGCACACGTGATCGAGAATCGGATAGCACCCGGGCGCAAGTGATTGGGTACCGGAGAGTACATGATCGGAAACCGGAAAGAGTGCACGTGATCGGAAACCTGGGTGCAACTGATCGGGTACCGGACAGCTCCCAGGTGCACGTGATCGGGAACCGGGCGCACATAATCTGGCGCACATGATCGGCCGCATGTGAACGAGAACCCGGGCACACATGATCAGGAAACGGACAGCACCCGGGCGCACGTGATTGGGTACCCCGGATGCACATGATCGGGAAACGGGTGCATGTGATCGGGTGCACGTGTTCGGGTGCATGTCATTGCGAACCAGAGTGATTGCGCGCGTGATCGAGAACCCGGGTGCACATGATCGGAAACTGGAAAGTACCCGGGCGCACGTGATTGGTTACCGGCTGCACATGATCGAAAAGCGGGCGAACGTGAACGGGAACCGGACAGCACGTGATCGGGAACTGGAAAGCACCTGGGCACACATGATTAGGAATCAGACAGCACCCGGGCACATGTGAACCGGGCACACAGGATTGGGTACCGGACAGCACCCGGGCGCACGTGATCGGGAACCGGACAGCACCAAGGCGCACATGATATAGAACCCGGGCACACGTGATCGGGAATCGGATAGCACCCGGGCGCAAGTGATTGGGTACCTGAGAGTACATGATCGGAAACCGGAAAGAGTGCACGTAATCAAAAACCCGGGTGCAACTGATCGGGTACCGGACAGCTCCCGGGTGCACGTGATCGGGAACCGGGTGCACGTAATCGGGCGCATTTGAACGAGAATGATCGGGCCTATGATCGGGCGCACGTGTTTGGGAACCGGAAAGCACCCCGGTGAAAGTGATTGCGAACCAGAGTGATTGCGTGCGTGATCGAGAACCCGGGTGCACATGATAGGAAACTGGAAAGTACCCGGGCGCAAGTGATTGGTTACCGGATGCACGTGATCGAAAAGCGGGCGAACGTGAACGGGAACCGGACAGCACGTGATCGGGAACCGGAAAGCACCTGGGCGCACATGATTAGGAATCAGACAGCACCCGGGCACACGTGAACCGGGCACACAGGATTGGGTACCGGACATAGAATAATTAGAATTTTCAAATTGAAATCATCATATCAAATATTGCAAATATTTTTGTTGTCAAATAAAACCATGATTTGAAAGCAATATTATGTGTTGTAATAATGATTAGATTACAAATATGGTGATTTGGCCAAACTATATTAAGACATGTGAAAATCACCACACACTTCACTAATCTCAGTAAACAGGTGTTCTCAGCCAGAAGCCAAATCACATTTATCTTTTTACTTTGACTATTTGAAATCCCCTTTGCTGGCCACTTTGAGCCAAGTCCTTGCCCAAGAATGGGAATCACCTGTTCATTTTTCAAATCTATCAGCCAAAATAGCTCAGTTGGTAGACTGTTGGATGAGGTCAATAGAAGGGTGATTATGTACCGTGTTCAAACCCTTCTGGGAGCAAAATAATATTTATTGTCAAATATTTTATAGCATGTTTTGTTGATATTTTACTGTTTTTCACTGTTTTATCAATACCAATGATATATATTTTTTATATATTGTCAAATAAAAAATCTTTTTGGCAAAGAAATAATGTCAAATAGTTTATTGCATGTTTTGTTCATATTTCACTGTTTAATCAATATTATTGATACAAAATTAGAATTTTCATATTGAATAAACATCAAATATTGCAAATCATTATTTGTTGTCAAATGAAACCATGATTTGGAAGCAATATTATGTGTTGTAAAACTGATCAGATTGCAAATATGGTGATGTGGCCAAACTATTTTAAGACATTTGAAAATGACCACACACTTCACTAATCTCAGTAAACAAGTGTTCTCAGCCGGTGGCCAGCTCACATTTTTAATCTCCCCCACTTGTGGTCACAGGTGGATTATTGAATGCCTCAAATATGGCACCTCTTTATATCATTCAAATCAGGCAGCCAAGATAGCTCAGTGGGTAGGCTGCTGGATAAGGTCAATAGAAGGGTGATTATATACAGTGTTCAAACCCTCCTGGGTGCAATAGAATTTTTATTATCAAATATTTTATAGCATGTTTTGTTGATATTTTACTGTTTTTCTCTGTTTTATCAATATTAATGATACAATTTTTTACATTTTGTCAATTAAAAAATCTTTTTGGCAAAAACAATGTCAAATAGTTTATTACATGTTTGTTGATATTTCAATGTTTAATAAATATTATTGATATAAAATTAGAATTTCATATTGAATAAACATCAAATATTGCAAATCATTTTTTGCTGTCAAATAAAATCATGAATTGGAAGCAATATTATGTGTTGTAATAGTGATCAGACTACAAATATGGTGATTTGGCCAAACTATTTTCAGACATGTGAAAATGACAACACACTTCACTAATCTCAGTAAACAAGTGTTCTCAGCCGGTGGCCAGCTCACATTTTTAATCTCCCCCACTTGTGGTCACAGGTGGATTATTGAACGCCTCAAATATGGCACCTCTTTATATCATTCAAATTGGCAGCCAAGATAGCTCAGTGGGTAGGCTGCTGGATAAGGTCAATAGAAGGGTGATTATATACAGTGTTCAAACCCTCCTGGGTGCAATAGAATTTTTATTATCAAATATTTTATAGCATGTTTTGTTGATATTTTACTGTTTTTCACTGTTTTATCAATATCAATGATACAATTTTTTACATTTTGTCAATTAAAAAATCTTTTTGGCAAAAAGAATGTCAAATAGTTTATTACATGTTTGTTGATATTTCAATGTTTAATAAATATTATTGATATAAAATTAGAATTTCATATTGAATAAACATCAAATATTGCAAATCATTTTTTGCTGTCAAATAAAATCATGAATTGGAAGCAATATTATGTGTTGTAATAGTGATCAGACTACAAATATGGTGATTTGGCCAAACTATTTTAAGACATGTGAAAATGACAACACACTTCACTAATCTCAGTAAACAAGTGTTCTCAGCCGGTGGCCAGCTCACATTTTTAATCTCCCCCACTTGTGGTCACAGGTGGATTATTGAACGCCTCAAATATGGCACCTCTTTTCATCATTCAAATCAGGCAGCCAAGATAGCTCAGTGGGTAGGCTGCTGGATAAGGTCAATAGAAGGGTGATTATATACAGTGTTCAAACCCTTCTGGGTGCAATAGAATTTTTATTATCAAATATTCTATAGCATGTTTTGTTGATATTTTACTGTTTTTCACTGTTTTATCAATATCAATGATACAATTTTTTACATTTTGTCAATTAAAAAATCTTTTTGACAAAAAGAATGTCAAATAGTTTATTACATGTTTGTTGATATTTCAATGTTTAATAAATATTATTGATATAAAATTAGAATTTCATATTGAATAAACATCAAATATTGCAAATCATTTTTTGCTGTCAAATAAAACCATGAATTGGAAGCAATATTATGTGTTGTAATAGTGATCAGACTACAAATATGGTGATTTGGCCAAACTATTTTAAGACATGTGAAAATGACCACACACTTCACTAATCTCAGTAAACAAGTGTTCTCAGCCAGTGGCCAGCTCACATTTTTAATCTCCCCCACTTGGGGGTCACAGGTGGATTATTGATTGTCTCATATATAACACCTCTTTTCATCATTCAAATCAGGCAGCCAAGATAGCTCAGTGGGTAGAGTGTTGGATTGTTAATAGAAGCAGGATTATAGGGTTCCGAGTTCAAACCCTGCTGGGTACAAAAAATTCATATTCAAATATTTCAAAACATTTAAAAGATTAGAATAAGTCATGAGATAGAGGGATGAGGAAGCTGCAGGGATTAGGAGGCTGCAGGGATTAGGAGGTTGGCAGGGATGAGGAATGGCACCAAAGATGAAATGTCTGCAATGAGAATAAATCAGTATGGTTAGGAGGACAGAAAGAACAGGAAGTGGACAGAGGAGAGAATGGAGACGTGAAAGGACAGGAAGTGGACAGCACTGGGGCACACGTGATCGAGAACCAGGATGGACAAGAGGCAAACCCAGAAGCAGAGGAGAGGATGGAGACATCAAAGAACAGGAAGTGGACAGAGGTGAGAGA